>WNGS01165751.1:28597176-28796018 GCA_020271785.1 Procambarus virginalis | reverse complement strand
GGGTGACGTCAGGTTACTCAAAAGGCTGCAGCCCATAACCAGGGGCAAAAGTAAATTAGGAGGCGAGTGAAAGTCTAGGCAAGAACAATGCCTGGTGCAATCAGAGATCAGGGCACCTGACAGCTGAGTGGACAGCGCTTCGGATTCGTAGTCTTGTGGTTCCAGGTTCGATCCCCGGCAGAGGCGGAGACAAATGGGCAAAATGTTTCTTTCAGCCTTATGCCCTGTTATCTAGCAGTAAATAGATACCTGGGAGTTAAACAGCTGCTACGGGCTGCTTCCAGGGAAGGGGGTAACACAGGTATGGTCGAGGACCGGGCAGCGGGTACACTAAGCCCCGAAATCATTTCAAGATAAGCAGCAATTACCCCCCCCCCACCTTCTCCAAGTGCCATCAACAGAGCCACACAGAAGTCATGGAGGCATGGATCCTTGAAAATCCAAAGATAGTACTGCCAGTAAAGATTGAAGGCATCGAACAGGAGAAAAGCCAAAATAAAAAAACTGGCAAGAATTACTTTTTTCTTCTTCTTTACAAGTGCCCTAAATAGGTAAAGTTATTCAATGAATATTGCTGATGAATGAGTGAATATCCCCCCACCATACCCCCATACGAAGAAAACCTATTGGGCGTTTACCTGTCAGTCTTGTACATGTCTACATCACTACTCAAAATATTACAGTACTGCTAATGGATCACTACCCAGAATGTAAACATGTTAGGCAAAGGAAAATGTAATGACATCACATCTATCAAGTACAGAGCCCATAAAGCAATGGGGTCTAGGCCCTGAACCCACCAAGTGACTCGGTAACCTGCCCAATGAAACAATGGGCAGTGCTTTATGGGCTCTGCACTTGATAGATGTGGTGTCATTACATTTTCCTTTGCCTAACATGTTTACATTCTGGCTAGTGATCCATTAGCAGTACTGTAATATTTTGAGTAGTGATGTAGACATGTACAAGACTGACAGGTAAACGCCCAATAGGTTTTCTTCGTATGGGGGTATGGTGGGGGGGATATTCACTCATTCATCAGCAATATTCATTGAATAACTTTACCTATTTAGGGCACTTTTAAAGAAGAAAAAAGTAATTCTTGCCAGTTTTTTTTATTTTGGCTTTTCTCCTGTTCGATGCCTTCAATCTTTACTGGCAGTACTATCTTTGGATTTTCAAAGATCCATGATGCCATGACTTCTGTGTGGCTCTGTTGATGGCACTTGAAGAAGGTGCATGGGGGGGGGGGTATTGCTTCTTGTCTTGAGATGATTTTGGGGCTTCGCGTCCCCGCTGCCTGGGCCTCGACCAGGCCTCCTCTAGTTTCCAAAACTAGACCTTACATTTGTAAGGTCTAGTGGAGCCAAGAATATATAACACCTGAACAAGGGGCTGCAAGCAGGTGCATAAGAAATTAATGAAAAACTTTCTTAAATCACCCTCCCAACCAAATGACTGAAATCCTAAGTGAGAGTGGAACCTACAATAAGCAAAAGACACCTAAAAGATCACGAGCACAAACTCTAGAAGTTGGCACAAAAGCCTACCTCCAGCCAGTGCAGAACCAAGCCTAACACATGTATAACCCTCCCCCCCAAAGAAAAAGAATGAAAGACCAGGGAAACTCTAGCTAAGTGACAGAACTGGGACCATGACTTGAAGGAAAACCAGAGTTCAGCCACAACCCAGGAGGAACCTGGAATGCCTGCTACAGTAACCAAGAAGCAGCAAATGAACCAAATCCAAATAAAGGCGGAATCCAGTCAGAAGGGCCATGATCTCCGAGCAGGAATCTCAACAAGGCCTGCCGAGCTCTAAGGAATGGGAGGCAATCTGAACCACCAGGAAATACACCTGTGAGAAGCCTGATATAGTAGCATACACACCAGGAAACCCCCAGTTATAGTGACCAATGAAAGAGTTGTGAACACAAACACCCTGCAGGTAATGAGGCTGGATGATGTTCGAGGCATTTGCACCACAGAGAACATAGGATCACCAAGGTCAGCCACTGCCCATAAAGAATTGTGGAGGGACACCATGGCATTGGTTAACCTATTAGATGCAAACATTCTCCTGGCACCAAAGAGACCCTCCAACAAACCCCTACACCCTCTCCTGAAGGAGAACCACCAGGATTGGAGCCCAAATTCAACCAGGAACTCTAGAGAAGAAAAAAAGCCTTCAACCCTCAAAAAGGAGCACACTCCCAATGCATTCAAAAATACAAGGGAAGTACCACCAAAGCTACATGGAAAGGTCTGGAGGTAGAATAAACCAAACACAAAATTCTCAAGTGCTCATAGTGAGGTATCCCTACCCTCCATGGTGGGAACAGCTGGTATCCAAAGATGGGGTACCAGTTGTATTTTAAAATTTAGCCCTTTGTCTGGGAATAGTCGTATGTGGATTGAGCTCCATGAACCCTCATCCTCCTTTTACATGAATTGGCAAATTACACCATTTTAAAATCTTTCTAAATAACAAAAAACTCCCATCCTCTCTAGATTTATTTAACATTAAATGTTTCTCTTATTCCATTTATTTATGATGGTATTTAGTGAAAATGGATACAGGAATGAAGGGAAAGTGGTGGTGATACGAACAAATTCTCTACACCTATGTCAAATATGCCCTTTAACATTTAAATCACACATGCCCAGATGACTTGTGGTTACAAATTACACTTCATATGACTGATCACAGAAATTCCTGGCACTTACTAAATAGATTTAATTAACTTTGAATCAGTAACCTTGCATTTTAAAGCTAATGGTGACTAAGTATCTTGTACATTTACAATAATGGGAAGATTTAAAAAAAAAACTATCTGTAAAAGTGACACACTGAAAAAAAAAAGAAGACTAACCTGCGTAGTAATCGATGTAGCTCAAGACTGATAAACTCTACATCTGATACTTTAACAACTTCAGCCAATCCTTTCATCACCTCGCATGGAGAGTCAAACTTCACAAGATCCGGTGCAACTTGTTCAAAAACACTTGAAAGTTTTAAAGCCTCCTGAGGAATCAAAATATAAATGAGAAGAAACATTGCTCACAGGTGTCCTTCCCTTGTCACTAATCAAAAGGTTGCACCCATAATGAAAATCTGTCATCTGATCACATGTTTTAGAAGTCAATCTCTAAATACACCAAGATTTTTAATGGATCAAATGTTATGGACTAGGGTTGTACATTTCATAGCAACTGACAGTGAAGGAAGTATATGGAAAGACTTCCCCTTCTAAGGAGACATTTAGCCTGACTGACTAATCTTGCCAAAGTTTAAAAGAGGCTAGCCCCAGCATCTGACCTCTAACCTTCCACAGACATGTTTATCTTGTACAGGTACATGTTAAAAACTGCATATTGCTGCCATTGTGTTACCAAGACCAGCTTGTTCTTCACAAAAATTTGAATATTTTTACTTTCATATATTAGTTAATTTTTATATGCCAACAAAATCATTGTTTATACAGTTCAAATATGCAGAAACACATCATTTGTGATAAAAATCTTTAAAATTTGGTTACACCCAACAAAGGACAATACTAGAGCACGTGTCTGGGGAATACCCAACGCATAGGTTCGAATCCTCATCACGGCTCCTGTGGATTTTTTCATTGATGTATCACATTACTGCGATTTCTCTGTGTATGTAAAGGACAACTGTTCTTGAAATATGAAGTGATAGGATCAAGATTTTTGAGGCTCCACTGTACTGTTATCAACAAGACTGATGCACATTCTTTAATTAAATAAAAAATACAGTATTCATCATATTTGTTATTATAATTTATACAATCCATTCTTTTTATATTAATGTTTGAATATAAGCAATGTGATCTATTATTTCTTATAAGAAAATTCTAAAATATTCATTCCCAAGTGGCAAAAAAAATTCATCTGTACCAACATAAAAATGCAAATTGAGTGGGATTTGGTTGTATGTCTCACAAAAATACTGGATGATTTTTTCTTTCAACATGTAGCTATCATCAAAGGTGCTACTCTAGTCTATGTGGGAGTCTTCACCCCCCCCCCCTAATCAAAATGTACTGTACGTCATTTCTGGTTTCATGAACATTAGGCAGAAGCTGGGTTGGGGAATTATTTGGCACGTGGATATGTTAATATTCAGTCTGCTGACTCCTCATGTAGAGTTAAGGGGATTTGATGTTAAAAGTTAAATAGTCCTTGTTTGCCGTTTCACTTTTAGTTTACACAATGTGTGTGGAATAACTGGATTGGTATATATGTAATTGACAAAAACAGTGGTCGAGTACTGTTTATAGGCTCTACAATATTATATGTATACTTTACCTATGCTGAATTACACAAATTTGTTCCTAGCACAGCTTAAAGGAAGCGTCTTATATAATTTGTATAAAAAACCAGGTGATTATACTATAACCATATAATGAGCACTTTACCCTGGTGATCAGTGTATGGCAATAACCACACTAAGGGTACAAAAAAATGTTAATGGTAGATATGAAAAAAAGTATTTTATTAGAAAAGCAATAAGAGATTAAAAATAAACTGGGAAAAATACCATTAGTTTTTTCTCAACCCTAAATATTCATTCATGATTAAATTTGTATGGGTATAATGATATTCAATGCTTTTGGAAATTTCTGATATAGTATTTAGTTATTTTAGCCATTTATTCTATTGTAAAATTTTTAGAATTCCAAAATGTGTTAAAAATAATTGTTAATAACGGCATTTGTTGACAAACAGTCAAGTGTCAATGCATCGTCCAAGAGTCAAAGTGATAGCATGCCATAACCTGTTATAGAGTTGGTGCATTGAAACAAGGCTTTGCTATAATCTTCTAAAAATATTTCCCATTATTTAAGGATTGCAATCTTAACCATATCTTGTATTAAGAGATAGGAAAAGGTAAATAAGCTTAATACAGTATATAATGTCGAGAAGAAAAGTATCGTACTGCATATTCAGACAACACTTAGAATAAATTCATTAATTCAATAAAAGGAAATACTCACAGCAGTTATACGGTCAGCCACCAGCTTTCGGTCCTCCTGTGTTTTAGGTGTTAACCGTTTCTGCAAGATGGCTGTTGTGTACCGCATTGTAACTGTATTTAGCGCTAACTGCACCACATGGTCAAAGTTCCTGCAAGTGACAGGTCTAAGTAAAATAATTTTCCTATTAAAGTAAAAAAATTTGTTATTATAAAATGATATATTTATGATTCTTTCTACCATTACACATACATACAGTATATTTGTTATTTATATATAAATGCAAGACTCATAAAGCTGTAATTTTGTGATTTGACAATTGTCATTTCAATGCTCAAATTCACCAATACAGTAGTAAAAGTGACATCCAAAACTGTAAACAGATACCCGTGTATAATTCATTGTATCAGGGTCCAGGCAGCCAGTGTATATATATATACTGTATATACATGTTAGACTTATATCAAGGTCCCCCCCCCCAAGGTCTAATTACCGATACCCTCCTTCCGAGATGCAACCTCACAACAAGCTAACTCCTGCATACCTACTAGGTGNGGTATTATTTCCTTGTGGAGCCAATAGCGGATTGTTATTATCTGCCTTACAGTTAGGAATAGTGTGTGGAGGGCTTTACCAGAGCCGGTGGCTGAGCGGACAGAACAATGGAGCGTGATCCTGTGGTCCCGGGTTCTATCCCGGACGCCGGCGAGAAACTATGGGCAGTTTCTTTCACACCTGAGGCCCCTGTTACCTAGCAGTAAATAGGTACCTGGGAGTTAGTCAGCTGTCACGGGCTGCTTCCTGGGGGTGGAGGCCGTGTCGAGGGACCGGGCCGCGGGGACACTAGAGCCCCGAAATCATCTCAAGATAACCAATCTCAATATAACAGGCGTGAAATGATGACTATTACTATTGAGAAAATCAATTGGAACAATGAGGTGATTCGAACCAGCGATCAGGGTACTCCCAGACCTGCACCTCACCCCTGTTCGTATCCTGGCCGGGGAGGATTGACTAGGCGCCAACCCTTAACTGTAAGCCTCGGTTCACCCCGCAGTGATTGGGTACCCGGTTGTTAAGGCGGTGATTGACACACCCTCACAGTTGTGAATTATTTATAGAAAATAAACACAAAAATCAGATAGATAAATTGGGCGTTTGTTCTCCTGGCCAGAAAGCATGACTAATGAGCCGTACGTAGTGACCATGTGTGGTGGTGTGGTGTCCATAAGAGGGAGCAGTGGTATATATAGCAAGGAGGGCCAGTGGTGGCCAAGAACACAGCGCCGCTCCTGTGCCAGATAAGTCCACTACGGGCTCACCATAGCTCCTGTGGTGCTACTTGCCACGCTCCTGTGCCAGGTAAGCTACGGGCTCACCATAGCCCGTGCTACTTGCCCCGCTCCTGTGCCAGGTAAGCTACGGGCTCACCATAGCCCGTGCTACTTGGAACTTGTTCGAGTAGCTGAATCTATAAGAACAACAATAACAAGAACAACACAGTGAGGTGCCCGCCTCCGTCGCCCTCCTCACCTGTCACTGGGCGGCTCGTGTGGCGCCACATTCTTCGCATATACAATATCGCCAGTGTACGAAAATTGATCGTTATAGAGGAAATGGAGCTCGTGCCCCGTGTCCCAAGCTGGCGGCCGTGCTCACCACCACCACAACGGTCATGCCTCTTGTACTGACTCTGCTGACCATGATAGCCAGACAGTTCTGCTTGTCTGGGTTCGAATCCTTCAGGGGTGAGGAGTTTTATATATATATATATATATATATATATATATATATATATATATATATATATATATATATATATATATATATATATATATTGCATTGAGGATGTCAAAATAGTTGTCACCTAAACTCTTGGTAAACAAATATTATATGACTACATCTTGTATCATCACTTCACCCATCTTATTATTAAGTACATATTGTACTAACTCAAGATTTGTCCTCATTATAGAAAGTTAAACATTATATTATTCTTGCTGAGGATGCGTTTCATTCACGTAACTCATATAGCATCGTATAGCATCACTATTTTCCTTGCTGCTCCCTATAGTTAGTTAAAGACTGGGGCCATGTCTTGCGTGAGAAATGTTGTAGCTTAGTATTGTGTAACTTATGAACAAATCCACAAGGGCCGTGACGAGGATTCGAACCTGCGTCCGAGAGCATCCCAGACGCTGCCTTGTTCATTGGATGCATCACGCAATTGTGATTTCTGTGTGTATTGTGTAACTACCTTACGAATACTGTTATTTGCCGTGTAGAGATGGTTGTTAATGTTAGTGTTAATATTGATCTGTGATGCTTAGGGTGACTGGAAGATATATTCCGCTGCTGATAGAGCGTGGCAGTACTGATGCGAGAGGGACAGCAATACGAATCATTACAGCATTGTACTAGATGCGTTGCGTAATTAAGTCGTATAGGTCTAGTGTAGTTATTTATGTAGTGTTGATGTTAAGGCGTCACTCATGTTAAGGCGTCACCCGCACCAGCCGTCACCACGGTCCTATATATATGGGTCGTGACGTTGACTTTGGCCACGGGGAAGACATCTCCCGTCACACAGGGTGCAGTCGCACCTCCACAGATCTCCAGTATCAGCTCTTGATACTGGCAATGGCTCAAAAGGGCCACCACTTACAGGCTATTCATGCCCGTGCCACCTTTTGGGTGGCTTAATTTTCATCAATCTTGAGGTTGGCCTCAGTGGAGTTGTGACGTACAAGACGAAGAATGTGACGTCCGTGCCACACTGGAGAACACATTTACATAACTTAACACCTGTGTCCCCTCACGCTCGTGCCACACCTGGAGGACACACCTGTGTCCCCTCACGCCCGTGCCACACCTGAAAAACACACCTTACGTAACTTAACACCTGTGTCCCCCTCACGCCGGGCCACACCTGGAGGACACACCTGTGTCCCCTCTACTTAAAGTCCCTTAAGGGGCTCACAATTCCATACAGTATAGACAAATAATAACATACATTACAAATACATATTCCTCCAATCAATACTGATCACGTCACACGCAAATTACATGTCACAAGTCGATGAGACGTACAGGCGCATTATGGGAGGCGCTCTAGTGGATAGAGGGTGTACCTAGAGCAACACAAAAGGTAGAGGCACCACAGAGGAGAGCTGTGCGTGGCGTGTTACCTCAGGCCGCACCTGGCGGGGATCAACGTCCCCACAGCCCGGTCTCTCACCAGGCCTCCTAGGACCAACCTAACCGAGTGAACTTTAGAAATGTGATTAAGGAGTCATTCCGAGTCTTATATACCACGTATGTCAGACTAACTCTAGAATATGCGACTCAAGCGTATAATTCTTACTGGTTAATACAAAATGAGGCTGAAGGTCTCTAGATATAGACTAGTGCTAGATCAAACGTATGAGCTACGAGGAATGACCGAGTGAATACAACCTCACTTAACTGAAATCAGGGGGAGACATGATCACCAAATACAAAGTTCTCAAGGAAAAAGATATGGTAGACTATGTGGCGCGGGGAAACACGAATCAGAATCAGATTCATACAGAATCAGTATGAATCAGAAAGACACTAGAAATTTTGTTCAGTGTCTGATTTGTGAACAAATTGAGTGCTTTAAGAAGTGGCGGTGAAGGCAGACTGTTTACACACCTTCACATATAGATCCTACACAGCCCAATAGGCTCTAGAACCTCTGGACCAGTCGAGCGATGTATGCAGGATCAGAGAGCTGAAGCTCAACCCTCCCTCCAGCACAACTAGGTGGGCGGGTGCCAGACCTCTTGATGGGTGGGTGCATTCCCCTTCCAGCAGCCTCTCTGGCCACACCACCCTGAGTGCAAAATTATATTGTATTTTGTTCGTGTTATCAAACATCTCGGGTCTGCTAGAGGAACTGATGCGTCTTCAGTTTCTATGGGAAAGGGGGTTGGGGTGTTAACAGGACTTGGGCAACTTGTTCCAACCGTCTACCACTGTTCCAGCCGTCTACCACTGTTCCAACCGTCTACCACTGTTCCAACCGTCTACCACTGTTCTAGCCGTCTACCACTGTTCCAGCCGTCTACCACTGTTCCAACCGTCTACTGCCGTTGGCAAACAGAGAACTCCATTTTATTTTTCAGCAGCCTAGTTTCCTTAGCTCGAGTCTATGAGCTCTTTGAAGTTGCAGGTGGTTGAGGCAAACCTCTTCCATGTCCGACGGTGAGGGTAACCAACGAGACAGACGACTCGAGTCCGTTTCAAGAAGAAATGTCGAAGAAGAAAAGGAAGAATGCCCACAGAGGCGTCGCGGGAGGACAAACCAGCAAAACATAGTAGTGACCACCGCCAGACAGGACCAGGATACGAGACCCAACCTCAACAGGAACAGGCGCAACATGTTATAGATTCAGCTACTCGGAACAAGTTGCAAGTAGCACGGGCTATGGTGAGCCCGTAACTTACCTGGCACAGGAGCGGTGCTGTGTGAGTGTGAGGTGCAAGAAAAACACACACCCGCCCGTCCTCTTAAGGTTCCCCAACGTCAAGAAAACGGTCAATTTTAACTACTAGAGGACCCAAAACAGAAAACGGGACAGTATGTCACTTTCGCCAGCCGCTTCCTTTTCCTAGTACGACAATTTTTGGTCTTATAAAACGCATACGAGCGAAATGCGACGTCTTTGTGGGAGGACAGGTTGTAGGAGGACAGGTTGTGGGAGGACAGGTTGTAGGAGGACAGGTTGTAGGAGGACAGGTTGTGGGAGGACAGGTTGTAGGAGGACAGGTTGTGGGAGGACAGGTTGTAGGAGGACAGGTTGTGGGAGGACAGGTTGCACTCACAACAGGAAAAAGAGATTAACAGAAGGAAGCGGCTTGGTGAACTCGAACCATTGTTTAAGGAGGGTGTTCATCCAACGTCGCATTTTGACGCATGCTTTACCTGAGGCCAAAAATTGTCGTACTAGAAAGTGGAAGCGGCTGGCAAAACTGACATACTGTCCCGTTTTCTGTTGTGGGTCCTCTGGTAGGTTAGGACAAGCGCACGACAGTTTGTTGACGTTGGAGGAACCTAACGAGGACGAGCTGGGCGATAAAAGATTGACAGGAGTGTGGTAGAGTAACAGGAGAGGAGCAGCATCTGAGGGCCGGAGGAGCCCGTCACCTGAGACAGCAGTGGTGGCGACATTCAACCACCACCACCACCCACCACTGTCCTACTTACTAATGCCGATAATACACCTCAAATATTATAACATTTATCATTGAACAAACCTTAGAAGTTAGTTGACTAATCCACACACTAGAAAATGAAGGGACGACGACGTTTCGGTCCGTCCTTGACCTTAGAAGTTAGTTGACCAATCCACACACTAGAAAATGAAGGGACGACGACGTTTCGGTCCGTCCTTGACCTTAGAAGTTAGTTAACCAATCACACACTAGAAATGAAGGGACGACGACGTTTCGGTCCGTCCTGGACCTTAGAAGTTAAGACTGATGTGAATAACATTATTTACTCTTAAACTTGTTTAAATGTATAAATATATTAAAATGACTCATTACTCAAAACAGGGTTAGCTGAAGTCAGGTATTAATTCATATATATATATATATATATATATATATATATATATGTAAAAAGTCAAAATTAAATCTGGAGAGTTAATTTTTTAACTTTTCAGCTAAGAAAAACATAAGAAATATCGAGACGATTCGTGCCAGAATCATAAATCTAAAACTTTATGTCTTAAAACATAATCAATACAGCCATATTTTAATGGACGATTTAACATGATGATGACGTTGGTATAAATTGTTTTAGTTCTAAACAAGTGAAGATCCGGGTGTGTGGGCGATGTAAACTTACTTATTATACTGTACACTCAACACCAGAGTACAGTTGCACTATTATACGCACTCACTCGAGTACATACTTCCCTTCATCTAGCTGGGTTTGCCGAATGATGCAATAGTTAGATATACTAGCTATTGCGAATATAAAGGGAAATACTAGGAGCAACCTTATTGTTTCTAGTATATCTCTTTACCTAAATATTGACTTTACTGCCTACGTTGGTAATTTCTCAATTTTCATACCATACAGATATGTTTCCTTGTGAACCCTGTGGTTCATCTTAGTATCTAGCTTCAATACTTTCTTGTTATGTTCCTACTTATATAGGAATGGTGTCGCCTTTGTCAACTTCACGGATATTGTAATGATCAAGTAATAGAGTCATTGTGTCGGTATTTGTAAGTCAAAGTACTCGGTAGTTGATGTCTTAGTTGATGTACTAAGGGTAGTTGATGTGGTGGTGTCTGGCGTGTGAGAGACGAGGATTAATCAGTGACAGGGCGCGTTACTCCCGCTGCACTTTTCTAAGAATTCTCAACGGTTTTGTTGCCGTTTTCCTGGATTTAAAATCGTGGCGGGTCCACGAGGGCGCGCACCGGCTCAGACCGTTTACATCATACATGTTGAACAAATGCGTCTTCAAGAATTGAATTTTCTGCTAGACATGGAGACGGCGCCTCCTCCAGACATGATGCAAGACTCACTACGTGTGTGCTTGCTTCCTCTCGTTAAAGGCAAGTCTACTTTAAGGACTGAAGGGGCTCCGTATTTGCCACGGGAGTGAGGGGAGGACGGTGTGGCCCATGATGGCCGCCGCGTGGGACCACAGGAGTGAGGGGAGGATGGTGCGGACATGGCGGCCCTCACGTGGGACCACAGGAGTGAGGGGAGGACGGTGCGGACATGACGCCCCTCACGTGGAGCCGCACGACTGACGCTGGTGTCAGCTGACGTCTGCCACGTGGGGCCGTTGGCAGCAGCTTCGGGTGCGAGACGATGCTAACCTTAGTCTCATCGTGACGTCACACTCCTTGGCCATTCCATATATAAAACACGACATTTTATTTCTTATTTTGGTGAGGTTCAAGTTCAAATAAGTTTGAAATAAATAGCCCAAAAGGACAGAGTAGCCTAGGTTATTTCTACCCTCAACTATTACACGCTCATACATCCAGTACACAAATCCATACAGCACGCAATACGTACACAGTACTGTACACGAATCCATACAGTACACGAATACATACATTACCCAGTCCACACAATCTAATGATAATCACGTTTTACAATATAAACACATTGATTCATTCAATAGTTGCCACAGGTGGGTTTGGTTGGGTGAGGTCAAGGCGGATCGGTTAATTAAGGTTATTTAGTGAAAATTGTCTCAGGTCTTAGACCACCTTAACCTTGTGGGGACGTCTGATCAGACCACCTTAGCCTTGTGGGGACGTCTGATCTTCTCCACACTTATCCAATGTCATTCCACCACCCACGTACTCTAGCCTAACTATTACCTGGCTTTCTGCATTCCCCGCCTCACCCCCTACACACCACCATTCTCGCCTGCTAAGTGTTCAGTATATATATTGTCTCAATAGTGAGATATACCCGGTTACGGGCTATTCATGCCCGTGCCATCTTTTGGGTGGCTCAATCTTTATCAATCAGTGAGATATAGCTGGTGTAACTGATCGTTAAACGCAGACCGAAGTGTAGCTATGCTAGTTATGGAGAAACTTACTACAATGCCGTAGTGCTTGAATGAAGGTGGTTCATTCTGATGATTTCCTATCATCACGAAATTCACCTGATGATAGTTAATTTTTGTTTTTAAATAGGGGAATCGTGTTTGTTTCTCCTTCTTCTGTATATCTTATTTGTTCATGGTTTTATGGGAAATTAAACGCTGCAAGGCGAGTGCTGGTTCACTTGTCATTGGTATACACAAAATTTGATTTGATTGTATGATATATATCGTCGACCTCAAATCCATCCGATGAGCAGTATTGAAATGATTACCAGTGACCGGGCCGTGGAGACATTAATTCCCAGAACCAACAACAGGTAGGCATAGAATGTATAAATATTGCTAGCATTAAAGTTAAAACGATGGTTGTCAATTTAATGTGATCCAAAACGATATTATGAGCGACACTCTCTGCTTTACATATAAATATTGATGCAAAAATACACCAAATTAACAAGTACATCCTTGAGCTACCTCATCCCTTTATGTGTATTTTACCTCAATAAACTTATTTCAATTTCAATTTCAACAAGTACTGCTACAACTTTGTTCGGGAATTAGGTTGGTGTGTTGGCCAGGCCCGCGGTGTGGAGCGTCCTCAAATACCGCCCCCACCCACCACTATTTATTAATACCGCCCCACCCACCCACACATATTACGGGCTATTCATGCCCGTGCCACCTCTTGGGGGGCCTTAACCTTCATCAATCTCCCACATACATTGTATCTCTCGGGAAGTGACACCGCCTCACCCTTCTTCGTCAGTCAATCATCACCTTAACATCATCATGCCAAAGTGACACCCCCACGGAAGGCCTAAAACTCCAGTTGAATAAGTGTGTCTAGAATCCTATTAAGGGGTGCTGGTGACCCAGTAGGTAGAGCTGCGGGCTTTGGTGGTCTAAAGTGAATGAAATGTTATTATGCACGTTATGGTGGTTAGTAATATATAAAATAATAATAATAATAATTTGTAATATAAGTAGCAAAGGAAGCGCAGCATGATAGTGCTGCTGGGTACATCCTGTGTGGATAATGCTTACTGGATGAGAGGAGCGTAGCTGGCGAACAGCCAGGGGGGGGGGAAATGGCGGGAATTTTGCTTGCATAAGCCTGGCAGTGATGGTGGTGATGATGCGCTCTGTGTCATACGTCACAGTTCGTAGACTCCCGAGTGTGTTGTAGATTATAATGTAGATCGTCTACATCTTGGCGATGTAGGTGATGTGCGCTCGCTTGGTTAGGCAGGTTAAGTTACCTTGAGTTAGACCATTACTCGGATGGGTAATGTACAGTTAATTTGGTGTTTGTGTCATGCATGGTATAAGAGACAGGGCTCTTAGTTTATATTGTCCCTGTAGCGGGAGCCGGTCGGCCGAGCGGACAGCACACTAGGCTTGTGATCCTGTGGTCCCGGGTTCGATCCCGGGCGCCGGAGAGAAACAATGGGCAGAGTTTCTTTCACCCTATGCCCCTGTTACCTAGCAGTAAAATAGGTACCTGGGTGTTAGTCAGCTGTCACGGGCTGCTTCCTGGGGGTGGAGGCCTGGTCGAGGACCGGGCCGCGGGGACACTAAAGCCCCGAAATCATCTCAAAAAGAAGAGGTAGCCATCAGGAGCCCACGGGAGACATCTCCCGTCACGCAGGGTGCAGCCGCACCTCCACAGGTCTCCAGTATCTTCTGTTGATACTGGTAATGGCTCAAAAGGGCCACCACTTACGGGCTATTCGTGCCCGTGCCACCTTTTGGGTGGCTTAATCTTCATCAATCAATCTCAATCAAGAGCCTGACAGCCAGAATGACATATTCACCCAAGCTCATTCATGTATATCTAACCTGCGCTTGAAACACATTTATTGTTACCTGGTAATTTGTTGTACAAATCAACAGCCTTGTTGCTAAACCAGTTGTTACACAGCTCTTACCTAAATCTAAACTTATCCAATTTATATCCATTGTTTTGTGTTAAGAACATAAGAACAAAGGTAACTGCAGAAGGCCTATCCCTGCAAACACAAACCGAAATTGTCCCTATTTTCCGCTTGTTACAACTTGCAATCAAGTTGTTACATCTTGCCTTAACGTGTTTATGACGTATTGGAACGTTGTTACATCTTGCTATATTGGTTGTTATAACTGGTTAGGAGGTGTTAAAACTTGTTCGAACGTTGTACCAACGTCGTAGTTTCGGTGTGTGTTTGCTGGGATTGGCCCATACGAGGCAGCTACGAGGTGTTGACATATCCCCTTGTTGTGCCCATTCATCTACTTCAACACTTCACTCATATCACCTCTTAACTCTTCGCCTTTCTATAGAACGTAAATTAATCTTTTTCAGTCTCTCCTTATGGAAGGTTTCTAATTTCCGGGACTAACGTTGTCCTATTACGCTGGACACGTTCTAATTTATGACAGTGTTAGATCACGGAGGAAAATTGAAACAGGAATTTCCTTAAGTACTTTCGTATATTAATACATCTTCAGAAGGAGTCATATGTCCATTCTAGAGTATAGCGACTAAAAATGAACTGCATAATATAAATGCAAATTATTATTATCTCTAAGAAGAGCAAGATATAGCTGACGATAAACACCAGGTGTGTATTTGCTAACGCTTCTAGAAATAAATCTCGGTATCCTATTTGCCTTATTTCGAACATTTATGCATTGATTTTTTTTAAAGTCTTACTAATCCTTAAATTCTTTCTAATCATGGCCCCAAAATTTCTTTGGCAATCAGACTTCACAATTTCAACACCATTCAGCTGATATCTTGTAACTCTTATCATCAGTACTTAGCCTCAGAACCTTGCATTTGTCAGCTTTAATCTGCATAAGAACATAAGAACAAATATAAGAACAAAGGTAACCGCAGAAGGCCTATTGACCCATACGAGGCAGCTCCTATTTATAACCACCCAATCCCACTCATATACATGTCCAACCCACGCTTGAAACAATCAAAGGACCCCACCTCCACTACGTTTCAAACCAGCACTCGCCCAAGTCTTTCCTAAATCTTTTGGATTTGGGATTGGCAGATTGGCATCTGCCAATCTTTTGACCATTTCAAAACGCTGTTCATGTATTATATGTACCCCATGCAGACGAGGAGTCACAATAACGTGGCTGAAATATGTTGACCAGACCACACACTAAAAAGTGAAGGGACGACGACGTTTCGGTCCGTCCTGGACCATTCTCAAGTCGATTGTGAATGGTCCAGGACGGACCGAAACGTCGTCGTCCCTTCACTGTCTAGTGTGTGGTCTGGTCAACATATGTACTCCATTGTCTGACTCTTGTGGTCTCTTAGAGAGATAGGAAAAAGATAACATATAGAAGTAAAGTCTTAAATTTGTTGGGAAACGGGAGTAGAGATGTACTCACCTAGTTGTGTTTGAGGAGGTTGAGCTTTGGCTCTTTGGTCCCGCCTATACAGGTGGATGAATAGACATAACAAAGGGATATTAATAGGGTATTACAAGTATCAACACAAGACAGACCGCGAAACAATGGGCATAAATTGGATAAGTTTAGATTTAGGAAAGACCTGGGTAAATACTAGTTCAGTAATACAATTGTTGATTTGTGGAACTAATTTCCACGTAACGTTATATCAAAATTTATTTGTTATGAGTGGGGTTGTGTGGTTATAAACAGGAGCTGCCTCACATGGGCTAATAGACCTACAGTTACCTTCATTCTTATGTCTCCCCTTACTCTTGTCTTCCAGGAGCGTGAGGTTTAGCTTCCGTAGCCTTTCCTCATAGCTCATACCTCTCAGTTCTGGGTTCAGTCTGGTGGCATACGTCTGAATACCATGTCCAGGACAGGATACCCTTAATTTGCTTACTAATGTCCTCCAAGCCAATTGGAGGGTATGGTCACCCATCCACATACTTGCCAGATTCAAGGGTGGGCAGACCGACACGTGACTCAGTACCAGGCCGCCGGAGGAGATACTTTTAGTATTTCCATCCTTAAAGTTCGCCCTACTTACGTAAAACATTTTTTGTCAAAGTATGTTTATTTATCTTCATCCTCTCATGTACTTTACGCAGAGTGGATGAAGAAAATTCATCCATTCATATACTTTACGCAGAAAACAAAGATAAAGTTGCACATATGCGTGAGCATCATGCGGCGACGAGGGGATACTTAGGGCACACCAGCAGCCGCTCAGTCAGTTGAGCTGCGGACACCGCCCGGGGAGTGTGGGTGACGGTCGTCTCGTCTCCGACAGCTCTGTTTTCGTTACTGAAGCTCACAATTAAGTTCTCATTGCTTATGAAGTGAAGGTTTTTGTCAGTGATTGTGCCGTAATTTTAAAAAACAAGAAGGACGTTTCAGCGTGGTTGCACTTGCCAGTGGATATAATTTTCTAGCTCCGGTCAGACAATTGAGAAAGGATGGTATCTAAGTGAGTAATAATCTTTCTTTTTCATGTCACTAACCATGTTTTTGATGAACTGATTTTATGGGAAAGGAAGTTGCAATAGTTATATAGATTCGAAAATTGTTGAGGACGTTATACCAATAGTAACATTCATAAAATCTATCATAGGCTCCTATCAGTATATTTTTAACAAATATATTGGTGCTTAAATATAAATATTTATGATTATTTATGTTAGGGCGGGATTCAACCCTGAAACATGCAAAACTTATCTACCCGACATTTATAATTAATATCAATCAAATCTCTAG
The DNA here is from genome assembly GCA_020271785.1 of Procambarus virginalis. Lineage (NCBI taxonomy): Eukaryota > Metazoa > Arthropoda > Malacostraca > Decapoda > Cambaridae > Procambarus > Procambarus virginalis. Next base: position 28,778,696 of record WNGS01165751.1, on the reverse strand, counting down.
TTTTACTACCTGACATTTTAGAACCGATGTTGCATATAGTTAATTTAAAGTTTACACTTAGTACCTATCTAAAACTGACGGTTCATAACCGAGCATAAAGTTCCTCAGTTTAGCTGATAAATGTATTTCGTGCAAAACCACTTCATATACGGATTTTTTCACGCGTTTCGTGTATGCAGGTGATGAGTCACAATAACGTGGCTAAAGTATGTTGACCAGACCACACACTAGAAGGTGAAGGGACGACGACGTTTGGGTCCGTCCTGGACCATTCTCAAGTCGATTGATCATTCTCACAATCGACTTGAGGACCAGGACGGACCGAAACGTCGTCGTCCCTTCACATTCTAGTGTGTGGTCTGGTCAACAACGTTTCGTGTATATTACGGTATGCTTGTACAAGCTTAGATCGGTATCAATACGTTAATGTACAGGGTGTCCACATGAATCCTTTACCAAGCTTCGAATTATAGCATTATTTATACACAAACTTTAAGATAAATACACGCATAGTTTGGCTTCGTTAACAATTCAATATATTGCACGTATGTTGAATGTTTGCATGCGTTCACTAGTAGATTACCGTGTCCCGTCTCTCTAAAACAAAACTATACATGGACACATACATGTAACATTGGTACTGAATAGTAACTCCCAAAGAGTATTAATGAGATAAATGCTTTCACAGTGGCTCATTGTATCGCTGAAGAATGTGGAGGATCTGCATGCACGAGATTAATAAAAATGAAAGATTAATAATTAATTAATGTCAAATTAAGTTTACATCAAATGAAAGATTGCAGCTTTTTACAATAAATAAGAAATGAGTCTTGCAGTAATTCGAATAGATGGAGTGGCTGGCAGTTCACTATGGCTTTAATGACAATTAACGATAGCTTTAATATAGCAGGGTGGGAGGTAGCGAAGTATATGACTGCGATAGTTTTTTTTTATGCGAAATACAGGAGGCGATTTTGGCTGTGAAAAGGCATCTTCCACGACGGAATTCCCGCAACGTTGTCTAGTATTCGACTAAGCAAGAAGTACAGCAACAATTTTATTTCTATAAGCGTTAGTAATAAGACACCTAGTGCTATTCATTAGCCATATCTTCTGTTAAATAAAGGGTAGGGTTCTCTGGGGGTCACTAATTAGACCCTTGGGGGGGACCTCGATACAAGCCTCACATGTACTGTACGTATAAACTGGCTGCCTGTCCCCAGACATAATGAGTTATTAATTATAAATTATTCTCGTGTCTCCTCTCTATTCTCGTATCTCCTCACATGTCCTACGCTTTTACGTAAGAGGAGGGGTTGACGCATCAGTGACCCGAGTTTCTAGATTTGTATTTTTTTTTATATTTTAGTCTTTCTCTCGCCTTGGTATTCTCAAGGTAAAAGGATTTATTTTATCCCAAACCTGTTTCCAACACTAGTAACACTGCTCTGCCTTCCCTTCATCCCAAACCTGTTTCCAACACTAGTAACACTGTGCTCTGCCTTCCCTTCATATCTGAACTAAAAAAATTCACTAACATCCTTCGTCCTCTCCAAGTAAAACTCGCCTTTCCACAAACCAAAACTTACACTGATTCTCCTGCTTTCAATGCTGCTGGTGTCTACTATATTTCCTGTTCGGCTTGTCCTCTCCATTAAGTCTGCAGTTAATAAGTTAAGTCTGCAGACAATGTTTTCTTCCGTCATGTTAGGGACTCTAATCGTCATAAGATGATTGATTGATGAAGATTAAGCCACCCAAAAGGTGGCACGGGCATGAATAGCCCGTAAGTGGTGGCCCTTTTGAGCCACCAGCATTACCAGTATCAAGAGCTGATACTGGAGATCTGTGGAGGTGCGACTGCACTCTGCGTGACGGGAGATGTCTCCTGTCAACACAAATGAATCAGTTTTTTTGTACACAATTTGTACAGTTGTACAAATGAATCAGTTAGTCAGCCAGTCGGTTATCAGGTTTTCTTGGTTACCGGGAGCCCTTTGATTCTGGGTACTGTATACTGTGTATTGAGCGCGCATTTTGAATTGTCAGTCTATGTGGCTGCTAAATGGGGTGAACACACATATTGTTATTATTGCTCACATTGTTATAACATAACAATGTGAGCATTTGAACATTTGAAAAATGAACATTTATTTTCAAATGTTATGTTGCAATGCATTATACTTATTCCTTAAGTGTGGGGGAGGAGGATACTGCTTGACAGTATTTGAGGGTGTGTTCAGCTGGACACTTTTGACCTGAAGAGTGGCAGTGTTGATGGTTTCAGGGTGGTTTCTGCTAATTTCAAAGACTTTTAAAGCTCTTCTGATGTCGTTGGTTGCTTCACATTCCAGGAGGTAGTGGCGTTTCTGTGATTGTTAGGCTAAAGATGCATTCCCACCGTCTGGGTTCACTAATTTCCCAGTTGCATCTGTAACCTAGACGTAGTCTATATAACAGAACTGTTATTTCATTAGGGGATTCCTTTCGGAATATTAAACCTTTCTAACTGTGTGGCCTGAAGATAACATACTGCAGAGGGCGAACCTTCTGCTACTCTGTCGTAGATGGGCTTTGTTGAGATGCGAGTCTTTTTTTGGTGATGGTGTTTATGTTTATGGTGGATTCTTTTGTGGATCACTGGATGACAAGTTGCCAATTTAGCAGTTTCGTCAGCTTTCTTATTTAATGGAATTTCAACATGGGATGGTATCAAATTTAAGGTTATGATGAGACTTTTGCCGTTAGCTACTGCTGCTAGATACAAAATTATTGTAACTATTTCCACGTTGTCTATCCACTGCTTCTTTCGTAAATTTGTGTATTTGAAGTGCAGCATTCTAGTCTGTGTATGATTGCATTTTGAGTTTTGTGCAATCACATATGCGAATGTCTGTTGTGTGTGAAACAGTTCAGCTTGGGTTGATGATACTGGTTTTACCAGTCTCCATATGCCTGTTCGCTATCCGTGCAAAGAGCAGCACCAGCACGCTCATATTGTGTGTCCACCGATCCGTCTGTGAAAATGTGGGTGGCTCCTGCTGCTACAATGCTGCTTTTGCCCGCATTAGGATTGTTGGATCATAGGCAGCCTTTTTCATCGGAAGACCTTCTATTGCTATTTTGAAGGTGGGCTCCTCCCGCGGTGGGGGAGATTATCAACATCATCAGGTGTGGACGATCACCTCACCTCAAGAATCATGATTTTTAATTGTAGCCCAACATGAGCCTTAGTCCTGGTTTTGTTGTTGTTGACTTTTCTTTCACAAGAGTCCAGGAGGGTAGACATATATGTGAATGCATAAGTATTAACTAAGACAGTGAAACGAAAATTGCGAACGTTTTCGTGTTGCAAAACATTATCAAGGGACTGTTACTTGATAATATGGTGAAACGAAAACGTTCGGATACTTACGCACAAGAGTTTACATTACATATGCCAGAGTTTTTACATTCCTGTAAAGCCACAGGCACTCGTAGCGTTTCGGACAGGTCCTTAATACTAATTTTCTCCGGAATACGACCCCCACCGAATCGCTTAACAACCAGGTACCCATTCACTGCTGGGTGAACAGAGGCTACAGTTAAGGATTGGCGCCCGGTCAATCCTCCCCGGCCAGGATAATCGAATCATGTGTGCTTTTGTGATTATTCTTGCATATATATATATGAATGAGTTTGGGTTGATATAACTTACGGGAGACATCTTCCGTCACGCAGGGTGCAGTCGCACCTCCACAGATCTCCAGTATCATCTCTTGATACTGGTAATGGCTCAAAAGGGCCACCACTTACGGGCTATTCATGCCCGTGCCACCTTTTGGGTGGTTTAATCTTCATCAATCAATCTTGATATAACTAGAACTGTCACGTATGGGGGTAAATAGGACTTATGCAGTTGTCTTAATCCTTACGTTCTTATGCTGTTCACTATAACGAGAATCATTAGATTCTTGGAAAGACCCAGAGAGAAATTAAATATTTACAGTCTGCAACAGTGAGGATGTCACTTGCATAGACATTACCCGGGATGAAGCATTAATGGCAATTAAGGTTGGGAAGTCTACCGTCCCCTGGGGAGGATTACCTTCCCTTATTGTTACCCTTTCTTTCGATGGTTAAAAGGATCGACGTCCCCAGGGCCGGGTCAGAGTCCCAGGCGAGAAGGCCTGGTCGAGGACCGGGCCGCGGGGACGTTAAGCCCTGAAATCATCGCATTGTAAGGTAGGCCTCCTGTGGTTGCTGGTCAGGCTGTTGAACACGCCAGTGATATGCACACATTACATTATAAATGCATAAACAAACAATCATTGACTTTAAAAAATCATTGACTTCTGTGTGTAATCATTGACTTTCTTAACATTAGTATCCAAAATTAACCCAACTTATTTAAATAATAGCAAGCAGCAAAATACAAAATTTAGGAACGCCAGTCTTTCAAAAGTAGCCCATTTTTCATCATTTTGCCCACTTTGACAACACTGCCTCTGGGGAAAATTAAACATTACAGAGCGGAAAGAGGTTACCTTGCGATGATTTCGGGTCTCAAGGTCCCCGCGACCCTGTCCTCGACCCTGTCCTCGACCCTGTCCTCGACCCTGTCCTCGACCAGGCCTCCTCCATTGATTTGCCACGCTGCCTCCCTCCCAGTGCATTGCCTACACTGCATTACTCAGCATTTGGTTGTTAGTTTTTTAGGACTTTCTGGTCCAAATAATGTTCAAAATCACAAACTTGGCACCCTGCCAATCGTATCATGTTGTGCTCCTGTATATATACTTTTTTAGTGTTTTCGGACAGAATACTTGTATTACATTAATCTGTATCCAAAAAGCTTAACACTCGGCCAAATTCTAATGTTCAGCAAACTCGAATGGGGGTAGAGCCTATATGATTCAGTAAACTGTCTTCAGGGAGATCCCCTGAGGGTAATGGATTGAAAATGACTGATTGATTGATGAAGATTAAGCCACCTAAGAGATGACATGGGCATGAATAGCCAGTAAAAAATGACTGTCATTAGTGTTATTATATACTCTTTATTAATGGCTGGGTTGGGTTAGGTTTCATTACATTTCGTTATGTTAATATGGGGTATTATTGAAAAAAATATGAAATATGGAATTCAAAAATTATTTGAGTGTACCTGAGAATTTTGTTTACAGAAAACTAAATTCTTCAGACCGCTTCAAAGAAAACATGCTCAGCATATACTTTTTATACTTTATGCCTGTAATTTATAATACAATAAAGGTATAACTTGAGAATATTATGTTTATGACAAAGGCTCACTTGTCAGTTTATATGTAGACAATTACTGGAACACACTCCAGTAGTCATTTGTAGTACTTCATCCTATGCTGCACAAAATGCTATGTGTTAGTAGCTTTGCATGAATGCAAAAATTATGTAATAGTCTTATGTAATATCACCAACGTCAAAAGTCTTATGTAATATCACCAACCCATTGTATATTCTTGCAAATACTCGTGAAGTTACGGGCTCACCATAGCCCGTGCTACTTGGAACTTTGTTCCACGGTAGCGAATCTTTATCAACAGCAACATTCAAGTACAATTATTATTATTATTATTATTATTATTATTATTATTATTATTATTATTATTTATTATTATTATTATTATTCATTGCTTCAAAAGACCAGATGTATAGTACAGTATGATATCCAGCCCACACATTTGAAAGTGAAGAAACAATGTTTTGGTCCATCCTAGACCATTATCAAGACTTGTAATAATAATGGTCCAGGACGGACTGAAACATTGTTATTTCATCATTTTGTGGTGTGTACTCACCTATTTGTACTCACCTATTTGTGCTTGCGGGGTTGAGCTTTGGCTCTTTGGTCCCGCCTCTCAACTGTCAATCAACTGGTGTACAGATTCCTGAGCCTACTGAGCTCTTATCATATCTACATTTAAAACTGTGTATGGAGTCAGCCTCCACCACATCACTGCCTAATGCATTCCATCTGTTAACTACTCTGACACTGAAAAAGTTCCTTCTAACGTCTCTGTGGCTCATGTGGGTACTCAGTTTCCACCTGTGTCCTCTTGTTCGCGTCCCACCAGTGTTGAATAGTGTGTGTGTGTGTACTCACCTAGTTGTGCTTGCGGGGTTGAGCTCTGGCTCTTTGGTCCCGCCTCTCAACCGTCAGTCAACAGGTGTAGTTTCCTGAGCCTAATGGGCTCTATCATATCTACACTTGAAACTGTGTATGGAGTCAGCCTCCACCACATCGCTTCCTAATGCATTCCATTTGTCAACCACTCTGACACTAAAAAAGTTCTTTCTAATATCTCTGTGGCTCATTTGGGCACTCAGTTTCCACCTGTGTCCCCTAGTGCGTGTGCCCCTTGTGTTAAACAGCCTGTCTCTATCAACCCTGTCGATTCCCCTGAGAATCTTGAATGTGGTGATCATGTCCCCCCTAACTTCTGTCTTCCAACGAAGTGAGGTTTAACGTTTCCAACGAGGTGAGGTGTGTGTGTGTGTGTGTGTGTGGGGGGTTGGATACCAACTCTTCAGCCACATTATTGTGACTCATTGTCTGCATATAGTGCAGTATATTATTGTGTTACTTGGTATTTTATTCAGCATGACACTTACTACATAAACAAAAATAATTGCATTCATTAATTAGCGTGTTTTCTAACATTTGTCATGGTTACAGAGGTGGCGTGGTGTATGCCTGTTTCTTGCTCCTGGGCCTGGGAACTCTGCTACCATGGAATTTCTTCATCACTGCTCAGACGGTAACTTGCATTTTTACTTCCTTGCAATGCCCCTCAGATAACATGCATAGTAGTTAATTGCACTTATGAAGCAATGCATTCTACCTTGAGTTGCCATTATTACTGCTAAAATGGAGGTAAATTTTTTGGCTCCTTTCACTGCCATTCAGGTGGTGACTTAATATGTGTAGCATTACTTGCAGATGACACTAATCTGTAGTTTAGTGCCTTTTGTCTATCTTTTTTCTTATAAATTGGTAATACATTTACTTTGTGTGTGAGGGGAAAATGAGTGAGTAATCTATCTTAAATAAAAGCAATAAAAAGTCTTTCTTTAGTTCGTAGTAAAATGCTACAGTTGTAATGGGAGATGGTAGTTAGTAGTAACATGGAACTTATATTTCAATTGCTGCTGTTAAGTAGTTATTTAAGGTACTGTACTGGCAAACTGTGATCAGTGATCTCAGAGTATTTAAACATTATATTTATACATTCAAAGTGGTTCAGAAACTTTCTTCACAAGTCACCATGGTGTTTAACAGGACAAGTGATATAAAATAATACTAAACAGCAAGAACCTTAATTTACACAGCCTAATATTGTTATAATACTGTATGTGTTTTCTTTTCAGTCAGCTGAGAATGTTCTGAGACCATTATTTAATAAGAAAAGTGCAAATTATTGTCTGTGTAGGCTAGTATGCATTGCTCTCCAAACATTTTCCTCTACCCATTTCAGTGAGAAATTAAATGAGAAAAGAAATTACAATGTACTCATTATTCACTACCAATGATATTACATTAACAGTGTGTTTTTGCTTACAGTACTGGGATTTCAAGTTTCGGAATACATCACTCGGTAATGAGACAGCTATTGAGCAGACTGAATTGCAAAGGTTATACACGCCTATGCAGGTCTGCTTTTCCCAGATACCCAACTTTGTATTTCTCTTCATAAATGCTCTCTTCAGCCACAAGTAAGTTTCTGTATTGGGCAAAATGGTGGCTTGCTATAGCTTGCTTGCAGTAGTAATCCAATATACATGAATCACATCAGCCTTTGGTGTTTTGAATGGCCTACTGGGGACTAAAGCCAGAACCTAGCTTCCCTCACAGAGGAACAGAGCAGGAGGTTATGATCATCCTTGCCAAAGAAAACATCCAGAAAGTAAATGAAGCAATGCAGACAACTGCAAGATTCAGAGAGAGAGAAAAGAACTGAAGCAGCAAACAACTCCACATACAATTTACTCAGTTGTTAGAGTGAACTCCTCCCTAGTTATGACTGGTCACCAACAGGTGGCAGCACCAATGAAGCTCCTGACACCCATGTCATCAAGGTGTTGTCCCTGATTGTGAATTTCTTCATGACTTGCCAGATTTAGCAAGTCCTGATTTTTCCAAGATAAGTGTGATCAGTCTTTAGTCTCTGCCCTGTAGGGGCTATTTCCTTGCATATCATTCCTGAGTTTAGTATTTATTTCACAATCTTGTTTCAGACCTCACTTGTTACATGGACTTTGTTATCCCTTGTCTTGAGTTCCATGTGTTTTAGGCTGCCCTTTCCTAGGAATTTGTTTGTTGTTGCCCCTGCTCTGATAGTATGATTTCTAGTAAGCGAGATTTTGAGGGTTTGCAGTAGGGCACTATAGAGTTGTATGCTTGCCTATATGGTGTGCTGCTTATGCCCATCTTAGCTGCATTTATCCTTAGGTCTAAGTTCAGTGTCAGTTCCTTCAGTGAGTATCCTGAGTGCTTGGGTGTCCTACATGGGGTGTTCTTTCAGACCCCTGGTAAACCCTATGGGTCTTTGCTGTGGCTCAATACAGTAGTTTGACCCGCTGGGTCTGAACTCAGCTCTTATGAGTTTGAAAGGGTCTCTCATCCTTGCTACATACCTCCAGCCCATTTTTTCTGTTTGAAATGCCACCAGTTGGGTGGGTGATACCTTCCACCCTTGTGTCTGCAACGTTTGCATTTGACGGGTCTGCTTTGGTTGAGCCTGCTTCTTGACAAAAGGGTTGTTAGGCTGGCTCATACTTCTCTTGAGCAGGCTTGGTAAGGTGTTCGTGTTTCTTTCCTCAACTCTGTTCTCAATTGTCCCTTTGGTCTGTGATAGGTTCTTCAAGGTTCTGTTTTTGTGTCCCCCTCACTTTCAGTTGTCGGGTGTGGGAAGTTCACACTCAGAATTTGGGCTTTGCTCTTTTGGTCCTTGTGGGAGGTTGTGGTCCTTCAGGGAATCATCAATTAGCTCTTTCAGAAAACCAGTTTTGAATGTAATGAAATGCCTCTCTCTGGTTGTGTCTCGGTGGCCCCATGGTTCCCTCCCCACCCGGTTCCAGGTGCATTTGTTTGTGATGTTTCAGCTCCAGATTGAGGTCTGATGACATTCTTTTCTTTGTGAACCTTGCACTTGTCTGTATTGCTTCATTTACTTTCTGGATGTTTCCTTTGCTGAGGGTAATCATTTTCCGCCCCTTGTTCCCTGTACTTCCGTGAGGTGTTCCTGTTCTGACTTTGGTATCTAGTAGGCCGTCCAGGACTCACAGTACTGCTGGACATCTGTTGGTGGCCAGCAGCAACTAGGTTCAATCTAACTACCAAGTGAATCATTCATAGAGTCGTTTGCTGCTTCAGTTCATTTCTCTGTGAACCTTGCACTTGTCTGTATTGCTTCATTTACTTTCTGGATGTTTCCTTTACTGAGGGTAATCATATTGCACCTCCTGTTCCCTGTACTTCCGTGAGGTGTCCCTGTTTTGACTTTGGTACCTAGTAGGCTGTCCAGGACTCCTAAGGTTGATGTGACTCGTGTGTATGGAGTTACCTTAGTGAGCTAGCTACAAGGGAGCCACTCACGTCCAACCGGAGAGATATTTTATTTCTTTCAACACATTTTTTCTGAAGCCCTAAGCAAGTGTAAAGTTGCTCATCTGTGAATCAGATTGGCTTTTACCACAAGCTAGTGTGGATTTAGCTGCACAATTTACTTTATTCTAAATACTGGTACAGTACTAGATAAAATTTAGTAAAAAATTAACGTTGCCTCCTAAGAAATATTTAAGTTCTGGGTCTTTTTATTTGCAGCCCATTACAGTATAACTATATCATCACCAATCTCAAGATAACAAGATAACCATACATAGTTAACATCACTGCTATTTTTATATAGTACCCTATGTTATTTGGTAAAAAATTGATAAGAATTAGATAATTATATAATTCTCTAAGACTTTTTTTTTTAATCTCTGGACAGGATTCCTCAGCGACTCAGACTTCTGGTGTCGCTCACTCTGATGATAATACTCTTCTCCCTGACCACGATACTTACACAGATCAACACAGATGATTGGCAATGGGGCTTCTTTATATTAACTATCATCATCATCATTATTATTAACAGTGAGTGGGTGTCAAAGCAAAGTGTGTTTCTTTTATTATTTTATAGTTACTACTGAAATATAAGCAGTGGAGATATGTACTTAAATGATAACATTTCATTCACTTGGGCCATCGGAGCCTCAAACCATGGGCCACAAAAGCAGCAGCCCGCTGTCCAACTATCCATGCCACAAGAAATCCTACAATAAGGAAGGATTTCAGATGTCCAGTTGGTATCCGACTGGAACTTTAGGTCTTCCCTGAGGTGCCATTTGAGCATGGAAGTGTTAGGTGATCCACATGCTAGTCATATAAATTGCCAAGCACAATATCGTGGATAATAACACTTCATAAACTTGGACCATTGGAGGCCTAAAGTTCTAGCTTGATACCAGTTGGATACCTCTGCGATCCTTCCTTATTAGATGGTAGGACTATGGCTGCTGGTTTTGTGGTCTGTGGTTCGAGGGTCCAATGGACCAAGTGAATGAAATGTTGCACATGTGGAATGAAATGTTATTATCCACGACATTGGGGTTAGCAATTGTACCTCATGTGCTCATTATTTACCTACAGTTGTTCTAGAGAGTAATGAAACATTGTAGAAAGTAAATCCTTCAATAATTACTAGAATTTCTTTACCGTGAATTTTGGTAACTTGATTGCTTTTCTTCTACAAGATCCCGTATCTAGAAAATAGTTAGCAGGATAGAAAGCTTTTACTGTACATGGAAAATCAACAATGCCAGCAATGCGGTCACAATTAACCAAACACATGAAACAAGCTTGAATGGTCCCCAAGCTCTTGTATGGTCATGTTTCTAATGCATTTGCAATTTATTTTAAGGGAATTATATAGTGCTGTATAGATAAAGTGAATTCAGAAATAAGTACATTTACATATCTTAATGAAGAAACCCTATTTATGGTCATATCCCAATAAAAATCCTTAAGATTTTTTTTCTAACAATGCATTACACTGATTTTAGTTTCATCATATTTGTTGAGATGATTTCCATAGTATGAAAGATATTGAAACACTGTGAATACCATGGTAATGAGGAAAAAATTACAGTACAGTATGAGTTATTATTTTTTTGAATAAAAATACAATTTCCAATTTAAACCGTAACATTTCTCTATTTTAATCTCAGGTTCAGGAGCTATCTTCCAAGGAGGCTTATTTGGTGTTGCGGGAATGTTTCCTGAGAAGTACATTACTGCTGTAGTGGCCGGACAAGCTCTGGGCGGTGTGTTTGCCTCAGGGGCACGCATTGTCTCCCTCTCTGTTGGAGCAAGGGATGAAAATGCTGCATTTATATACTTCATGATTGCTGTTGGAGTAATGATTCTCACACTAGCTGCCTACCTTTATATGTCAAAAACAGTGAGTAACTGATATCTAGTTTGTTATGCAGTATTTTAATTCCACCCTCACAGTTTTAGAGAAGAAACAAACCTAATTATCTATCAAACTCTAGTACGAATCCTCTTCTCGTTTAGTACAATGTTTGCTATTTAATATTTGATACTCATTTTAACTATGATTTAGGTAAACTTTCTAATTTCTGTTGCTTTTAGTATAATGAGATTTCACTTCCTAGCATTGTGAGGGCTTTATCCATTTTAGTCTTTTGAGCAAAAGTTACTTTAGTGTCTTGTTTTGTTCCTTTACCAAAAGTTGACTTACATGCTGTAGCTTATTTGCTTGAAAATAGCAATTTACCTAATTGTTTTGTTTTGAGGGTACCAGTGTTTGGCATAATCTAGATAGGGTTTGAGATGGCAGGTAAAGCTGAAGAATAACTTTAGCTTTAGTATTACTAATGTGTCTTGTTAAGAATTATCGTACAGTATCCTATTTGCCTTAATAATTTAAGTGACTGGTTAAATTTGACAAAGTTGATACCATATTTAAAGTTAATTTATATAACTTGTAAAAAACTGCTTATATCCAGGAGTTCTACAAGCACTACACTAACTGTCAAGAACCTGAGAAAGAGAAGAGTGGACCTCCTGCTGGAAGGTCAATATCTGAGCAAATTGAGACCTTCAAGGAGATATGGCCAGTGGGATTGTCAGTATCTGGTGTTTTTGCTGTAACCCTCGGAGCATTCCCAGCCTTGTGCGTCAAGATCATTTCCCACTCAGATGATGAAATGTGGGCAAGTAAGTAATTTGTTGTCATTATTCAAAGTTTTACAATCCAGTTACAGTGACTGCTCACTGATTTGAATCATATAGGTTGGACTCGCATCAGAGTTACCCAAATTTATTTTCCCAATGTTCTCTGTATTTTATATCTACTGTAAGTACTTGTTGGGTTAATGGGGTTTTTCTTCTTATTTAGTTCATTTATTATGCATACCATACCCATCCTGTGGGCGGTAATGAAAAAGGTTACTGGGCCACATAATGAATTCAGGAACTGAAGCCGAAATTTCATTTGTCTAAGCAAGTTAGTCTTGATAAGATAGTTGCACAGTTTATTGTATATATCCACAGTGGGTTCAAGAACTGGATCACAAGTTCAGTCTCCAAGCTGAAGCAGTTCGCATTTACAGTGAGCTAGTTTCATAATTTGATTTGCTTATCATAAATTCCTTTGGGGCCGCAGTGCCTGGTCTCAATCTCCTGGCCAGCAGGCAGTCACTTGTTTTGGTCTCAATCTCCTGGCCGGCAGGCAGTCACTTGTTTTGCTTAGAGAAACTGCATGATTTTTGTCTCTTCTAAAATGGAAAACAATTTTGGTTTTTGTACTTTTTTCCTGGGAGAAACTGAACTTTCTAAATAAGGATTAGTATGTGCCTGCCCTATCACACCATGTGTGGTCTCTGTAGCTTTTTGTCCAAGTTCCTCTTTTTACTGCAAGAGATGGTCATAGTGGATGTCAAGACTGTATTGTCTGGGCGATGCTCATTATTTCCTTCCAGTGTAGGAACTATATATTCCATGCAGCTTCACAATGCATACAGTTTAGTGCTTTTGTTAAAGTTTCTTCTCTGGTCTTGATATCTGCATCAGCAGAGGCTTTGCCTAAGTTATTTGTTCTGATTCTCCAGGACTCTGTATAATACAACTTTCTGGTATAATGATCATATGATTATGATTAGGTATAAATCACATGAACACTCACTTATTTTTTAACTTCTTTTGTTTTTCTCAGCTCTCCTGTTGCTGGAAGAGAAGGTTGGCTAGGTTCTGGCTGTGGTGGGAGTGGCTTGCTAACCACTGCATTTAGTGCTTTGGTTGAACCCTCGTTCAAACGAATGCCATTGATCCTGTGGCAAGATGAGGGGAAAAGAAAAGCGAGATCCTTGGCAGTAGGTTAATCAGCCACCATGATGCCTGTGTTTGGGATTTGAGTAGCACTTTCAATCCTGAAACCTTGACTCAAGTCAAGGTTTCAGGACAAGCCAGTCCTGATCACGAATAATGAAGGCAGGAGAGACACTGTAAAAGCTGAGAATTCAGACCACCATTGGTGATATGACACTATTTTGATGGCTAAATCATTACAGTATATATAATTATTTTACATATTTTGGATGATTCTCACTCTTTAAGCCCTTTCAAAAATTATGCAATTTAAGACAGATACAATAAATATCTGTATCTATCTTAGATTGATGTATCAAAGATTGATTATATCTTTCTTAGATTCATCAGTTTAAGATAAATACAGATATTTCCTGTATCTAATGATGTATCTAAGATAGTTACAGTAGATAGTACATAAATGTTATTGGTGAGTAAAGAATCTTTTGGAATAAAAGATTGGTTTAGACTTGTTGAAGACAAAAGTGAATTGCTTAACCATGGAAAGAAATGAACTTATAATACAGGCTATTTTTTTCTGCAGAGGTGTACTTCCAGCCTGTGGTTACCTTTCTATTGTTTAACGTAGGGGACTATGTTGGACGTCAAGGTGCTGGTTTTCTAATGTGGGTAAGTTATAACATGAATTATGATTGTTTTTTAATGCCAATGAAATGTTTCATATCGGTGTGTTTTATTGTATGGCATTATTATAGATACTATATAGATATACTATATATAGATATACTATAGATACATTATTATACCGAACACAGAGGTAGTGGCACTCTATTCTCTGTTCCTGATTCATTCAGCTTTCACATATAGTTAGGAGGGCAGATTAAAGGAGCACACTATATACACACACACACATACACTGTACAGTATACAATTTAAGAAGCACCTAGACCATTTATTCAGCCATTTTTATTGTGTGGTTTATAATTTTTATACAATTTTGCTACTACAGTACAGTGTATATGATCATTTAAATTGTTACGTAAATATTTTATAATTTGTGGTCAAATATTATTACTAAATAACAAATATTTAACATTTGAATTGTAGTTTTAGATTAATTTTATTTTTGAATAGTAGCTTTTCTATAATTTAATATTTTAAGTCTGCATTCATTGAAGTAAATTAAAAACTGGAAGCTCATATTGCTCTCTCTAATAGCTTTTACTTTCCTCAGCCTCAACGTGGATCAAAGATTCTATACGTTATGGTTTTTCTGCGCATAGTCTTCATTCCTCTGTTCCTGCTGTGTAACCACAACCCCAGCTCGATCATTCCCACTGTGTTTGGACACGATGCTTGGTATGTGGTCTTCATGCTCCTCTTCTCCCTCTCCAATGGCTACTGTTCATCCCTCTGCATGATGTATGGCCCAAAGTAAGTACAAACCAAATATGTATTACATGTCTCCAGTGTCCTCGACAGTGTACTTTTAGCCATGCTTACATATCTGTGACTTAAGGGAAATTATGTTTAGCTCTATATATATGTCTTGTCTATTAGCCTTGTACCTGTTGTTATAATTTCACTTTCTAGAAGTTTGAAATCTTTGCCAAATCACAGCATTTAGTGATTAGCCTTTCAAGTTATGGTTAGTGGTGGCTTCCAAAACTTATGTCAGTGCATTCTGCATATTGATAACCAGCACAAGGTTATCTTATTTCCTAACGTTTCTTTGACTCATTTGTGTTTTCAGTTTCCACTTACATCTATTTGTCCTACTTTATATCAATTTAAAAGTGGCTATCCCTGTCCACCTGGTCTATTTCCCTCAGTACCTTGTATGTTGTGATCATAATCTCTTTGTTTCTTCTCTCCACAAGGTTTGGGAGATCTAGTTCCCTTAACCATCTTACTTTTGGTACTAATCTTTTTGCAAACCTTGGCACTTTTTCAATTTTGGTTGTATGTTTTACAAGGTGCAGATTCTAGGCCAATTTTGCATATTTCGGCGCTGTATTGGTTCTAATATAGACCATGTAGATTGCGTTGAAGGGATTCTTATTTTTTATTAGTTATGTTTATCAGCATTTCCATATGCTGTCAGTGTTACCCTCTTTATGTGTGCCTTTGGTGTTAATGATGGAATTATAACCAATCCACATTATTATTTATTATTACCAATTCAAGTTGTTGCCTTTCCCTAATAGAGTAGATTCTTCTTTATTTCCTTTTTCTCTTTGCCATCTTCATTACCTTACATTTGTTGAGTTCTAGCAACCCCATTTGTTTGCCCACTCTTAGAGTTTGTCGGGTCTTCCTGACAACAATTATTCCTGACAATAATATTTTAAGTGTAGTTATTTCTTCTCAATTTCAATATTCATCAATGTTATCATTCCTCATTAGCTTTGTATTACATGCAAATATTGACATGTATGAGTTGACTCCATCAGGTAGGTTATTCATATAAATTAGGAACAGCATTAGTCCTTGGACCAGGCTTTGGGGGATCTCTTATCACTTTCCTGCAACATAAAACCTACTGGTGACTGTTTTCTGTCTTTCAAGTACTCTCATTTTTCAGTTCAATGTTTTCCTAGCTATCCTATCTTGTTTCTTCATTTTGTAAATAAGCCTTTCATGAGGAACAGTATCAAATACTTTTTGACAATTTAAGTAGATACAGTCTACCCTGCCTTATCTGAGAGGGCTCCTATAATGGCTCGCTGTTGCTAGCAACTTGGAAAGTGCCATCAAATTTGGATCACACCAGGCACTTGCACGTCACTAAGTCTACTAAGGACTGGAGTCAAAACCTGCCCTCCTCTGTATAGGGAGTTAAGGATTTTAGCTTACTCAGACCAAGAAGGATAGAGCAAAACAAAACAGACAACAGCAAGGTAAATGAACACAAAAAGTCCTGGTTTACTAGATTAGTGATGGCCATCCTTTGAATTCTTATCCTGCTGGGGCCTTCTGCTTATGTACACTTCTCTTCTTTTAGTACAGTATTTGCTTCAAACGTGTGTGTTCGTGTTCAAGGTAAGGGATCGTCATGGTAACTTGCAGGATTTCTAAATTTCATTAGAATTGGCTCCTTTATAAAATTGTGAAATTAACTTTAACTTTTTTTTTTTTTAGGATGGTGTCTGAAGACAAGGCTGAAGTAGCAAGTAGTATGATGGCTGCCATGCTGGGCTTAGGGCTACTGACAGGAGGCCTTTCGTCATTTGCCTTTGCACTTATTGGCTAATGAGGCCTGAGCAAAATCTTGATGTAGATCTAAACTTGGAAGTCATATTGTTGTTGGTTTATTAAATAGTAACTCCATGAAGAGTTATGATAGAGCTATCCAGCTGGAAAAAATGATTTAAAATTATATATTTGTAAAGACATTACATCTTTATCACTGATAACAGTTGTAATGTGCAGAGTATCATTCATATATATATTTAACTATGAACTCTACTATATTATTTCAAAGAATTGGAAAGACTTGCATGGGAGGTGCATGTATTGATCGATTTATTGATGCCACAAGTGGCAGCTAATTCATTGGGCACACTACCTGTGAGCAGGTAGTACAGAAGAATTACAGTAGACAAAAGAATATTTAATCAGACCTCAGTGGCTTTGACATTGAACCGTCATATTCAGGTTGCCATTCAGTTAAGTGGCCTTGAACACATACACAATGTACAAATAAAAGCAACATCACACAGACCATATATATTGACAGCTCTCTCAGTCCAGCCAGAGTAGGAAGTACTGTCATTGTATGCCGGTCCATCGGTAACACAGTTGACAGGAATTTAAAGCCAACAATTGGGAATCCCCCTTACAAGTTGAACTGTTGCCTATTCTTGTAGCATTCAAAACTGAATACACAGCAGTAGACAGCATAGCTATTCCTGACTCCCTGTCCTCATTACTGGCCCTAAATATCTTGCAGTCAAATTAAACATGCTTGTTGTGCATGTTAGCGACTAGAAAACCAAAAATTGCACCTTTGCTATACTTGTTGTCAGGTCTGCTGCAACTAATTTGAGCCATTTGTGCAGAACTATTGTTTTCTGTCAAATAATAGGGAGTGTTGCTTATTTTTAGACAGCAATAATTTATGCTAAATCAAAGAACTGTCATGTGTGTATTTAGATGAAGATGCAGAAAGATTAGAAATGAGCACTGTATCTTCTAGTGCTTTAATTGTACTGTATACCAGCTGGGATTCTTTTTTTTTCCTCATTGTTTGTATTGAATTAAATAGGCACAGTATTATAAATATATTTTGTCTTGAGTATAGTTTTTACTATACAATACTGTGTTAGTCAAAAATCAATTCTTATTTCCTTAGTTTATATTTTGACTGAAACAGGAAATAAATGTTTCTGCATAGGTTGAATGTGTTTGTATATATCTGATGGCATAATTGAGATTTGTACAGTACCAGATTGTTGAACCAATGTTTGTACAGTAGCTGTGGTAAAGTAGTTCTACAAGTTGATGTAATGTTTAAGTGAGATAACCTAGGCAGATATGGCGAGCTGGTATCTTTTGCATGTGGTGTTGTGAAATCACCAAGGGGGAAAACTGAAAATTTGCATTTTCTTTTTGTGACAAAGTATAGTTCTGTATCTCAGCATTGTAATTTGTCTCTCCAGTTATATTTTGTCTCTCCAGTTATATTTAGTCTCCAGTCTCTCCAGATTTCATAAAATCTTTTAATGAAATGTAATGTGTTAACAGACTCACATTTTATTTGTTACCTTCACTCTACTTTCTAATGAAAAGGGTTTTAGTCATAAATGAAATATTAGTTCCTGTTTTTTATGAGGCTTATGCAGTATTTACTTTTATCTTTATATAATGGCCTTTCATATTTTTGGGTATAAATAAAGTCTGCAATACTTGTGAAAAATTAAGTTAGAAGTTAACCTATTTTAAGGCTTATCATCTTACCAAATTATAGTGATCATAAGGTGTGTTATTTATCTGTATTTGTGAAGACCAAAGTTATTTCACCTTAACTGAAAACTTATAGCCGAGCTCTTGTTCTTTGGCCATAATATTAATTGTACATTTTAAATTTATTTCGTGTACTGTTCAGTATGATTTACTTTAGTTACAACTCCGGTGATTTAATATTAGTAAAATTACTCGTAGGCTTTACTTACTGTTGTTATAAAGTGTACTGTACACGTGCACAGTGAGACTGGATTTTGTCAGTAATGAGTTTTATTTGTTGGATGTAATATTTTTTCTCTTGTTGTTCAAATTTTTGTAAAAGAAAATTGTACATTATCGTACCTGCATTATTTAGTTGCTTACATTAGTTTGATATAAAATGCATTACCGGTGTTCCCGTAAGTAGAATGTTAAGAAAAAAAATTGAAATTTTGACATGCATTATTTTTAAAATATTAAATTGATAAATAGGTAATTCTTTTTTTAATTTGACATTTATTTTTTTTATCTCATTTCAATGGGTAAATCTTGAAGAATCAATAAACTGATTAAGGTATGATAAAGGTATATACTTAGTTTGGTAATGTAAGATGTGATGCTAAGATATAATCTTGATTTATAATAACCTGCAGACTGTCTAAATGGTGTAACCATATTTTACCTCATAAGTCTTAGATTCTATCATTGTTTACTGGTTTGTGTTTCCTCACTTCATTGAATTGAGTTTTTTTAACTGTATGCCTTAAGATTCAGGATGTATGGTGTATATGTCTTGTTCAGGTGCTTGTATCAAATCTTTGTTGTTGCAAACTTGTAATGTCTAATTTTTACAGAGCTCAAAGTACTAGTAGAGATTACAGTGACAATACAGGATAGTTTATTAAATTAGAGGAAATTAATTATCATCACTAGCAGTTTATTATCCAGTTTCATGGAGTTTCAAAAAGATACCCACAAAAACTCTATCCATAGCAGCACCCCACCATTGTATACAACTAAGTGAAAAGTGCTGCTTTTGAATTATTTATAATTTGCCTTTCCCAGATTACTATCCAATAATATATTTGCCTAAATTTATATTATGGAGGGCAGAATGGGTAGCTTTATTTGATAATAAATTGGCCTTCCAATCAACAAAACCAAATATTAAGAAATTTCATCAGGTTACCTGCATATTGTCCATACTAGGTAGAATCTTGATCATTTGATGTAAAACTAGATTTACTTCGTCTCCCAAATTATCTTGTTCCTCACAGTTACACACACTTCCCTGGAAACACAAACCGAAAATGTCTCTATTTTCCGCTTGTTCCAACTTGTAATAAAGTTGTTACATCTTGGCTTAACGTGTTTTTGACGTATTAGAACGTTGTTACAACTTACTATATTGCTTGTTATAACTGGTTAGGAGGTGTTAAAACTTGTTCGAACGTTGTACCAACGTCGTAGTTTCGGTGTGTGTTTGGCGGGTTGTGTCGGCTGGCAAAGTTTCAAGGATGACCATTAATTTTGTTTTATATCAGTTCTCTTAAATCAGATATTGTTAGTTACACAACCTGTCCTCTTAAAAAGAACGTCGCATTTGGCCGTTTGCCCGTATGGCTGAATTTGGACGTAATTTGAAAATGAAAAAAATATGAAAATAAATTTAGGATTTTTTTTTTTCAACAACAGTAAGTTAAGGGTCCTCTGATAGGTTAGGTGGGCAGGAAATTCTCATAAAGTTTCAAAACGTTATGAAAAACGTTAATTTAAAATGTCCTCTCATAACCTCTGCGCGTACGCCGGACGACTCAAATAGAAAACGGAACAGAACGTCACTTTTGTGAGTCGATTTCATTTCAAATTACGTCCAAATTTGGCCATATCGCGCATACGAGCCAAAAGTGACGTTCTTTTTAAGAGGACGGGTTGAGTTACAGGCCTCAGTGACTGATTTATTTATGGCTTGCCTTCATATAGGCATGTAGAATAATATTTAAGTTCCTTGCCTTTACGTGTATCTTAGAGAGTGTTTTAAGCCTATACACCACTGGCTTTGCACTTTTATTTGATACAGTAACTATTATTTACTTTCTTCCAATATGTATTAATCAGCATTTTCCGTGACAGTGGGAAATGGGTAAAGTATAATGTATATACATAGTACGTTCACGAAATGTATTATTCTACATTTAGACATTCTTTGTACATTATATTCTTCGTGTGTTCATGGTGCAGATTTGTACGCTGCTAAATGTTTTCTGGGCATTGACAGTCCTTGATATAAGCAATTAGAACAGTTTTCAGAAATTGTCTATATATATATATATATTTGTATTATTTATTAGTTATGTCATTACTACACATCATTTTATGTGTATAGCTATGGTTATTTTTAGTATCATTGGCAAGTAATTATTTTCCCACGTTGCTCTAACTACTGAACGGTAGAGCGATGGTCTCACTTCAAGCAGGTCGGCGTTTAATCCCTGACTGTCCATTTGTTTGGGTACCATTCCTACCCCCCCATCCCATCCCAAATACTTATCCTGATCCCTTGCAAGTGCTATACAGTTGCAATGGCTTTGTGTTTTCTCCAGATAGTTCTGTTCCCTTCCTATGTGGATATGTCTTAATTTCAAAAATTCAATAAAAGCAGACAAATCCACATGGTAAGGATGTCTAAATTAATTTGTTGCCATTCATTTGATGTGTTCTATATTAAAATAAATAATGGCCTTTTATATTTTAAGTGTAGTTTTTTTCTAAATCTGTGTTATGGTCATGTAATGAACCAGTAGAACTATATGGTGCCACATGATTGTTTAGTTCATTATGTTTATTTCAAAACAGTGTGGCACCTGTGTCATGAAAGCAATACGTGTACAAGCACAGTGTGTTTGAGATTTACGTTTTATTGTTCTTTAAAGCAAAGAATTTGTTTCATTGAGCTTTTGCAAGTTGTAATTAATGTATTTTGAAGTACTAAATATTATTTCTTTATCTTTTGTTTCATATTATTGTACACCAAAAGTGGGAGAAGTGTGTAAAGTATGATCTGACTGGGTTCATTTAAGTGTAGCTGAAAACCAGGCAATAAGACGCCCAAAACAGAAACCCTGAAATATTTTTCCACAAGTATTATGCATATTACTTTTATTATATATTTTTTATTTACAATAATATTTATTCATAAAGAAAAAAATGGTTTATTTTCCTTTATTAAGTTGTTAACTTTTACACTGCCATGACTGCATATGTTTGACAATCTCATGCCCCATGACTTGAACAATCAGGATTAATTAGATATATTAGGTTCCAAGTTTGACTAAAATTGTTTAATTTCATATTATACAAAATCATCTTTATATTACTCATTTCATTCAGTTGGTCTTGATCAGATGGTCTTTGTCATCTGAAAAATGGCAGTAAGCTCTTAAGATCACAAGGATATTGGTGCAGTGTGTTACCACTGAGCCACCACTGACTTCTTATTTATATTTTCTTTTCAAACACTACTCATGGCCTCGTGCAAGTACTGTACTGTACAGTAAGGTCTAATGTAAGTTGTCTTAACTCTTTCTGTTTTTCTGCTCGTTATAAAAATTTATTTTTAAAAATTTCTAATCAGATAATTATATTGATAATTTCTGATAATGGTGTTAGTAATTTCTTTTAATTTCTGATAATGGTGTTAGTAAAATCAAAGCAGCAAATAAACTACTGACTATATAAAGATTTCCTATTTAAAACAAAAACAAAAAAAGTAATGTAGAATATTTATTCTGAGTGCCTCGGAACCACGAGGCACTCAGTATGTTGCCCTCAAATGCAGCCATCACCTGATACATGAATAGCTAAGAAGCAAGTGAGGCTGGGAAAATATTTGTTTATGAAAATCAATTAAAAAAATCGTATGTGGCTGTCCATATGTGTGAGGGGGTGACCAGTTCAAGTCATATCAGGTCACAGATCCTTTCATGACACTTGACAAATGGCACTGAGCATAGCTTTGTGTGTACAGTCATGAAACTTGATGCTTCCAAGAGAATACACACATAGATGGTGCTGGTCTGAGGTGTTGTCTGGCTCACTCAGGTCCCAAGGCACTGACATCACCTCCATACTTCTGCCAGACACCCATTTCCATCCATCATCAATCTCACGCATGGCTCCCACCCAAAGGTACTCAGAATCTGTTAGAAAATATACTGATTAAGAAACTGAACTTCATAAATATAAAATTAACTAATCTGTTGTAAGTACACGTTCTTTACTTTTCATCTCATGGGTATGCACAGTAACAATAACTATAATATGGTACTGTAATTCAACCACTACTGTGCCCTTGTAACTTGACTGCAAAACTGCTCATTACAAATGTAAATTGATTAGCTTAAAGAACATTGGGGTTCAGTTCCTGAACCCATTATGTGTCTAAAACATCTTTTAATTTCTTTCCGTACAAAGCTGAGAGATGACATAAACCTTGTTTCTCACCTGTCTGCAAATCATAGACATAACTCCTGAAGGCTGACATCTCTGAGGGTTCTGCCAGGTCTCCCAAGCCGCCCACCGCTGCACCGTGATCTTTACATGCCTCCCTAGCCATCTGCCATGACATTCGTTCCTCCAGCAGGTAGAAACAGTCCCTTCCCACCTTGCGGTACGGTAAAGGGCACAACACTGGTGAAATGTAAAGTATTAGCATTGGTGAATGTAAAGTATTAGCATAAAGTTTATAACAACAATTTACTAAGGGGGGATATTAAAAAATAAATGTGTCATCACAAAATATGCAGGGTGATGCATTCATCACCAAATTTCTAGTTGAGAAAGATGAACGCTGCCCCTCACCTTTCTAGTAAAGGGGCATAGCCGCATTCTCCCACACAGGCAGGCCTACTTTTAAGCAATTTAAACTTTTAATCTTGCCCCAGGGGGAAGGGGGTATCTTATTTGGCAGCATCACACTCAACCTGTGAGTGAACACACTGCCAAAACAGCATGTACAATCCCCCAACAGGAAGTAGCAAGTATATGGTGTCTCGACTCCAATCTACTGTCACCCACCTTCCAGGCCTTGCCATGTTTTGTTCCCACCCACTTTACCTCTGGGGAGGGGGAGCCTTTCCTGACATACTATAACTTCAATGGGAGGCTCATAACAGGATCTCCCTCCCCCCCCCATCAACCCTCATGTAAGTCAGGCTTCCAAGTCAAGAATAAACATTGCAAATTAATAGATCCCAACAACACAAACTACTGCAAATAACTAACTTGATATTGTATGTACGTACTAGATATTGTATGTAACTTACTGAGTGGGGCATCCTCCTTGTGATGCTGTAGAGTTACAATGGCCTCTGTCAAGTTTTTCAGGATAACCTGTACGTCACTGAGAGACCAATTTAGCTTCTCACTATTCTTCTTCACCTCAAGCAGCTGTGCATTTCCTTCAAATGCACTCTCTGTAGGGCAATTGTAGATTTTTTTTTACATTGTGGTTGTTTATTTAAAGTAAAAAGGCTTATTTATTTACCTATTCCAGCAGCATATTGATGTACATTAAGTGATACCTTCACTGTACTGTACTTTTTGTAAACTCCAAGGTGTGTTCCAGTGTACATTAAACTTTAACCAGCACAAAACTAAAACCTCATATCATATAAGTACCCACCTTCTCTCACCCATCAATATCTCCTCAAAGTTACTAATTTATCATTATATTCAGTACTGATCTCTCACACATGTGCCTACTAGTTCCAACACCTACCGTTGAGAGCGAGGCACCAAGAGGTAAGGTTGTCAAGATGTGCCTCAAGTCCTATAGTGGTCTGGGTCATGTGAGTGTGGGTGGCAGCAAGGTTCCTGACAGTGTCTCGCTGGCGACGCACTTCCCGCTTGAGATTTTCAACTCCTGTCGGCATCAGTACGTTGTGGTACAGAAAAAGAAGGTAAATTGCAGGAAAAAACATTAAAACAGTATCAATATTCATTTGATGCATCACGCTATTGTGATTTCTGTGTGTAATGAAGTAATGATGAAGAGGTGGAACAGTCTATTGGCAGAGCTCGAGTGCGTGGGGGAATTGTGTAAAATCCTGGTTTGTGTCTCGTAGAGACTGCAGGATCCGTGGTAGGTCAGGATGATTTCCCGGTTGCAATTCTTTTACCATGTCGTAGCTCAGTCGATTAAGGCAGCGTCTGGGATCCTCTCGAACATAGGTTCGAACCCTCATCACGGCCCTTGTGGATTTGTTCAAAAGATAGTCAAAAATCATCCCAAAACCAAGTAAAATCTCATAGCAGGAATTAAAAGATGACTAACAACCTCAGAACTAGCAACGTACTCTACAGACCATGCATACATGACGGCTGATCTCACTGAGACCTTTACAATACTGAAGAAAATGTGATGATAAAGAGTACTACTTTAAAAGGTTCAGTGTAACACATCAAGGGGCAACTGTTTCAAGCCACAGCTATTATTGTACAAAAAAAATGTTTTTTTTTCACCCATATGGTAATAAACCCATGTAATCGCCTGTCTACTGAAGGGTGGTATTAATGTTAATATAATTTTTTATCATTTATATCAGTATTAAATAGGACGTCTTTATAGAGCTATCTTGATTACTGAGACAGGTATAATGCTCTGCAATTTAATAATACAAGGGTACTCATCTGCATAGATCTCTTGTGCACCCCACTTGAATTATTTTATTCAAGCATAAAGATATCATCAGATAGAAATATCTGCTTTGGAGAAAGTTCAACAGTGAGCGACAAAAATCATCCCAGAACGTATTTGACTCTCATACAACGGTTATATATACTTTCCAAAATAATTAAGTGTGTACTAAAAGATTTGTTAAAGACTTGCATCTTACCTCGCCGTATTTGATGGTGAAGATCCTGCAGGAGGACGGTGTCCTCGCTTTGGGTTTTTACTTGCTCCTCCAGTGACCTCATTCTTGAGTCCAGTAGAGTGATCACATCAAGGTCTCCCTCCACTGCTCCCACCCTCTTCAACAGCTCCAGGAAGATCACATTGTGAGGTAATTCTGTGCTTCCCTGTAGGCTGAAAGTTGCTTCGAGGGCCAATAGCCTCTCGTGGTCCAATTTGAAATTTGATTCTAAGCGTTCCACCTTCACTTTCTCTT
This sequence comes from Procambarus virginalis, assembly GCA_020271785.1. Taxonomy (NCBI): domain Eukaryota; kingdom Metazoa; phylum Arthropoda; class Malacostraca; order Decapoda; family Cambaridae; genus Procambarus; species Procambarus virginalis. The sequence continues at coordinate 28,753,169 of WNGS01165751.1, read as the reverse complement.
CCTCCAGTGTTCCGAGGAGAAGAGTCTCAAGTGCCAGCCTCCTGCTGGTCTCTTTCTTGAGGGAGTCTTGAAGAATACGCTGTGTCTGGGTTTGAGAGGCTACTAAGTCCTCTAAAGCATCGAGGCGTTCCTGTAAGTTTTCAGGCCCATCCTTAACAGAAAATTAGAAAAGGGAACAGTAAACGGAACATTGCATGTGATTAGTGACTTTACAAGAAATATAAATACAATTACTGTAAACATTGTCATCAGACTCACTGTAATTGTCATAAATGAATATTATAATTGGCGTTTGGTAAATTGGTAAAGTGTTTTGGCATTTACAGCTTCGGCGGGTAGGCGACTGCATGGGCTTTTAACCCTTATGGATGAAAAAGCATCTGTTTTCTGTCCTACATTGTGGCTTGTTGAGCTAGAAGCTTTTGCTTCTTCTAAGATGTGTTATATAGTCATTCTGGTTTAACGCTGTCTCATTATAATTTTATTTTCTTGTATCAAAATATCATAATCAAAGTACAGTTACCCCCGTTTCTCACAGGATGAGTATGGAGTCCACATGAACTTCCGCTCACCAGATGAATATGGGGTTCACAATGAACTAGCAACAGCTGGTGGCAACAATTAATGAACCTTGCTATTTTTAAAGAGGACTTGAGTAACTGCCAACTTATTAAAATCACTTCTATAATTCGTTTTCTTGAACGTTTTTCATTTTGTTAGCTTGCTTCTCTTTTTAGTACTAAGTATTTACCCCCCTCACACCTTTAGTTAAGTTTGTTCTATATTATTTTAAGTTTTGCGGGAAACGCTTTGCGTAATATTGGCTTCATTAGTATGTATTCACCTAGTTGTGTTTGCTGGGGTTCTGAGCTCTTATATCTCTTTCGGCCACCTCTCAACTGTCAATCAACTGTTACTAACTATTTTTTTTCTCCACACCACATCCACACCCAGGAAGCAGCCCGTAACAGCTGATTAACTCTCAGGTACCTATTTACTGCTAGGTAACAGGGGCATCAAGGTGAGAGAAACTCTGCCCATTGTTTCTCGCCGGCGCCGGGAATCGAACCCGGGACCACAGGATCACGCGTCCAGCGTGCTGTGGGTTCGTAATTGTGTACTTGTAATTGTGTAATGTGTAACTGTACATTACTCTAATGTTCTTTGTACACACATTCTTTTGAATAAACATTATTATTATTATTATCATAAAATATCGAGAAATAAATTATATTTTATTCACAAATATATATAAAATATCTACTTATCATACTATACATGTTGATGTTTTGTGTAATATGCTCCATAGGCCTGTCGATTGATTGATTGATGAAGATTGAACCACCCAAGAGGTGGCACGGGCATGAATAGCCCGTAGGTAGTAGATTTTTTGAGTGAATGTGATCTTTGGTCGTGAAAGGATATACTATATGGTGTAGGCCTATAGTTGCTGTTGCTGTTTTAGATTCCGCCTTTAATGTAGGCCTATCATTTGTTGTTGTTATAGATTCAGCTACTCGGAACAAGTTCCAAGTAGCACGGGCTATGGTAAGCCCGTAGCTTACCTGGCACAGGAGCTGGGCAAGTAGCACGGGCTATGGTCAGTCCGTTGTGGACTTACCTGGCACAGGAGCGGGGCAAGTAGCACGGGCTATGGTCAGCCCATTGTAAATAAATAAATAAATATGTTTATTCAGGTAAGGTATATACATACAAGTGAGGTTACATTAATGGATCGAATTATAGATAAAGCTAGTACATACAATGCCTAAAGCCACTATTACGCAATGCGTTTCGGGCAGCTGTAGACTTAACCTGGCACAGGAGCGGGGCAAGTAGCACGGGCTATGGTCAGTCCGTTGTGGACTTACCTGGCACAGGAGCGGGGCAAGTAGCACGGGCTATGGTCAGCCCGTTGTGGACTTACCTGGCACAGGAGCGGGGCAAGTAGCACGGGCTATGGTCAGCCCGTTGTGGACTTACCTGGCACAGGAGCGGGGCAAGTAGCACGGGCTATGGTCAGCCCATTGTAGACTTACCTGGCACAGGAGCGGGGCAAGTAGCACGGGCTATGGTGAGCCCGTTGTGGACTTACCTGGCACAGAAGCGGGACTGTCTATAGGCCTATCAGATACGAGTGCTAATTAAGGTTAGTTTATGTGTGTGTTACCTGGAGAGGTGTGGCGCCCCCCACACCAGCACACGTCAACACAAGCACCATCTGTTGGCATTAAAATGTATTAGTAATACTGATTTAGATCAATTATGCTTGGATTATGACAACCAAAGAAAATTAAACAAATACGTAAATACAATTTTGGCAAAATACGTGATAAATAGGTTATGAATAATTAATAAGCCGCTGGCTTCCTGTCCCCGTCGAGGTCATTATATAGAGATGGTGGCTTTTAGGTATATATAATGTACAATGTACCTAGAAATACTCCTCAAATTATGCTACAATGAACCTGTTGATAATCCTCAAATTTCACTGTAGTGTACCTACTAATTTTCTTACAATGTACCTGTTATCATTTTTAATTTTGTTACAAATTACCTACTTAAATTTATCTGTTAGATTAAGGACCTGCCCGAAGCGGTATGAGTGCTAGTGGCTTTACAAGAATATAAAATCATCAGTACTACGTACTCTCATAAACCCAATGTACCTTCTTGTATATATATAAATAAATATAAATGAGGGCCCTTAGGTTAATTCAGGTACAAATGAAATAATAAAGTATTTATGAAAATAATTTGAAGCATTTTGGGGTTCAGTCCCTGAGCCCATTATGTGCCTCTGTAATCCTTTCCACTACCGCCCACAGGATGGGTATGGGGTGCATAATAAATTAACTAAACTAAGCAATAATAGGATGAGATTATTCATGAAGAGAAAGTTCATACTGGAATAAAATTTAATTGTCTTGAGTCTATATTAATTTTTAATTCTCTGGGCTATTAATTAAAGTTGCGTTAGAACGCATCTTTAATTATTAAAGTTGAGTTAAAATAATTCATTAATCACTAATTAACTAAGATGAAATTCTAGTTTTATGAATGCACCCAGGGTGCATATACCACCCGTCAATGTTAACTTGTTGTCCTTGATGCATTTGAAGATCTAATGTATAATACACTAATACTGACCTGCAGGCAAGTCCTCCACATTGTGAGGCCAGTAACAGACTGAAGATATACCCTTCACTGGAGTCACTCCCATTAACAACGTTCTTAGGAATATCTTCACTGTTGTGCTATTTGAACATTCCAATCACCTCACCTCACAAAATATTTGTATCCTTAATTACTTTGGATGGCATTCCGAAGCTGAGCGAAATTATGCATAAACTGATTCTCACACTGCAAAGATCTACAATTTACTATAAATCTTTCTTCGAAGCGCTTTCTTTGTACTAATTAATGAATATCACAGGTTCAGGTACTTCCCGGATCACAAATGTAATGTTCTCCGGTTGCTCCATACCCTCGCCTTCCCTACAGCGTAGTGTAACGTTGGCTGATAATCTAAGGTGAAGGACCCTATATGCTTACAAATGATAGATAAGATTAAGATCTCTTATACTCTAAGTCATTCTTGAAGCACCCAGGGTGTACACATGATACACTTAAGATGGCTGAACAGCGCATTATATACAAAGATATTATGTCTAACACGTATACTGTATATGGTTTGTACCTTCATGATCTGATCTAAACTGTGTTTCCTTCTTAATCGAATTTCGAAGAGATCTAGCCATTGGCAGCTATCACTAACATATAATCGGCGTTCGCAAACAAAATGATAAGACATTTCTCTCTTGGATAAGGAATCATGCGATTGAGCTAGAATTTGTTAATACTCAATTAGGCATAAAGATAAATTATGACTCCTTAATGTAACGTATCTTACCTAAACGGAGCATTTGTTTTTTTTTTTGCTGGGATATTCCTGCTGGCCCTAAGCCTTTGGCTGCCCCACTAAGTGTTGCTTGTTTCTGTTTTACTTAAGCGGAGTATGAGTATTTATGACTCGTATGGTCGCTTCAGTAAGATTTTGCCTCATGTGTTTAACATAAACGGAGCAAATCCTGTGCCCAGATAAATTGTTTAGTTTCGTACTCTTGAAATAATAGTTTTACAGTTCAATAGGAGCTGAGAGTGGCAAACGCAAATAATGCTATTGTCATTATTGTTTTTAATAGTAAATGTCAAATGCTTTTTAATATTGACAAATGCAAGACTGAATATGGGGCATAACAACCCACGCCACACCTACCGATTACATTACATTGACAGCAGGTAGGGGCAACAGTCAATAAAGCTAACCAAACACTTGGAATAATCAAGCGTACCTTTGACTTTGAAGAAAAGAAGGTAGTTATTCAATTGTATAAATCTCTGGTGCGCCTCCATTTGGATTACTGTATCCAAGCATGGAAACCTCATCTTCAGAAGGATATAACTGCCCTGGAGAAAGTGAAACACCGGGCAACAAAAATCCTTCCAGAGCTAAATCAACTCGTGTGTCAGGAATGGTTGAGAGCCACAGGGTTAACAACATGAGGCATGATATCCGCCCTGTCATGCAGACGAGGCATGACAGGGCGGATCTCACTGAAACTTTTAAAATGCTGAACAATTTGGAGGATGCTGATCCGGAAAATTTCTTCTAAAGGTCAGATGTAACACAAACAAAGAGCAACGGCTTCAGATGTAACGCAAACAAGGAGCAACGGCTTCAAGCTCAACAAGCCACAATGTAGGACTGAAAACAGGCAATTCTTTTTCACCCACAGCCTACTCGCCGAAACCACAAGCCGCCGGCTTCCTGTCCTCGTCGAGGCCACTAGTGCTCTTCGTTTTAGTCTAAGTGTTTTTTTTCCACACCTTGACCGAAACGCTGTGCGTATTAGTGGCTCTAGGCATACTAGCTCTATCTAGAAAACCAACATAATGTTTGTAACTCATCTTGTATATATGCACTGTTACCTGAATAAACATTTGATTTGATTTGTTAGTGGCTCTCAGGTAAATACACGAATTTTATGTCAGCTTCTTTACTACTTTTAACACGCGTACAAGTGCGTGTTGATAAAAATTGCGTAATTATAGGCTTTATAAATATAATTTATTTAATGCATTGAATCAAATTATATTATACAATACAAATACCCTTTTGTGAATCTCTTTAAATTATGCAATATTTAAAGTGCTTAATAAATATATGACAAAACTTTCAATTCTTAATTAGCAAATAATGATAATTTTTTATTAAACAAATAAATATCAAGTATGGAAAAAACGGAATTACTATATATAAAATGTAATAATTTTGTTTCTTCCGTAGATAAATAATAATTAAATATAATAGTCCAAGAATATATTATTTTCTCTAAAAGCATTGAGAAACAAAGCACGAACAGCACGCTCTGACAGTTAATGGTAGACAAAACGAAATGTACGTTTTCCGGAAATACGATCCACCAATTACATTCTTGTAAAACCACAAGCCCGTGAAGCGTTTCTGGCATAGTGAATAGTGAATGAACCTTTAAAAATCGGCGTTCAATCGTACCACACTGCCTAAAGCACGAACCCGAGTCGAAATATCTTACGATGCGTTGTTACGTTTGTAGTGTAACGTACGTTTATGTTACGTTGTTGGGTAGATTAGATAGACAGTGTTTAGTGAGTTTCATATTTATTTAGTAGTCCTGGATACAGCAGTGTCGTAGACGTTGAGACGAAGCCTGGAACAGAGCAGAGAGCTGAGTGAGGCCGGAGTCGTGGAGCTCTATGCGGGAGAGCGTGGCGGCTCGATTGGGAATTGCGAGTGTGTGAACTCGGGGGAGCGAGAGCGTTGTAGCTGATGCGGTCGTAGTCTGCTGTCTGCTCTGTGTCGAAGCTGTAGCGTCTTGGGTCGATTAGAACTGCCTACACCGAGTACTACATTCTTGACTGGAGATTGTACTGGTTTGCTGTTCCCACATCGCTGGGTTATATGGTGATTACACCTCAGCTTTCTCCAACAAGGTGAGAAGATTATTACCTGTAATTGGGGAAAGGATTGTAGCTTGTGTGATTAGTAATGCATGAAGATAATGAGATAATGGAGCGAGTATAAGGATTACTCGCTACAGTAGCAACCACATCAGCACTATTAATGTGGCAGCTACTCCACAGTCAGACTAGTCAGACTAGACATTCAGAGTCAGACTAAGTCTGTACAAATACTCCATGCAAATAAAAGGGCTCAATCTTTGGAACTCACTGCATACCTGAGGAATTTAAAAAATTGTCCAACCTCTGCCCTGTTCAAAAGTAAAATAAAAAAGTAGCTAATTTTATCCTCAGAGTTTCCTATCTTGTGCTTCAAACTCACACTGTATCTTGTACTGCCCCCTTCCCCAATATTAGTACTTACGACACATATATCCTTACCAGTGTAATCACCTCTGTCAACTTATATTGTAGTTATTTGTTGATATAAAAAACCTTGCGACAATATACCCTTTTATCTTACCTGATATGTTAGATTAAGGACCTGCCCGAAACGCTATACGTGTTAGTGGCTTTGCATAAATGTAAAAATACCAATCCTATGTAATCTCACAAACCTATTATTTCTTCTTGCAAATAAAGTATTATTATTATTCCTAGAAATTCTATGGAAGACACTTATAATAGTAATAATAATTAATTGTGCCGGGGGACAGGAAGCCAGAATGTATTCATACACGTTAGGGTTTTATAAAGGGGGTTACTTACCTCAGGTCTAATTATTAATCCTGTCCAGGATGCAACCCCACAACAAGCTATTTAATTCCTGAGTACCTACTCACTGCTAGATGAACAGCGGCATTAGGTGAAAGGAAATATATCCAACTGTATACTCATAAATATACTCATGTCTTGCTTGCACTCACATAGTATGGAGTTCGTTTATTTAGATACAGTAATACCAGTAATACTCATCAAATACTTTTTAATGTCAGATATTTTAGAGGGAAATAAAAAATACGTATTACTGTACTGTTTTTGTATTTAATCTGCACAGCTTATATACTTTCCTCACATATATTATTCTGTATCTACTATCGAAGCGAAATATGCCATAAATAGACATGTGCTCGACGAGACCACTAGAGATAGAGTGGCCTTCAGGTAAATTCAGGTGAATAATAAAAAAAATAGAGTGGCTTCAGGTAAATTCAGGTGAATAATAATATTACCTGTTTACCTCATGCCCTATTAGGAAAGAAAAATTTGAATTAAGGATCTACATGAAACGGTATGTGTGCTAGTAGCTTTACAAGAATATAAGAAAACTTATTTATATAAATAATAATCAAAAAAATAGGCGATAGGGCACTGGCAGGAGGCAGGTGCCGTGGTCGCCACCGGGTGGTCGCTCGTTGCGCCTCGCGAACGCTTCCGGGCGCATAAATCTCCTCCGGATCCTTCCAATCAGTGTTGCCAGATTGGGCTACAAGTAGCGAATTGGGCTACTTTTGAGAGCCCCGCGCTCCCGAATTTTTAATTTCGCTACTTGCTACTTTTTGGGCTAATTTAAAAGCAAGATGTGCTAATTTGGGCTATTAATGTTAAGAATGTACAATTGCGAGTTACATGAAAGTAACTAAGCTATAAATAATTGTAATTATATAATAATTGTAAATATTAATTAATACTAAATAATATTATTTAATAAATTAGTCCCAATTCAATGCAGAGTTTTCTTCCAAGCACAGAAACTTGTAAATATAAATACAAGATAATAGATAGATCGATAAATAAATAGACAACTTTCAAATATTGCACCAAGTAATGGCGAGAGGAAAAAACTAGACAGTATACATTACATTTGAAATTAATGGTAATAAATTGGTGTATGTTTGTATGTATACCAGACAAAGTCCATTTAATGGCAGAATTTAGCCATTTTGTGTAAAAACTTTATATCTCATATTATTAATTATAACAGTAATCGAAAAAAGTCATAGTTTGTATATACAAGAGATGAAACAGAGAGCCATGAGCTAGAGCGATGTGCTGAGTCCATAAGGAGGCGGAGCTTCCAGAAATACCTTCCTGTGATTGGCTGTTGCGGGGAATACCAACACTCTTTTATGAATAAAATTTAAACTAAGAAATAGGTCCTTGTGCACAACAACAAGGTTGTTGTGAAAAAGAACAACAATTTCTGTTTTGCACCTGACAGAAATCTCCATGTAACTGAATAATTTACTCGAATAAAAGGGCAGAGCAGTGTATCATTATTTGTGTCATGGCAACCCCCAATAATAACGTCACAAGTTAGGTAGCCAGCCCATTTTTATATAACATCTGTTATATCCTGCAATATTTAATTATCACTTTATTAACACTTTAAATAATTAACACTTCACTTTTTTGGGTAAATTAAAGTTAAAGCAGAATTCCATAAGCAGGACTGGTGGGCTGAACTAAGATGATTTACTAAGTGGATGGCACCTATAGCTGATCCCTTCCTGTGATTGGCTGTTGTGTGAATGTCAACAAAGAATTTCTACCAATGATATGCCACATTTTATTTATTATGCACCCCATACCCATCTGTGGGCGGAGCTTGGAACCTCCTACCCGAGCACAACAACCCGCCTTATGGGTTGCTGTTTGGCTATTTATAGTGCGTTGGAAAAGCAACAGATGGCGTTAGTTGTATTTTGTAGGGTAATTTGTTATAAGTGTAATTTGATGTCAACAGATGGCGTAAGCTGTATCTTATGGCTACTGTTGACCTGCCAGTTGATAGTGTTCTTATCTGCCGACAGATGGCATCAGCTGTATTATTATTATTTTAATATTATTACATTATAATAATGTATTATTATTACTTTAAACACTCNCCAGACCGTGTGGTGCGTGTCCTGGTCCAGACCGTGTGGTGCGTGTTCCTGGTCTAGACCGTGTGGGGCGTGTTCTGGTCCAGACCGTGTGGTGCGTGTTCTGGTCCAGACCGTGTGGTGCGTGTCCTGGTCCAGACCGTGTGGTGCGTGTTCTGGTCCAGACCGTGTGGTGCGTGTTCTGGTCCAGACCGTGTGGTGCGTGTCCTGGTCCAGACCGTGTGGTGTGTTCTGGTCCACCGTGTGGTGCGTGTCCTGGTCCAGACCGTGTGGTGCGTGTCCTGGTCCAGACCGTGTGGTGCGTGTCCTGGTCCAGTCCTTGTGGTGCGTGTCCTGGTCCAGACCGTATGGTGCGTGTCCTGGTCCAGAACGTGTCTCGTTCGTGTTGCTCGTCACACCTGCTAGCTTGCCAACTATTACCTGTAATGGGGAACAAACTGATGTGTATTCAGTCTAATTCATCAGGTCACGCAATCTATAGTTGGTGTGGTCATTGGTCATTATATTGATCATTGTCATCGAGTGATCTAGCTACACCATCTAAGACTGGGGAAGGTGAGACGAATCAACTGGAGCCATGAGGGGATTCGAACCCGCAACCCGGGTACTCCCAAGCACATGCCTTAAACCACTGAACCACGATACACTATAATGTAACTTGGGATGATCGACTGGGCACCAATCCTTAACTGTTCACCCTTGGGGTGGTTGTTAACCGATCGCGGGTCGTGTTTCCAGGGAAACTAGTGGTAAGACTTGCCATGAACAATGGGAAAAGGAAAGGTCTCTCTGCCTGTTACCACGAGTCATAAGTGGTCTGCTCCTGTACTCACCTGTGTTAAAAAAAAGTACTGTACAGTACTGTACTCGCCGAGTACAGTACTGTACAGTACAGCTTCGGCTCTTTGATCTCGCCTCTCAACCGTAATCCAACTGGTGTACTCAAGCCCAATAGGCTTGAGCCTATTGGGCTTGAGTACACAGTTGGATTGAGCTTGATTGGCTAGAGCCTATTGGGCTCCGTCTATCTACATTCGACTCTGTGTATGGAGTCAGCCTCCACCACGTCACTTTCAAGTGCATTCCATCTCTTAACTACTTTGACTGACACTGAATTTTTTTTCTGATGTCTCTGTGGCTCATTTGGGTACTAAGTTTCCACCTATCCCCTGGTTCGTGTCCCTCCTCCACACTTATCCCCACGCTAAATGATCTGTGTTAATCTACACTGTCAAATCATCTAAAAAAAAAAACTAGGCACCATTCCTTTCCCCTCGTCCCATCCTAAATCCTTATCTTGACCCCTTCCAAGTGCTACATAGTCGTGATGGCTTGGCTCTTTCCCCCCTGATAATTCCCGCCTCCCAAGAGAAAAAAAAATGATTCTAATTTTTTTTAACAAATTTAATAGTTTAGCATTATAATATCTACTCTTTTATTTAATAGTTTAGCATTCTACTATCTACTCTTTTATTTAATAGTTTAGCATTCTACTATCTGCTCTTTATTTAATAGTTTAGCATTCTACTTCTACTCTTCTTGGGTTGCTGTACAAGCAAAATGGCGAATGTTGCTGAAAAAAAAGAATTTAACAAATCAAACAATTACATATTATGGGTAATATTTTTTCCAAAAATATCAGAAAATTTCATAAAAATGCTAAAATATTTGTATAAAGAATATATATTACTGTATATGTAAATGACTGAAATGTCAAAATACGTATAATACAGCATAAAGCGAGTTAAAAATACATGGTATAGGCAAACATCAGTGTAAGTGGTTACAAAAATTGTATAAGGAAATTAAAGAGGCGAGGAAAGGCAGTAGAGGCCTTCCACCCTCTCCAGGGGTGCATGGCGAGTCCTCTCAGATGTCTTAGAGTCCCACAGTCTAACATGGTCCTCATGATGGGTTAACAGTAAGGCTAAGTGGATCCAGGGCTAAGGTTTAAGGGGGGGGGGTAACCCAAGTCAAAGATGGAGGGCGGATTCACCGTGCTGGCGTGCGTCGGGACAGGTTGCAACCGACGTCACCCTTGTGTAACGGTGTAGAGGTGTTTCTTGTGTGTTCTTCTGGTAGTTTAGGAGACAACACTTTAAACTGACCGTTTTCTTGACGTAGGAGGACGGGCTGGTGTGTGTGTGTGTGTGTGTGTGTGTGTGTGTGTGTGTGTGTGTGTGTACTCACCTAATTGTGCTTGCGGGGGTTGAGCTTTGGCTCTTTGGCCAAAGTGTGGTGTGTGTGTGTGTGTGTGAGCGGTGACTTGAGTGGTGTGGCCCCCCACACGAGGGTGACTTGAGTGGCGTGGCCCCCACACGAGGGTGACTTGAGTGGTGTGGCCCCCCCACACGAGGGTGACTTGAGTGGTGTGGCCCCCCCACACGAGGGTGACTTGAGTGGTGTGGCCCCCCACACGAGGGTGACTTAAGTGGTGTGACCCCCACACGAGGGTGACTTGAGTGGTGTGGCCCCCCCACACGAGGGTGACTTAAGTGGTGTGGCCCCCCCACACGAGGGTGACTTAAGTGGTGTGGCCCCCCCACACGAGGGTGACTTGAGTGGTGTGGCCCCCCCACACGAGGGTGACTTAAGTGGTGTGGCCCCCCACACGAGGGTGACTTGAGTGGTGTGGCCCCCCCACACGAGGGTGACTTAAGTGGTGTGACCCCCCACACGAGGGTGACTTGAGTGGTGTGGCCCCCCCCCCACACGAGGGTGACTTGAGTGGTGTGGCCCCCCCCCCCACACGAGGGTGGGCTGCCCTATTTGTGTGCATGTCCTCCTCTATAATATGGGGGCCCGCATCAGGGCGCAGTGTCCATGTTGTGGGCAGCAAAGAACAGTGGGGCAGAGGTAATCCACCTTTTGTTTATGACCTACACTGCGCTACAGAGCAAATAATGTTAATATTGTGACCAGTGTGCCAGTGTGTAATTAAAATAATTTGTAAATATACGTCAGTGTTGATATGTGGCGTAGCATGTCCGTAGAGTTTTCTGGCGTTAATGGTGGCCTTCGTGGTGTTGCTTACTAGCGTTTAGAGGAGTTTGATGCTCTCACTTTGTGCCATCTCAAGTTCCATCTTGAGGAGTAACTGTCACTCAGAACTGGTGAGCAGAACACTTGAGCCTTTTCTCATGGTTGGGGGGTGAGAGTCGGGCTTGTTAGAATGAATTGAGAAATGTGTCCTCTTACTGCATCACCGATTGTTTGATTGTGGCGTCAAGCAGTGGTCGTGTATGTTGATGGTGTGATTCATAGCAGGGTATGTGCTCACCCTTGTCTCGCTCTCTCCCTCCCTGTCTCTGTCTGTCTTTCTGCCCGGCCGCCTCTGTCTGCTTGTCTCTGTTTGTCTGTCCTCTGTCTGTCTGTCCTTCTCTGTCTGCCCGTCTCTGTCTGTCCGTTTCTGTCTATCTGCCCGTCTCTCTCCTCTGTGAGGAGAAAGACGGGCAGTACGAAAGTGACGTACTGCCTCCTCTCGGGGCAGTACGCCACTTTCGCCAGTCGCTATTTTCTAGTACGACGATTTTTGGCCTTATGTAACGCATACGAGCGAAAAGCGACGTTCTTTGTAAGAGGAGAAATTGGTGAATTAGCACATTGATAGACGTCAACACTTGGAGTGGAAGAATGAAGGGGGAAGACCAAATGAGTAGCAATTATACATCATTGTCGGACTGAAGCGTGATGCATGTTGATGGGTTTTTAGCCGCTGCAGCTGGCGAGTGACATGAAGGTGATAGACAAGTATTCTTGAAGGTGAGTAAATTAAGCTTAGGAGGCAGAGCCTTGAGTGAAGGTCACGGTGGCACAGTTGGCTAGTTACAGCTGGTGACTGTGACAGACCCACCTGGCTCCTTGTGTTGGTCACAGTGGCACAGTTGGCTAGTTGCAGCTGGTGCCTGTGACAGACCCACCTGGCTCCTTGTGTTGGTCACGGTGGCACAGTTGGCAAGTTGCAGCTGGTGACTGTGACAGACCCACCTGGCTCCTTGTGTTGGTCACGGTGGCACAGTTGGCTAGTTGCAGCTGGTGACTGTGACAGACCCACCTGGCTCCTTGTGTTGGTCACGGTGGCACAGTTGGCTAGTTGCAGCTGGTGACTGTGACAGACCCACCTGGCTCCTTGTGTTCACTAGTGCTTCCTCGTCTTAATTGTTCGCCTTCCTCTCTCTCTCTCTCCCCACCCCCACACCTCCCTTATCTCCCCCACACCTCCCTTATCTCCCCCACACCTCCCTTATCTCCCCACACCTCCCTTATCTCCCCCACACCTCCCTTATCTCCCCCACACCTCCCTTATTTCCCCACACCTCCCTTATCACCCCCACACCTCCCTTATCTCCCCCACACCTCCCTTATCTCCCCCACACCTCCCTTATCTCCCCCACACCTCCCTTATCACCCCCACACCTCCCTTATCTCCCCACACCTCCCTTATCTCCCCCACACCTCCCTTATCACTTCATCTTGTGTAACCTTTAGTATATGGTAGTCGACGGGTGAGGCGCGTCTCCGGCGACCCAGGATGCTCGTTCCCTCCTGCTGTCCAGCACTAAAGATTTTGGCTTTGTAATGAATATTATTTCTTAAGGGAATTACACCGTACACTAATATGACTTGTGTAAACTTTATGTTGGNAAATATGCAGTTTTACAAATTATACCTAGTCATATGAAGCAGTGCTGCTGTGTATGTTTTGTTGGAATGTGGCAAATACTAGTTATATGGTGTTCACATCAGTGGTAAATGGATGGGTATCTTTTTGACTATCATTAACATATTGCTTCTCCTATTTCTTCTGGGGTTTTTATCTCCTCACTAATGAAAATGAAAATGGCATATGATGTCAACCTTTAATATGGCGTAATGATTATATTCTAGTCGACTTTACAACACTATGTGTATCTTAAACCAATTTAATAAAAAGTTATATTAATAAATTTGAAGGTAATTCAATATTCATCATGCATCTAACATTGATCTGCATAAATTTATCTGAAGTTCATTACCTTTAGAGCCGAGAGTGCTCGGTGGAGGTGAGTGTTTGCTGCTGTGAGATTATCTGCTCTGTCACCTGCTGCTACTGGGCAGGCTTCACCAAGACTCACCTCACCCAGAGCCGAAACCCAGAAATGTTGTTGGTCGGAGCATACACGCCAACTTAATACTCCATACATCCCAGCAGCCAGGCTATGATGGCCATACCTATTTTAAATTGTTTGTATGTAGAAAAGTTTTGACTTACTGAAAGCAATACATTTAGTTTAATACTATTACTGATACTGTGCTTTTGAAAATATAGAATTAAGCCATACATTAGTCATATTTTCCATTGTCTAACACTTTTTCAGGATCATGGAAAGTTAATTAATATTGTGCTAAGCAATGTCAAATGTTTTTTTTTATTATTATACTGCAGCTTTAAGGAATACAGTAAACAGGATTCTTCCTATGAAATGTTAAAAACTATAATTTCTACAAACCTTGATGCCTGTCGTGCCATACAGAATGCTGCCCATTGATCGACACATTTACTTGCAGCCACTACAGCTGCTTCTGCTTGACTGGACCAGACGTGGCCATGGAACACTTGCATAACCAGCGTGACAAGTGTAACCTGAGTTACATGAACATATTATATTGTATGCTAGTCAATGTAATCTTGAGAACTAATAGCAAGCAATGTATAAATAGTATGTATTATCAAGGTCGTCCCCCCAAAACCCAATTACTGACCCCGCCCAGGATGCATCCCCACAACAAGCTGACTGACTCTTGAGTACCTACTTACTGCTAGGTGAACAGAAGCATTAGATAAAAGGAAATGTGCCCAGCATTTCTGTCCTGACTTAGATTCAAACCCGGAATTCTCAATTGTGCGTCGAACGAAACCAACTGTACTACCGGGACCAAGTAATATATACCAGTACAGTGAAGTAATACCAAGAAATAATTGGCTTGAGAGCTTTGAATAATAATCTCCAAAGTACTGGATAGTCTCCAACACTTTTCTATTGTAAAGAGCAGAAAAAGGACAAAATAAAGAGTGATGCTTTGTTGGCAAAGCGAAAGAATATGGAAATAAAAAAAATTTCACTTCAAATTTCATAAACTGTGCCCATTTTGTAAAATTAAGACACACCAATTCTGTAAATTTTAACTACTGTTGAAATCCCTAAAATTCATGTTGTACAGTGTTGTACATTGCAACAAATTACAGACTAAACAAAATTATTTTGAATTTTATCAAAATAGTTTCAAATAACCTACCATTAATTTGGTTTTGTGTGGACTGAGTGGTGCTTCAAGTGTAAATTTTTGAATGAGTTTCAAAATTGGTGTCAGATGTGGCGTTAGAACTTCACCACGACTTCCCCCGAGGGATGCTAATGCCTCACACACCAGCTGACATCCACAAACTATAGAAACAGTAAAAAAAAAAAAAAAATTGAAATAATTGTCTACAAATTTATAACAATAAATTAAGCAATAAAGTCACAACTTTTACTTTTGTTTCTCTCAGATTCTTTATCCCATGCCTTCATTTCTTACTATGTCATAATCCACATCTTTTCCAAGATACCTTAGATATCCCTTAAAAAATCCACTACATCATATAAGCCTTTACAAGTTTCCATTAATTTTTTATTCTTCACTTCAACAAATTTTTTTAAAGTTCCACATTCAATATTATTGTTTATTAACTTTCTGAAAATAAAATTGATCTGTTTGACTCAGCTTCTACAAGATCGTCATTCATCTGAGAGTTGTATGCAAGGTGAGGCCCAAAATTCAACGTGTAGTGATGGAAATAAATGCATGCATTGTTGAAGTGTATAGCAAGATTTTAATTTGGAATATAGAGTAAGGTGTCTGGATTTTATCATTATTGTTAACAAATATATTCTGAATGAAAACATTACACTCTTTTCATTACTGTTTAATTAAACTGCTAACATAAGACTGTTGTATAAAGTGATTTATACATCAACACGTAAAAACTGCAATGGACCCCCCACCAACTGACACATGGGGAATGCAAGCCAAGGTCAAGTTCTTTTTCTAATGGCAATAAGATTTGCATTTTGTATAATTGACATTTTTCATATTACCAAAATTTTCAATCTTGTAAGATTTTAGTTTGTTTTTGTATTATAAATCCAGCACTCAAAAGGTTAATAAAAGTGACTAACCTGATAGTATGCTGTCTGCCAGGATGTCAGTGAGAGTGACGGCTAAGTCACTCATGATATTTGATTTAGTCTGGGCTAGTAGCACAGTACACACCTTACCAAAGAAAAATATGCAAAGATTAAATTTTAAAGCCATGCTAATCATACTAACATTACAGTAATAATGAAATATGTAAAAGTCTCTTAAGTATAGTATGGTCTTGTGCAGTATCAAAAAGTGTGGGTTGGCCCTAAACTTCATCCACTGAAATTAAAAAGAATGTACTGTACATGCATACCAAACACGTCCGAAGACCAGCAGGAATGAACCCCTCGGGGCCAGGCTTGGCTGCATCATCAACCTGTGATGCACTGACAACACTCTGCAGAAGACTCAGAGCAGCACAGTGAGCCTCTTCACACACTACACTTGTTTTCTGCTCCTCAAACCTTCGGGCGAGACAAAACACATGCAAGATAAAATGTGCTTAACTTGTGTGCAACATTACAAACATGCTTCTTAACAAGGTACAAACAAAGAGAGTTTACAGTACCGTACAGCATTATAAACAATGCTATAAATGTCAAGGAGAAACACTGCTCATGAGCTCACACACTGCTACTTACATATAGATAGCTATGTTGGTAAACAGCTGAATGGCTCTGCATGCCACATGAATGTTACTGTCGTACACACACTCTCGGCACAAGTCTACAAGGGCACATTCTGAAATAATTCAAAGTTAAACTTGAAAGTAGTTATATACAAAATGTATAAATATAAATGTGGATATATATACATAAATAACACCACTGAAAGATGGGTGGTCAATGGTCTTTTTACAACTCTTTAGTTATGACATTCTTAAATTCATATTTTTCTGGGATACACATCACCACTAGTGTACTCACCTAATTGTGCTTGCGGGGATTGAGCTTGAGCTTTGGCTCTTTGGTCCCGCCTCTCAACCATCAATCTGCTTGTGTACAGATTCCTGAGCTTCTCGAGCTCTATCATATCTACATTTGAAACTTGTGTATGGAGTCAGCCTCCACACATCACTGCCTAATGCATTCCATTTACTTACTACAGTACTCTGATGCTGAAAAAGTTCTTTCCAATGTCTCTGTGGCTCATTTGGGTACTCGGCTTCCACTTGTGTCCCCTTGTGTCTGTACCACCTATGTTAAATAATCCATCCTTGTTTACTCTGTCAGTTCCCCTGCGGATTTTGTATGTTGTGATCATTTCTCCCCAAGCTCCTCTGTCTTCCAGCAATGTGAAGTGCAGTTCATGCAGCTTCTCCTCACAACTCATGCCTCTTAGTTCTGGGACTAGCTTAGTGGCATACCTCTGAACTTTTTCTAGCTTTGTCTGTGTGTTACTTAAGAGTTAAATCTTTACAAATGACATAAGCAAACCTGTCTAATCTAGTGTAGTTGTGAACAAAATAAATAAAATAAATTATAAAATGAATTGAAGAACACAATGTAAATTTACAAAGAACACTTTGGATAGTATAACAAGCAATTTAACCAAAACAAAAGAATAGGTAAAAAGACTACTGGTAATTAAGAAATTCCAAGCAACTTCTACCTTACATGTATAGATGTGTTAAAGTTAAATTTAATAATTCTGACACACTTATTAGCTCCATAGGCTATACACTGTACTGCTTATAAGCTTTCCAAATGGCTAATCCAAATATTAAATCCTGTTGAAGGAAAGGTATCTAACTCCAGTGTAATGAATAAAGTCGACTTTGTTGATAAATTAAGTAAAAATAAAGACATTATGGCACCATGATAGTTTTGATATCCAACAGTATGAATTCACTAATGCTAAACTGTAATAAAACTCAACTAAAGCTTCAATAGTGCTAACATTAACAGCCTACCAGGAGTAAGTGTGATGCGAGGCAGAGCTGGAGCTGCAGTCAGTGATGCCAGAACAGAGAGAGCTGTTGTAGTCATAGCAGGATTGTGGCGAGAAGATCGCGTAAACTTAACCAGTGTTTCCACGTTGTCTGCAGACCAAGCATGTGGTGCTGCCCCTGCTAGGAACCCAAGCTCGCCAAGGACTGCTTGACGGACTCCAATGCGTGCCTCACTCTCCAAGTATCCAATTAAGAGGTCAACCTGTAACAAATTTTGGAATTAAAGAATAAAAACATAATTTGGGAAGGACTTCTACTTAAAAGAGATACATGGAGTGATGAATAATTGGGTAATACTATACTTCATATAGGTATTTTATCTCCATCTTTTGCCTAGAAGAAGGCAACTAGACATAATGTTCTCTAATGTCGAGAAAGAGGTAAACAACCTACCAAGAAATGTGAAGTGTGTGGAAAAAGACAGGGGACACACACTAGTCCATTACATCTTATATTTTGTGAAAACTTAAGTTTAGATCTGTCTCTAAAGGGTTATCACACCTGAACTAAACAGAAAATGGCTTATCATTTTATTGCTATTGATAAAATATCAAAAATTCTTATGCTCTATATATATTTTGCTCACATGATGAGTATGGGGTGAACAAACCAATACTGCTGATGGGGGTAGAAGAAAACATCTTTAATTGGTTATCTTGATAACATTAAAGAAAACAAAACAAAAACTATCTTTAACATAATAAGATCTGAATGCAGAGGAAGTATGGAAACTAATTTTTATTATATATCTGCCTCGGCTTTAGCTTGGACACTCAAAATTCTGTCTGGAATTAATTGCAAAACACATGCATCAATATCCAATGTCAGTACAGTTTAAACATATACCTTTGAGAGCTAGCTCAGAAAAATTATTTCCTATAATAATAATCACAGATATAATCTTTAAAGATACACATTTTTTTGGAATACTGTAATACAAGTTCACACAATAATATTAAGTCTTATTAGAATAAACCTTCACTAGAATCATGGTGCAATAGGGAACCCTGTTGCTTAATTTGCAATGTAATCATCCAACTGTAATGATGCATTAGGCAATCTCTAGAAGCATTCACAAACAATGTGCTCTGAGAATGTAAAAATTGGCTGTGAAGAATAAATACATTTGGGTTAATACATTCTTTCATGTCATTCTACCTTCCATACTCTATAGCATAACACTCGACTAGCACTTCCACACATGGTACATAATGGGGAACTATTAGCTCCACACTTGATAGTATAACAGAATTAGTGCTTCAACAATTCGTAGCATCACAGAGAATTTATACTACTGCAATCTGTATCATCACGGGCAACTAGTACTCCCTCATTCAGCATAATAACCAAGGGAGTTCCTCACATATTTCAGATATTAAGTGTAAAGATATAGTCAAACAAAATGTCACTCATCCATTTCCTGCTATAAACCTGTAAATGAATGAGACTACCTATAGCTCACCTGCCGAATGAATGAGAATATTTGTAACTCACCTGCTGAGGAATGTCCACCAGAATATGAGCAGCCAGTTGTGTGAGCGTGTGTAATGTTGTAATCACTACTCGCTGTGTTGGGTACTCCTTCAATAGCTCCAGGCACAAACTCCGCACCTTAAATAGTACGGTATTTAATTTGTGTGGAGACGATTATTCATCAATGCATTTTTAATAATCCAGATGGCTATTAATTAACATTTTATTTTAAGCTCCTGAATAAAAACCATATATTTGTTTACACAAAATGAATTCTTAAAGATGTTACATAATCAAATTTACAACCTTATTCAGTATAATTTAAATGTACAACAAATGTACCAAATACTACTTTTAACAGTATCAACATAAAGTCCCTCAGTACTTGGATCAAAATCTTGCCAAAGAATTGATGATGATAATAGTTATGTAAGACAAAAAGGGAAAGAGGGAAGAGGAGGAAGAGGAAGAGGAATGTGAAAGAGGACACAGAAGAGCTAGTGGTGATAGCAACCACTTGTTCATTGTACATAAATTAACTGGTATACAGTACGTATGAAAAGTTATTTTGTACTATTGGAATTATACCAAAATACATTTCTAAAACTGGAACAACTAAATAACCTAGCTTAACCTGTCCTAGGTCTAAATAAGCAATTCTTAGCCTAATACAAGACATCTTAGGTCAAATTTAGTACATATTTGTACTTGATCGACTTGAGAATGGTCCAGGTTGAATCGAAACGTCGTTGTCCCTTCACCTTCTAGTGTGTGGTCTGGTCAATATAATTTAGCCACGTTATTGTGACTCATCGCTTGCATATTTGTGTTATAATAGCCCTAGGGAAAGCTTAAGCTTGGTTCTTACCGCCCACAAAATTAACACTGTAGTACAAAACATGAACTTTTTCTGGGTACAATAGGTAATTTTTGTACGTCCAACCAAAAGTTGCTACACATACTAATCATTTTTGGAAGACACTGATCTCAGCAAGATAATATAATACAGAACAAAATTATGATTCAGCAGTTACTCCTTCCATACACTGCATATTCATAATACCAAGTTATTCTTACAGTTGCAGCAGTTTCAGCATCATGATGCATGTGTTGAAACACTTGAATCAGCTGTAGCTTCACATCAACTGGTGTTGCCAGTCCTCCAATCATGTGGATGAGACGTTCACACATGTTCATAGCAAATGTTCTGTCAAATATATTACTGCTATAACTTTTGCAGCACTAAAAAAAAAATTATGTTAACTATTTCTCATGTAAGATATTTATCATAAGTATAAAATGAATACACCCTGTAATTATTATATTAATAATTGACACCCATAAAATATTCAAAATCCATACTTAGACTTTGCAGCATATTTTCTGCAGCCATTATAGCAGCCTGAAGTTCCACCGATTCCTTAGCATCTAGGGCTTCACGGATCAGATGCTGCACTCGTCTGTTCTCTCCCACAACCCCCGACATCCATCCCAGAGTACGAAGAGTGAGGGCCCGTGCCAACTGTGGGTTAAATGAAAGGACAGCCATTACAGGCTAATCTTCATACATAACATTTTATTTTTCTTGACTGAATAATGTCATTATAAATGGATTATTCTTAGAAAGAGATACAGTACACTCTAGCTAGGTTCATTATAAAAACACACAAAATGCTCATACTCTGCCCAAGTAAAACAGAAACAAGCAACACTTAGTGGGCCAGCCAGAGACTTAGGGCCCACGCAGGAATAACCCTGCAAAAAACTGCTTACTTTATTCCCCCACTGAGGCACTTATGACAATAATCTTATGACAATAATACTCCCAATACTTGTTGCTTTGCCAATAGCAACCTCATATCCAATAAAGCCTATGATACTGCATGAAAATCATTTTGAGGTAATGGAGCAACTTGAACTACTGATCTAGTGATTTCCCAGAGGCCTGCCTTAACCGACTCTGCCACGGTGGTACAAAAGTTGTCCAACACAAAACTCTACCAAGTTCTCTGGGAGGTTTTGGAGGACCCAAACCTTTGGGCCCCAGTTTGGGGCCTTCAGAACCTTCCAGAGAACCACCACCGTGGCCAAGTTGGTTAAGGCAGGCATGTGGGAATCACCAAATCGTAAGTTCAAGTTGCTCCATTACCTCAAAATGATTTTCATTGATATATCATGCCATTGTGATTTCAATGCGATGATACTACAAGTTTATTATATTTTTTTATTTCCAGATCTTTAACCCACTTAGCCAAATTAATGGAGAAAGTAATTTAACATGCCATATTTGTCAGTAATATGTAATACTGACCAATAGCTTAATGGACATTTTGTTATCATTGTTATAAATTGGGAATATGGTTACCACTTCTTATGTATGCAAGGTTTTCTTTTGTAAAGATACATTGAAAATAATCTGCAGTGGGAAGCTAAGCTTATGAGCACCTTTTTTCAGTACTCAACTGATTTGCTTCTACTTAAATCATCAAGTTATATACATATATTATATATATATTATATATATAATATAGTATCAGTGAGATCCACAAGATCGTCTCTGAATGCTCTTTGTTTTCTTCTTCGAGGATGTGGGTCCCTGCAATTGCACCAGAGGTGGTACCCCTTATATAATAATATATATATAATATATTATATATTATATAGATATAATATATATATATACTATATATATATTATATATATATATATATATATATATATATATAATATTATATATATATATACAGTATATATATATATTATATATATACTGTATATTTTTATATATATATATATATATATATATAATATTATATATATTACAGTATATATATATATTATATATATACTGTATATTATATAATAATATATATATATATATATATAATATATATATATATCTTAATACAGTATATATATATATATATATATATTATATATATATATTATATATATATATATCATATAATATATATATATATATATATACAGTTAAATATATTATATATATATATATATAGTATATAGATATATATAATATATTATATAGTTATATATATAATATATATATAATATATATACAGTATTATATAACAGTATATATATATTATATATATATTTATATTATACAGTATATATATACAGTATATTATTATATATATATAATATATACAGTATATATATACAGTATAATATATATATATATACTGTATATCATCACTTACACACATTAAGTGCTCTAAGTTATGCTTTTACGTCCATAGTGTATCTGGTGCTGTGAAATCCTGCTTTGTACAAACATACAATAATTCCCAGTAACATTCCTTTTAAAGTGAAATCAATCTGGTATTTCCTTATCAAATTACTGTTCTCTTATGTCTTAATGACGACATTTAGTCCATTAGAAGACAATCACTTTTGCTTTATGAATGCAAGTACAGTTGGAAAATATTTATTTTCTGATGACATCCCTATAGCTCATCTGTATAATTACCTAAGTATAGTTACAGGAAGAGAGTTAGCCAGTACACCTCTTTTCACAAATATTAAAATAATGCCCCTTCTCACATAGAATACACATTCATTTACAGCACTGTTCTCTTTACATTATATAGCTAAATAATAAAGATTAGAAATAAAAGGACTAATGTTACCTATGATACATCAGTATTATATAACCTATTATCATAGGTATCAAAGTTTTCCAAACATAAATGAATCATTCATAAAATGGTTTACATATATAGAACTTACCAATCGGCTAACCTTAAGCAACAGCTTACAAATACAGTACTATGAACAAGCAGAAAAATTTTATATATAATATTTATGTTATCTTCAACTCACTGGATCATTTGAATGCATGACAGTTGTAATACGACGGAGGAACTCGTCCACATTAATGAGCTTATCTAAATGCCGTCCACACGATTCCACCACTTCAACAACACAGACACGCACAAAGTTGCTCCTGAAATGAAGTTATAGTAAGCTTATTTTGTGAAAAAACTCTACAGTACTAACTTGATTTATTGACAACAATGGAAGATGAAGCAAAATCATGAATAGGAAATAAAACTGACTTCGCTCAGGCAAGAAAACAAATGCAGATCTTTTCCTGGAGAATTCCACAGTGGTTTGGTATGGGGTAATTAAAGTGGAATTTGATAACTCAATATAGTATGGGACACGAGACACTTGATATAAAAGATTGAGGAACACGTTACGAATGTACACAGTCTATTAACCTACAATGTGTAGTCATCATATGTCAAACTTCTAGCCACTGTAGTTATCATCATTTAACAATTTTGTTATTACTGCCTACTTTTGCATTAATGTAAATACTGTATGATCATAATACATCTATAAAAACGTAATGGAAATAACAAATACTCATGAAAAAAATGATCTTGTTTTGTAATTGCAATGCAATGATAATAATAAATAATAACCTCATTGCAATAATGCAATGAGGTTATCATTTACTAGGAGCCTGGGGTTATTGTCAGATAACAATTTGCTCTTTACCGCCAGTGTTTCAATCCATTCTTGGATGACAAAACCAGAGAGAATTTGAGCAAGGGGTTGGGCTGTAAGACACTTCCTCTGAGCTATGCCAGGAATGCAAGAAAGGTGTACATAAGTAATGTAGACTTACATACAGTACAGAGTACTCGATTATATTGTAAAGTATTTTTAGCACTGTTCATCAGTAATCTGTACATAAATATATTCAATACAAACTCTATATTATGTAAATTACTGAACAAAGCATCAAACCACTGAAATTGAACATTTGAATTCTCTCCCCCATACCACTGTTGGCAAACTACGCATCTGGCATTAACAGCTACAATGACCTCGCCACCAGGCCTCCGTGTACAGCTCACCAAACCAACGACATTTTTTTTTTTAGCTTTTAGCTTTTTCCTTTATTACACAAATGTATCCCATGAATAATGTTTGTTGCATTTTGCACACAGACAAGGAAACAATTTTCATGATTGCCACATTTTTAGTTAAAAGCACCTCAGTATTTCTGTACTGTATTTTACTTTCTACAACTGTGATCTTCTATCTTGAGGTTATCTTGAGATGATTTCGGGGCTTTAGTGTCCCCGTGGCCCGGTCCTCGACCAGGCCTCCAACCCCCAGGAAGCAGCCCGTGACAGCTGACTAACACCCAGGTACCTATTTTACTGCTAGGTAACAGGGGCATGGGGTGAAAGAAACTCTGCCCATTGTTTCTTGCCGGCGCCCGGGATCGAACCCGGGACCGCAGGGTCACAAGTCCAGTGTGCTGTCCGCACGGCCGACTGGCTCCCGGCTCATGTGATGCTCAGAGTGTTGTATCAAACAATACATGACAAGGTATGCATACCAAAGGAGTGTCTTTTTTTTTTTCCCCCATGCAAAATACAGATCACAATATCATGCTGGAACAAATAAACACTTTTCACATCTATAATGAGTTAATTTAGCATTTACTTCACCAAGGCACTGTACATCATTTTAGGTATAAAAGTTTTCATAACTTTGCAAACACTAACTATGACAAGTGCAAACAGCTCCATTCTATACATGATATATAAAAATACAAACTCACCCCGGTGTCTCCTGGCGGAATACATCGGCCAATTTCAGTAGAGCAGAGTTAATTAGGATAGGAAATGGGTATTTTTCAAAAAGTGCTGGAAATTTAGATATAGCTTCACACTGTTCTCCTGTTCTTGATGATTTCAGCCCTGGAAATCACAAATACAAAATGTTATATGCAATAGAAATTCTGCCTAAAAATCTTTAAGACCTATAAAGAACTTTTTTCAACATATTCTTAAACAAATTTGCATAATAATCACAGGCAATATGACTGCTAAGCTTAAATTTTGTATTACTACCCACGAATATAATTTTTGTATTATGTATTATACAATATTACAGTACCAAAGTTACAAATGTCATACTGTACTGTACTTCTAGTAATAAAAATTAGAAAAATTGTATACCCAAAATTTCATAATTGGAAGAAATATAATGATTAGAATCATCTTTCTCCAAAACATGATGATAATTATTTATAACAATAGCTTAATTCATAGGATAACAATAGTTAATTCATAGGATAAAGTTGCCTCTTGTTAGACACATGGGCGAATAAATTGTAGCACCTACCACATTGGCTAAAACTAAGTATAAAATCAAGAAGTTTTTATTTATACTGTACTTCAATATGTTGAAATAAGGAGGATATATAAATTAAACAAGTTGAGTAATATTGAGGGAAAAAATTCCATGTTTGCAAGTACAGTAGACATCTTATAACACTCTTAAGACAATATTATACCTTCATATAAAGTAGTACTGTATCCAAGGTGTTGTCATATTTGATAAATACATAAATGTTCTTTTCTGAGAAAAATACAATCATCTTCCTTCCTTAGTCTACATTTGATTATCATAAAATCATGTATTATAATTTTCACAATGAATACCTTTCCATCTTTTGTGATTCAGCATGTTATTAGAATGGTTGCAATCTATTCACTGATGCAGGTGCTATAGGTTTTCTTGGCACAAGATGCCACCAAGCAGCCAGATATGGCAACTTTATCTTACCAGTGAAATGCCATAGCAAGTGGTCAATTTTAAAGTAAAGCAATATTTCAAATTTCCAACCCATATCAGCAGGTAGGGAAATTTTGATGAGAACATTTTTTACATCTAAATTTACCAATAGGGTTCAATGAGAGATGTGACTTGTTCAAATTT
This sequence comes from Procambarus virginalis, assembly GCA_020271785.1. Classification (NCBI taxonomy): domain Eukaryota; kingdom Metazoa; phylum Arthropoda; class Malacostraca; order Decapoda; family Cambaridae; genus Procambarus; species Procambarus virginalis. Next base: position 28,726,922 of record WNGS01165751.1, on the reverse strand, counting down.
CATGTCATTGGTGACTTCACATTGTTGTACTGGCAAATTTGATCTTGTGCTGCTTTCATGCCACAACATTATGGTATTATTAATTTAATTAATTCACTATGTTAGGGAAAAGACACCCAGTATACATACACATGTACGGTTTACATCAAGGTCACTCCAAAGGTTAAACTATTAACCTTCCCCCAAGATGCAACTCTACAACAAGTTAACACCTGGGTACCTATTTACTGGTGGGTGAACAGAGGCAGGAAATGGTAGGGATGCACCCAACCATTTCTGCCCTAATCGGGATTCAAACCCGGAATTCACGACTGTGAATTGAGAATGAACCCGACTGCGACCCCTTTATGTTATGATGTATCCAAATAATCCATCATCTCTTCAACTTGTATCCAAATTGTGCAGTGCAATACGTCAGCCTCTGTAGCACAAGTCAAGCTCTCGAGGTTCCAATATATACTGTGAATACAACATCTTACAGTAATAACAATGCATGAATTCTTTACCCATACAAGTGTGACCACTGCTGATGTAAAATTAGATTAGTAGTAGAGATGTTTGTTCTCGACTCACAATTGGGAATCCCGGGTTCAAATTCCAGGGTGGGACAGAAATGGTTGGGCACATTTCTATCATCTACTGCCTCTGTTCACCTAGCAGTAAGTAGATACCCAGGAGTTAGTCACCATGTTGTGGGGTTGCATCCTGGGGAGGGTCTGTAGTTCCATCTTGTGGGGGACCTCGCTATAAGCCCAACATACATATATACGAGGGGAAGGGAACTATCAGGGGAAAAGCGCCAAGCCATTACGACTATATAGCACTGGGTATATATATTTAAGTAACATCGGTTTCAAGCTCAACAAGCCACAATGTAGGACTGAGAACAGGAAATGTCTCTTCACCCACAGGGATATAAACCTTTGGAACCGCCTACCCGTGGAAGCTATAAATGCCAAAAAAAAAAACTTAACTTTTAAAGTACAACTAGAATAGATCATCAAGCAAATAGGGGAGCTTCGACAAGCCGCCGGCTCAAGTCCTCGTCGAGGGCACTTGTGTCATTGGCTCTCAGGTAAAATACCCAGGCAGCCTGTCCTCGACAAAATTAATTCATCTACTTCATATCTTCCAAAGATGTCCCGGGACACACAGCGACCACTCACCTCTGTCCAGCTCCAGCAACGCTGAATTACCATCCTGGTCCTGCTCACTCAACCCAATATCAGGAAAGGAGATGGGTCTTGCTAATGCTGTAGCCATATTCATATCACAACACTTCTTCTTCTTGATAGTAGGTGCAGTTGCAATATCACAACACACTATGACACTGTCTGTTGTTGTTGTTGTTATTAACACAAGCGTGGTAAACCAGGATGGTAAACTCCCTCGGGGCGCACACTGGGGGCCGCCCGCAATGATGCAGTACTCACGAATCTCACCATCAGATGACACCACAGGTACATATACGCTCGGGAATATTGGAAGAATTAAAGTTGCGGGGGTTGAGCTCTGGTTCATCGGTCCCGCCTTTCAACTGTCAATCAACTGATGTACAGGTTCCTGAGCCTATTGGGCTCTATTATATCTACACTTGAAACTGTGTATGGAGTCTGCCTCCACCACCTCACTTCCTGATGCATTCCATTTGTCAACTAGCTACTCTGACACCAAAAAAAGTTCTTTCTAATATATTTGTGGCTCATTTGGGCACTCAATTTCCACCTGTGTCCCCTAGTGCGTGTGCCCTTTGTGTTAAATAGCCTGTCTTTATCTACCCTATCACTTCCTTTGAGAATCTTATATGTGGTGATCATGTCCCCCCTAACTCTTCTGTCTGCTGTGTATACCTAAGCTTGTTAACCCCACAGCCTCTCGAAAGTCAACGCTGTTTTTTGTATTATTTTAGCTGGATTTACCTGAGGGCTATCATAAATGGGACAGCAGTCTGATGAAGAAAAGGACCTAGGCGTCAGAATCCAATAAAAAAAAGCCAATCAAACCTTAGGAAGAGTCAAACGAATCTTTGACTTCAAGACGAGGTCCCGCTAGGATGCTAGGCCAACTACAGGGAACTTGCATTCCATAGGATGCAACTCACAACAGTTGCCTAACTACCGAGTACCATCTATTTTACTGTTAGGTAAACAGAGGAACCAGGTGAACGGAAACGTGCTCAACCGTTTCTGTTCCGCTCGGGGATTGAATTTGTTCTGTCTTGTAATGGAGCATATAATGCCTGTGTTGGTTACACAACACAGGCATTACACCTCCAACTTGGCCAAGTTTCTCTAAGTTCACAGCATAATTGACAAATCAGTAGCTTATCTATAATTTCTGCCGGTTTACAAATTTAATCAGAGGTGTATATCTGGGAAAATTAGGAAAGCAGTGGAGACGGTCTGCCAGTGTGGCATAGTCGCCCTCTGTGCTGCCTTATCACAGGAAGGTGAGTTGCAACATCTGCGGTACAATATACTCTTGCTGCTCCTCACAATTCATGCTTTACATCTCAATTAGTTTTACGTCTTTGTTTTTAAGTGTTTTTCCCACATCTTGCCCGAAACGTTGTGCGTATTAGTGGCTTTAGGCAAAGTATGTACTAACTCTACCTAGAAATTCAACATTCGGATTGTAATTCATTTAGTATATTTATGTACTTAATCAGTGTATTTTAGCCCATTCAGCACTAAAGTATACGGGGGGGCGGGGTAAGTAAGCTCTTCTATGCAGGCGATGAGTCACAATAACGTGGCTAAAGTATGTTGACCAGACCACACACTAGAAGGTGAAGGGACGACGACGTTTCGGTCCGTCCTGGACCATTCTCAAGTCGATTGTGAATGGTCCAGGACGGACTTGAGAATGGTCCAGGACGGACTTGAGAATGGTCCAGGACGGACCGAAACGTCGTCGTCCCTTCACCTTCTAGTGTGTGGTCTGGTCAACAAGCTCTTATAGTAACCTTAATTAATAATCCTCTCGAGATTGACAAGCTTCAAGTCCCAAAACAAACCACGAGGTGGACCCCCAAGATAAGACATATCGCCATGTGATATGTCTGTGCTTATATTGTTATGTCTCACAATACCGCGATGTTATTGACACCAGACAACCCAACAACTCCACACGTGAAGCCTCATAACAGCTAATGAAATCTTAATCTTCACCGGTATTAATAAACTGGTGTTTCTTAGTCGAGTTGATAACGGACAAATTTGATTGCTTTGTAACGTACGATTATGTAGATAGATTAGATACACAGTGTTTAGTGGATTTTCATATTTATTTTAGTAGTCTTGGATACAGCAGTGTCGTAGACGTTGAGACGGAACTTGGGGCAGAGCAGAAAGCTGAGTGAGGCCGGAATCGCGGAGCTCGATGTGGGCGAGCGTGGCGGACTCGATGGGGAATCGTGAGTGTCTAAACTCGATGGGGTGGTGAGTGTCTGAACTCGATGGGGTGGTGAGTGTCTAAACTCGATGGGGTGGTGTCTAAAGTCGATGGGGTGGTGAGTGTCTAAACTCGATGGGGTGGTGAGTGTCTAAACTCGATGCAGTCGTAGTCTGCTGTCTGCTCTGTCTCGAAGATGTCGATTGGGGTCAATTAGAGCTGTACACGCCGAGTGCTACATTCTTGAGGTTGAAGAGGTGTGGTAACTCCTAAGTGTCTGTACTGAAGTTAACTGAATCACTGTGGAAATTGTATTGCTTCTCAAATGCTTATATTATTGGACCTCCACTCAGGTTCCTCCAATAGGATAGAAGGATGACTTATCTGTAGCTAGGGAAAAGATTATAGCTCTGCAATTAGTGCTAATGAGTTTGTCATTAAGGTAATGAAAGGTTGGAGCGAGTATATTGTTTACTCGCTACAGCTTCAAAACCAAATACAATATTATAAGTTTAGGCATCTATATATTTGTTGTTTTATTAGTTACTTTTCATGGACTTTTTCTCGATTTCGAAACTTGCCTTTAAGTATATTAATTGGGTTCAGGGCAGGATGCTCACAATGGATTTTTATTTTTTTTGTTTTGAGATATATACAAGAGTAGTTACATTCTGCAGAAATTCTGCAGAAAGTTGGAAACTGCATCTCAGTGTGAGGATTTAAACCTTCCCTGGAGCACCACATCGGTATTTAGCGGTATTTCAGCATTAATCCACGTCTTAGAAATTACTTGGAATTATTTTGTAAGAGGATTTGGATTTTTTGTTGGCGGATTTTGATTTTTTTTATGGTGGATTAGGATTTTTTTGTTGGCAGCTGTGAAAATGTGTTTGTTAACGGATTTGTAATTTGTTGTTGTCGGATTTGGATTTCTTTTTGTTGGTGGATCTAGATTTTGTGTTGCAGGATTTGGATTATTTGTTGGCGGAGTTGGATTTTTTTTGTTGGAGAATTTTTTTATGGATTTGGAATTTTTTGTTGGCAAATTTGGATTTTTTGTTGGCGGATAAGGATTTTTTTCGAATTTTTAATTTTTTGTTGGTGAAGTTGAATTTTTTTGGCTGGCGAATTTGGATTTTTTGGTTGGCGGATTTTTAATTTATTAGTTGGTGGATTTGGATTTTTTGTTGGCGGATTTGGATTGGTTTTTGTTGGCGGATTTGGAATTATTTGTTGGCAAGTTTTGATTTTATTGTTGGGAGATTTGGATTTTTTTTATGGGCGAATTCGGATTTTCTTTTGCGGATTTATAATTGTTTTGTTGGCGGATTGGACGTCCTTATTATTATTAATATTATTTGTTGTAATTAAGTCAACGCAGGCTATATAAACAGACATTACAGCAAATATTATTTGTGTTCGTAGCTCCTTATATTTACAATGTTCGTATTGTTGCCTGAAGTGTTGATGAGCACTTGTTATTATTGGTTTATAATCATCAATTAATTATTATAATTAATCATAATTATAGCAAGTATATAAAATTAAATATAAATACTTAATCAAAGTTTTAACTTTATGGTTAAATGAAATATGTAGGCAACACAGCCATCAAATCTAACTCTCCAACACATTCGGATACCGATACTCAGATTTTTTAGTTCTCTTTGTATTTACAGTGTATTACGGGAAGGTAAAAAAGTGAAAATTCGATTTAAATAATGAATGGACTGAGATTTTGCATTTGTGAAGTAAAAATCTGTATCTCGGGTGTCAGGTAAATATTCTTTAGTGCTGATTTCGTTACATTTTTAACAGCCGTGTGATAAGCTGCTTGCCACGTTAACTGTACAGACATGCATATGGTTCTAGTCCTCTCCCTGCACTTCCTCGCAGGGTTATATATACCGAGAGCTGTACTTCTCGGTGCATATGCAATAAGAATTTACCTTAATCATGGACTTTGTCCATGACTAAAGTATTCTTGATGGTTAGTGAGCAATTGTAGTGGCCTTAATAACCTTCCAGTCCCCAACACCAAACCAAACATCCTTGCCAGGCCAACAACCTGTTCATCTTGTTGGTCAATGTTCTGATTGTTGTTGTTTTAATAAGGGCAGCAACAAGATCTAGCCATATCTAACCTACCTTATTTAAATTAACTTACCTTAATCTATCGTAATAGGGTCCCTGTAGTACAGTCGAGTTCGCTCTCGATGCTCAATCAAGAATTCTGGGTTCGAATCCCAGGCGGGACAGAAATGGTTGGGCACATTTCCTTTCACCTAATGCGTCTGTTCACCTACCAGTGAGTAGGTACTCAGGAGTTAGTTAGACTGTTGTGAAGGTTGCATCCTTGGCAGGTTAGTAATTCGGCCTTGGGGGGGGAAGACTTTGATAAAAGCCAAAACGTGCATGAATACACTCTGGCTTCCTGTCTACCGACACAATGAATTAAAATTAAATAATTATAACCCACCTTAACCTATCATAATTATAATAATAATAATAATGCATTGTGTCATGGAACAGGCAGCCAGTGTATATATATATATATATATATATATATATATATATACTATAAATGTTAGGTTTATATCAAAGGCCCCCATCCCCCCCTAGGTCAAATTACTGACTCCCCATGATGCAATTCCAAAACAAGCTGGGTACCTATATACCGGTACCTATGTACCGGTGAACTGAGCCATTAGATATTAGGAAACGTGCCCAACCATTTCTATCCTACCCAGGATTTGAACCCGGAATTCCTGACTGAGTCCAGAACAAACCCGACTGTATTAACCTATATAAATTAACGTAACCTATTTAAATTACCCTAACCTAACCTATCACAATTACCCTAACCTAACCTATCACAATTAACCTCACATTACCTATCCCAATTTACCATCCCTAACCTTTCTTAATTAACTGAACCTAAACTAACCTGTCTCAATTAACTTAGCTTAAGTTATCTCATTTAACCTCTCTAAATGATTAATCAAGGTTCATGTATTGCCTCTCGATCTTTTTCAATAGGCTAAATATTAAGTATTTAATGTCTATTTTTTATTTTATCATGTATGTTCACATGATTCAGGTAGATAAATATATGATTAGGTGACAAAAAGTCGCAAGCTTCCTGTCTCTGTCCTTGTCGAGGCCACTAGAGAGATGGTAGCTGTCAGGCAAATACTGTACAGGCAAATGCATTCCTATATTTCATATTTTATATTACAGAAAAAAGCTGCATTATGGAAGATGATGCACCCTTACTGATAGGGGAGGAACCTGAAGGCCCACATATGCCCAACCTGGATAATTCCATAAGGTGAGTTTGTTCAGTTGAGATCCTTTTCAGCTTTTATGTTAAAAATAATCAGGTGCCAGATACAGTACTTGCTATTGGATAATGTAATGTTGATTACATATTCCATAAAAATTATTTTTTATTTATTTATATTCTGAAGTGAAGCATTGTATAACTGAGACCCAAGGGATAATTTTGTTTAGAATATATGAGTTCTGACATCACAATGTTGCAATTAAAAAACAGCATAGTAAGTTCACCATTAAATTAACTATAGCTGTAACTAAAATACAGTATATATTTAAATGTTTTTGAATGTTCACTTGAAGTTAAAGTCAATGCAGTTTCAGAGAAACAGTAATTTTCTACCCCATACAACCATTCAGAGATGGCATGTGGCCACATGATTTTTTGTAAACTTGCTGTTTAGGAATATAGTCAACACTTTCTGTGGCACTGTGGTAATCACAGTTGGGTCTCATTCAAGAGGTTCTGGGTTAAGCTCCCTCAACAGGTCTAAAGTTTTCTTTCGTCTGATGCATCTATTCACCTAGCCATAAATAGGTACCCAGGAGTTAGAGAAAAATTGTGTATTGCATCCTGGGGGAAACTTAGTCGATGGCCTAAAGGGATTTTGTTAAGCCTAACAGGCTTACTATCCCCAACTATAGGAAACCATAGTTGGGGAGCATTTGATTTGGGAGCATTTGGGAGCATTTGATTTGAATTATGAATTTCTGCACTGTGTATCGAAGGTTACAGCATTGGTGATGACAATTATGCCACATCAGAATGATAAGGCAATTAAAACATTTAAGAATAAAGCAGGCTACTGTATACTGAATTGTGTTTAGATATACAGTATTTGGTGATGGTTTGTGGATTGGTGATGCAAAATTTATAAAAAAATATATAAATTACATGTGGCTTATCATATATTTACTGTATTGATGGAATATATTTGAGAAAAATATATGACAATTGCTCTTAGGCAATGTTTGCTGGCTTCCAACAGTAAGAGAATTGTCCTTCCTTATGTGTTTGGTTATGAAACTTGGTTCTACACATTAAAGCTATGCTGTACTGTATATTGTATTACATAATATGCCATATTTTAGATTTAGTTCTCTTAGATAAGCACCGATTCGCCATACTTGCCAGAGCCAGGTCCAGAGTCTGGCTCTTTCTATGAAGTGAGGGTGGTGTTTGGGGACCAGAGGTCAACCCAAAGCTAAGAAAATCAGCAGAAAGCAACAAAATAAGCAATTACTTGAAGAACACTAGGCAGCCAGGGGTAGTGAAACAAATGATCATTACCAAAGGGTAAACACCCAAAATATGATTTGCTTGACTGCCACTAGGTTGCAACTCAAGCCACGCAGGGCTCCAGCTGGTCTACCTCTTAATTCATTCATGTTTACTTTATTTTTTAAGCTTGTATTTTTATACCACTCACATTGCATGTGCAGTAGCTTTGTATTTTACTTTGTTTATGGGGTCTGGGCTGCCTTTCTTGGCTGGTGGCCAGCATCAGAGCACTCCTGCTGTAAGGGTCTTGTTCCATGCTGTCTGCAGGGGGGCTTTTGTGTATTTTTCCTGCTTTTCCAGGTTTCTAGTCCTGGTCTTTTGGGAATCTTGTCCTCTTTCCTACTTTCTTACTTGCCTAAATAAGGAAGGCACCTTTCAATCGCATGTTCTTATATTTGCTGTCATTCAGTGATTACTATGTACTGTAAGTATGTTAGGTGCACAAGTAAGTATATGTATGTTAGGTGCACACACATGTTTGTGTGAGTATTTAACTGATCTTATAATGTTTTTATTACAGCTATGTGGTAGATGCTGAAGACCCTGATAAGGTACTTCATGATGTAATTGAGGATGAGGTTCCGCTCATCTCACGGCCTGTGCCAGCACACGGGTAAGTTACTAATCCAATATTAAGAAACGTGGCTTAGCTTATTTCTGAACTAAATTCCAGTCTGATAAGTATGACCTTCACACATATAAAGCAGTAGGATATATTCTTACCTGCCCCTACCAGGCCATGAAAAGAGGAAGGGCAATACTAGAGAACATTTCAGCCCTAAAGGACCATTTAATTACTGGCTCATTCTACTTAAATTATGATGCCTCCTTAATCCTTCCGCTGTGTGAATCATCCAGGAATGACAGCGGCATATCTTACCAACCTTTGCCAGTCATCTAGGGATGATTTAACATTCTATGTAAGATTAGAAACTCCAATAGGTACACAGGGCTTGCATCAGCATTCTTAGGCCATACCATTCCCATCTTGAAAAAAAAAATCCAGATTCCCTCACTTTCCTTTTAGGGCCTTAGTAAAAAGATAAGGACCACATATGGCACATCACCATCCAGTGTCTCAATGCACATGGTAGCCATACTAGGAGCCATTGAACTTTTAAAAACAGCAAATGAGCAATTACCATTTATATTTTTATAAGCAAAATGTGTGCTATGTGCAATTATAAGATTTAGGCTTATACAGTATACAGTATATATATATATAGGTACTGTATATACACAGTACTGTATATATAATGTATAAGCTCAGTTATTCGAAACCCGCTGAACCAAATATTTGGGTTATCCAGCCAAAATCGTATCAGGATAATTTTTTGGCAAAACGTTGCCATATCTGGATAGAAATTATGATTGTGGTACAAAAAATTGTGAATGTGGTAATTTTCGGACTTCCCGGTAAGAATTCTGCTTATCCAGATGTCTTGACTTATCTGGTGAGGGGTCCTTCTCATATGTTCCAGATAAGTGAGTTTAGATATACAGTACTGTATATACACATAACACATATATACCTCAACATACTGTAGGGCCATATGGCCCAAAATAAATACATGGTGTGCCATATTTATACACATGTATATCTTTACATACTGTACTGTATACATTTTCAAAGTTATACCTAATGAACACCACCTTTGACACATTACTAGAATCTGTTAGTATGAAAAAACTAAATAAATAAAGTAAGAAAAAGTGAAAATAAATTGACAAAGTTATTCCTGTGCAGCATTTTACCAAATTTTACTTAAAAATGCAACTTGTCTGGGGCAGCTAAGCCACAAAATGTAGAGACTTGTTACTTGAATTTTCATGCTTTCTGGATGCAAATTAACAATGTGAAAAGAAGAAAGAAAAATTAAGATATAATTTTTTTTGTGTGACCACCATGGGGTTGTCACATTTAACCGATACAGAGTGCAGGGGTTAAAGTAATAATTAGCTTCAAAGAGATCACCAAGGATTTATCTTCTAAACTTATACTGTATGGCAGTAGGGGTGACTAAATGACCCTTAGTCATTTCTCTGGACTGACTAAGAATATACGTTCTTATTGTATGTTCTTTACAATAAGAGAGAAAGTCTATTTGTCTGTTCAGAGTTGTAGGTCACACGGTTGTGGCTAGCCTCACCCAAAATTGGCAGAGGGAATGGTCTGGAGTATGGGATGAACATAGGCTCGTCGGGGTCACCAGAATTCAAAAGGAAACAGTGCCAGTGCCACACTCAGACCCCCACGACAATCTTTGGCACTGATTTCCAGCTACACAGTTCAATATTTTCAAAACAAACTTAAAAAAACATTATTCATATAATGCACCATTATTCACTGATCTTGGGAAAATGAACAGAAATTTCCTGTGAGTTATTTGCCCGTACTTGTATAAAACAGACGATTCTTCTACAACATCAAAGGTTTCTCAAGCTACGGCACTTTATCAGAATGAAGGGTAAGTATTCTTTTTTAGTATTTCCCACCACTGAGTTCCTCTCACTGCCAACCACCCATACGTTAGATAGTTATATTTTTATGAGAGAGGGAGAGAGACAGAGACAGACAGAGAAGACAATCAGAGACACGGAAACAGACATAGTAAGAGACAGAGACAGTAGACAGGTCCAAGAGCTAATAGATGGATTCTTCAGACACAAATAGTAAATACAAATAGTGTCTACAATGGGTGGAAATGAAGCATGTGTTGCATCACATTGAAATTGAAATTGAAATAAGTTTATTGAGGTAAAATACACACAAAGGGATGAGGTCGCTCAAGCTATTCTCACCCCGTTCAGTACATCGTGTTAATACATACATAGACACACATCACAAACAATAAACATATTACCGAACATTCTGAGAGATAAACATATACATTTCCTCCTTTACATCACATAGTACTCTGGGGTGGTGGGGTAGGGTGCATCTGGACGGGTAGCCTCTCCCCGTAGTTCAGGCACCGGCGCAGGACGGCCACCCGCCCCCAGCTCCCGTTTCTAATATCGACGTGACTCCTATTCTTAAAGGGGAGTCTGCTAGTCAGCCAGTCACCGCATGAGAGTCGGGCAGCGAGGGCTGTGAGAGTGCTCCCGGACACCATAAGTCCTTATTAAACTGTCTGCGACACTTACTCTATTTAGGCCCTATTAAGCCTATTATTCTTTGGGGAAAAAAATAAGGCCTCTTTGCCAGTGATCGGAAATAGGCTGTTTAATATTATTTTAACTCTGAGAAGTAATATATTATCGTTAGCTGTGTTATATGATTCGTTCCATAATAAGAAAGTTGTAATTATAAAGAAATAATTGTCGGTTGTGGGCCACATGGTGGTGACGGCGGCAGTTGGTGAGGGGGATGAGAGGCCGGATGGAGAGGGGTCACCTCTCGACCCCACTGACCTTAACAACCCCAAGTCCCCAGTAGATGTTGTGGTCAAAGTATCACACAAACAGTAAGTATTAGGCTTAGTAAAGGTATCTACCTATTTTAGTTTGCCAGAATTCATTTCTCTACTACCACTAGGTATATCATTGTTGACATGGTAGGGAGGCCTAGCGTGGGGGAACACTTGCGTCTCTCACACCACACACACACACACACACACACACACACACACACACACACACACACACACACACACACACACACACACACACACACACACACACATACATATATATATATATATATATATATATATATATATATATATATATATATATATCAATACTCCTGACTCCTGAAGGATTTGAACCCGGTCAGCCAGGGCCTCCTGACACGCCTAGGGGCATGGAGGCCCTTGCTAGTGTCTGCAAAATCGAGCTATTAGCTCTTGATCCCCGCCTTTCTAGCCGAAATAGTTTTAACTATCTAATATGTCTATTACATATATTTCTCTATAACACACATCCCCAGGAAGCAGCCCGAAACAGCTGTCTAGCTTCCAGGTACCTATTTATTTATTTACCTATTTACTGCTAGGTGAACAGGCGTATCAAGTGAAAGAAACTTCGCCCATTTGTTTTTGCCTCAGCCGGGAATCGAACCCGGGCACTAGAATAAAGTCTGACACTATTAATTACTTCATACACAACTAATTATCACAAAGTATACTTGATTTTATTATCATCATCATCATACAAGAGTTCATACATTCTTGTACAGCCACTAGCGCTCATAGCGTTTCCGGCAGGTCCTTAATCTTAGTCTTCTCCGGAATATGACCCGCCAAAGCGTTTAACAACAGTGGCTAGATTCACGAAGAAGTTACGCAAACACTTACGAGCCTGTACATCTTTTCTCAATCTTTGGCAGCTTTGTTTACAATTATTAAACAGTTAAGGAGCTTCGAAGCACCAGGAGGTTGTTTATAACAATAACAACAGTTGATTGGCAAGTTTTCATTCTTGTAAACTGTTTAAATAAATGTAACCAAAGCCGTCAAAGATTGAGGAAAGATGTACACGTTCGTAAGTACTTGCGTAACTTTTGTGAATCTGGCCCCAGGTACCCATTCACTGCTGGGTGAACAGAGGCGTATAGTTAGGGATTGGCGCCGTAGTTAACTCTTCCCGGCTAGGATACGAACCCAGGCAAACTCGCTGGCGCAGCCCGGGGCGAGTATCTTACCACAGCGCCACGGAGACTGCTGGATCAGCATCATCGTTTTCATAATTTTCAAAATGTTTAAGTGAATAATAGGATCACTTTGGATCACTGTATTTTATGTAACTTTGGCTGCCGTGGTGGTATTTTTTTCGAGAACTAATTTGAGTTAAAAGTGATGTTTCTATTGGTCAGTTATGTAAAACAGTAATGGTTGATCCTGGAGTGGCGATTTAGGGGCTAAATGTATAATTTGGCAAATCTAATCTAGTTATAATTTATAATCTATTGTAATTATTTTAAAATAGAAACATTTAGAACCATGTTTGCTTTGCCATTGATCAAACCTAATCTCGACTGTTGCTTGTTCCTCATTGCACAACTTACGATTATTATTATTTATTATTCAGCATTAAAATGATTATTATTATTACAATTATTAATATTGTCAAGCGTGCCAAAGACATGCGTTTGGGAACTGTAAACAGCTGATCAAAATAGTCTATAAATATGAGCTCCAGACGCTTTAGGCTAGTGAGACTGCGTAGCTTGGCGGGTACATAGTCGGTAAATGACGAAGCTGTATTATGTATACATTGTATGGTAGGGAGACCACGTAGGCATGGCCAGGGGTATTATGTGTACATGGTATGGTAGGGAGACCACGTAGGCATGGCCAGGGGTATTATGTATACATGGTATGGTAGGGAGACCACGTAGGCATGGCCAGGGGTATTATGTATACATGGTATGATATGAGACCGAGAATTTGAAAATTCTTATTATCTAGAGATACATTAATGACTAAGATCATTAAACGATCAATGGTTGAAAAGGACAAGATTTTTGCAACGTAGAGCATGATTGTGAAGTTCAAGTAAGTTTATAGATAATAAAATAGCAATAAAGGATAGAGTAGCTTAGGTTGTTCTCTACCCTCCTCTATTACATGTCCCTCAAACCGACTCACAAATCCATACAGTGCACTAGTTATAGTCATAATGTAAATGTATTTGTAATGTAAGTCAATATTCGTCATATCTTAAATATTACAAAATAAATATTACAAAATATATTACTAGAAATGTAATATTACATTCTTAATATTAAATATTTAAACCTCGTAAGAATAATCTCGTACGATTATCACATATCTTGAGATGATTTCGGGGCTTAGTGTCCCCGCGGCCCGGTCCTCAACCAGGCCTCCTTTTTGTTACACACCCCCAGGAAGCAGCCCGTAGCAGCTGTCTAACTCCCAGGTACCTATTTACTGCTACGTGAACAGGCAGGACCATCAGAGTGAAAGAATCCGAAGCGCTGTCCACTCAGGAGTCAGGCACCACTCAGCCTGGCGGCTGTGTGGACAGCGCTCGGGGTTGGTAGTCCTAAGGTTCCGGGTTCGATCCCCGGCGGAGTCGGAAACAAATGGACAGAGTTTCTTTCACCCTGATGACCTGTTCACCTAGCAGTAAATAGGTAACTGGGTTAAGACACATTACATCGACAGTTTTCCCCGTGGCCCTCCTTACCATTTCATCAACAGCCCCATTTAACAATATTCTCACATGTGAAGGGATCCACATAAATCTTACCTTACAACCATTTTTCGTTAGTTGCTCAATGTTCTCTTTACCCGTCCACACTATGTTGATTACTCTCCCAGTTAAGCAAGTCCCAGCTGTGTCTGGGTACAAGTGACAGGATGAACAACCCAGCGGGTTTTCTTCCTATTGGGGAGTGATGTACATGCTGCTATGGCGGTGTGTCCACTCACAAGATGAGTGGCGCTGCCCAATAAACTCGCCCATCGGGGCAAAATTTAAAAAAAATTAAATCTCCCTATACTCTTTTGTCTCCAGCGCTCTGTGATTAAGTTCCCATACATGCTGAACTGCGAGTGATACTTGAGTTTTATTCATTTGAGAGCCCTGGTAGCTTCAACTTGTCTACTGGTTTTGTTACCCCCCATGCTAGTGTTGGACCTATTTCATGGTGATGGATAATGGTCTGCTAGTTCGTGTATGCCCTGTTTCTGCTCTTTAAATTTACATGAGAGTTCCATTCTAGAGACATTTTTTAGGCTCTGGTTGATCAATATTTTAGTTTTATCTAGAAGCCTTATATAAGAAGGTATACGGAACAATGAATCTAACCTTAAGTATACTTGTGTATCTCTGGCTTTCTGGACAAGCATATTACATTGTCAGCGCTTTAAAGCAGTAATTAGGATAGACGATGATAATTCAGCTATCTAACCGTTCAACTTTAAGATGGACGCTGGGTTATCGACTGTTATTACCACCCTGTTGTGTTACCGTTGGGCTGACGTTCCCGACAGTCAGTGAGTGTTCTGTCTATACACCCGTTTCCCCCCGTCTCCCAGTGGCTGTATTGACAGAACCGTCACTGTATATGACCTAGGCTTCTTGGTGGTGTAGCAGACGTCACGTTATTAAAACGTTGTTGTCTGCCAGTATGGTAGGAATTGCTGGTTTTTAGAACCGGTGTCATCCTAACATTTGAATATTTGAATGCGAATGACAGTTGCACTAAGAAATTACATTAACGTGATGTATCAGTGAGAAAATTAGTGGGGGCCACGATGAGGCTTCGAACCTATGCAAGGCGTGTGATTGGGGGCTACCCAGAGCATGGGTTCGAATCCTTCTCATGGCTCCCACTAATTTTATCGTGAGTGGCAGTTCTTTGACTCCACTCAAAATCATTAGTTGCCTTGCGTGTTTATTGTAATAATAATTGTATTGATAATGTTATTGCCACCACCCCACACAAGCTGTAGTTCTGTCGTAAGATCAGTTTCAAATATTACATCTTACCTTGCGGTTACCTTGCTATGATTTCGGGGCTTAGCGTCCCTGCGGCCCGGTCCTCGAGCAAGCCTCCTAGTTGCTGGACTGGTCAACCAGGCTGCTCGCAGCCTGACGTATGAATCACAGCCTAGTAGATCAAGCAACCGGTTAATCTTGACTGCTAATCTCTCACCCTCTGACCTTTATTCTCCTCTCCCCTGACCTTCTCACTCTTGGGACACCCTTCGGGCACCTTCTCACCCTTTCTCTTACTTCCCCTCCGTCACCCATCTCCCGCCGCCCCTCTCTCTGACCTGGTTGATACCTGGTTGATGGGGTTCTGGGAGTTCTACTCCCCAAGCCCGGGCCCGAGGCCAGACTTGACTTGTGAGAGTTTGGTCCACCAGGCTGTTGCTTGGAGCGGCCCGGAGGCCCACATACCCACCACAGCCCGGTTGGTCCGGCACTCCTTGAAGGAAACAATCTAGTTTCCTCTTGAAGATGTCCACGGTTGTTCCTGTAATGGACCTAACCTGACCTCCACTCTAACTCTTACCTCCTGTCACACCCTAGGCCTCACTCCCAGTACCTGCTGTTGCCCTTGCAATGTCCTTGTGTTGATCTTGTCGTGTTCTTTTTATGTTCTTGCGTTGTTCTTGTGTTGATTTTGCCGTGTCCTTGTGCTGTTCTTGTATTGATCTTGCCGTGTCTTTGAATTGATCTTGCCGTGCCTTTGCCGTGTCCTTGTATTGATCTTGCCGTGTCTTTGAATTGATCTTGCCGTGCGTTTGCCGTGTCCTTGTATTGATCTTGCCGTGTCTTTGAATTGATCTTGCCGTGCCTTTGCCGTGTCCTTGTATTGATCTTGCCGTGTCCTTCCGTTGTCCTTGTATTGATCTTGTCGTGTCCTTCCGTTGCCCTTGTATTGATCTTGTCGTGTCCTTCCGTTGTCCTTGTATTGATCTTGCCGTGTCCTTCCGTTGCCCTTGTATTGATCTTGCTGTGCCTTTGCCGTGTCCTTGTACTGATCTTGCCGTGTCCTTGTATTGATCTTGCCGTGTCCTTGTGCTCTCTTTGTATTGATCAAGTGTGGTAACAGGTTATCTCTCACGGCTGGCAGTCGAGTGAGACCGCGTGCACCACCTTTCCTAACTGATCAATACATACACCAGTAATTTCGAGAGGGTTATTCTCCCCTTGCTTGCCCCTGGAAATGGCATCACAACGCTGGCCAATAGGAACGATTCTCTGACCCGCTGACTAAGAGGAATAATTATCATTGGTGAGAACGTGAGGATCCTCCTGACCGTCCCTCGCCACCCCCTCCCTAGCACCAGTACCCATGCCACTTGTCCCCTGAGCATTCCCTGGTATACTATCTGTCTCCTCAATTTACTTTCACTTTTGTCACGCCAGACCAGGTGACAGGCACATGATGCCCCAGAGGGGGGGGGGGGGGGGGGAGGGACGGGAGTGGGGGGACGGAGGGAGGGATGGGGGGTTCCCTACCACCAACTGCCCACATTCTGGGGCAGGAGGGCAGGACAGGTTGGCAGGCAACACGGTACACCACCACCAGCTAAGGAACCACAATATAATGCCACCATCTCCCTGGCTGATGCAGTCAAAGTTCAGTTTATTAAGACTGTTCAGTTACATTCTTATATCATGTCGTTGCTCAGTCGATTAAGGCAGCGTCTGGGATGCTCTCAGACGCAGGTTCGAATCCTCGTCACGGCCCTTGTGGATTGGTTCACTGTTCAGTTGTCACTTATATCCGTCCCTGGAAACCACATCTTCAACCTATTAAGTTGTCTCTTGTTTAAAATGTGCACGATCTCATCTCAGATTTAGCTACTCAGAACGAAGAGTCCATGTAGCACGGGCTATGGTGAGCCCGTAAAGGGTGTTGGGGGTGCTTGATTCCTGCTTAAATCCCACTTTTGACACTCGTGCCGTCAACACCTGACGCCATCTTACTTGACCTCCAACGTGGCGCCGTTTTGTCCAGTGTTGTTGCAGCCTTTCTGAGCTTGTCTGCTTTTGTCACCAATGGTCCCCGCACTCCGTCGGTCTGGCCCGTTCTCTCCACCGGTCCCAACCCATGGAGAGAACGGCCAAACTGTCTTAATCGAATGAACAGAAACTGTCCTAATAGAATGAACAGAAACTGTCCTAATAGAATGAACAGAAACTGTCCTAATAGAATGAACAGAAACTGTCCTAATAGAATGAACAGAAACTGTCCTAATAGAATGAACAGAAACTGTCCTAATAGAATGAACAGAAACTGTCCTAATTGAATGAACAGAAACCGTCCTAATAGAATGCTTTATACTATCCTCCCAGTTAGGCACCCAAGCACCTACCAGAGGCTCCACGACCAGAAAACGGGACATTATGACAATTTCGCGAGCCGCTATAATTTTGTTGTACGACAGTTTTCGGCCTTAGATTGTGTATATACGTCAAAATGCGACGTGCTAGAGGAGGAGGGGTCACCGTACTGGCGTCTCGTAGTGCGTGTACTTGGCACCTGCCGGAACAACCGTGGACATCTTCAAGAGGAAACTAGATTGTTTCCTCCAAGGAGTGCCGGACCAACCGGGCTGTGGTGGGTATGTGGGCCTGCGGGTCGCCCCAAGCAACAGCCTGGTGGACCAAACTCTCACAAGTCAAGCCTGGCCTCGGGCCGGGCTTGGGGAGTAGAATAACTCCCAGAACCCCATCAACCAGGTATCAACCAGGTAACCCAACTGGGTCACCAGGTCCAGGAAGGTAAAGTTCTTGACACGTGTCAAGTAGTGGAAGTCTTCCATATATAGTTACCTAGGAACNCTATTGGGCTCTATTATATCTACACTTGAAACTGTGTATGGAGTCTGCCTCCACCACCTCACTTCCTGATGCATTCCATTTGTCAACTAGCTACTCTGACACCAAAAAAAGTTCTTTCTAATATATTTGTGGCTCATTTGGGCACTCAATTTCCACCTGTGTCCCCTAGTGCGTGTGCCCTTTGTGTTAAATAGCCTGTCTTTATCTACCCTATCACTTCCTTTGAGAATCTTATATGTGGTGATCATGTCCCCCCTAACTCTTCTGTCTGCTGTGTATACCTAAGCTTGTTAACCCACAGCCTCTCGAAAGTCAACGCTGTTTTTTTGTATTATTTTAGCTGGATTTACCTGAGGGCTATCATAAATGGGACAGCAGTCTGATGAAGAAAAGGACTAGGCGTCAGAATCAATAAAAAAAAGCCAATCAAACCTTAGGAAGAGTCAAACGAATCTTTGACTTCAAGACGAGGTCCCGCTAGGATGCTAGGCCAACTACAGGGAACTTGCATTCCTAGGATGCAACTCACAACAGTTGCCTAACTACCGAGTACCATCTATTTTACTGTTAGGTAAACAGAGGAACCAGGTGAACGGAAACGTGCTCAACCGTTTCTGTTCCGCTCGGGGATTGAATTCGTTCTGTCTTGTAATGGAGCATATAATGCCTGTGTTGGTTACACAACACAGGCATTACACCTCCAACTTGGCCAAGTTTCTCTAAGTTCACAGCATAATTGACAAATCAGTAGCTATCTATAATTTCTGCCGGTTTACAAATTTAATCAGAGTTGTATATCTGGGAAAATTAGGAAAGCAGTGGAGACGGTCTGCCAGTGTGGCATAGTCGCCCTCTGTGCTGCCTTATCACAGGAAGGTGAGTTGCAACATCTGCGGTACAATATACTCTTGCTGCTCCTCACAATTCATGCTTTACATCTCAATTAGTTTTACGTCTTTGTTTTTAAGTGTTTTCCCACATCTTGCCCGAAACGTTGTGCGTATTAGTGGCTTTAGGCAAAGTATGTACAACTCTACCTAGAAATTCAACATTCGGATTGTAATTCATTTAGTATATTTATGTACTTAATCAGTGTATTTTAGCCCATTCAGCACTAAAGTATACGGGGGGGCGGGGTAAGTAAGCTCTTCTATGCAGGCGATGAGTCACAAAACGTGGCTAAAGTATGTTGACCAGACCACACACTAGAAGGTGAAGGGACGACGACGTTTCGGTCCGTCCTGGACCATTCTCAAGTCGATTGTGAATGGTCCAGGACGGACTTGAGAATGGTCCAGGACGGACCGAAACGTCGTCGTCCCTTCACCTTCTAGTGTGTGTGGTTGGTCAACAAGCTCTTATAGTAACCTAATTAATAATCCTCTCGAGATTGACAAGCTTCAAGTCCCAAAACAAACCACGAGGTGGACCCCCAAGATAAGACATATCGCCATGTGATATGTCTGTGCTTATATTGTTATGTCTCACAATACCGCGATGTTATTGACACCAGACAACCCAACAACTCCACACGTGAAGCCTCATAACAGCTAATGAAATCTTAATCTTCACCGGTATTATAAACTGGTGTTTCTTAGTCGAGTTGATAACGGACAAATTTGATTGCTTTGTAACGTACGATTATGTAGATAGATTAGATACACAGTGTTTAGTGGATTTTCATATTTATTTTAGTAGTCTTGGATACAGCAGTGTCGTAGACGTTGAGACGGAACTTGGGGCAGAGCAGAAAGCTGAGTGAGGCCGGAATCGCGGAGCTCGATGTGGGCGAGCGTGGTGGACTCGATGGGGAATCGTGAGTGTCTAAACTCGATGGGGTGGTGAGTGTCTGAACTCGGGGGGTGGTGAGTGTCTAAACTCGATGGGGTGGTGTCTAAACTCGATGGGGTGGTGAGTGTCTACACTCGATGCAGTCGTAGTCTGCTGTCTGCTCTGTCTCGAAGATGTCGATTGGGTCAATTAGAGCTGTACACGCCGAGTGCTACATTTTGAGGTTGAAAGAGGTGTGGTAACTCCTAAGTGTCTGTACTGAAGTTAACTGAATCACTGTGGAAATTGTATTGCTTCTCAAATGCTTATATTATGGACCTCCACTCAGGTTCCTCCAATAGGATAGAAGGATGACTTATCTGTAGCTAGGGAAAAGATTATAGCTCTGCAATTAGTGCTAATGAGTTTGTCATTAAGGTAATGAAAGGTTGGAGCGAGTATATTGTTTACTCGCTACAGCTTCAAAACCAAATACAATATTATAAGTTTAGGCATCTATATATTTGTTGTTTTATTAGTTACTTTTCATGGACTTTTTCTCGATTTCGAAATGCCTTTAAGTATATTAATTGGGTTCAGGGCAGGATGCTCACAATGGATTTTATTTTTTTGTTTTGAGATATATACAAGAGTAGTTACATCTGCAGAAATTCTGCAGAAAGTTGGAAACTGCATCAAGTGTGAGGATTTAAACCTTCCCTGGAGCACCCATCGGTATTAGCGGTATTTCAGCATTAATCCACGTCTTAGAAATTACTTGGAATATTTTGTAAGAGGATTTGGATTTTTTGTTGGCGGATTTGATTTTTTTTTATGGTGGATTAGGATTTTTTTGTTGGCAGCTGTGAAAATGTGTTTGTTAACGGATTTGTAATTTGTTGTTGTCGGATTTGGATTTTTTTGTTGGTGGATCTAGATTTTGTGTTGCAGGATTTGGATTATTTGTTGGCGGAGTTGGATTTTTTTTGTTGGAGAATTTTTTTTGGATTGGAATTTTTGTTGGCAAATTGGATTTTTTGTTGGCGGATAAGGATTTTTTTCGAATTTTTAATTTTTTGTTGGTGAAGTTGAATTTTTTTGGCTGGCGAATTTGGATTTTTTGGTTGGCGGATTTTTAATTTATTAGTTGGTGGATTTGGATTTTTGTTGGCGGATTTGGATTGGTTTTTGTTGGCGGATTTGGAATTATTTGTTGGCAAGTTTTGATTTATTGTGGGAGATTTGGATTTTTTATGGGCGAATTCGGATTTTCTTTTGCGGATTTATAATTGTTTTGTTGGCGGATTGGACGTCCTTATTATTATTAATATTATTTGTTGTAATTAAGTCAACGCAGGCTATATAAACAGACATTACAGCAAATATTATTTGTGTTCGTAGCTCCTTATATTACAATGTTCGTATTGTTGCCTGAAGTGTTGATGAGCACTTGTTATTATTGGTTTATAATCATCAATTAATTATTATAATTAATCATATTATAGCAAGTATATAAATTAAATATAAATACTTAATCAAAGTTTTAACTTTATGGTTAAATGAAATATGTAGGCAACACAGCCATCAATCTAACTCCAACACATTCGGATACCGATACTCAGATTTTTTAGTTCTCTTTGTATTTACAGTGTATTACGGGAAGGTAAAAAAGTGAAAATTCGATTTAAATAATGAATGGACTGAGATTTTGCATTTGTGAAGTAAAAATCTGTATCTCGGGTGTCAGGTAAATATTCTTTAGTGCTGATTTCGTTACATTTTTAACAGCCGTGTGATAAGCTGCTTGCCACGTTACTGTACAGACATGCATATGGTTCTAGTCCTCTCCCTGCACTTCCTCGCAGGGTATATATACCGAGAGCTGTACTTCTCGGTGCATATGCAATAAGAATTTACCTTAATCATGGACTTTGTCCATGACTAAAGTATTCTTGATGGTTAGTGAGCAATTGTAGTGGCCTTAATAACCTTCCAGTCCCCAACACAAACCAAACATCCTTGCCAGGCCAACAACCTGTTCATCTTGTTGGTCAATGTTCTGATTGTTGTTGTTTTAATAAGGGCAGCAACAAGATCTAGCCATATCTAACCTACCTTATTTAAATTAACTTACCTTAATCTATCGTAATAGGGTCCCTGTAGTACAGTCGAGTCGCTCTCGATGCTCAATCAAGAATTCTGGTTCGAATCCCAGGCGGGACAGAAATGGTTGGGCACATTTCCTTTCACCTAATGCGTCTGTTCACCTACCAGTGAGTAGGTACTCAGGAGTTAGACTGTTGTGAAGGTTGCATCCTTGGCAGGTTAGTAATTCGGCCTTGGGGGGGGGAAGACTTTGATAAAAGCCAAAACGTGCATGAATACACTCTGGCTTCCTGTCTACCGACACAATGAATTAAATTAAATAATTATAACCCACCTTAACCTATCATAATTATAATAATAATAATGCATTGTGTCATGGAACAGGCAGCCAGTGTATATATATATATATATATATATAATGGTTAGGTTTATATCAAAGGCCCCCATCCCCCCCTAGGTCAATTACTGACTCCCCATGATGCAATTCCAAAACAAGCTGGGTACCTATATACGGTGAACTGAGCCATTAGATATTAGGAAACGTGCCCAACATTTCTATCCTACCCAGGATTTGAACCCGGAATTCCTGACTGAGTCCAGAACAAACCCGACTGTATAACCTATATAAATTAACGTAACCTATTTAAATTACCCTAACCTAACCTATCACAATTACCCTAACCTAACCTATCACAATTAACCTCACATTACTATCCCAATTTACCATCCCTAACCTTTCTTAATTAACTGAACCTAAACTAACCTGTCTCAATTAACTTAGCTTAAGTTATCTCATTTAACCTCTCTAAATGATTAATCAAGGTTCATGTATTGCCTCTCGATCTTTTTCAATAGGCTAAATATTAAGTATTTAATGTCTATTTTTTATTTTATCATGTATGTTCACATGATTCAGGTAGATAAATATATGATTAGGTGACAAAAAGTCGCAAGCTTCCTGTCTCTGTCCTTGTCGAGGCCACTAGAGAGATGGTAGCTGTCAGGCAAATACTGTACAGGCAAATGCATTCCTATATTTCATATTTTATATTACAGAAAAAAGCTGCATTATGGAAGATGATGCACCCTTACTGATAGGGGAGGAACCTGAAGGCCCACATATGCCCAACCTGGATAATTCCATAAGGTGAGTTTGTTCAGTTGAGATCCTTTTCAGCTTTTATGTTAAAAATAATCAGGTGCCAGATACAGTACTTGCTATTGGATAATGTAATGTTGATTACATATTCCATAAAAATTATTTTTTATTTATTTATATTCTGAAGTGAAGCATTGTATAACTGAGACCCAAGGGATAATTTTGTTTAGAATATATGAGTTCTGACATCACAATGTTGCAATTAAAAAACAGCATAGTAAGTTCACCATTAAATTAACTATAGCTGTAACTAAAATACAGTATATAATTTAAATGTTTTTGAATGTTCACTTGAAGTTAAAGTCAATGCAGTTTCAGAGAAACAGTAATTTTCTACCCCATACAACCATTCAGAGATGGCATGTGGCCACATGATTTTTGTAAACTTGCTGTTTAGGAATATAGTCAACACTTTCTGTGGCACTGTGGTAATCACAGTTGGGTCTCATTCAAGAGGTTCTGGGTTAAGCTCCCTCAACAGGTCTAAAGTTTTCTTTCGTCTGATGCATCTATTCACCTAGCCATAAATAGGTACCCAGGAGTTAGAGAAAAATTGTGTATTGCATCCTGGGGGAAACTTAGTCGATGGCCTAAAGGGATTTTGTTAAGCCTAACAGGCTTACTATCCCCAACTATAGGAAACCATAGTTGGGGAGCATTTGATTTGGGAGCATTTGGGAGCATTTGATTTGAATTATGAATTTCTGCACTGTGTATCGAAGGTTACAGCATTGGTGATGACAATTATGCACATCAGAATGATTATGGATGAAAGGCAATTAAAACATTTAAGAATAAAGCAGGCTACTGTATACTGTATTGTGTTTAGATATACAGTATTTGGTGATGGTTTGTGGATTGGTGATGCAAAATTTATAAAAAAATATATAAATTACATGTGGCTTATCATATATTTACTGTATTGATGGAATATATTTGAGAAAAATATATGACAATTGCTCTTAGGCAATGTTTGCTGGCTTCCAACAGTAAGAGAATTGTCCTTCCTTATGTGTTTGGTTATGAAACTTGGTTCTACACATTAAAGCTATGCTGTACTGTATATTGTATTACATATATGCCATATTTTAGATTTAGTTTTCTTAGATAAGCACCGATTCGCCATACTTGCCAGAGCCAGGTCAGAGTCTGGCTCTTTCTATGAAGTGAGGGTGGTGTTTGGGGACCAGAGGTCAACCCAAAGCTAAGAAAATCAGCAGAAAGCAACAAAATAAGCAATTACTTGAAGAACACTAGGCAGCCAGGGGTAGTGAAACAAATGATCATTACCAAAGGGTAAACACCCAAAATATGATTTGCTTGACTGCCACTAGGTTGCAACTCAAGCCACGCAGGGCTCCAGCTGGTCTACCTCTTAATTCATTCATGTTTACTTTATTTTTTAAGCTTGTATTTTTATACCACTCACATTGCATGTGCAGTAGCTTTGTATTTTACTTTGTTTATGGGGTCTGGGCTGCCTTTCTTGGCTGGTGGCCAGCATCAGAGCACTCCTGCTGTAAGGGTCTTGTTCCATGCTGTCTGCAGGGGGGCTTTTGTGTATTTTTCCTGCTTTTCCAGGTTTCTAGTCCTGGTCTTTTGGGAATCTTGTCCTCTTTCCTACTTTCTTACTTGCCTAAATAAGGAAGGCACCTTTCAATCGCATGTTCTTATATTTGCTGTCATTCAGTGATTACTATGTACTGTAAGTATGTTAGGTGCACAAGTAAGTATATGTATGTTAGGTGCACACACATGTTTGTGTGAGTATTTAACTGATCTTATAATGTTTTTATTACAGCTATGTGGTAGATGCTGAAGACCCTGATAAGGTACTTCATGATGTAATTGAGGATGAGGTTCCGCTCATCTCACGGCCTGTGCCAGCACACGGGTAAGTTACTAATCCAATATTAAGAAACGTGGCTTAGCTTATTTCTGAACTAAATTCCAGTCTGATAAGTATGACCTTCACACATATAAAGCAGTAGGATATATTCTTACCTGCCCCTACCAGGCCATGAAAAGAGGAAGGGCAATACTAGAGAACATTTCAGCCCTAAAGGACCATTTAATTACTGGCTCATTCTACTAAATTATGATGCCTCCTTAATCCTTCCGCTGTGTGAATCATCCAGGAATGACAGCGGCATATCTTACCAACCTTTGCCAGTCATCTAGGGATGATTTAACATTCTATGTAAGATTAGAAACTCCAATAGGTACACAGGGCTTGCATCAGCATTCTTAGGCCATACCATTCCCATCTTGAAAAAAAAAAATCCAGATCCCTCACTTTCCTTTAGGGCCTTAGTAAAAAGATAAGGACCACATATGGCACATCTCATCCAGTGTCTCAATGCACATGGTAGCCATACTAGGAGCCATTGAACTTTTAAAAACATCAAATGAGCAATTACCATTTATATTTTCATAAGCAAAATGTGTGCTATGTGCAATTATAAGATTTAGGCTTATACAGTATACAGTATATATATATATATAGGTACTGTATATACACAGTACTGTATATATAATGTATAAGCTCAGTTATTCGAAGCCCGCTGAACCAAATATTTGGGTTATCCAGCCAAAATCGTATCAGGATAATTTTTTGGCAAAACGTCGCCATATCTGGATAGAAATTATGATTGTGGTACAAAAAATTGTGAATGTGGTCATTTTCGGACTTCCCGGTAAGAATTCTGCTTATCCAGATGTCTTGACTTATCTGGTGAGGGGTCCTTCTCATATGTTCCAGATAAGTGAGTTTAGATATACAGTACTGTATATACACATAACACATATATACCTCAACATACTGTAGGGCCATATGGCCCAAAATAAATACATGGTGTGCCATATTTATACACATGTATATCTTTACATACTGTACTGTATACATTTTCAAAGTTATACCTAATGAACACCACCTTTGACACATTACTAGAATCTGTTAGTATGAAAAAACTAAATAAATAAAGTAAGAAAAAGTGAAAATAAATTGACAAAGTTATTCCTGTGCAGCATTTTACCAAATTTTACTTAAAAATGCAACTTGTCTGGGGCAGCTAAGCCACAAAATGTAGAGACTTGTTACTTGAATTTTCATGCTTTCTGGATGCAAATTAACAATGTGAAAAGAAGAAAGAAAAATTAAGATACAAATTTTTTTGTGTGACCACCATGGGGTTGTCACATTTAACCGATACAGAGTGCAGGGGTTAAAGTAATAATTAGCTTCAAAGAGATCACCAAGGATTTACAGTATCTTCTAAACTTATACTGTATGGCAGTAGGGGTGACTAAATGACCCTTAGTCATTTCTCTGGACTGACTAAGAATATACATTCTTATTGTATGTTCTTTACAATAAGAGAGAAAGTCTGTTTGTCTGTTCAGAGTTGTAGGTCACACGGTTGTGGCTAGCCTCACCCAAAATTGGCAGAGGGAATGGTCTGGAGTATGGGATGAACATAGGCTCGTCGGGGTCACCAGAATTCAAAAGGAAACAGTGCCAGTGCCACACTCAGACCCCCACAACAATCTTTGGCACTGATTGCCAGCTACACAGTTCAATATTTTCAAAACAAACTTAAAAAAACATTATTCATATAATGCACCATTATTCACTGATCTTGGGAAAATGAACAGAAATTTCCTGTGAGTAATTTGCCCGTACTTGTATAAAACAGACGATTCTTCTACAACATCAAAGGTTTCTCAAGCTACGACACTTTATCAGAATGAAGGGTAAGTATTCTTTTTTAGTATTTCCCACCACTGAGTTCCTCTCACTGCCAACCACCCATACGTTAGATAGTTATATTTTTATGAGAGAGGGAGAGAGACAGAGACAGACAGAGAAGACAATCAGAGACACGGAAACAGACATAGTAAGAGACAGAGACAGTAGATAGATGGATAAGTGGATGGATAGATAGATAGATAAATAGATAGAAGAATAGATGGATGGATAAATAGATAGACAAAGGAGTAGAGGGATGGATAAATGGATGGATAGATATATAGATGGATAGAAAGACGATCAGGTGCATGGATAGTTGGATGGATAGATAGAAAGCTAGATGGAAATAAAGCTAGATGGATGGATGGATAGATGGAAGCACAGATGGATATATAGATGGATGCACAGGTGGATGGATAGATATATGGATAGGTGGACAGATGGATGGATAGATGGAAGGATAAATGAATGGATGGATAGATGAATAGGCAGATGGATAGATGATAGATGGGTGGGCAGATGGATGGGTAGATGTATGTATAGATAGGTGGATGAATAGAGTAACAGATGGATATAAAAATAAATAGATTGATAAAAGAATAGATGGATGGATAGATATATGAATTGATAGATAAATAGCGATAGATGAATGAATAAAACAGATGGATAGATGGGAGAAAGACAGACCCGGATAACGGTGGGTACTCCACTAGTGTGTATTCACCTAGTTGTGTTTGCAGGGGTTGAGCTTTGCTCTTTTGGCACGCCTCTCAACTGTCAATCAACTGTTTACTACTAACATTTACTAACTTTTTTTTTCCACACCACACACACCCCAGGAAGCAACCCGTGACAGCTGACTAACTCCCAGGTACCTATTTACTGCTAGGTAGCAGGGGCATTCAGGGTGAAAGAAACTTTGCCCATTTGTTTCTGCCTGGTGCGGGAATCGAACCTGCGCCACAGAATTACGAGTCCTGCGCGCTATCCACCAGGCCCCTGTGTGTGTGTGTGTGTGTGTGTGCGCGCGTGTATGTACTCACTTAATTGTGCTTGCGGGGGTTGCGCTTTGGCTCTTTGTGTGTGTGTGTGTGTGTGTGTGTGTGTACTTACCTATCTGTACTTACCTATCTGTGCTTGCAGGATCGAGCATTGACTCTTGGATCCCGCCTTTCCAGCTATCGGTTGTTTACAGCAATGACTCCTGTCCCATTTCCCTATCATACCTAGTCTTAAAAGTATGAATAGTATTTGCTTCCACAACCTGTTCCCCAAGTGCATGTGTGTGTGTGTGTTTGTGTGTGTGTGTGTGTGTGGTGTGTGTGTGTGTGTGTGTGTGTGTGTGTGTGTGTGTGTGTGTGTGTGTGTGTGTGTGTGTGTGTGTATAATTCATTTTGTCGGGGGACAGGAAGCCAAAGTGTTTTCATGCACGTTAGGCTTTTATCGAGATCCTCCCCCCCCCCCCCCCACACACACACAAGGCCGAATTACTGACCGCCCAGGATGCAACCCCACAATAAGCTGACTAACTCCTGAGTACCTACTCACTACTAGGTGAACAGAGGCATTAGGTGAGAGGAAATGTGCCTAACCATTTCTGTCGCAGCCTGTTCACCTAGCAGTAAATAGGTACCCAGTAGATTAGACAGCTGCTACGGGCTGCTTCCTGGGGATGTGTGTGAGCGCGCGCGCGCGTGTTGGAAATAAATAAATGTAGTAGATATAATAGAGGAAAAATAGACAGTTAGAAAGCCAGGGTCCAAAAGCTAATAGGTGGATTCTTCAGACACAAATAGTAAATACAAAGTGTCTACAATGGGTGGAAATGAAGCATGTGTTGCATCACATTGAAATTGAAATTGAAATAAGTTTATTGAGGTAAAATACACACAAAGGGATGAGGTAGCTCAAGCTATTCTCACCCCATTCAGTACATCGTGTTAATACACACATAGACACACATCACAAACAATAAACATATTACCGAACATTCTGAGAGATAAACATATACATTTCCTCCTTTACATCACATAGTACTCTGGGGTGGTGGGGTAGGGTGCGTCTGTACGGGTAGCCTCTCCCCGTAGTTCAGGCACCGGCGCAGGACGGCCACCCGCCCCCAGCTCCCGTTTCTAATATCGACGTGACTCCTATTCTTAAAGGGGAGTCTGCTAGTCAGCCAGTCACCGCATGAGACTCGGGCAGCGAGGGCTGTGAGAGTGCTCCCGGACACCATAAGTCCTTATTAAACTGTCTGCGACACTTACTCTATTTAGGCCCTATTAAGCCTATTATTCTTTGGGGAAAAAATAAGGCCTCTTTGCCAGTGATCGGAAATAGGCTGTTTAATATTATTTTAACTCTGAGAAGTAATATATTATCGTTAGCTGTGTTATATGATTCGTTCCATAATAAGAAAGTTGTAATTATAAAGAAATAATTGTCGGTTGTGGGCCACATGGTGGTGACGGCGGCAGTTGGTGAGGGGGATGAGAGGCCGGATGGAGAGGGGTCACCTCTCGACCCCACTGACCTTAACAACTCCAAGTCCCCAGTAGATGTTGTGGTCAAAGTATCACACAAACAGTAAGTATTAGGCTTAGTAAAGGTATCTACCTATTTTAGTTTGCCAGAATTCATTTATCCACTACCACTAGGTATATCATTGTTGACATGGTAGAGGAGGCCTAGCGTGGGGAAACACTTGCGTCTCTCACCACCACACACACACACACACACACACACACACCACACCACACACACACACACACACACACACACACACACACACACACACACACACACACATATATATATATATATATATCAATACTCCTGACTCCTGAAGGATTTGAACCCGGTCAGCCAGGGCCTCCTGACACGCCTAGGGGCATGGAGGCCCTTGCTAGTGTCTGCAAAATCGAGCTATTAGCTCTTGATCCCCGCCTTTCTAGCCGAAATAGTTTTAACTCTCTAATATGCCTATTACATATATTTCTCTATAACACACATCCCCAGGAAGCAGCCCGAAACAGCTGTCTAGCTTCCAGGTACCTATTTATTTATTTACCTATTTACTGCTAGGTGAACAGGCGTATCAAGTGAAAGAAACTTCGCCCATTTGTTTTTGCCTCAGCCGGGAATCGAACCCGGGCACTAGAATTAAGTTCTGACACTATTAATTACTTCATACACAACTAATTATCACAAAGTATACTTGATTTTATTATCATCATCATCATACAAGAGTTCATACATTCTTGTACAGCCACTAGCACTCATAGCGTTTCCGGCAGGTCCTTAATCTTAGTCTTCCCCGGAATATGACCCGCCAAAGCGTTTAACAACCAGTGGCTAGATTCACGAAGTTACGCAAACACTTACGAGCCTGTACATCTTTTCTCAATCTTTGGCAGCTTTGTTTACAATTATTAAACAGTTAAGGAGCTTCGAAGCACCAGGAGGTTGTTTATAACAATAACAACAGTTGATTGGCAAGTTTTCATTCTTGTAAACTGTTTAAATAAATGTAACCAAAGCCGTCAAAGATTGAGGAAAGATGTACACGTTCGTAAGTACTTGCGTAACTTTTGTGAATCTGGCCCCAGGTACCCATTCACTGCTGGGTGAACAGAGGCGTATAGTTAGGGATTGGCGCCGTAGTTAACTCTTCCCGGCTAGGATACGAACCCAGGCAAACTCGCTGGCGCAGCCCGGGGCGAGTATCTTACCACAGCGCCACGGAGACTGCTGGATCAGCATCATCGTTTTCATAATTTTCAAAATGTTTAAGTGAATAATAGGATCACTTTGGATCACTGTATTTTATGTAACTTTGGCTGCCGTGGTGGTATTTTTTTCGAGAACTAATTTGAGTTTAAAAGTGATGTTTCTATTGGTCAGTTATGTAAAACAGTAATGGTTGATCCTGGAGTGGCGATTTAGGGGCTAAATGTATAATTTGGCAAATCTAATCTAGTTATAATTATAATCTATTGTAATTATTTTAAAATAGAAACATTTAGAACCATGTTTGCTTTGCCATTGATCAAACCTAATCTCGACTGTTGCTTGTTCCTCATTGCACAACTTACGATTATTATTATTTATTATTCAGCATTAAAATGATTATTATTATTACAATTATTAAT
This sequence comes from Procambarus virginalis, assembly GCA_020271785.1. Lineage (NCBI taxonomy): Eukaryota > Metazoa > Arthropoda > Malacostraca > Decapoda > Cambaridae > Procambarus > Procambarus virginalis. The sequence continues at coordinate 28,695,705 of WNGS01165751.1, read as the reverse complement.
ATTGTCAAGCGTGCCAAAGACATGCGTTTGGGAACTGTAAACAGCTGATCAAAATAGTCTATAAATATGAGCTCCAGACGCTTTAGGCTAGTGAGACTGCGTAGCTTGGCGGGTACATAGTGGGTAAATGACGAAGCTGTATTATGTATACATTGTATGGTAGGGAGACCACGTAGGCATGGCCAGGGGTATTATGTATACATGGTATGGTAGGGAGACCACGTAGGCATGGCCAGGGGTATTATGTATACATGGTATGGTAGGGAGACCACGTAGTCATGGCCAGGGGTATTATGTATACATGGTATGGTAGAGAGATCACGTAGGCATGGCCAGGGGTATTATGTATACATGGTATGGTAGGGAGACCATAGGAATTTGAAAATTCTTATTATCTAGAGATACATTAATGACAACATCATTAAAACGACCAATGGTTGTAAAGGACAAGATTTTTGCAACGTAGAGCATGATTGTGAAGTTCAAGTAAGTTTATTGATAATAAAATAGCAATAAAGGATAGAGTAGCTTAGGTTGTTCTCTACCCTCCTCTATTACATGTCCCTCAAAGGGGCTCACAAATCCATACAGTGCACTAGTTATAGTCATAATGTAAATGTATTTGTAATGTAAAGTCAATATTCGTCATATCTTAAATATTACAAATATATTACTAGAAATGTAATATTACATTCTTAATATTAAATATTTAAACCTCGTAAGAATAATCTCGTACGATTATCACATATCTTGAGATGATTTCGGGGCTTAGTGTCCCCGCGGCCCGGTCCTCGACCAGGCCTCCTTTTTGTTACACACCCCAGGAAGCAGCCCGTAGCAGCTGTCTAACTCCCAGGTACCTGTTTACTGCTACGTGAACAGGCAGTACCATCAGAGTGAAAGAATCCGAAGCGCTGTCCACTCAGGAGTCAGGCACCACTCAGCCTGGCGGCTGTGTGAACAGCGCTCGGGATTTGTAGTCCTAAAGGTTCCGGGTTCGATCCCCGCGGAGTCGGAAACAAATGGACAGTTTCTTTCACCCTGATGTCCTGTTCACCTAGCAGTAAATAGGTAACTGGGTTAAGACACATTACATCGACAGTTTTCCCCGTGGCCCACCTTACCTTTCATCAACAGCCCCATTTGACTATATTCTCACATGTGAAGGGATCCACATAAATCTTACAACCATTTTTCGTTAGTTGCTCAATGTTCTCTTTACCCGTCCACACTATGTTGATTACTCTCCCTATACTCTTTTGTCTCCAGCGCTCTGTGATTTAGTTCCCATACATGCTGAGCTGCGAGTGATACTTGAGTTTTATTCATTTGAGAGCCCTGGTAGCTTCAACTTGTCTACTGGTTTTGTTACCCCCCATGCTAGTGTTGGACCTCATGGTGATGGATAATAATGGGTCTGCTAGTTCGTGTATGCCCTGTTTCTGCTCTTTAAATTTACATGAGAGTTCCATTCTAGAGACATTTTTAGGCTCTGGTTGATCAATATTTTAGTTTTATCTAGAAGCCCTATATAAGAAGGTATACGGAACAATGAATCTAACCTTAAGTATACTTGTGTATCTCTGGCTTTCTGGACAAGCATATTACATTGTCAGCGCTTTAAAGCAGTAATTAGGATAGACGATGATAATTCAGCTATCTAACCGTTCAACTTTAAGGTGGAGGCTGGTTATCGACTGTTATTACCACCCTGTTGTGTTACCGTTGGGCTGACGTTCCCGACAGTCAGTGAGTGTTCTGTCTATACACCCTTGTCCCCCGTCTCTCCCAGTGGCTGTATTGACAGAACCGTCACTGTATATGACCTAGGCTTCTGGTGGTGTAGCAGACGTCACGTTATTAAAACGATGTTGTCTGCCAGTATGGTAGGAATGCTGGTTTTTAGAACCGGTGTCATCCTAACATTTGAATATTTGAATGCGAATGACAGTTGCACTAAGAAATCATATTAACGTGATGTATCAGTGAGAAAATTAGAGGGGCCACGATGAGGCTTCGAACCTATGCAAGGCGTGTGATTGGGGGCTACCCAGAGCATGGGTTCGAATCCTTCTCATGGCTCCCACTAATTTTATCGTGAGTGGCAGTTCTTTGACTCCACTCAAAATCATTAGTTGCCTTGCGTGTTTATTGTAATAATAATGTATTGATAATGTTATTGCCACCACCCCACACAAGCTGTAGTTCTGTCGTAAGATCAGTTTCAAATATTACATCTTACCTTGCGGTTACCTTGCTATGATTTCGGGGCTTAGGGTCCCTGCGGCCCGGTCCTCGAGCAAGCCTCCTAGTTGCTGGCTGGTCACCAGGCTGCTCGCAGCCTGACGTATGAATCACAGCCTAGTAGATCAAGAACCGGTTAATCTTGACTGCTAATCTCTCACCTCTGACTTTATTCTCTCTCCCTGACCTTCTCACTCTTGGGACACCCTTCCGGCACCTTCTCACCCTTTCTCTTACTTCCCCTCCGTCACCCATCTCCGCCGCCCTCTCTCTGACTGGTTGATACTGGTTGATACCTGGTGATACCTGGTTGATGGGGTTCTGGAGTTCTACTCCCCAAGCCCGGGCCCGAGGCCAGACTTGACTTGTGAGAGTTTGGTCCACCAGGCTGTTGCTTGGAGCGGCCCGGAGGCCCACATACCCACCACAGCCCGGTTGGTCCGGCACTCCTTGAAGGAAACAATCTAGTTTCCTCTTGAAGATGTCCACGGTTGTTCCTGTAATGGACCTAACCTGACCTCCACTCTAACTCTTACCTCCTGTCACACCCTAGGCCTCACTCCAGTACCTGCTGTTGTCCTTGCAATGTCCTTGTGTTGATCTTGTCGTGTTCTATTATGTTCTTGCGTTGTTCTTGTATTGATTTTGCCGTGTCCTTGTGCTGTTCTTGTATTGATCTTGCCGTGTCTTTGAATTGATCTTGCCGTGCCTTTGCCGTGTCCTTGGATTGATCTTGCCGTGTCTTGAATTGATCTTGCCGTGCGTTTGCCGTGTCCTTGTATGATCTTGCCGTGTCTTTGAATTGATCTTGCCGTGCGTTGCCGTGTCCTTGTATTGATCTGGCCGTTGCCTTGATTGATCTTGCCGTGGCGTTTGCCGTTGTCCTTGTATTGATCTTGCCGTGTCTTTGAATTGATCTTGCCGTGCCTTTGCGTGTCCTTGTATTGATCTTGCGTGTCTTTGAATGATCTTGCGTGCGTTTGCCGTGTCCTTGTATTGATCTTGCCGTGTCCTTCCGTTGTTCTTGTATTGATCATGCCGTGCGTTTGCCGTGTCCTTGTATTGATCTTGCCGTGTCCTTCGTTGTCCTTGTATTGATCATGCCGTGCGTTTGCCGTGTCCTTGTATTGATCTTGCCGTGTCCTTCCGTTGTCCTTGTATTGATCTTGTCGTGTCCTTCCGTTGTGTCCTTGTATTGATCTTGTCGTGTCCTTCCGTTGCCCTTGTATTGATCTTGTCGTGTCCTTCCGTTGTCCTTGTATTGATCTTGTTGTGTCCTTCCGTTGTCCTTGTATTGATCATGCCGTGCCTTTGCCGTGTCCTTGTATTGATCTTGCCGTGTCCTTCCGTTGTCCTTGTATTGATCATGCCGTGCCTTTGCCGTGTCCTTGTATTGATCTTGTCGTGTCCTTCCGTTGTCCTTGTATTGATCTTGTCGTGTCCTTCCGTTGTCCTTGTATTGATCTTGTCGTGTCCTTCCGTTACCTTGTATTGATCTTGCTGTGCCTTTGCCGTGTCCTTGTATTGATCTTGCCGTGTCCTTCCGTTGCCCTTGTATTGATCTTGCTGTGCCTTTGCCGTGTCCTTGTATTGATCTTGCCGTGTCCTTGTGCTCTCTTTGTATTGATCAGTGTGGTAACAGGTTATCTCTCACGGCTGGCAGTCGAGTGAGACCGCGTGCACCACCTTTCCTAACTGATCAATACATACACCAGTAATTTCGAGAGGGTTATTCTCCCCTTGCTTGCCCCTGGAAATGGCATCACAACGCTGACCAATAGGAACGATTCTCTGACCCGCGGATAAGAGGAATAATTATCATTGGTGAGAACGTGAGGATCCTCCTGACCGTCCCTCGCCACACCCCTCCCTAGCACCAGTACCATGCCACTTGTCCCCTGAGCAGTCCCTGGTTAACTATCTGTCTCCTCGATTGATGAAGATTAAGCCATCCAAAAGGTGGCACGGGCATGAATAGCCAGTAAGTGGTGGCCCTTTTGAGCATTACTAGTATCAAGAGCTGATACTGGAGATCTGTGGAGGTGCAACTGCCCCCTGCGTGACGGGAGATGTATCCCGTGCTGTCTCCTCAATTTACTTTCACTTTTGTCACGCCAGACCAGGTGACAGGCACATGATGCCCCAGAGGGGGGGGGGGNTTTATTTCAATGTAACCAGTTATAATTTTCCCCTTACAGGGAGGGATGCGTAACATGCGGCTTTCATCGTCGGTAGCCGTACCAAAAGTAAAGCCACAGGGTAATGTCCGTGTAGCCCAGTCTTTGGATGTGGAAGGTGAGTAATACCTGTAATCAGAACTGCATTTACATGGTAATGATATTATTGAATGTTTTGCCATGCATTTATTCATTCATTAATTATTATTACTGTATTTACCATTTTTGTGAAGCAGTAAGATTTCTCTTGGAGAGAAAGGGGAAGAATACAGTTAAAGAAGAATATCATAAAGTAAACAAAATTAATGTAAAGCTTCTGTAATGCCAATTGATATAAATAATATAGGAAAGGTATGGTGTGTGTAAGAAATGAGGGAGTGCGTGTTCATGGCTGGCCTTCTCCGACTACACAAATGGCTGCATAATATTCACACCAAATAACCTACCCGGGGTTTTCATCATAAAGTAAATGATAAACATTTTATTATGTTATATCTTATTCCTCCTACATGGTCTAACCTGACTATTGTTGCTGGCAGACATTTTTGCTACTCACAAATTTGCACATAATATCAAGAGGAAATGTATAACACTTTTTTAAGTAACAAGCTACCCACAGAAAAAGTTGCTTATGTTAGCTGTATTCTACCATTATTATTGAACTATAGTGCAAGTTTAATCAAATATAATTAAACATAATGCTCTCCTTACTAATATTTATAATCACACAAGAATAGTAAAAGAGAAAAAAATATGATCAGCTTCAAATTACTAAATGGGGTCTGGAAATAAATAAATGAGCTCTAGAAATAATGAAATGGGGGTCTGGAAATTACGAAATGGGGTTTATTGGGTTTTCACTGATAGTTTACGTAATATATTTGAAAGTTTTGCTATTGAGAGGTTCAGATTTAAGAGGTAGCACTGTACAGCAAAACTAGTTTAATGATGTATTTTATTTATTACTTAAGGCTTAGGAACAAAATATTCTATTATAAATCACTGAGGAATAATACATTTGTGACTGGGAAGGGGTGAGAGTACATTTTTTCAAACAATTGTTGCTCTCCCTTTTATTGTTATTACATCTCGGTTCATATTGTGCTGATCCAGGCATATCTTTCTAAATCACTCAATCACAATAGTTATATCTAGAAATATTATTAAATCAAAGGTTGAAGATTTCAAGGGTTGATTAGATCTAGTACTTCTTGCAGAAACTTGCCGTCTGGTTTGCAGTGTTTATGTGGCTCCATGGGCTGCTGTCGGGAAACGATTACCAACGAAGTTGTCACCATTACTACCTGGCTAGGTTGTGGTAGTGATGATCTGTCAAAACTGACCACAGATAAACTCAATGTGGTATCAACCTTTAAAAGGCTCAATTATTTAAGTCCTACATCGTGGTCTGCATACAAAAAAAAAAGTTTGGAAATCAAATGTAAAAACTCGCATATGGTAGATGAAGCACAGGAGTTGATCGCATTTACACCTCTATCTATAGATGTCATGTAAGGGCTAATACTGATCTGTTTACTCATAGGCCATTCTTAATTCCAGGGTTGTTTGAAATGGAAGGAATGATGGAGGCACACATTATGGCACCACAAGACAACTTCCCCTCGGATGATGACGACACTGATGGTTAGTGGCTGGAGTATTTTGTTGGCAAGTTTGGTTTGTCTGGAATAAACTTGCAAGATAGGAAGAATGACTTAAATGAAGTCCTAGAATGACCCAGATTATCTAGATTAATTGCAACCTCTGGGTGTTTGGAAAACAAATTTCACATAATTGAGGAAAACATTGTGTGATAATTTTATTCCTTTCTGGATAATAGTTGGGAACCATTTATTGGTCATGCAATAAATCACTTTTTGAATAAATCAAGAAACCCCAAAAATAGGGACCCAGATAATGGGTGGACCCACTGTAAAGTACTTGCCCTAACAATGCTTGTGATAGAGCACATACAGAGTTCAAATAAATTATGGAAGATTGAAAGATATGTATAAATACTGTACAGTACAGTATTTATATAAAAACACATGGTAACAATAATGTGATTTTGTTACATAGTGTACAAGTTTTCCTTTTTATAGATTCAAATCATGATGAAGGGATTCATATTCCTGGTGGCCAAGTGGCAGGCCGAGACTTGGCACAGTCTGTCCCAGTCAGTGTACCAATGTGGCCTAATTCTAGGCCCAAAATACCACAAGAGCCTCAGTGTATAGAGGTGAGTATATCTATTTCATTGCTTTGCCATATGTCAAAGTATTTATTGCCTTACGAGCTTTATTAACTTGCAAGTCTTTTTACATACGATTTTCTGCTTCCTCTATAATTTTTACTTATCTATTATCTCAAGGTGCTCCCATTGAGGCAAGGGTTAAGGTAAATTATAGCTGATAAATTTGCATTGTCTTGCATTTCTCTTCCTTAAGAAAGGCATTGTAATTATTTTAAGTTTTATTTTATAGGGGGCCAAGGCTAAATAACATTTCTACATAACCTACATATATTTCTATATGTTCTTTATATTGTATATAGCTGTACAATTTGAAAAGAGTAAATTTTAAAGTTCAACTGCTATTTAGTTAAAGATTTTCAAAAGTGCATTTTTGAGCAAAATGATTCTCATTTAACAATTTATTTTTAAGCAACTAAACATTTTTACATAATATCTTCTTTCAGAATGTTACTTCAGGCTCTATTCTACTAGTTAAATACAATATTTTTATAATTTAAATACAATAGATTTTATAATCTTGGAATTTTTTAATGTTGCTTTTTTTTTTTTTTTTTTGCATTTTTTTCATTTCCTTTGGGTTACAGTACTGAAACTTAGGTGACAGTTCATCTTATAGGTTAAATTTTGTAAATAAAGATTCATAAATTTTGGAAGTTTTAAATGTAATCCTTAAGAATTAATATGATTCAGAACCCCTTGGAATAACTTGGTTTGGTGTGCATTGGGCTGAATCTGTGTACTGATTCTGTATACTAGGTGTATATACAGGTACTGTTTTTGAATACTGTACTGTACTTCTCTTGTATGATGACAATTTTTTGTTTCTTGAACCAACTACGGTTTGGTGCCTTCTTTTGATAATTACTTACTTACTTGAACCAACTAGCCAATGACCCAGGATTTCCTTTCCGATCCAACCACTGGCTTGTGGAAAATTCTCTAAGGGCTAGCTTCTGTTGCTAAATCCATCTCAGTGGCACAGGTTGCTGTTACAGATTTTGCCATTACTGGTTCGTTATCTTTGGCTGAGGATGCCCTTTGGCCATAGTATGTTGACCAGACCACACGACGTTTCGGTCCATCCTGCAAGTCGATTGTCGACTTGAGAATGGTCCAGGACGGACCAAAACTTCGTCGTCCCTTCACCTTCTAGTGTGTGGTCTGGCCAACATACTTTAGCTACATTATTGTGACTCATCGCCTGCATCCTTTGGCCAATTGGTTCAACTGAAGGAAAGTCATTGACAGAGGCCTCCAGAGCATGGGACTGGTAAACCTGGGGTGGTGTACATGGATCTCCAGGCCTTAACAAAACTATAACTTCCTGTAACAATTGCAGGCTAGGGGTTTTGGTGTTCTTCTGGTGGCCCAATATTTAGTCAATACCCCTGGTCCCAGTCGGTCATGTGTTGCTTTGGTACATGTCTCCTGGCCTGTGTTCTCTTCTTCATCCTAGTGCTTGCCACTTCTCATTAGTAAGTCCCTATTTATTTTTTGTGGTTAGCTTTAGGGAGCCTTTAGGGTGGGGGCTCTGCCGGAAATCCAGTGTGAAATGTAACGGAAGGCCTTTATTTGGTAGACCCAGTGGCTCCTGTATCCTTGCCCATCCCTATAGGTTCCTCAATGGCTGTTCATCAGCTTCACAACTGGCAAAATTGTAATTAATTTTGTCAATAAAGATGTTTATAATAATAATTCAGAACTGGCTAGTCAGAGAGAGCCTTTCTGTGGGCTGAGGCCAGGCTGCCTGATGGTGGTGATCGGTAGTAATGAGTTTTGAGCTAGTATGAATATCTTGTTATATGTGAAACATTTGGGGATTTGTTTGATAGTTAGAGGCTTCATTTGCTGTGAACCCTCCAGTTATCTGTAAAGGTATGCAGATTTTCTGGATACTTTCCAGGTGGAATGATGAATGTCACTCACTTTCTGCTCCTCTGTTAGGATGGGAAGGCCAGGTTTTGACTGGTCCCCAGTAGGCCAAATAGAACTTTGACAACTAATGTGACCTTTTAATATGGAGTAATCTCAGCAAGATAGCTTCAAGGAACCACCAGGGCTCTTTTTCAGAAAGAGGAATTTCATTACATTCACTGGTCGATTTTTCTTCTATTTCCCCTTACTTTTTCGTCTTTTATCTACCACATCTTTTTCCCTGCTCCTTTGCTTTGTCTCCCTGTCTTTTCTTGGCACTTACTGCTTTCACTTCCTCTCCTTTATCTATTTCCCTGAGTTTCTGTAATGTTTAGAACAGCTGCCCTGTATTTTCTACTTCCTCTTCCTTTCTTCTTTTAGCTATGTGAATGTGTATGTATCTGTAATAAACACACATGTTTATGAGAAACTGTATATAACTATATTGGGGTCATAAATTTTATCTTTCAGAGACCAAGTGACACAGATCAGATGGCTGCATCAATCAGGGCTCTGGCACGGAGTGTTCACAGCACCTCTGTAGACCTGTTTGGTGACCTTCCTCGGCCACGTCAACCATTTTGAAAATTAAATGATCTCAGAAACCTCAGGCTCTCTGACATGTAATGAGATTGACTGTAAGTGACCAATGACATGTTGGCTGAAAAATACTCTATCTGAAATGTGAGTAATTAAGGCTATTATATGTCCCATCCAGCACTTGACAGAGGAATAATGGCTGTCATAGTGGATTCTGCAGTGTTTTATGGAAGTTCTATTTTCTTCTTAGCAAAGGGATATATATTGTAAGTATCAGCAGTACATTAAAGTGCTGAAATTGTTTTTGAAGTTTTTGGTGTCTAGTTAACAAGTTCAAGAAGATTGTTACATATCTACAGTACCCCGTGATGAGTTGGAATGACATAAATAATTGTTACTCTCAGTTTTTAGTAAAAGGATTATGTAAGGCTAATTAATATTTAAAAGGCATATTTGGCATGAGTGCAAGTAAACTGTCTTCTATTGTATCATTGTACAATAAGACTGCATAATATATTATGTGTAAATTTAAGTGGAAAGTTGTAATGAATTCTATAGTAGTCTTAACTTTTTTGTTTAGGAAATCGTTAATGAAAGATATAGATGTGTTGAGCACATTAACAGCACTATTGTAGTTATTCATCATTATTTAATTTAATAGCTAATGTCAGGTATAATCTGGCAGTATTAAGATAATTTTATCGGTTTTAATGAAGTAACTGATTTTAGGGGGGTGGGTTATGCTGGGCTTGTAGTAGATGTTTAATTACTAGTATATAACAAATCTGTCTTAAACAAGGAAGAGTAGCAGTGAGCCACATTTTATTGCTCCTTTCAAGGATATATTAAATCAATTTAATGGTAATTTTATAAATTCAGATTGTCATGTACTGTAATTTCTGTATACTGTACTTGCGGATGTTTCTAATTATTTAATAAATTTTAGTTTCCTTATCTGAACTAGTACCTTTTCCAAAGTTTTTTTTTATAATAGATGCTTCTTTACTGCAAGCCCTTATTAATTAAAATATTAAAAAATAGTAAGTATAGGCTATAGGTAAGTATAGTCCCCACAAGTGTAGAGTGAAAGGCAATGCATTTTAGCAGCCTTAAAGGTTATTGTGTGATTAACTGGGACCTTACAGCAAGTGTTGACTTCTCATCTCATGAGAAGTCATATTTTACCCAAATTGGAACTGAAATAAGTTTATTGAAGTATAAATACATACAAAGTGATGAGGTAGCTCAAGGTATTCTCATCCAAATTGACCTCCAGTTTTCAAAATACGATGCCAATTGGAAAAATAACTTGTGAGCATTATTTTTTTAGCAGAATTCAGGGCAATTGCACATACTGTACATGCATTTGTAATTTTAAATTGCTACTTTTTATATTGAAAATATGCAAATTAGTGAAAACTGCAATTGCTCAGATTTTGCCCAAATTCCCCAGCAGTTTTTAAAATACGATTGTTGGATATTTCCGACACTACTTATTAACCTTTAATATAAATTTCCTCGAATTATTTAGTTATACATTAAGAGAGAGAACTCGTGATTTTTCTCTACAAAACAAGAATATTAAATTGCGCATCGATTACATCTTGTTCCAAAACTATATTAATCAATTAATATTAAAATCTAGTCAGAAGGCTGTATTTAATAAAAAATGCTTCCCCTGTAACAAACAGAATTATTAGTAATCAAAAATACTAAATAAAACTACTGAAATAAAAAAAGAACCGTTTCTGGACGCTTCCAGAATGGGAGGTAGGAGGGGGAGTCATTGTACTGGGAAAGAGGGTGCCGTCAATGTTGACTTCCCATGAGATACACGCTGCATAGTGCTAAATATTCACGAGATTTCCAAGATATCTTTGAGCTATTCTCCACAGCGATCTCACCAAATTATTGAGAAGTGCTTTTTTTCTGGGTCTGCTGCTTTATAATTATTATCTGGCCATTTAATATTATGTAATGTTGAGATGGTTATGAGGTAGGACAAAGCACCCAGAACAGGTATGCGTCCAACATTAACTCTTAGGCTGCGCAAAATGCATGTAGGCAATAGGGCATATAACTAAAAATAATCATTAATATGGCATTTGAAATATGTGGTAAATTTAGAAAAAAAAATGATGACTTCAAATGTTTTGGGTTTAGGAAACATCTATGCTATAGGATTCTAAGAACGGACAGCTGTGCACAATATATGTAAAGATGGTGAGAATAAGTCAGAAACTGAATTTTTTTAAGCAGTTTCAAACTTGAAACTCTAGTTCTATAGATAGTTGAATATGAAGTTATTGACAATGAATAAGGTAGTTCTAATGCATTAATTTACTTGTATGTTTTAATACACATTGTTTGGCATTCATACTCAAATATATGAAAGTTGAAGGTCAGTATGTGTTGAAATGAAGTCAAGAAAAAATGCCCCCCCAAAAAAAACAAAATATAGGGATAATTATAATGATTTATGGGGATATATATTTAGGGTATAAACCAGAATCTGGTCCCTAATCATCAAAACAACCTAAAGAGACAAAGAAAATAGTTTGAAATTGTGAAAAAATCTACAAAAATCCAGAAAAGCCAAAAAAATTCCAAGTCCGAAGTTCTGCGAGTTGTGACTGATTTTTTTGTTGACCAATTTAATTCTGTCTTCACCTAGTTAGGGACGGGTATGCACTCTCCAGGATGTAGAGGTTACGATAAAATCAGATAATAAACAAAGAAGAGAAAAAAGAATTCTCCCCCCAAAAATGTTGCACATTGGTGAAAGTAACAGATAAAATTCAGACATTGAATTAGTTAGGAGCAAGGGAGGCATCCCAATCATGTGTGGCATTTTTCAAAGAAAGGGAGTTGGAAATGAATGGTTGTCGAGGGCACTTGGTGTCACTTGCCGACTGGACAAATATTGCAAATCAAATGCAATATCATTCATGGATAACTGAAAACACTTCTATGGAAGAGATGACATGTATGCTCAGGATGGGGGTGCATCTATCTAGGGCTGGGGTTGTTGCTGTTGTAAACTCGTTGGAACCTGTGGTAGGAGGGGGTTTGTTTGGGTTTAAACTGTTAGTAGATAGTGGTATGGGAATTGACACGGAGAAAGGAGGTAATAAAAGTACAGAATGTGTTTGTGGGGCAAACAAATTTGCAAAATGATCAGGGAACGAGAGGGGCCTCAAAATAACAATACACTTAGGGTATTTTACACTAACAGTAGGAGTCTAAGAAACAAAATAAATGATTTAAATGCTCTTGTCTGCACAGGAAAAAAAAAAAGATTTTATTGCATTTACTGAAACATGGATGAATGTAGAAAATAGAGAACTATTAACTGAATATCAAATACAGTAAATGGATTAAACTACTTCACATGGATATTAGACGAGGAGGGGGAAGTAGCCATGTATGTTAGGGAAAATTTGAAATGTAGTCTCAAAGAGGGAATCAAAACTGAGCGACACACAGAAACTATTTGACTAGAATTAAACGAAAAAGCAAATACTGTACTCTTATAATAGGAGTTATATACATGCCACCATACTTAGACAGAAAGGAAGCAAAGCACCTATGGGATGAAATATGTAGAGCATCTAGGTCTAACAGTATTTGTGTCATGGGTGACTTTAATTTTAGTGGAATAAACTGGTTTAACAGAACGGAATAATGAAGCAGAAGATTTTCTATAAATAATTGATGATTGCTTTCTCATGCACCACGTTAAGGAACCAAAGCGGGAAAATAATATTTAAGATTTAGTGTTAACTAACAGGGAAACACAAATTAATGACATCGAAATAGGGAACAGTGTTCACAAAGAAATCAGATTTAGCATAGAATGGAATAGATTTGTAGGGGAAAATTCTGCTAAAGTTCCAGATTTTCGAAAAGCTGACTTTAATAGCCAAAGGAATTTTTTGGGGTGAAATAGATTGGAAAGTCTTGGGCGTGGGGGGGTGGGCCGGTCTTGGAGCGAGACGTGAACCCAGCAATGTGTGATGCAAAACTCACTATTGCTTCAAGACGATCTAAATAGGGTTTTGGAATGGTCAAAAGATTGGCAGATGCAGTTTAATGTTGACAAATGTAAGGTTTTGAGGCTAGGTAATGATGATAGAGTTACTAGATACGAGCTAGATGGTGATGAGATTGTGAAAGGGATCAGAGAATTATGATTAGTAAGAATTTAAAACCAAATAATGCACACAGAAATCACAATAGGGTGATGTATCAAATGAACAAATCCACAATGGCTGTGACGTGGATTCGAACCTTCGTCCGAGAGCATCCTAGACGCTGCCTTAATCGACTGAGCTACGACATGGTAAAAGAATTACAACCATAAGTTCTACTCAACTTACTTGGATCCTGCAGCCTCTCCGAGACACTAATCCGGATTTTACACAATTCCCCCATGCACTCGAGCTATGTCAATAGGCCTTTCTACCTCTTCGCCCTTACTTCATTACACGTGAAATAAGTAAATCTCCGAGACAGATTTGTGTCTCGGAGAGACTGCAGGATCCAAGTAAGTTCAGTAGACCTTCTGGTTGCAATTCTTTTACCATGTCATAGCTCAGTCGATTAAGGTAGCGTCTGGGATGCTCTCGGACGTAGCTTCGAATCCTCGTCACGGCTCTTGTGGATTTGTTCAAATAATCAATGCATAAATGTTCGTAATAAGGCAAATAGGACACTGGGATTTATTAATCGAAGTATTAGTAACAAGACACCTGGTGTTGTTCTTCAGCAATATTTTGCTCTGGTTATGCCCCATTTAGATTATGCAGTTCAGTTTTGGTCGCCATACTATAGAATGGATATAACTTCACTTGAACGCGTCCAACGTAGGATGACAAAGTTAATCCCCTAAATTAGAAACATGTGGTATGAAGAAAGATTAACAAAGCTTAAATTGTATTCACTGGAAAGGTGAAGAGTTAGGGGTGACATGATAGAGGCTTACAGGTGGATGAATGGACATAACAAAGGAGATATTAATTATGTATTAAAAGTATCAACACAAGACAGAACGCGAACCTATGGGTATAAATTGGATAAGTTTAGATCTAGGAAAGACCTGGGTAAACACTGGTTTGGTAACAGGGTTGTAGATTTGTGGAAGCAATTACCGTATAACGTGGTGGAGGTGGGGTCCTTTGATTGTTTCACACATGGGTTGGACATGTATATGAGTGGGATTGGGTGGTTATAAATAGGAGCTGCCTCGTATAGGCCAATAGGCCTTCTGCAGTTACCTTTATTCTTCTTCTTATATAAACATTGGGCAATGTATTATATTCTATAACAAATTAGAACATAATAACATACTCATTATTATTTGTGTTATTATGTATTACTCAGCAATGCTATAAAGGCACCAGCTGCATATCCTTTATCCACTTCTTACTACTATTCTTCTTCTTTGTGCATCGGACAGGTGCTTGCATCTCTTTATTATTGCATTATCCATCAGTTCCAGTTAATTGGAGCTGTTCTCCTTATCAACAAAATGTTCTTGTTTTTAAAAAATTCGTCTAAAATCAATTACTTAAGATATTTTGATGAAATTTTCACGACACTGAAGCCAATAAGTTGGAAATTTGTTTAACATTTTTAAGTAATTTTTACACAATTCAAATATTTTTTGCTTCCCGGCCCCTTTTGCTGAGCAGGATAAGGGTTAATCTCATCTCATTGTCGTATAGATGTTGTTTTGCATAAGTTATAATGTAATACAGTACTACAGGTGAAACTATGACTTCATGAGACATTAGCAACAACTTAACTGGTTTATTACGCTGCACACGACGATGTCATAACCATATGGTCCACGAGTAGACCAAGTTTACATGATCCAGACGTGTCTATTGCTTGTTAACCAGACTGCGCTCTACAAAGACAGCTAAGATTGTCCATATTCATATTATTAACCATTCTTCAAATCATAGAATAACCAGTAGTAACAAATGTGATCGATCAGTTAGTTTTGATTTGGTAGAATATAAAGAAATAACCCCCAAGTTTGTGACAAAGAATTAGTGGGATAAAATTGAAACTATACATTCCACTCTCTAAAGAAATAATTTAATATCATATTAAATAAAACTTATTTAATAAATAACTAAATAATGATAACTAAAATCCCACTGGTAAGTTTTCCCCACAATGAAGGCTATCGGAAATATGACTCTTGAGTGTTATTTTTTAGCAGAATTCAGGATGATTGCACATATTTGGAGTTTAAATTACGACTTTTATACCGAAAATATGTAAGTTAGTGAAAACGGTGATTGCTCAGATGTTGCCCAAATCCCCCTTCAGTTTTCAAAATATAATGCCTATCAGAAGTATGATTTCTGAGTTGAATTCAGGGTGATTACACATACATGTATTTGGAGTTTTAATTTACGACTTTATACTGAAAATATGCCAATTAGTGAAAACGGCTATTTGTCAGGTTTTGCCCAAATTGACCTGCAGCTTTCAAAATATCGCGAATCTGACTCTTGAGCGTTATTTTTTAGCCAAATTCTGGCTCATTGCACATATTTGGAGTTTGAAATTACGACTTTTTGAAATATTGGACGTCTGACTTTTGAGCACTATTTTTTAGCCGAATTCTGGTTAATTGCACATACTGTACATGGAGTTTGAAATTAACACTTTTTTTTACAGTAAATATACCAATTAGTGAAAATGGCGATGGGTCAGATTTTGCCCAAATTTCCCTGCAGTTTTAAGCATCATCTGGAATCTGCACACTTTTTATAGGGCACTTGAGAAACAAAAATGTTAGTGTTCCTCCAATATCTAATGTGTAGAAATTTGAATATGAAACTCTAATATAGAGAGAAGTTCATCATTGTTGATGCCTGAGGCCAGGCTTTAGGCATCGTTATTATTGAGGCCATGGTAAAGTCCGGCCTGAGGCCAGGCTTTACCATGAACGGCAGGTGGTGTATTGTTAGGCAATGCTCCCTGTAATGCATGTATGTTATATAAATGTTTTCAATATTGAATACAATTTCTCAAGGTAAACTAGACCAGTTATTTTTTGTAAAATTTTATTATATTTTCAGAATTGATCTTGATTATTCTATGGTCCATATCAGGATGTCACTGATGTGTTTTGTATTTTAACTTCAATTACTACCATGCATTTCACTTAAAATCTTTACTTGAAAAAGCACATTATGATCCATGTAAGCTTGCATGAAATTAATGAGATAGATATACTGTGTATAACCTTGAAATTAACACTTAATTAACCAATGTTTGGTGGAATTTTATAAACAAACCCTTATCTAATCTCATCTAATTTGTTGGAAAAATACTTTCATAGGCGAGATTAGATAATGATTTGTTGGTGCAATATTACCCATTCAAACCTTAGTTATCCTAATTATGCATTGGTTAAAAAAATTAAGTAATTTTTTTTATGCATTTTCTGGCTTAGTACTTTCTCCTGGTAATAACCTTCTTGTGCACTTATTTGAATCATAGTAATTAATGAAATAAATAAGTGCTCTGTACAGTACTGTATATATAAAAACTAATTCTTTCCCAATTCATTTCAATGTGGCTAGTTGTATTTTTCCATTTTTCTCTGTCATAAATTCTGTTGTTGACCTGGATTAAGCAACACTGTAATTGTGCTTATGAATCACGTTTGTCAACGATTTTGCAGATTAAACATTGTACATTTTTGTTAATGATTTTGTTTATACATAAATTTCACATGTACTAGATACCTGCTTGATGGGGTTTGGGAGTTGTTCTACTCCCCAAGCCCGGCCTGAGGCCAGGCTTGACTTGTAGCACTTGTAGCGCTACTATGATAATAGCACACGATGTATACAATGTTAATGACTTTGTGCCTTGTCAGATTTATGTAGCATAGTAACAATTCCTTCTATGTTAAGAAGCTGCTGCTGCTATAAGTACCTTTACTGAGGGAAATAATTATACAGTAACCCATGTTTTGGTTTTACAGCACTGTACAATACCTACTTTTTAAATCTTGTCACTTTGCTAGCGACGTTAAACAAGTGTTACGCTCATATTTAATATTTTGATCCTTCATGAGATTAATTTATTGAAACAAGTGTTATGTCTTAATTAAATTGAGAAATTTGTTAATGTTTCTATAAGTTTTATAAATATGTTGTGCTCATTGTAAGTGCCATTATTTTAAAGTTATTTGGTAAAAATTAAATGACAGTGCCAAGCAATCACTTTTATTGAAAAGTCCACTGGTAATGTATATCTTTAAACTTATTAAAAAATGATCATCATTGCTGATGTAATGCAAATTGAAAACCAAGTTCCCTCTGGGGACTGTGTTTGACATAATATACAGTAGAAGTGTGTTGCTATATTGTTATTGTGACATTAATAAATCTGTGATGAATATAAAATAAGAAATTTTAAGCCTAATGAATTTGTAGATATAATGTGTATTGTTGTTTTTCTCACACTTAAAGTAAAATGTTACTTGGGTAGCTCCTCAAATATTTCAGGTTAAACACTCCTCTTAGTACATGTAGTATAATTTTACAATATACAAAAAGATTTCCAGCAATTTTGGAAGGTGCAGTTGACCCATTCTTTTCCCTCTTGTGTGTGCTTGGTCACCATGTCATATTATGAAGGATTGGTACCACACCTGCTGTCTTCCTGATGCCCGAAGGCTCTCATATCTAACGTAGTATTGTGTGCCTAAGAAGTAATTCACACAGTATCTCCTCAGATTTCTCATTGCTCTTTAGTATTATTTATATTGAACTTTCCTTTTTCTCAGCTTGGTGGCTTCTCTCATAAACTAATATCAGTGTATGATCATTATTTGCATTATTTATAGAAAAATCATTATTTGGATTATTTATAGAAAAAATCATTTGCATTATTTATACAAAATAATACAGTACTGTAATGAAACACGCACTAGGGCTGGTACAATTACTAACAATGATGCTTTGGCCATCCTGGGTCAAAGTTTTACTGCATAGCATAAACATATGTTCTCACTTTTCATATCCATTCAATATGATTACTTCATATATGGGATGGGGCAGTATCAGCCCAGACAAAATATAATACTGTATAGTAAAAGATTATAAATAAGTAACACCTCCATCTTTGTATCATTGGCACTATACAGCATTTGGGGCTAAACAACCATCACACCACTCCAGCAATCATCATCTTTCCTCATTGGGGAAAGAAAATATGTAACAAAAACACGTACAGAATTAGAAGTCAATGGTGTTGATAAAATTGCTTGTTAAAGTGACAATTACGATAAACACTAACACTTACTAATTTAATGAAACTAACCATTTCATAAAGTTAAATACTTTGAAACAACAAGTTATACAAAAATTAATATATATGCCCTTTATATATAATGCAGTATGTATGTTGTACATAACAAGCGGAGTTTCTTAAATATTATATTCCCAAAATTTTATGAAGTTAATTATTATAATATACTGTACATAATGTTTTTTTTTTAAATATTTGAATCAAAACTCAAGAAGCCTGACCTAACCTAAATACTGTATGCCAATTATTTCTTAATATTGCCTAACAGCCAAAACTATACCTACATTGGAAATTCTTGTCAATATATTATTATTAAGGGTTAACTACTGTAATTTATTTAACCATATACAGAAATATATGATATGCCAAACCACATTGGCCAATAGTCAAAATGGGCCTTCCTTACAAGGCAAGTAGTGCAGTCCTGGCTATTAGCTATGACATACATACATATGCATGCATGTATAAGTATATAAATGTATATAATTATCCCTTACTTTTGCAGACTTAAATGAAATTATAGCTTACACATTTAAATTGTATTTTTCTGTGTGTGTATTAGACATTTCCTCACTCACAATGTCTGCTCATCTGTTGGGCCACCCTTCCACTGCTAAATTTATTCATTTAAATGCACTCTCTTCACCGTTCTATCCTGAATTGTGCAGCTGACTGACTTTGACACTCCATATTATTATTTTACCACCACCTGTACCTCTATTTTTATTCATGCTCATTGCACATCAGCATCTCACACAAGGGGAGACACCATCACCGTTTCCTGCAACCTTCTTCCTATTTGTTTCTCCTAAGCTTTCGTTACTCCAGCCATTTACCTTCTCAACTTTGCTTGCGATCAGCCATGTCTAACATCCTTGTATACATTTTAGTTTCACATGCCATGCACAGTTTCTTCCCTCTTTACCACTATAACGTTGCGCAAATTTGAAGTGGACGTAGTCTTGTCACTCAAACACATTAATAAAGCTTTCAACCAATCTTCATAAATGTGTAATTTTCTGCTTCAAGTAAGTATGGTTATTATCAAAAGGCAGCACCAGTATTTTCTGCTTCAAGAACTGTCATACACAAAATTAAAATTGTTATACTGTACTGTACTTGTATTCCTGTCAGTCATTTCGTTTGTGAGTCTCGTAATGTTTTCTGATGTTCTTAAATTGATGTCCCTTATGACATTGACTATACTTACCCTCTATACATAAAAATAGTGTCCTGTATGTACATGTATATTTACCAACACTAGTATACTACCATACATTAATAATTCAGTCACTTCTTACACCATTAGCTCCTATACATGCTGTACTTCCAAAGAACTTATTTCATTTAAATGAAATCTAAACCCCACTGATGATCAAAACTATACAGTAAATTCTACTTTCAACATTCTACAGTCACTGTTTATTAACTTTTATTATTTGCTTTCTTCAAGCCCATAAAAGCCATGTGCACCCTACAATCTCTGATCTGCTTTGTCCACTAGCTGCTTAAATGCAAAATCTGATACACACCGCCTCCACCACAGCACCCACCTTCTTTACAGTGACAATTTTCAGTTATTTCCTATACTCTTGAAATTTTGATCCTGCCATACACTTTACCCACTACATTTAGTTAACCAGTGCTTCTATAATTCTTACATTCACTAGATTAATCTTAATTACTGTATATACAATGGTGTAAACGTAACACTTTTTCCAGTCATCTGTCCCAAATCTGGCAAATTTTCTACACTTAATCTGATCCTTTTTCTCCATTGCACTTAATAATTCCTGCAAATATATACCTTGTCAATGCTTACTGCTTTCCCATATTTCAGCTCCTGCACTAATTTACTTACCTCTTCCATGGGTACATCTTGATATTCTCTCTAGAACTTCACACTAACAAAACGATCATATTCACATTCAAACTTCTTTTAACAAAGAGTATTCTATCTACATACTGTACTACTAATTTATCTTTTGACAGTCAAGATTTACCCCCTGCTTATCTTCAATATTTAAATTGGCTTTTCACCAGTCCTTATTGCACTTACATGCTGCTTTTTCATATATGGTATCTTTTACCATTTTAATTTGTACTGTATTTGTAAAGATAATATTATATTAGCATAAAACATTTCTTAATACATTACTGCAGTCAGTTTCCTTTATAATAAATATTTATACTCCATTAATATAATTACTGTATTAGCATATCTGAATGCATATGCAGTACAGTATAGTCTAATTATTAAAAACCCATTAGGATGTACAATAATCTCACTATGATAGGTCAGCACTGTATTTACGGTTTACCTTAATTCTATTCAGTCTCACACTTCAGTCTTCATACCATCTTTTGTCAGATGTTGAATTCACAGATGACATTTTATCTTTGTACTTACGCACCATTGAATTAAAAGCTCTTTCATCCTTTGTTTCCATTTTCATTTTCTTACTTGTATTCTTTTTGTTCCTTTTTCTCTTTTTTTTACCTTGGCCCTCTGTTTCTTCTTGAGATGGTTTCACAGATGAAGAATCTCCCTGGTCTTCACTCATTGGGCGCTTTCTTTTTTTACCAAGTACTCGATCCCGTCGTTCTTTTCTAAACTGATTTCTACTAATTTTCCCTTTACCCTTTTCATGATGTCGTATCTGAAAAGAAGCATGATTTTTTTTTAAGTGTGACATGGGTTTAATACATGACTCAGTAATAAATTTAATAATGCTTTGTATGTTCATATTATTTCCCCAGTGTTTATTAGCTTTATGTGAAATAAAACGATGAAAAACCATACGTAAAATCCAGATTTGTGCAAAATGTAACAGCTTTACCTTGGGCCCATAATTAGCTGGGAGATTTTTATTGGAAGGATTAGACTTGGAACCCATAAAACTTGATTGACTTTCCATCTCGAAGTCTTCACTAATTTTCTCTGAATTCTTCTTTATCTGACATGCTTTTTTGGTACTATCTGAAATGCATAACACAGAAATAAATGTTATTTACAATACAGCATTACTATTCTATAATATATATAGATACTTTCCAGCAAAAAACTGGGAAAAGATAACTAGGAAAATAACAGTGGAACACTTTGAGAGAATAAACTTTTTAACATGGACAACAAAATTTTGTCTCTGGGTCCCTTCATTTCCAATTCCTCTTATTTTCCTGTTCTGTTTTTTATTTTTCATTTTTTTCCCATTTAGCCATTGAGTAATTTTACCACCTCAGTTACAATAGACTTGTAACTCTTAGAAGAGCTAAGACAAAGTAAGCAATTTAAATTAGTAAAAAATAACAATAATGATGATAGAAAACATATAGAGTACCTGTCGTAGTGGCATTCTGTCTTGCATTGTATCCATCTTTTTTCCATAAGGGGTTTTTTTCTTTGCTCTTCTCCATACGCTTTTGCCGAGCCTGAAGGACTGATCGGTTTTCCAAAGAAAATTCCACAATAGGCCTCTGTTAATGATTATGAATATATTACTAAAATGCTTACATGGTGGCACTTATTTCTGTTGTTATAAGTATAAGAACAATTTTACAAGAAGATAAATTAATGGCTAAAGTTATCAGGGTAAATATTAAAATACATACTGTACAAAGTTTATCATTACTCCCTGTCCCACTTTCATGGGGTGGGATATTATCAGCCCAGAGTGTAATGAAATGATCACTTCTGAGCAACTCCTAATTAGTTTCCCTTAGCCTTGGAACTAACCTCACCTGGGACATTACTAATACATTATGCTCTGGACAATTCTGTGCTCTTCAGCAAACTACATAATTGCAAGCCACCACTATGAGAAACTACTTATTATCACTCAGAAATGCTTCAAAACACTCAAATTCCCTCTAAATGATCCATGGCTACTCTAAAATTGCCAAGAATCATTTGGAACTACTGAAACATCCACTAACCACTACACTGGCCACCACCAGGTGACCGTCCTACATAACATTTGGGTATGGGGAGGTGACCATCCCCAGCTTTAATTTCAGCCCACCATAGCAAACTGGGAAAACAGGAATTAAAGGATGGGAATGAGAAATTATCAATAAGCCAATTAAAAAGGGGTGTCTCATTGTACTAATGTTTTATTTATGAGCAAGATCCCTTTGTAGGGATCTTGGGACTATGCAATGTATCTCTAGGACTATATGGAGAAGTGTGAAGGGACTCTTCACACTTCTCCACATAGTCTATTACAATAACATTAAAAAAGATGAATGGATGACTTATCCAAGGCAACAACAGATAAAAAGAGTAAAGAGCCTTGGAGTGAAGACAGCAGAAGAGGTCCAGGAGGTCTGGGCCTCCCCAGACCTCCTGGGGTAGTGCGGGTTCAATTACTACTATTAAAAACCCAGGTCTCGAATATTTGCTGTGGACGTGCCAAAACATAGGCAGTTGAAGCAGAATACTTTCTAAGCTTGTGAGCTCTAGGTTTGCTTAGCTCATGTTCATTTAAATGAGACAGAGGAGCTTAGGAGCAGGGTAATATGGAACAGCTGCTAATAACAAGTAAATGTGCAACACCCCATAGTATTCCATAGATAATTGCACATCTCAAAAGTAGTACTGTATCACAGCTGTCCAAATCTGAACCTCAGGTGAATCAGACCATATTAAAATGGCTTTTCATGGCTCAAAGGAAATAAGCTAAGAACCACTCTTAACACTACAGACACTACTGCTTAGCTGATAGCAAGAAACTAATGAGGACCTGGAAGAGGTTATAACTGTTGGATAGGCTACGCTAGTTGGAAGTGTACAGACAGGCTGGCTGGAATCTCGGGTGACCTGGGCAACCCAAGGTTGGTTAAGGTAGGTACTTAAGGTAACCTGGACTGCCATCTGGTGGTGGTTGTTGGCCATATCAGGATAAGAGTATTTACCCAACAATCTATCATTTTATGTTTTCCCTTTAGGTGCTGCATTTTCCTAAAATAGTCACTTGTTTTCTTGCACCTATGCTTTCTGGTAGATTTCCCTAAGGTTTGTGCTTGATCTCTGATTCCCTGCCTCACATAGTATGGCAGTTTCTGGTACTGGCTCCTGGTAAGCAATAGCTGGGGCTCAAAGGCCTCATGTATTCAGCTAAGGCTTGGTGGTACCACAGATAAGATTGGGGAGCTACTAAGGGGGCCTCCCCTGAAATTTGTGTAAACTTATGGTGCTTAATTGCTTGAAAATTCCAGAAAATCATGCATGAAGTAAAGACAGTTGACTTACTTGATCATTAGTGAATATATCGGGGTTATTGTTGATTTTGCGAAGAGCAGCAAGAGCATGCTCATGTTCAGTGAAGGTGACAAAGCCATATCCACGGCTCTTGGGTTTACCATTCTCATCAATGTTTTGGAAATCTCGCATTATTCGTGCCTGTAAAAGATATACATGCAATCATAATGATTTCTTCTTTCATGTAAGTTAGTTAAAGAGAGCACAAATAACTCATAATAATATAAAGTAAAACCAAGTTGGAAGAAGACATTTCTGTATTAAAGATGACATTTTGCCTATAAGGGCTTTGTTAGATCTATCAGTTGCCCAAGACTAGCTGTGCTTTCTCTCTATATAGTATGTAAATTCACTGATAATCTTTAAATAATCTGTATTTTTTATTAAAATATAAAATTAATAACAGAGAACTGGACACAATTATCATATACTGTACAATATATTCAAATATTGTCATTTACTTCTATGCAAAGTCATGCATGACATTATAAAATTTGAAAGCTTTTGTAGAATACAAAAAGAAATAAAAAAAAAAGAGCTACAATATATATAATAAATATTGCTAGTGTCTAATATCTAACCTCTGTAATTTTAGCTCCTTCTGGTGAATGCTTGTTGAAATTGCATACAACCGCTTGTCATCAACTCTCTCAGGCAAATTATTAATACAGAGACGAGTTTCAGACACAAAGATTTGAAAATTCTGCAACATTCGGCGTTTAACCTGCTCTCTCCTTGTGCGAAGAGCCAAGTCAGCTTTTGACAAACCCTCTGCTGCTTTGGTTCCCTGACGAACAACTGGAAATGTAAAATTCTCACCTATGAGCCACCAATGAACTATTATATATAAAAGTCATTATTCATGCATTACTAAAATAATCATACATATAGAAAAAAATTATCTCTAAAGTTGAAATTATAAACTCAAAGGTTTAGTGAAGTTTACTGTCATTTTCTCTTGTTTAATGTGTGGATTTAGTATTCATCTGCTTGAAGTACTTTAAAGAACCAGGTAAGTAAAGAAACATATATATTGTCAGCATTATTACATTACTGCATATATATTTCTATATAAAAATGTATTTTTTTAAATGATATTTGCTGCTAAAGGTGTCAGAATTAAACAAAATAAGTTTCTACCTAGTGTTCCAACACAAAAGTCGGTCTGGATTTTTAACACATTTTAAAGTATGGTACACATTTCTAACCAATGAAATATTTTTATGGTAGCCAACTGCACCATTCCCATATTCAGGGGTACATTATCTCTATATGTACAGTACAATATATAATCTAAACATTGCAATGGATCATATTCCAACATGTTATTTTATGTAGATTCATCGGTACTTAATGTACATCATCTAAATGTATTGACCATTAGTTCCCAACTATTTCACTGATGTTACTTAAAAGACACTACTGTATTGGTGAAGATTAGTCTAAAGGAACAGATTTCTTACATCCTTCCCGAGCCAAGAAAAGATTTCTTTTATCTTTCTTCACTTTCTCTTGTCCTTTCTCATTTCTTCTCTTCTCCAGCTCCGTCCTGCTTATGGCTCTCATGATATGCATTGGTCGACCATAGAGAATAAAGTCTTTCTTTGTACTGGGGTCTGCTTCTGCTGCTAAACATGCATCGGCTGCTTCTCGCTCCTGAAAGTTAATAGCTATAAATGAATATTCAGTAAATTTGCAAAATTGCTAATGCATGGTCTTTCATGCTTCATTAATCTTTGCCAATAGGATATACCTTAACCCTCAAACAATGGCCTACATCAACTGATATATAAGGGGAGTTCAGAGGTCAATACAGCTCGTATTAACTGGCATTTGTTACTACAGAAACACTTGAGAATTGGGTTCTGATCATGAGTACTTATAATTATCTTTCTATTATATATAAAAGTCATTAATTAAACAACTTTTTGAGTAAGTGGAATCAGTCCTCACAGGAATATTTATTAATAATTATGTATGTGATAATTTTGGATGTGCTTTTACAATTTATTATAAAATACTTAAGATTTTCTTTGAATCCTATAAGAAGAATCTTTAAATTATGGGAAACATTAATAAAAAAAATTAAAACTTAATATGATAAAATCAAAACTTAATATGAAATTCTGATTACCCAAAGAAATACTGTATAGGGAACATTATAAAATATTATATTTCATATACATGGTACTGTATTCATATTTTAAAAGAAAATATTTGCTGTTATATATTTTTAGATTTGTTCATCTAGGGGTCACGTGCCTGGAACAACTGTGCTCTCTATGGATTAAAGGTTATAATAAAATATATAATACAGTACAGTACTATTAATAATATAGTAAAATGTCATCACTACCCCATTTCCCATGTTCAAAGGGGTGGGAAGGCAACAGGAGAGCAAACAGGGAAAGAATAATAAATGTTACCCATTGTGATGACACTACAGGGCAGCTAAAGCTGTTAACGAGGAATCAACTAGAGTTGGGTAAAGTATCACAATCTCTAGTGTTAAGGCCACACTATGTAAGACATTAGGTCTGACAGAAAATTCACAAACACTCAAAGGAGCTGAAAGAAGCAGTATTAAGAGCTATAATCTGTTTGGATCCGAGAACTATATGTATGGACGGCACAAGATAATGCAATACTGAATACTGTACTGATTGTCAAAATTAGGCTAAGATATCACTGCTATTCTTATTTAGCTTTGATTTGTCCCAATTGCATAGGTTCCCACAGTACTGTTTAGATTCAGGAAGGCTGAGTAAATCAGAGTAAATTACTGTAAAAGCTCATTAATCTGAATTCCAATAACTCGAATCTTTGGGTAATCCAAATAAATTTTGAGTTTGCGGTTTTGACTGCTGAACACAAATCAAAGTTAGGGGTACTGAAATTTCTGCTACGGTATATGAAAACCTGAATACCGTTAAAATCATTTTTTTTACTTTTGGACTTTCCAGGTAAAAATGCAGCTAACTTGAAAATGGGTGGGCCTCATATAATTCAGATTGTTGAGCATAGACAGTACCTGTACTGTTGAGTTCATATCTCTACTGTATACTGTTTATGGCTTCCTTTTCCTTTAGTACTCCTGGTTGTTACTGCAGAAGGCATTTTCTCGCTCTCATCCTAATTTTTCAAAATTTTAATTTTTACAATAACTTTCACATTTGAAAATTCAAGCATGAATTTTTTTTCCAATAAACAATACTGAACAAGAATTGTGAATATTAAAAGTAGCCTCACCTTGAACTGCACAAATGCTGTTCCCCGTGGGTGCTCAGTAAGCTGGTCTATACAAAGCAAAACATACTTTAATTCTCCAAACTTTTGTAAAACTTCTGCTATTTCTTCCTGTGTAGCAATGAATGGGAGATTTTTTATAAACAATGTCCTTTCTTCTGTGATGTCTTTACTGGGGCCTTTTGTAGGAGCATGTGTATTCTTAGATGGTGTGTGCTTTTTAACATCCTCATCATCATCATCGCTACTAGTTTCATCACCATCATCTAATCCACTGTCACCATCTTCATCCTCACTGCTTGCTTTTTCTTCTTTAATCTCTGTCTTTATATCATCTTCCTCACCACTTTCTTCTTTAATCTCCATCTTTATATCATTTTCCTCATAACTCTCTTCTTTTTCATCATTACTCAATTCCTCTTCTTTTATCTTCACTTCTGCATCTCCAGTTTCATCTCTAGATATTTCAGAATTGCTTCCTTCTGGCTTAAATCTTTCCTTCTCAACAGCTAAATCCACAGCAATTGGCCTTCCTGAAAAAGATAACTTGATTGTAAATAAGAAATCATAAATACAGGAACTTACAATTCTGTACATTTTTTGTTTAAGTCCTGTAAAGGTATTTTTATGAATATCAAGTTTAAAAGCTAATGCACAGAGACAATTTGGCATGAGAGAACAAAACAGCAATCCAAAATCATATAGAATAAAAGGCAGAGTGGAAAAAAAATTAAATGAAATCTTGAATTCAGGAAAAGTTGAGTGAAGCATAAGATCAAAGACTATTATATCTTGAGAAAATAGATTCAAAATCTGATACAATTGTGTTAAGTGAAAATGCTAGAGTAAGGTGAATTAAAAACTGCACAGATAAAAATACTGTACAGTGTAATTTAATCCACAAAGATGAAGACTTGGTGAAGAATCCTTAAAACTGCTTTTGGTTACCATTATGCAGTACATTAAATCTTTGCAAAAAAAAAAAAAGCAAGTACAGTACAACAGTAATTATGCAAAAAATAGGCAAGCCATTTCAAGCAAGGAGATGCATAAATTATTGATGAAAAAGTCATAACACTTAATTAGCACAGTGTAGCAAATCACACTCTCTAAGTAATGAATGTCACTAAATCTAACTAAAAGTACTCAGAGAAGTTAACTAGTCATATATGCACTTGACTCACCTCTAGTTTTCTCATTCCCTATACTGTACTGTACTATTCTTTCATTATGCTCCACATGCAGCTCTTTAAGACCTAATTTTCAATAATACAATTACAACACTTTATTACAATGCTTACCTAGCAAAGGCTTCATATTGCACTCCTTTATTGCTTTTAGTGCTTCAGCCTTAGTATCAAACTGAACAAATGCACAGCCCACCATCTTCCCATCATGTTTGCGTAGAATTGACACTTCTCTAATCTTTCCATACACTGAAAAATGCTCCTCCACTATTTTCTCGTCAGCCTGAAATGTGAAAATGGAAGAAAAATGATAAATAACTCTAATGGATTTCCCTAATGCATTTAACACTATAAAATATAAATAATTTACAAATAAATGTAATATGTATTTTGATATGCATGTACTGTACTGTACAGTACACAGGAAACTCTTAAACTGGTTTACTAGCTATTTAAGCACTTGTCAACAATCTTCTGATATAACTCTAACTACCAGTCTGACTTACTCTGACCACTATCAGGTGGTAACACCACATACAACTCTAACTCAAGCCACCTCACACATTTCCTGACTGTCTCTTGTTAGAATGCTGGCACAGACTTGATTGTCAGATAAGTATGATTAAGAAACACAGTTCTGGATCTTTGAACGCATTACGTTTTGGTCATGGAGCCCTCGTGAAAGCATTCTTTCACTACTTCAAGGAATGTTGGTTTTAGATAGGCCTATCAGGGGTTTCAGATTTCAGACTAATCAGGTCCAGGCTTTCTTAGTTAAGCATGTGCTAGTATGAAACCACACATTTACATGTGTTAGTATGAAAAGTTAGCACGAAAAGCTCTTTCTGAGCAAAATAATATGGCTGCACCGGATCTCTCCTTTGCTGCCCCACTTTCCATGTGCATAAAGTAATTGTATCAGGAAGTATAACAAATGCAACATACTCCAATAACTCAGGTTAAGCATATACACTAGGTTTACATTCCTCCTTTAACATTCTAACATTAACTCCCTCATACTCCTATCCATGTATACTGTATACAGAATATCCAGGGTGGCCTTCCACAACCCTGACAAACACCTACAGTACTATCAGAATCAGTAATATCAGTCTCTTAACCAAAAACCTTTTATATATATATATATATATATATATATTGACCAGACCACACACTAGAAGGTGAAGGGACGACGACATTTCGGTCCGTCCTGGACCATTCTCAAGTCGATTGTGTACATTTACCTAAACTGTACATTTAACAGAAATAGAGATCTTAAGAATTCTAAATTTTCAAATCTATTCAACAAAATTATATATGAACTTTAATATTTAATATTATTTTCATTTTCCAGCCACAGTTAAAGCATATACACACAGAATTTACAATAGCATGATACTGTACATCAAATGAACTTGTGTCATTTCAAATTATTTGTTTACAGCATATAATGATGTTCAGAATGCTGGAGTATGCAATGATGCAAGAATATAATTTAAAGCTTCATACAAAAATGTGGCATGTGTGAGATCCCAACAAATTGCCAAGAATGTGCTAAACTTGTGGGTTAAAGCAAATTATAAAAATCTATTCACACAAAACATATATTGTTGAAATTTATCCTTTAATTTCAAAATTCAATATAGAAGTGTTTACCTCTGCCTTACTTGGCACTGAATTGAAAGAACAGGCTGGAAAGAATCAGAAACATAAAGTCTTTTAAAAATATACAAACAAAACAGTATATATAGGCCACTAAAAAGGAAGTTTCATAGAATGAAAACAACTCAAACAACTGAAAAATGGCCGCCCACCTGCTGACTGGCACGAGACACAATCAGAGAATATGTGAAAGGCTCCAAGTTTGAAAACTCTGAGGTGGTGCAACCTGGACACAATTATGTGGGTTCCCAGGCAAACAATTGGTACTGTAGTTAGTGAGAACCCTTTATTGGCAGTCACTTATAGTGCTAAGGGAGGATTTGAAAGGACTGAGTTTTACCAATGAAACACTGTCAGACATTCGAGGCTGGATTGGCTTTATATCCAAAACTTCTCTATTACCTCTAGTAGCAACTCAGGGGTTATTTGAATAGTTCCCAGTAGTGCCAATGCCAAGCATTTCGTCCAACCTTGGGAAGTAACTGAATTGTATAGTTCATAAGAAAAACATACCTTGAAAGACAAATTCCTAATAATAATTCTTCCTTTTCTCTGTTTTGCTGGCTGTCTCTTGCCCTTCCTCTTTGTTTTTTTCTTCTTAATATTTGTTTCATTTTCTTCTCCATCCTCTTCCTTGTTACGTTGTGCACCAGAAACATCTTCATCTGACTCCGTTTCTCTCTGACGAGAATATTTCACTCTCAGAATTTTTCCGTTAAATACAGAATTATCATACTTTTTAACCGCTTGCTTGGCATCTTCCACAAAAGAATAGATAATGTACGCCATTCCTTTAAAGGTGCCATCTGAAATAGTGGAATGCAATATTTAAGACAAATTTCAATTGTAAATAACCATTTAGGTATCATATGTGAAAATTAAACAGGTGGTGCAACTTAAATTAGTAAAATGTAAATAACTTGACAGTTTGATGAACAATGAGTAAGTGCTTTTTAAACTGGATAATATATGGTCCAGTAAACTGAGCATATGGCAGATGTACAATTCTGCCAATACATATATAATTACAGTACAGCTGCTACCAATAAACTAAACACAAGATACACAATACAATTTCTGCCTGAAACACTATGCGTGTTAGTAGCTTTCCAAGAATATAAGAACAACAATGTTATGTACTCTCATAAACCCAATGTACCTTCTTGTATAGAAATAAATCATTAACAAAAAATATACATACTAATGATCATCAATGTTAGCTATGCAGGGTTTATAGTAAAGGCCTTGCACATCAACCCATAATAGGTCTATAGTCAACACACAACCCATTCGTAAACATAATTTGGTCAACTGGTTTAATAATTTGCCATATAAACTGGCTGGGTGCTAATTTAACCTATGCCAAGAAAACACTGTTGCAATTAGCAATAACTAATATTAGTAACACTTTGGCCAGGGTTCGTAGGAACCCAAGTGCTTTGACCTGGGTTCATAGGAATCCGAGAGATGTGGCCTGGGTTTGTAGGAACCAGAGCGCTTTGGCCTGGGTTCGTATCCTGGCCGGGGAGGATTGACCGGGTGCCAATTTTTAACTGCATCCTCTGTTCACCCAGCAGTGAATGGGTACCTTGTTGTTAAATGATTTGGCAGGTCGTATTCTCCATAAGGACTTGCCTGAAACTCTATGCGTGCAAGTGGCTGTGCAAAAATGTAAATTCTTGTATATATAAAAAAATATAAAAATTACTTTATTTATATACAAGAGGGTACATTGGGTTTGAGAGAGTACATACTGTAAGAATGTAAGAACTTGGTATTCTTACAAAGCCACTAACACTCATAGCCTTTCATGCAGAGAAGTGTTTTTTACAATCAATTTTGACAGATATGGTTTTGACAATCGGAAATGAACTTAGTTGAATCCTGTGCTCATTTTATGTTATGCAGGCAATGTGTGCATCTGCAAAATAATAATTTACACGTGGAAAATATTAGAGGGGCTGGTCCCAAACCTGCACACAGAAATAACATCACATGAGACCAGAAGACATGGCAGGATGTGCAGAATACCCCCGTTGAAAAGCAGAGGTGCAACAGGTACTCTGAGAGAGAACTCTATCAACATCAGAGGCCCGAGACTGTTCAACACGCTTCCACTACACATAAGGGACATAACTGGCAAACCCCTCACAGTGTTCAAGAGAGAACTGGATAAGCACCTCCAAAGGATACCTGATCAACCAGGCTGTGACTCATACGTCAGGCTGCGAGCAGCCGCGTCCAACAGCCTGGTTGATCAGTCCAGCAACCAGGAGGCCTGGTCGATGACCGGGCCGCGGGGACGATAAGCCCCGGAAGCACCTCAAGGTATCTAGGTCAAGGTAAGGTATCTGCCATCATATAAATGTGGACTGGCAACATGCCTAAGGCTTATGGCATTACAGTATCTAAATAAAATGATGTAAAACAGCAACAAATATAATATTTGTATATTATCAATTAGTATCAAGGTTAAACCAGTTGAGAATACAGCTGCTGCACTAGATGGTGTCGCAGTGGAAGTATCCAGCCCATGCACAAGTTTTTCAAATTTTATGCTAAATATGTTACTAGAAACTTACTTTTATCCCTGACAAGATGGCACTTTTTAACGGGCCCAACTTCGCTGAAATAATCTTGTATTTCCCGTCTGCTTATATCAGCAGGTAAATGTGTGACAATTAATGAACATTCCTGCATTTTCGCCATGCTGACTTGTTTACCTATCCGGATATTATGTCGGTGTTCGTGGTGGTGAGAGCGGATGACGCATCGGATGACAAACAAGTAAAATGTGTTTTGTAAGAATTTCATGTGATAATTTACAAAGCTAATATAAATATGTATTATTAGTGTGTAATTTAAATAGATAATTAAAATTTGTGATTGATTTACGTATTGAAAATTTGCAGTCTCAATACGTAAGTTAAAAGGAAGTTAAAAGAAGTACGGTCAGTTTTAAACCCGATGATAACCACCATTTCTTGTATCCTGATGGTGCTTGGGTAAGGTCCCGTGTTTGAACTGGGCATATTTTGTTTATTAAGAGGTTTACGTATACACAGCAGTTTATTAACAGAGTCGAAGTAGGGTTAATGTACTCAAGGAAGGGACCAACACAAAGTCTGCCATTCCGAAAGGAAACTATGAGGCGATAAGAAAATTCCTAACAGATAACTAAGTGAATATAGCAATGTCCTGCTACCCGATTTTATATGTACCTGAATTTAGCTGAGTCAACACATAAAATGCGAGTCTAGTCTACTAGCCAGCACTCATGGAACTGCCAACTTGTAGAAGCTGTAAATAGTAAAACATGGCTGAATTTTAATATCCAGCTTGATAAAATCATAAGGACAAATGAGAGGAACTCTGACACGCTTCCGTCTTCCTGTTTTTGTCGAAACCACTTGAAAGGTTTAGTGGTTTTGACAAGACCTCACGTAAATTCGGAATCTGTTGATTGAGGGAGCTGAGGGTGTGAACATTTATTATATAAATTCATTGACTGATTAGTTATATTACTCCTTTTAATTGAATTCTCATCGTCCTACTTTTATGATAAAAAATGGGTAGTATTTGTCACAGCTTAGTGGTGAACTACACTTTATTTTTCCAATATATATCACCTTTCAAATTGTAAGCTAAGTTTTACTCAGATTAATAGCCTCCCAAATGCAAGAAAATTATGTTCTATCTTTTAACCAATTTAAAAGAGGAAAAGAGTGTCTAGTTTACCGAATGAGATTTTTTGGCAAGATATGTTGGCCTGCATAGAGAGTTAAAAACTTTATATCCTACGTAAAGCCATATCAGAAAAAAGAAAGAAAAAATTATTCTACTGGTCCAATCTTCATTTAGTTATATTCGACTTCTGTAATTCAAATTTTCCGCCTCAAAATATTGAATACGATGAGAGAGCAAACGGAAAACTATTCTTTTCTCATAACATAACAGTTGGCTAGATAAATAAATAAATTATTAACATACTTATTTTGTTATATTTTATATTTAGGAAAATTTAATAATATTTTAATTCATGTGGACGAGTAATGAAATAAATTGTATTCACTATATATTATTTTCTTGTGTAGCTTTTCATACAAGATAGAGACAAGTGAAGATCAGCTAAGGAAGCTCCTTCACAACAAACCACCATGGCTGACGTACGTGTTGCTCTCGGTAACTTTTACTGATCCATAAACATCGGCTTATATAGGAAATAACTAGACCTTTGTGATATATTTATAGTTATCGCTGATATCTACAGTTTCAACATATATACTGTTAAGTGTGCTTGATATGCATAAAGTAATTTTTTTTTATTTCTAAAACCAAGGGTTTTTTTGTGAAGTAGGTAAACTCATTTATTTCAAACTTTTCAGGCTCAGGCACAAGAGCTGCGCAAGAAGCGTACCTTCAGGAAGTTCACCTACCGCGGGGTGGACCTCGACCAGCTCCTTGATATGAACAAGTAGGTTGGCCTTGTGTTGAAGGATGTCGCACTGTTCAACTTGGCGTAATTTATATATAATTTGATTTGTATAGCAAAGTAGTTTGTGGCTATCGGCGATATATTTTATTGCAAGAATATTAAGTTATAACATTGTAGTGTAATAATAGGTTAATTGTGGTAGGTTTGTGCACACTTTGGCTCGGCAAGGTTAGGTTGATTATTTTATTTTATTGGTGGTTTGTGCTGCATTTTACCTCATTTTATTGGTACTTTGTCCATCCAATTGGCGTAGTTTGTACCGCAGCAGCCTCACTCTTGCAGTGGTTGGGGGTCGAGGTGTGGTGGAAGGTGTTGGTCACCTC
This sequence comes from Procambarus virginalis, assembly GCA_020271785.1. Classification (NCBI taxonomy): domain Eukaryota; kingdom Metazoa; phylum Arthropoda; class Malacostraca; order Decapoda; family Cambaridae; genus Procambarus; species Procambarus virginalis. The sequence goes on along the minus strand of WNGS01165751.1, from coordinate 28,661,058 downwards.
CCCCATACCCCCCACTCCACCCCCCCCCCCCATTCAATCCCAGTAACGACCCGACTGTGTAGAACCGCCCTCCAGGCAGTTCTTAGATGCTGCTATGCCGCCAAGCCTGACTGTAAGTCATTGAACGATTATGGTACAAGCAGCATTGTGGGGGGAATACAGGAGATGGGAAGAAGTCGTTAGCATGACACACTTCCCTCTGCTGCAGTTTACTCGTGCTTCAGTCCACTGCACTTGCTGCAGGTTTACCTGTAGTCTTTACCTACTCCCCCCAAAATTCTATTTTGGTATATCCAGTCGCTTGAGCCAAGTGTTGCAGGGCAAGTGTGGCTCATGTGGCAGCAGCTTCATGAGCCACTGAATTTATTTCCTCCTGGGTCGAGTCAATTCGTTATTTGTTGCAATGTTGGGTGGGTGTGAATAAGAGGGTCATGCATGACTACCTAAATGTCACCATTTAATGAAGTGGCTTTATTCTTTAGATATGTTATATAAATATTGGGATAAATTAAAGGTATGTCAACTGTATGAAATGTCATTATTGTCCAGCCCAACTTGGACAGTAGAGTGAGAGATGTATGTAGAGTACAAAAATAACTATACTTTTTTCGTCTCTTAAATGAGATTAGATAATTACTTTTAATAGTGAAATAAAAATACTGCAGTGAATGTGGATGAGAGTAATTGAAATGAAGAGCAAAATGCTTGATGTGGCCAATTTAAATACCTGGTATATGGTAACACATGGAATTTGGTAAGGGACAAGGCCAGGTGAAAGCTTTTTATAATATGGTGGTAGACGCATTTGTGCTGTAAGTGACGGAAGAACATTCTAGACTGAGTAGTGCGGTGCACTTGTCTACAATCATTGGAGAAGGGTTTATGCTTCTTTATCATGGATGTTGTGTAGTGTGAATGAATTGATTTACAATATTTTTTCCAAGCTGATGGATCCCCCCATGCGATAGGAAGTGGGGAAATGGGGTAATAATGTATTCATGTGTGAACAGTACTGTTTGTATTTGATGGCTATTCAGCAAATCTACATTTTTTTTAAATTTAAAATGCTAATTAATTGATAGATGCAATGGTTATAAGAAACTAGTATTTGAAGATGCCTAAATTAATTGTGGTGTAAAAGTGAGTGGCAAACCAAATGACTGGACTTAATATGTAATCCAGTCATAAAACAAGCTCATAGAAAAATTTTGAGGTTTATTGGATGTTTAAATCTTTTAATTATCCTATGCTCCTCAAAGACAATATATAACATTAAGTGATAGTTTGCCATCATGGACAAGAAACCAGTTGGGCTTATCGTGGTGGTGCTAGGTGAACAGAGCTATCAGTTGTAAGAGATGCACCGAAATGAATCCATCCTGAACTGGATTCAAACCCGGGAGTTTTAGGTGTGGACCAAATGCATTGGCCACACTACAATACAGGACATCTATATTATTGACTAAATTTATTGCTGATGTATTTGGTTGTTTTCATGGTAGGGTGGGGGGGGGCACATGTCCAGAAAGAGGATTAAAGCCTCGGTGATATAATTTCATAAGAACTTATGAAATGAAACTTATGAAACGAGTTCCTTATGATTATCATTCCTTGCTTGATTGTCCATTTGTTGCTTTCACTCCGTTTTTAGTATACCAATATTTAACATACTGTGCTATATAATGGTTTAAGCCATTACTCTTTACTTTCTTCTACTTGTATAGCTAATTCTAAGAAATTTTCATTGCTCTAGTCATTTTCCTTAACCCATCTACCTTTAGTTTACTCGCTAATAATGGCCTGATATTTAACTTCTGCGCTGCACACATGCTTTATATGACAACTCGTGGGGCTCTCGCATGATTTTTTTTCCTAATGTTAAAATGCATTCCTTGATTATGGGAAAGTTTAATTTCCATGTAACTAGCTTTGGTTGTGGTGGTGAGAAAGTGATATCACCAATTCATGAATTCTGATGGATGAGAAGACCCATGGCGGTCACCAGAGTCAAACATTCGTGTCATTATGCGCTCAGTGTTATTTTATTTGAACGATAAAACATACTATTTTTGCTGTTATGACAATGTATAGATGTTATATATAACTACATGTTTGTTCACTATTGCAACCCACTAGGCAGTTCTGGTGAGCAAGTATTGTAATTTTTTATCCAGGGGTCAGCCTAGCCTCCACACATTTTGCACAAAGTTGTAGGTGCAATGATTTATTGGACTGTCAGTTACATCACAATGTGTAGATCATGGGTATGCACAGATACCTCTGCATTCATGTAATTTGTTTCACTCCATAAAATAAACAGATTCAACTGATTTTTTGCTGTTATCACACTATTCATATGTTATATTTAACTACAGTATTATGCACCATTGCAAATCACTGAACAATTCTGGCAAATATCTCTACCATCTTGAGGTTATCTTGAGATGATTTCGGGGCTTTTAGTGTTCCCGCAGCCCGGTCCTTGACCAGGCCTCCACCCCCAGGAAGCAGCCCGTGACAGCTGACTAACACCCAGGTATCTATTTTACAGCTAGGTAACAGGGGCATAGGGTGAAAGAAACTCTGCCCATTGTTTCTCGCCAGCGCCTGGGATCGAACCCAGGGCCACAGGATCACAAGTCCAGCGTGCTGTCCGCTTGGCCGACCGGCATGCACCATTGATCCATGGACTGCATAGCTACACATGCTCGCCAGTTGCTGGGAGCACCTGACAAAGCAAAGTGCCACCCAATATACTGTGCACATTGCTAACTGTAGCCAACACTTTAATTATCAGACTTCTAGTCCCTAAGTCCTGAATAATTTTTCGTTTGTTAATTTTCTGTAGGAACATGAGGTCCCGTTGCATGATGCATAGTGTCACCAAATCGTGGCTGTGCAGCTGTCTGCCTCATTTTGGGAACCTTGTCACAAGCAGTTGGTTTACTGATGTCTGAACCTTCTATATATTAAACACTAACTGGTAAAGATTGTCACTGTCATACATAAATAAGTGCAGAATAGTTATTTCATCATTATGTGATGCTGTGGACATAAGTTGCATAGCAATGCTGTGAACTACAACTGCATGCACAACTAATGGTTGCTGTGTTGGTACTGAGGCCCTCACACCCAGCAGGGATGCCCAATGATCTTGTTGCAAGATGGCATTTGTTTACTCAAGTCTTGAGGACACTGAAATGTTTACCTGCAGGACTTTCAATGCATTTAGTAGACCTAAAAATCAACCCTGGGTTGACACTTGCACTAATGAAATAAACCTGGTTGATAGATGTAGTTGAAGGGTTTAAACAACCCATAAATATATATGTAAATACTCTTCTCATTCTGACCTCTCAGTTGTTTACTCTCTCTAGTCCCACCAGTTACAGTAACATCTCACTTAACAATACAGTAGATAATGATGACACTGAAGATGTAAAATATTTATTAGTGCAGAACTTTATTTTCATAAATTCTTCCAGTGAGCAGCTGGTAGAGTTGTTTCCCTGCCGTCAACGTCGGCGTTTTCAGCGTGGCTTGAAGCGTAAACACATGGCTCTCCTGAAGAGACTTCGCAAGGCTAAGAAGGAATGCCCTGCTCTTGAAAAACCTGCTGTTGTAAAGACACATTTACGTGACATGATCATTGTGCCCGAGATGGTGGGATCTATGGTTGGTGTATACAACGGCAAAACCTTCAATCAAGTTGAAATTAAGGTTAGCATCTAGGTACTAATGTGTTAAAATCTTGTACATGTTGAGTCATTTTAAGTTTAGGTATATCATTCTTATTTCATACATAAGTATTAACAAGGTATCCAGTTAGCAGAGCCTAATTTAAAAATAAGGCAATTCATGCAAGAGTACTTTTGGAGGTCTGCTTGTAGAAACATTAAAGCTACAAGTAGCTTGTTTGGTTGCACGGCAGGTAGGTGTAATTAATTTGGTAATATTTGATGCATTAAGCCACCCTCTTCCCAAGCATCAGTAAGGGAACTGGCTGATCCTTTAATCAGCAGAGTACTGTAAACTTCCATCATCTTTTCAACCCCCCCCCATCATACCATGGGAACATCTTTGTTTACCTGGAAGGTGGTCCAGAGGTTTTTGGCAACTGTATAAGAAGCATTTTATCGAGTACTATCATAAGGCTATTTTTATTAAGAAATTGAGTGGCAAACCAAGTGGCTGGACTGTGTAGTCCAGTCATAAAGCAAGCTCATAGATCAACGTTTGGGGTTTATTGGATGTTTAAATGTATTTTAATTATCCTATGCTCCTCAAAGACAATATATAGCATGAAGTGAAATAGTAAAAGAATAGGAATTGGATTGATCAATTTGATATTGGTGTAGCAAGGCTTTCGAACCTCAACATGGTAGGATGCAACATGTAGATTTGTTGGCTGATATTGAAAAATTTATTGTGGCAACAATCCCTCTCAGACTTACACCCTTCTTCCATGGTTATAATTTACTGATAGTCTTAGCATCACTTCTCTTTTAATCCAGAATAATGTTACCTTTACCTTCCATTCTACTGCATTCCATATTCAAGAATAAATGGCATACTGTCTTTTCTGAGCTAATCCTTTTAGACAACTTATGGGGCAATGCTATTAGTTTTCTTCTCCAATGTCTCTTAAATACTTGCAAGTTGACTCATGCTGGTTCACACTGCCAATTCCTGAAGTTATTTTTTTCTCCTGGGCTATTTTGTGAAATTGTCTTGAACACATTTCACTGTAGAACTTATGAATAGAATTGGTTATAACAATATGGATATGTAAAATTAAAATTATACATGTTAATTTAAATAGTATACAGTACTGTGCGTGCAAAAACTTGACGCGGTTTTCTAATTTCAGCCCGAGATGATCAGTCATTACTTAGCCGAGTTCTCCATCACTTACAAGCCAGTCAAGCATGGTAGGCCTGGTATTGGTGCCACCCACAGTTCCAGGTTCATCCCTCTCAAGTAAACTGTCAATAAAGAAATTATGATAATATTTGAGATTTATTAAGGTCCTGTACCATTACTTATTTGGATATTGATGGAAATGTCAAAAGTTCTTGCCTTCCCTTTGCTCACTGTATATTGTTAAAAAATTTCATGTGCTTATAGGTTAACACTTTCGCGCATTTGTGACGCGCCGGGTCGTTATGAGCTGTTCTGACGGTTACGCACTTTTAACTAGTATCCCCGTTAAAATAAAAAATATTTGTATAAAATCCATTTTTGCTTCGATTTTCTTGGGGATAGTTTAGAAATGTTCGCCATAAAATTTACGTTTTTCTCTAATAACAGAAGAGCTTATTAAAGAAAATGTCATGGCAGTGAATCTTCGTGGTAAAACTATTGCATTATTGACCCGACGCATATAATCGACGTACTTTTTATATTTGTTGCCGGTCGAACGCATTCTTATTTGACGGTTTATACTTATATTCTTATAGAACATTCTATTGCGAACACATTGGTACAAAAATTAAATGCGTACATCCAAAAATAATGTCAGGACAGTGAATTGAAAATACACTTTTCGATGTCATTTTCGGCGATATGCCGCCGCGGGTAACACTTCAGCCACTTCCCACACTCTTGTGGGTCAGTTGCGACATTGATTCTATATTTATATGCATATGTCCGTATAGAGAATTTAATTGCGATTCCAATGATACCAAAATTAACGATGTAGGACAACTGTGGGCTTCACAACCATTACGAGAATGGAAACATTTTGTTGCTGTTTGGCGCTCTCGGCAAGTGATGTCAATAGTTTTTTATTGGTTGTTGATAGGCCTTATGATTTGACGGCATTTTATACGTATGTTCTTATAGACAATTCTATTGCGAACACAGTGATACCAAATTTAAATACGTACGCCTACAATTAGTGTGAGGAGAGTAAAAAGAGTATACACTTTTCGGTCTCGCCGCTCGGCTGCGCGAAGCGCCAGGGGCATAAGGCCCAAGTTTTTTTCCTTAACCTCGGTGCGTTAAAGTGTTAAGATGACTAAAGCACTTGGTGGCATGTGAGAGGAAGTTTAATGTGTAAAACTGTTTGTTATGGATGTACAGATGTGGAAAATTTAGTAAAATAAGTTCTTACAAGAAGTGCCAGACCAACAAGGCTGGAATAAGTGCCACTAGAAACAGTGGAACGTCGGTTGCCGAACGTCCCTCTGCGAATTTACGAGCTTTGCCTCGCTTTGCGAGTTTGTTGATATATGTATGGGTTGACTGAGCGTGTGGTCCTGGTGGCATGGGCGTCCACGCTTCAGTTCACCAGTGACGAATGCACTTGAATTCTTGTAAAGTACTTCATTTTTTCAGCTTTTTGGTTTCTAAGCATAAAAATACTGTGATTATTATATATCATGCCATGGATCCCAAGAAAGTCAGTAGTAAAAGTTAAACCTAAGAACGTTAGAAGAGGCAGTAGATGTCCCTTCCTCGTTACAAAAATGTGACGTATGGGAAGAAATGTTCTGTTGACCTTCCCCATACTAGGACTGTTCAGGAAATATCCACTTGTCATTTTCATTAGACAGGTGGATTGCAGTTACATGTTTACCGCTTGCTATTTGTTGGTCATTCCAACGATTTCTGCATAAGAGTGCGAACTTGGTAATGTTCTGAGCTACCTGCTGTGGCTTAAATTTCTATACAACTAAGTCTTGTACTATGACCTAGGAAGTGCAGAATATTTTGTTCATCCTTATCGGGGGTATCCCTTTTGTATAGATTTAATGATCTTTTGATCATACCCTACGATATTTTAGGAAGAATTGAATCAGCATTTTATGCTATATAGCTATTGTTTAAGATTCGCTACCTGGAACAAAAAGTCCCAAGCAGCACGGGCTCATAGCCCGTAGTGGACTATAGTAAATATAAGTGCCTAGCTAATAAAGTTCTTTTCACAAATATTAAAAATTTATATGCTGCAATAAGCTTGACTTAGATGGTGTTTCAGCACCAGGCATTTCATTGCCATTGATTATGAGCTGACTTAATTCTATTATTTTTATAGATTATGTGCTGGTTAAGTTTTAGAGGGAATGAAATTCTGAGCGTTTGCAAGAGGTCAGTTTGACATTCCTGAGGTGATGACTAGATAACATTATTAGACTACTCTCGATTGAATTTAAGTGGATGGTTGAATTTTTTTTTTTTATATATATATATATATATATATATATATAAATGGTGATGCACACTTTATGCCATAATTATGAAAATGTGAAAATGTTGGAATAATAGAAATGAATTTGAGAAGCATGCTTGTTAAAATACATGGAGAAATAATAAGGCAATTGAACAAGAACATGATTGACTGGTTAATGAAATTTTTGGCAAGGGTGAGCAATCGATGCCAGGTGAACGCAGTTTAGGGATACTGTACCATTATGACAATTCAAGGAGTGGGGGGGGGGGGATAGTGTGAATGATGTAAAGTATTTTCTCCACTGATTCACCCTCTACCAAGGAAACTGAGTAATGATACAATTATATACATTCTGGACTGCTTATGATAATATCCAATGACTAACAATGATGATTTTATATGAAGGGAATAAAACTAATCATTGAATACGTACAGAATATTTTAATAATCGGATAGTTCATCACAAAATTATCTTTGCCAGACTACTAAATTCCTGGTCTTGGTATGTTAAACTGTGTTATCTGTGGAGCAGAAGGTGGGTTAGGTCCTTGAGGACCAGGAGGTAATACAGTAACACCTGGTGGAGGACCTGATGGTCCCTGTGATGTAGAGGGTGCATACTGGCTGGGAGGTACCTGCCGTGGAGTCTGCGAGACGCTTGCCTTACTGGCTGGATCCTCTTGTGATTTGACAGTAAGCGTGTGACGGGGTCCCGTCTGCCAAGCATCATCAGAATCATCTGTGACTGATGTATCCACACTCACCTGAAGTCACCAAATAGGCAAGGTCATGTCATACACAAGACAATTCAACACTTAAAATGACATATTGTTAGGCAAGTTCCAACACTGATGGGGTGGCATTCACAAACTTCATTTTTCTGCATTTTCAAAGTTTTTGTTGGGTGTCAAGTGTGTCACAATGTATGTTTGCAAGTAAATTTTAGAGAAAAAATGCAAAAACAAGTGTATATAATTGTACATGACAAATAAATATACAAATATTAAAAATGCTCATAAAACAAATCAATCTAAATAAAAAAGAACAATCAAGCCAAAAATGGTGTGCATGTATACAGCAATGATTTTTTTTTTTAATAATTTTCAGGTAGTTTGCAAATGAAAAAAAAATCATTAACTCTGAGCCTGCATATTGTTTGTAACGATTTTTACTAATGGGCAATCATTTTACATTGTCGAGTTTGGTGTCAATGTTTGCAAACGACTTTCTCTAAGAGTACAGTTAACAAATTATAATATTAAGTATGAGAGTAATGATTATACAAATGTTTGTCACAGGTGAGGTTGCCTGGGTGAGAGGGATGCCCTCTGGTAAGTCCATTCATGCCCCAAATATGCTCTTTCCACATAATAGCAGCGACTTTTCACGTTTTGGACTGGATGATACAAATAGATTCGCTCAGGAACTGAAAATCAAAACTATGAATGGGACGATGCATTTTAGCCTCTTTGGAACATTTACTTTCAGAGTGTGGATGCCATGTTTTAGTGCCTTTGGAATGTGAGCGTTAAAATCTGTTGTGCACGTTACAGAACACTTGCCATCACATAAAATTGTCTCTGGTAAATAAGTTCATTGATATTTTACAATCTTAAAGATTCCATACTTTCCTTAAATTAAGCATACTGTACATTATTAAAAGATATGAATTTATACCCATGTTATGGGAAGCATATACTGTAGCTACATTACATACTGTACTGCACCAATAATAATGAAAACCAATTAAGACAGTTTTCACTAACAATGAACTTGATACCATTAATATAAAATTATTTCTACTCTTATAAATATGCTGGACCTGGTACAGTACTAAAATACTATCTTGATTCCCAATTCAATACTGTATAAATCTCATTTTATGTTGTACCATATTGTACATACTTGGTAGATTCCTGGTACAGGGAACCCTAGCAGGAACTGTGCTGCAAAGAAGTCATTGTGTGGTTCTACTGTTTGGGTCAACATCTCGTTTGGCTCAATCTGTAAAATTAATTCATTAACATATGGTATCCTTACCACTTGCTGTAATAATTTTTAATTTAAGAGTAATTTACCTGTCATTCTTCATGCAGAGCAAATTCAAACTATCAAAATCTGGTGCACATTCATTATAGTCTTCTAGTACAGTACAGTATACAGCTGAATCCTGTCATTTTCCTCCGACTAACTTCTTGAACCTCGCTAAATGCAAAAGTGGTACGTGTACTCTACCTAGTAAATTAACAAGTCAAGAAATAGGAACTGCAGCAAGGAATTACTCTACACCCCCCCCCCCTGAGTACAAAACCCCTTTTTATAGCTAATGCTCTTATATTAAGTACAGCACAACCTTGAGAGCATCAAAATTATAGTGCATTACTTTTAAGTGCAAGAATAGGATGGCCACTCATATCAACAGTACTGTATTTAACATGAGCAGCAGCATGAGACTTTTTCCATCTTGTATTATGAAATTTGCTTGGTAAAGGTAATAATGCCCTTGATCAGCTAAATCAGACTCTAACTAGATTATTAAAATAGAAGTACATAACTTACCTTTAAGTCCAAGGTGTGCTGAGGACGATTTTGAATCACTGAATTTACGCTCAAAGTGACGGAACGTACAGATCGGAAAAGGCCTGGTCTTTTGCCGTGACCTATAACACCTTCTACTTTAACTGCTAACATTGAGGTGGTCTGGAAATATCAAGTCTTATTTATTTTACATCTTATTTAGCTCCTTATGTAATGAAATCATGTACAATGGATCCTGCAAATGGTCTTAAAAGCAACAATATTTAAATGCAGGTGTCAATCCTACAATACTTATGATTGAGTCATAGAGCACCTTCATTTAGCATGAAATTATTTATGATTAAAATGCGAGCTGAAGATAAGAATAAAGTTGTTACAATCCGACTCAAAATTACAAAATTGTGATTTGAATGCATAAAATACAAAGTTATCAAATTTGATTTAGACTAGCCGAGTGCTTGTCAAACCCACAAACCTGAACACTGATGGGGTCACCAGGAGTGCGAGGCTGTGGAAGAAGGGCTAGGGTTATAGTAGTCTTCTGCAGAGTTTGGAAAAAGAACCGAGGATATGGAAGTGGTACACTTGTCAGCACTTGAGAGATTCCTTGAAGTAACTGTAGATGTTGTTCTCTCACAGGTTTCACCTCACAAGATACCTAATGAAGATGAAAACATATGGATGTAACATTTATACAGCAAATATAATAGTTACAGTACATCACTTTACATCTATATTATCTTTCAATATTCATAAAATGAATTCAAGCATAAAAGGTAATTATCACTTACTGAAATATGTTAGGTAAAGAAAACTTATAAGTCAGTACAGTATTAGTATTATGACAATACAAGAATAATATGTACAAATAAAATATGGCAACAAGACCAGATTGTTTATGAAAGAATGGTTGGAAACAGCTGATTACTTCATGTCAATGTCATTACACTGCAAACACCAAAATAATATTTGGCAAATGTTTCCATCGATCCTTTAAATTTCTACAGAGGAAGATTCTACCGGTGATCTAAAATCGAATATAGGTTGAAGCAATACATTACAAGTATAGGATCAAGACACCCATTTATAAAGGCTAGCAACAATATTATTGGAACAAATATATATATATTAAAAGGGGAATTATTGACAGCCTATGATAGTTACACATAAATCAATTATATATACAGTACAGAAACACATTTAATACACAGTTATATATTTTTTTGTTTACTAACCTGTGCAAGTCTGCGAACCATTGTTGTGGCCTCCTCTAGTGTACCAATTATGGACTGGGTTTCCACCGTTTCCCCACCCCCAAGTTTGCTGGTGATTGTGGTCAAGTCTGGACCAGTGTAATCTTCTGTTAGTTGCCCAGCTGATGGTCTTGTAATAATCTCAATACCTTGAGCCACCAATAATGCCCCTTGTTGTAGAAGTGCTATATTACACAAAGTTTGTGGATCAGCATCAAACACTGACTGAAAAAATATTAAATTATTATTTGCTAAATAATAAATTGTTTTACACCATTTCACCTGGTACACTATATTATCCATGTACAGTACCTTTAAATTTGATTTGCACGATTTATTTAATTACACAACTTTTACAGGAACATAACTACAGTGGAAATCAAGGGTCGCCTGTAAACAGCTGAGCATAAAATTAGAGCCCCATGTTTAGATACAGTAGTCCAGATGGAGGTGCACCAGAGATTTGCAGAGCTAATTAACCATAATTTTTTCTTTAAGTTAAATGTGCATCTAATTATTCCTAAGGTTATGTTAGCTATTTTTTTTACAGCAGCTCCTATTTGTTGAGCAACTTTCAATGACTGGTGGATGATAACCCTAAGGTTATCTCTTTTCCTCAATCTGCTGCATGGTTCTGCAGACCCACCAACTAGACAACCTTATTTAAGCAAATCAAAATCGATGTAAAATGAAACAAGAGTTTCTTGGAATACAGTATGTGGAATTCAAGAGTGTGGCTGTGTAACTATTCACTAAACTGTGGCCACTCATTTAGTTTGAGCAACATTATTGTACAGTATTATANGATCTTAAGAATTCTAAATTTTCAAATCTATTCAACAAAATTATATATGAACTTTAATATTTAATATTATTTTCATTTTCCAGCCACAGTTAAAGCATATACACACAGAATTTACAATAGCATGATACTGTACATCAAATGAACTTGTGTCATTTCAAATTATTTGTTTACAGCATATAATGATGTTCAGAATGCTGGAGTATGCAATGATGCAAGAATATAATTTAAAGCTTCATACAAAAATGTGGCATGTGTGAGATCCCAACAAATTGCCAAGAATGTGCTAAACTTGTGGATTAAAGCAAATTATAAAAATCTATTCACACAAAACATATATTGTTGAAATTTATCCTTTAATTTCAAAATTCAATATAGAAGTGTTTACCTCTGCCTTACTTGGCACTGAATTGAAGGAACAGGCTGGAAAGAATCAGAAACATAAAGTCTTTTAAAAATATACAAACAAAACAGTATATATATAGGGCACTAGAAAGGAAGTTTCATAGAATGAAAACAACTCAAACAACCGAAAAATGGCCGCCCACCTGCTGACTGGCACGAGACACAATCAGAGAATATGTGAAAGGCTCCAAGTTTGAAAATTCTGAGGTGGTGCAACCTGGCCACAATTATGTGGGTTGCCAGGCAAACAATTGGTACTGTAGTTAGTGAGAACCCTTTATTGGCAATCACTTATAGTGCTAAGGGAGGATTTGAAAGGACTGAGTTTTACCAATGAAACACTGTCAGACATTCGAGGCTGGATTGGCTTTATATCCAAAAATTCTCTATTACCTCTAGTAACAACTCAGGGGTTATTTGAATAGTTCCCAGTAGTGCCAATGCCAAACAATTTGTCCAACCTTGGGAAGTAACTGAATTGTATAGTTCATAAGAAAAACGTACCTTGAAAGACAAATTCCTAATAATAATTCTTCCTTTTCTCTGTTTTGCTGGCTGTCTCTTGCCCTTCCTCTTTGTTTTTTTCTTCTTAATATTTGTTTCATTTTCTTCTCCATCCTCTTCCTTGTTACGTTGTGCACCAGAAACATCTTCATCTGATTCCGTTTCTCTCTGACGAGAATATTTCACTCTCAGAATTTTTCCGTTAAATACAGAATTATCATACTTTTTAACTGCTTGCTTGGCATCTTCCACAAAAGAATAGATAATGTACGCCATTCCTTTAAAGGTGCCATCTGAAATAGTGGAAATGCAATATTTAAGACAAATTTCAATTGTAAATAACCATTTAGGTATCTTATGTGAAAATTGAACAGGTGGTGCAACTTAAATTAGTAAAATGCAAATAACTTGACAGTTTGATGAACAATGAGTAAGTGCTTTTTAAACTGGATAATATATGGTCCAGTAAACTGAGCATATGGCAGATGTACAATTCTGCCAATACATATATAATTACAGTACAGCTGCTACCAATAAACAAACACAAGATACACAATACAATTTCTGCCTGAAACACTATGCGTGTTAGTAGCTTTCCAAGAATATATGAACAACAATGTTATGTACTTTCATAAACCCAATGTACCTTCTTGTATATAAATAAATCATTGACAAAAAATATACATACTAATGATCATCAATGTTAGCTATGCAGGGTTTATAGTAAAGCCCTTGCACACCAACCCATAATAGGTCTATAGTCAACACACAACCCATTCGTAAACATAATTTGGTCAACTGGTTTAATAATTTGCCATATAAACTGGCTGGGTGCAAATTTAACCTATGCCAAGAAAACACTGTTGCAATTAGCAATAACTAATATTAGTAACACTTTGGCCAGGGTTCGTAGGAACCCAAGTGCTTTGGCCTGGGTTCATAGGAATCCGAGAGGTGTGGCCTGGGTTTGTAGGAACCAGAGCGCTTTGGCCTGGGTTCGTATCCTGGCCAGGGAGGATTGACCGGGTGCCAATTTTTAACTGTATCCTTTGTTCACCCAGCAGTGAATGGGTACCTTGTTGTTAAATGATTTGGCAGGTCGTATTCTGCATAAGGACTTGCCTGAAACTCTATGCGTGCAAGTGGCTGTGCAAAAATGTAAATTCTTGTATATATAAAAAAATATAAATTACTTTATTTATATACAAGAGGGTACATTGGGTTTGTGAGAGTACATACTGTAAGAATGTAAGAACTTGGTATTCTTACATTCTTACAAAGCCACTAACACTCATAGCGTTTCAGGCAGAGAAGTGTTTTTTACAATCAATTTTGACAGATATGGTTTTGACAATCGGAAATGAACTTGGTTGAATCCTGTGCTCATTTTATGTTATGCAGGCAATGTGTGCATCTGCCATCATATAAATGTGGACTGGCAACATGCCTAAGGCTTATGGCATTACAGTATCTAAATAAAATGAGGTAAAACAGCAACAAATATAATATTTGTATATTATCAATTAGTATCAAGGTTAAACCAGTTGAGAATACAGCTGCTGCACTAGATGGTGTCGCAGTGGAAGTATCCAGCCCATGCACAAGTTTTTCAAATTTTATGCTAAATATGTTACTAGAAACTTACTTTTATCCCTGACAAGATGGCACTTTTTAACGGGCCCAACTTCGCTGAAATAATCTTGTATTTCCCGTCTGCTTATATCAGCAGGTAAATGTGTGACAATTAATGAACATTCCTGCATTTTCGCCATGCTGACTTGTTTACCTATCCGGATATTATGTCGGTGTTCGTGGTGAGAGCGGATGACGCACTCGCCGTTCGTGTAATAAACCTACATTATCGAGGGAAGATTACCTTAGTTCTTTATTTTACATAAAAATTCACAAACAAGTAAAATGTGTTTTGTAAGAATTTCATGTGATAATTTACAAAGCTAATATAAATATGTATTATTAGTGTGTAATTTAAATAGATAATTAAAATTTGTGATTGATTTACGTATTGAGAATTTGCAGTCTCAATACGTAAGTTAAAAGGAAGTTAAAAGAAGTACGGTCAGTTTTAAACCGATGATAACCACCATTTCTTGTATCCTGATGGTGCTTGGGTAAGGTCCCGTGTTTTAACTGGGCATATTTTGTTTATTAAGAGGTTTACGTATACACAGCAGTTTATTAACAGAGTCGAAGTAGGGTTAATGTACTCAAGGAAGGGACCAACACAAAGTCTGCCATTCCGAAAAGGAAACTATGAGGCGATAAGAAAATTCCTAACAGATAACTAAGTGAATATAGCAATGTCCTGCTACCCGATTATATATGTACCTGAATTTAGCTGAGTCAACACATAAAAGCGAGTCTAGTCTACTAGCCAGCACTCAGGAACTGGCAAATGTAGAAGCTGTAAATAGTAAAACATGGCTGAATTTTAATNAAACAATACATATACTTATTAAATTTCATAATACTGTATCACAATACCTTCCAGTCTTATATATGATGAATTACAATTTGTATACCTTTTCTGGGTCTCCCTTGCATGTTGAATGGTGGTGAAGGTTCCGTTGTCTCGCTGGAGGGTGAGTCTGCCCTTCTTACTGGTCTTGCCAGTATCTGTGATGGGTTCCTTGTACACCTCCACCTCCTCCCCGCCCACCACAGCCAGGCTGCACTTGTATGCAAACTTCTGGGTGTCTCGGTCAAGCTGTGAATATAAGCGATATTGATGAATGTAAGATGTCCCGACTATATTTCTCTTCGTTGTACATTATCTGTAGTATTAATCACGTTTACTAAGTCCAACATTATTAGTATTTTTTTGTATTAGCAATTACAATGTCTTATGTATGTAAACATACATTATTGTATGTAAACACTTGAATATTATCATTAATTATTATTAGTAATTAGACATTAATTGTTATTTACTTTAACCAACATTTGCATATTCAGGATGCTAAATATACTGCTGTAATTACTCTATACTTGGCTAGTATGTACCTTACCTTGCCTTACCTTGAGGTGCTTCCGGGGCTTAGCGTCCCCGCGGCCCGGTCATCGACCAGGCCTCCTGGTTGCTGGACTGCTATTTCAAATTCAGTTATGCTAACCTAGACTATAACAAGGTACCACAGAATCTGCATTTTGCTAATTAACATTTTTTTTTAACATAATAGGTAATTTTAGTTGGCCTTCTAGTCCAAAATGCATGATAAATTTAAAACTTCTTATTGGTTGAAAATATACGTGTACAACGCAACCATATTGCTAAGTTTTTAAGTTTTTGAGACTTGCCTGAAGCATTTTGTCAGCATGCACTTGATTATTGCTTCAGTTCAAATACATGAAATTATACTCCCTGCTATATTAATATAAAATAATTGTATTCTACGGACCAACTAAAGTTGTTACAAAAACTTCCATATTTTCATCTTATATAAATATTTAATCTATTCCAATTCAGTTTAATATTTTACCAGTTTTTTGTAGCAACTAAAATAATTTGTGGTAATTTAGTAGTCTCATGGAAAGGTGATATGGAACACAACTTTCAAACAAAGGAATTTGAATAACTTGGGAAGCTGTAACAGTAAAAAACATTGCTTATAAATCTTTAAGACATGGTTAATTAAAGCATACAAACTGTACTGAAACTCCAATGCAAAACTATAGGCTGCTTTCAGTTTGGGTGTTTGGTTGACGTGGTATAACGCATTACTATTCATAATTACATTTTGAGTATAGATGCTAGGAAAACATTACAATTATAATGATAAAAGATGTTACCCGTTGGAGGAGAGGCACCAGACCCGAACCCAACGTTGGCTGCTGACCAGCCGTTATTCTTCAATGTCTCCAGTATTGTGCCTGGGGGAGGGGAAGGCTATATATGTATATACACATTAACATTATGCAAACACTTTATATAGCCTGTTCTTCAGTCATCACCCTTCAACACCTGTTGACACTATTATTATTATTATTATTACCTGATGGCATATCCTTAAGCATTTATAATTTGTATTGTTTGATTGAATATTAGATGTGTGTATTTACTATTTTTGCCTGCAGGATCTAGCTGTTAGTTCTTGAACTCTGCCTTTCTGACCGTCGGTTAGTAAGGTTGACCCCCGACCTGTTTTTCCTCTTATCATGTCTACTAAGTATATATTTCACTCGTACACACATCCCCAGGATGCAGCCTGTAGTAGCTGTCTAAGTCTCAGGTACCTATTTGCTGCTAGACGAACAGAACCATCTGGTGAAAGAAACTGCCTCGGGCGGGATTCGAACCGGGCCTTTAGGACTACTACCCCCGAGCGCTAATCCCTGTAAGAGAGGGACTCACCAATTGACTTGTAGCTAACACCGTCGCCTTGGAAGACCCTGAGAAACGCAGGCAGCATTTTGTAGCCTTTGCTGTTGGTCTCCGTCCCGAACTGTTGACCCAAGATCTCCAGGCACTGTAGGAGGACCACAGGATCGTTGTGAAACATTCACTCACTCGCACTCTCCCTCTGTTTATGACCTGAGGGCCCACTAACGGCCTCGACAGGGACAGGAAGCCGATGGCTTGTTTAAGATGTCCCAATATTTTTGAGAATTTTTTTCCACCTTGATTTTAAACTGAAATGTTGGACTTTGATATGTACGACTTCGGCGGGTAGGTGTTGTAGACAAGAAGGCACTATATAACCCAACCAGGGTTCGAACCTGCATTACCAGGGCTAACCCCCTGGCATACACAGTGCCATAACCTCTTCAGCGAGGTCACGTACAATAATAGGACTGGATCTAGGATAGCAACTGTATTAATCGTTGAGATGTAACTCGTCCAAACCATATACTTGTACTGTACTCGGACTTTAATAATGTAGTCAGGGGACGATGAGTCACAATAACGTGGCCGAAGACAATGTCCAAACCACACATCAGAAGATGGAGAATAATGACGACGTTCCGGTCTGTCCTGGACCATTATCGTGTGATTACACGACTTGATAATGGTCCAGGAGGGACCAAAACGTCATCGTTTACCCATCTTCTCATGAGTGGTGACTTAAAGGCGCTTGTGCAAAAGTAACAAAATGACACGATCGCAACACTAAATAATAGTACACAGCCCATTGTGACATGGTGTAGTACGGTGATGACCAAACCACACCTCAGAAGATGACAAATCAACGACGAATTTACTCACACAAGACTTAATAATGGTCCAGGACGGAGCGAAACGTTCTCATTCCTTCACCTTCTGATGTGTAGGTTGGTCATTATATCTTCAGCCACGTTATTGTGACACATCGTCTGCATATGGTGTAGTACAATATGTAGCCTATCACTTGGAGTCACATTTCAAGGACAATTAATGTGACACACCCTTCCCCTTCACGATAGTGCATTCGGGTCTATGTATCATACTTCAAATTCGTCAGAGACCATTTAAGACACAATATGAACCCATAGAACATGACATAGCCTCAGGTACAGTAAGCACACCCACCTTCAAGACAACAACATTAGGGTCGCCACTGTCGGGGCACACAACTATGCATCCACCACTTTTGGCGTGATCCTTCACGAGTTCCTTCAGCTGACCGCCGAGGATTTCCTCACAGCACTTCCACATGTCATACGAGTCAACCACACACCCGATGGCCCCTACAGGAGTGTCATTGAAGCAATAAACCAAATGAGGAGTGGTCAAGAGTCACTGTTGGTTGCATAGGCCTACATAATGAAATTTGATGCATATTGTATGGGCCTAGATTCATATTTATTGATATGTTGACGACAGACATTCAGAGAAAGTGGCAGAAGATGAAGGTCTTATGCTCTTGGGCTGTAAAATATCACTTCATGAAAATGAGGGTATCTAAAATGCAACATATGCAAAATTCATTACTATTACGCTCCGTGAAGAGAAATCACAATATTATATATATATATATATATATATATATATATATATATATATATATATATATATATATATATATATATATATATATATATATATAGGAATGGAGTATCAGCTCTGGCTGAAAGAAGGGGACTCTTAGCCTCTGAGGAAAACACACATAACGTATTAGAGGGAATGTTTAGGTCCCCTCCAATACAGTTTCTGTGTGATATATAATATATAATATACAATATATAAGTGATAATAATGCAAGGCATCTGACTAATCTATCATTGAATCTAGTTTTAACAACAGTACAGAATTAATATTTACAATAACAGCAAAAGCACCATAATTGGGTAATATTTTATGACAATAATTTATATATATATATATATATATATATATATATATATATATATATATATATATATATATATATATATATATATATACATACATTTTATATACAACACAGATCCTGTAGACACAAATAGGTGAGCACAGAGAAGTCACAGGTAAACAATGTACAATATATAAGCAAGCTCCAGAGCTGAAACCCCTCAGGACGACCACGAGGTCGATTTCAACAAAGACTAGAACCACCCAAGACCCCCGGCCGCACAAATAGAGGTACTTCCCTCTCCAGCTCCCAACACTCCTACCAACACCATCTCAGCAGCCACGCTGGCAGATGTAATGTCTACAAATGCTAACAGCACCACCAATGCTCCTGAAATAGCTTCTACCACCAATCAATGATACCTGAGCGTACCTCAGACTGCAAGGTGAAAGACGAAAACACCAACTACGAAGGTTACGGACTCCTCAGACGAGAAAATCTTAGGAGCTCCACCGCCGCACCACAAATACAACACTGGCGGGACCAAAGAGCCAAAGCTCAACCCCCGCAAGCACAATTAGGTGAGTACCTACTCGATTGATTGATTGATGAAGATTAAGCCACCCAAAAGGTGGCACGGGCATGAATAGCCCGTAAGTGGTGGCCCTTTTGAGCCATCACCAGTATCAATAGATGATACTGGAGATCTGTGGAGGTGCGACTGCACCCTGCGTGACGGGAGATGTCTCCCGTGACCTACTCGGTACAAGACCTCCTAATGGAGGCCACCTCACCAAACTCCAACGACAGCACGGCGCAGCCAAAGTCTCACGCAAAGAAAAACGGAAGATCTAGAGGTCTACACTAACCTCACCAGCTCCCTAACTGGTACAGTCAGCCCTCCAGGGTTGAAACCCACCAAGAAGACCCCCCATCTATCGCCAGATCTTTAGTACCAGCTATTGATACAGATAATGGCTCCAAAGAGCCTCCACTTACGGGCTCACCATAGCCCGTGCTACTTGGAACTTTTTGTTCTGAGTAGCTGAATCTAGAACAACAACAGCTGGAACCCCTAAGGCAGTTCGTTGTTGACTTCAGCCTCGTTCTGGCAGCTCCTGCTGAGACGGCATTGAAACCAAACGTATTGACGTTTGCATTTCCATTGAGCAATTTCAGCAACGTAGAAAGGGGGGAGGGATCTGCTGCATAGATAACAGCTTCTCCATATCAACCTACAGAGGCTTTGAGGTTGTCGAGGCTAGAGGACACTCCAGCCTCGACAACCTAAGCCCAACTCCACGAGACTGTTGGATGCCAACTACTACTACTATCTGTGTAGAGCATTCCGGCATCACCTGAACATCATTAGGTAATTGGCCTGTATGGTTAATGGTGTAACACAAAACTAAACGAGAAGTAGATTTGAGAGCAACATATTAGCTTTAGTATCAATAAATAAAAGTGCCGTTAAGGTTATTTATTATTAACGATATACTAGTAAAGTTAGACATAAAAGTAGGAGTTGCCATACTTCCTTTGTAGATGTTAAGCATGTGTTTGAAAGCGTCGGCCTCCCGATTTCTTCCCCAAGTGGTGATGGTGGAGTGCTCGGAGCCGGAGCCAGAGACGCCCCCGACCGTCTCCACGTGGTAGTATTTCCTCAGCAGACACGACCCAGCCACCGTGTCTGAAGTCTTTATCATAAACTGTTATGATACGGCACTCCCTCCACTCACAACAGTTTATATATATGAAGTCAATGATAGACCAATTAAACTAAAACTATCCTGAACGCATTCCCTCAGAACAAGATTACACTGCAGTGTTTATCGTATAAACTGTTTTGTTTATATTGCAAAATATTTATAAAAAGATATGCGGCAGAAGCCGCACTACTGTATTTCGCAAGACCAAAGCAGACTGACCTTGAAGTTGATCATGTTGGCAGCACCGCCTATGGCTGCAGTTTCAACAGACGAGACGCCCCGATACCCGCAGTCATGCATCTGGCACCACACAATAATATATTACTTTTATGTATGTCACTAAGTTTGTTTATATAGTGCGTGGATATAGTTAAGATCACAGATGAGATAAGATAGGAACAGGATTTCTTGATTGTTTTATTATCAGTTACATGATGGCCGAACGGCTGCAGTAAAATAAAATGGAGAAAATGAGTATTGTTTTTTACAATAGTTTGCAGTTATATTTAAACTATATAACAAATATGAAATTGTAAAGGGGATCAGCTGTGGGCCTTTCAGGTTGCTATAACGTCAACCGTCATCATTGGACTACGTTAGACCGACGTTAAAGCAACAAAAATTGGGCAATATAACTAGATATATCTGAAGTATATCGAGGTGTAACGTACGGAGTAGTCGAGGAGGAGGAGGTTATCATGAGTGAGGGAGAGGTAGTGGTGGATAACCTGCTTGTAGATCCTGGAGTTGGTGGCTACCGTCGTCGGGTACCACGCCTGTACCAGCACTGTCTGCAGCAAACATTGGTACTTCAGTGTAAACATTAATACTTGCACCAGCACTGTCTGTAGTAAACATGGGTACTTCAGTGTAAACATTACTTTACATTAATACCTTTACAATCATCATCGGCAGTTAAAACTATAATCTCTGTTAAAATTAACATCTAACAAAGTTTCATTGCGCACTACACCATATTACATAATTATTACTATTATTATTTTGATGATGATGGTGATGGTGATTCAGTGTGTTGAGAGTAGGGGTGGCGTGACGTTGCCTGGGAGGAAGGAGACCTGCCCCAACACACGTACATGTTCCCCCGGGAGGAACTTCCCTCCGCACCAAAAAACTGACATCCCTGAATTACTGGGAGCCGCCCTCTTCACGTCACCCGCCCACATTATGGTGCAGGTACTGTGTTTGTGCGTCATTAAGAAGCTTGGGTGCGCACAGAAATGTGTTGCTTACCATGTTCTATACTGAGGATTAAAGAGTATAAATAAAAGCTAGCTATCAGTTCATCTAACATCCCCATCTAACATGGTGGTTAGTCGGAATCCGGATAAAACATGAGATGCGAGTCTCATCAGCTAGCCTTCACTACCAAGCTCTGGGTAAAGCACAATGATATCTTCCAATATTTGTGAGTGTATGAAGTAGTTCCAGAGCTCAAAATATCTCACACCATTTGGTCCGAAGTTACTGATAACAGCACACCCACAAATATAGTGTTGGACAGTGTGTATAGTGTTACACCACCCACACTAGCCCCCCCCCCCCCGTCACTACTCACACTAGCCCCCCGCCGTCACCGCCCACACTAGCCTTGGACATGGCAAAAATAAAGCAAAGCGGAAGGGCGTGAGGGTGGTCGTGGCTATTGATCAACACAGGAACGTCACGGCTCCCGTTAATCCTCTTGTATCCTGCCTTTTACCGTTGTTCCGCTGACCCAGATACAATGTATTTCATGCAATGGTGTCCTTTGTAATGTCAGCGTAATTCTTCTGCACGTACAGATGAAAATTATTAATAATTATTGCATATAATTAGTAACCTAGGATGCACTTCATTTGAGGTCTCAAAGAATGATACTCTTCCTACACCAGGTGTTGGCCTAGTATCATTCTTTGGTACTTGGGAGAACTTCGCAGGACAGTACTAGTCCTACGTCAGGAAGTGAGAGACTTGGGGGGGGGGGAGACTTCAAAAGACAGTACTAGGCCATTAATACAGGGCACCTACCTCGAAGAAGGTGGATCGAGCGCAGAAGGTGGTGATCCAGAGCACCTACCTCGAAGAAGGTGGTGATCCAGGGCACCTACCTCGAAGAAGGTGGTGAGCCAGGGCACTTCGGGGTCGGTGTTCTCGACTGTAAATAAAACGTTTCTGGTAGGCAGGATAGTCCCCTCCGGTATAGCCTTGATCCGCAGCGGCAACCGACCTCCGTGATGCTGCAACATGTTAACGTCATTATTACAGTGCAAGCTTCAACAACAGTAAAGTCTCTCTGCATAGTAACTAAGTATGGTGGCCATTAAGTGCATACATAAGGTGCATACATAAGTTTCTTAGATTAAGGACCTGCCCGAAACGCTGCGCGTATTAGTGGCTTTACAAGAATGTAATTACTATGCTATGTATCCTCACAATCCCAATGTACCTTCTTGTATATAAATAAATAAATAAATAAAACATACAAAAATCCATAAATATAACAAGCTATTTACTTTCATAATGACTCTAGGGTTCCATTTGTAATTAATTTGCAGGGTATACGAAATCTGGAAATGACCTCGATTTCAGGATATAGTTCCGACCCTCACTGATAAAATTAACGGTCAATATGTAGTTCCAGGCCCTCCATAAATAACATAGCGTCCAGAATGTAATGTCAGGCACTCCAAAATATCTTAATTTCCATAATGTAGATCCAAACGCTGAAGAGCCTAACATGAATTCATATTTCTGATCCTTTAAGGAGAAACTTGCCTCCAGAGATGTTATCAAACTATTTCTAGAGTCTCACCTCAAAGATACAGTTTTATAAACTTTTTATAATGAACATCAGCTTCAGAATGTAGTTCTAGAACTTCCATAAAAAACTTAATATAATTCTTGATTGATTTGACTGATTGTGTTAATTTCTATCGAAATAGCTCCAGACTTTTCATAAATAATATCCCTTAAGATTTAGTTCCTGACAATATAGAAGGAACCTAACCTGAACAATATAGTTCCAAACCATCCATAAAATACTTTACCTCCAGAATATAGTTCCAGCCATCCTCATTGAAGTCCTCGTCATTCATATAGACGTTGGAGTAGATTTCCTTAGCCTCCTGGATAGCCTGACGGGTGACGACAGGTCCCACCAGCCATCGTTTAAGGATGTATTGCAGCCCGAAGAAACAGGTGTATGGGAACCTTGCCAGAGACGTTTACCGATTACATGCCATCACAGGAGAAACATGTAACTTCCAAAAGCAAAATCGGCAATACGAACGGCTTAAAACTGAATCTGACAATTCCCTCCATGATGACCAGAGGTATAATCCATAATTTAAACAATAAATGTGTACTGGAGCTATATAATGACGCCTGAATGCTGTCTGCTGTTTTTGCTGACTCTGAGTATCTTAATTATTTTAACATTATGATTACTGTTATTGTTATTATTTGTAACTTACAAAGCAGAGCGACGCAGCCTCAATTTCAAGTAGTGTGTATTTATCCTCTTTATGTAAATAACATTAATTATTGTTTGTCAATTTTATTCATTGGTGAAGGTCAGCTTAAGAAGCTTTAAATAAAAATGGTTGTGAATTAACAGGTAATGAACAAGCTTATTAAAGTAACATTTATAATATTCAGTAATTCCATCATCAGATGCGGAAGACAGTAACCATGCATAAGTGTCTACGCACACATTATATACCTTAAACCTTGCATTTGCAATATTTTGACATTAGCCACAACATATTCAATGTGGTATTAGATCAATACAAACCATTGAAAAGCTTACCACTAACCTGTAGCAAGCAAAAACACTTCCCAGCCACAATGAAAACTTCCTGAATTCATGATTCTTAAAACACTAACAAATATGGGCCCACTCAACTGTTTTTGTCCTTTTTTTCTAATCACATGTCGGTAATTATCTCAAGGCTGCGGCTGAAAATGTTAAATACTCTGATTCTAATTAGTTTTTAGTGATGAGAAGATGACTTACTTTCCTCCGCGGGACTCGAAGTAACAGTACAGGAGAGTGGTACCCGGTGGGTACTGCTGGTAGTGCCCCACCTGGAGGAGGAGGCACTGGATTAGTCTGTGAGGGCCTTCAGTGGATAGTGTGCCCCCTGGGTGGAGGAGGATTGGATACGGTGTTAGTCTATCATGAATCATATGATCAAGTAATCTATATTTTGTTGCAGATGACTCTTTTATAGTGCTAAATCAGTGCAATAATAATTCATTGTGTCGGGGGACAAACTGACTAATTCTTGGGTACCTATTTACTGCTAGGCGAACAGGTGCCCAACCATTTTTGTCCCGCTCGAGATGTGAACTCGGAATTCCCGATTGTGGGTCGAGAAGGAGCCTAAGTCCACTACGGGCTCACCGTAGCCCGTGCTTCTTGGAACTTCTGTTCCGAGTAGCTGAATCCTCAACAAGAGAACGAACCCGACTGTACTACCGGGTTATATAAGAATTTAAGATACGTTACCTTGTAGCTGTCTGCCAGGAGGATGACGTTATTTACAGGTCCTGCGTCCATGGCTGCTGATCTCAGACTGACGAACCAACTATGGCGCATTATCCACCCGCCCGGAGCAATAAACCGGAACACATGTTCAGAGTTGCTGGCAGTGGTGACCTTGAAAATATACGTAAGTCAGCCACGTAAGCCACACCACAACAAATCTGGCTGTGGGTCTGGGTATATACCCTGCCTGAAACAGCAGAACGGTGCAATGGTTGACGGGGGTCCGGCCATTCAAGTTTAAGACTGCGCCCATGTTGTCATCCCATTCAGTTACTTTAGCCCGTCCTCCAAACAAAGACCCAAATTGATCCCATGCACCAGCCAAACCCCCCTGTTTATGAATGAAGAAAGGTTTACACACAACCCAGCCTCGACTCAAATCCATTACATCCAGCGGTCGATCCCACAGACGCATTAAAAAAAATGTTTATTTAGGTAAGGTACATACATACAAGGGATTTTACAAAGAATGATTGATTTATAGATAGGGCCAGTACATACAATGCCTAAAGCCACTATTACGCAAAGCGTTTCGAGCAGGAAAAACTTAAATGACTAAAGCTTAATACTAATTGAGTATAAAGAATAAAATGTGTAGAGAACAAATAAAAATAGGGATAAAAAAGGGGGGACATGGCTGAAAAAGCAGCACAAATACAATTAGGTCGACAAACAGCGTTGTGTAAAGGAAAAAAAAGACATGGGTTGACAATAAAGGGGTAGGGTAGGTTACAGGGAATTTATTAGATAGTGCTTCGTTTTTATCTTAAACTGGATGAGAGAGGTACAGTCTTTAACATGATAGCATTCGTATATTTGTGCATGCTGTTCATTCAAAATCGGAATTTTCTCAAATGTAAATTAATATTACAATATATTAGCATATTGTGCATATATAGGCATAGGTTAGGTTAGGTGTTTAGGTTCTGTTGGCGATTATTTGTATTTGTAGTACGTGGGTGAAGCATTTACAGCGTTGTGGTTCGAACAAAATTCGTCAGTGAAGCACTTGTTCCGGAAATGTTCGAACGAAATCAGTTGTGAGTTGCAGACCACCCTCCAAAGACCCAAAGTGATTCCATGCACCTGCCAACCCCCCTGTTTATGAATGAAAAACGGTTTACACACGACTCACAACTGATTTCGTTCGAACACTTCCGGATTAAGTGCTTCACTGACGAATGTTGTTAGAACCACAACGCTGTAAATGCTTCACCCACGTACTACAAATACAAATAATCGCCAACAGAACCTAAACACCTAACCTAACCTTTGCCTATATATATGCACAATATGCTAATATATTATAATATTAATTTATATTAGAGAAAATTCCCGTTTTGAATGAACAGAATGTAAAATTTTTTGAATGCGTCTGTGGGATCGACCGCTGGATCGAATGGACTTGGTCCGAGGACGGGTTGCCTATTTACAGAGCAAAATAAAAACTTAATGGAGATAACGATGTAGTAGAAAATGCAGAATAGACCCGGTGAAGAGGTAATCTAATTATCAGGAGAAAGCGTTAAGTCATTATGACTATATATATAGCACTTAGAAAGGATAAGATTTAAGATAGGAAGGAGAAAATGAATGTGTCCAACCACAATGGCGTAATATATCAATGAGAAAATCACTTGGAGCAATGTGGGGATTTGAACCAGCAACTAATGACTCCAAACGCTTGTCTTATCCCACTCTGCCATGATAGGACAAACGTTAATCAATCCAGAGCCCTAATATGTCCCCTGAGGAAGTCTGTGATTTCCTTGTGTTCTGAAGGAGGGACATATGGTGGAGAACACTATTACCCACAGGGCAGAGTGAAGGCAGGCTATGCCTAAAACCTGGTTGTGGCATCAGTTGGGGCCTCCAAACTTTCCTAGTGGACGCAGTTCCAGGTTCGATAGCTTTTATCCTACCATAACTGAGTGGGTTAAGGCAAGCGTCTGAGAGTCACTAGAACGTTGGTTCAAATCTCAGCATTGCTCTAAAGCATTTTCTCAATAATAATAATACCAATCTTTTGTTTATGCAAGAGTATATACATATGATACATTTCGTATAGTAGGGGGTAAATTTGAAGGTAAGAGACATGAAATTCTTATGTTATGATGTTAGCCAACCCATCCACATAATATAGTTTTCTCATGTTGGTTTCATAATGCATTGTTTAAGAAACCAATCATCACATAAAGAAGTCACATTGTCGTGAAATATAAATTAAAACATCAGTTGGAGGAGTGTGGGCATTTTAATCAGCGTTCTGGTGAATACCAGACACAAGCCTTTACCCACCAGGTCACGACAGAACAAAAGCTATTCAACCTAGGACTACTAAATCCATTAAGGTTAGGTAAAGGGCCCAGCTGGTGCCACAACTTTCATTTCTAAAAATTCTTCTGCATGGAGTATGCAGTACCAGAGTGCAATATGCAGTAAAAGTGTGAAGTATTCAGTTCAGGCATAGAGTATCCAGTACCAGCGTGGGGTATGCAGTGCCGTAGCTGGGGTATGCAGTGCCGTAGCTGGGGTATGCAGTGCCGTAGCTGGGGTATGCAGTACCGTAGCTGGGGTATGCAGTACCGTAGCTGGGGTATGCAGTACCGTAGCTGTACGAGCGTGAAATGCTTACCTGAGGGCCGCCTCTGTCTCCAGTAGCCTCGACGAGGACAGGAAGTCGGCGGCCTGTCAAAAGTCCCCCTTCCTATTTGTCTTGATTTTGTCGAGTTGGATTTTGAAATTCAGCAGTGTTTTGGCATTTCCAGCTTCGGCGGGTAAATGCCCAAAACTATATTTTCCGTCTTGCAGTACTAAAGTACCAGTAAACGTAGAAATTCCTAACCAGCGTGGTGATAGGTTACACTCACTCAGTTACTACCTACATAAAATGTACCACCGTGAAAATTACACTGAAAAGGGGACACAAGGGGGCAGGTGGAAACTAAGAACCTATTCTAGTTAGAACCGGCAGACAATGCTAATTAATCCTAAGCTAAGCCAAGTATGTATAGAGGAACCCATCACGTCGGCCCTTATAAAGAAGCATCCCTCCTATACGCATGCTTCTCAACTTTCGTATATTGTTATTTGTTTTTTGTTACCATAAAAAAATCATTATCAAAGACGGAAAACTAATGATTGATACTTCAAGGACATCGCCTCCAAGACAAGATTGTTTTTATTGTAGTAATATTTGTGTTTACTTGAGGCGAACCCACTGACCCAGTGCTGGTCACTCCTACGTCACACTCCACACTGAGTCATATTCCGCATATGCTCTCTAATTAATAGGTAATTAAATTAATCACAAAGTTTTATTGTCTACCTGTATATATTTTCTTTGAAATGTGTTATTTAAGTGATGCAAAATATTTCATGTCGTAAACATTGTCCGTTCTTGTATGGCTGACTCAACGCTTTGACTTTTAGTTAAAGTATTCCCCAGTTTATCCTTGTTTTCTCCCATAATTATTGCAAATATTTATTTGTATTATATTTTAATATTTATAATAAATACTCATAAACTACATACCATTTTATATTTCTGTGTAATTAGTTAATGTGATGATTCTAATATAGTAAAAGAAGGAAGAGGTTGAGTTTGGTGGCGTGAGGAGCATCACTTGTGAGCAGCAGCTGAGGCGGTCACTCTCTGCAAGTGTGTCCACGTTCATGGTAAGCGTACTGTGAAGTGTGTCCCTTGTGAGGCACTTGTCGCCCTTCACCAGTGTTAGTGATACACGGGCGTTTCTGCCCTTAACACCTGGACATGTACAGCTTGATGCCACGGATTCCAGAGTACCCTGGAGGGTATTTTTGTTTGTCAAGGAAGCATAATTATGTTACTCATCCAGTGTGAGTGATTATTAATGACAATGTGAGTGTTTAAACCTGGTAGGAGAGGATATTTAAAATGACAATACCCTTCCTTTTGTGGTAATGATATCATATAGAAAATGTCATTGCTATTTGGGCGTAGTGTTGTTATATTAGGCCACAGTGACAGTGTTAATTTCCAAAGGCACTGCAGTTTATTAATGCCGAGAAATGTCATTCAAACAGTTGTTGTATTGCACAAAGAAATTTCACCAACGTGATATATATATCAGTGAGAAAATCAACTGAAGTTCAGAACTCAACTTACAAATCAACTTCAAAGGCCTCCAGAATTCCTGTAATCTCATTAGAAATCCAGTTGTATAACTTGTCAGGTTGTGGTGTTTCAGTGTTTAGTAGCAGCAGCTGGGAATTTCTCGGTCTCGGGTTCGAGTCACCTCAGAGCTCCAGTCAATTTTATCATTTGTTGCATTTAATGGCTGTGTGAATGTGCTTTATATGGTAAGTAGTCTTATGTATACAGTTGATGTATCTGCACACATGCTTTGAGAAATGCAGGAGCAAGTGGTAGTACAATCCAGTTCACACTTGCCTCTCCCTTGAAAATTCCTGGTTCAAATCCCGAGTGGTACAAAAATGGTTGGCATGTTTCCAAATCACCTAATGCTGCTGTTCATCTACCAGTAAATTGGTACCCAAGAAACAACTTGTGTGGGGTTGCATCCTGGGGAGGGAGTAGTTCAACCTTTGTGTGTGTATGTGGGGGGGGGGAGGGGACTTCGATATAAGCCTAATGTGAATATACACATGATTGCCTGTCCACCGACACAATGAATTATATGAATTTCAGTGTTTACAGTATGTCATTTTGGAAAGTGGCACTTTTTCTGGAGAATATTAGACTTTTTTACTAGACATACTAGAGAGGTCAGGAGTTCAGCCCAAGCATGTAAACACACTTAAGATCTCCCACTGTACTAATAGTGTATTTGGCTTTGATGTGAGTCATTCATGGCAAACTAGGGCTCTGTGGGCAATATATGGGAGAGAGAAAAAGGAGACAAGAGAGAGAGAGAGACTTCCAACGACACTTAGTTCTTCAGCGAGACGGTGTGTGCTCGGAGCCGACTTGGGAAGGAGCAGGTTGTGTGTGGGAGGATTGCATTTGAGAGAGGGACACCCTCATGTCTGGTCTTGGATTGTACTACAGCTCTTAAATACTGTTAAATACAGTCTGTTCCCAGTTTTGATTCATTGACATGTATAATCAATGCCTTGTTAGTATCTAGAGTAGGATGTCATATTGCTTAAATAATAAATACATGCTGATGAGCTAATGTGTACTGTCATAATTGGCAACCCCTTTATGTCTTCTAGTAGGCTGGCTAGTTAGTCAGTTCTGATATCATTCTCTTACTTCATCATTTGATTTAATTAATGTTAGTCATTCTCCCTGAGGGATGGGAAAGCAATAAGCTAGCTTAGTGCTAACCAACAGTCAGAAGTTGGCTGCTGCTGTTCCCACCAGTACAAACAAATCTTGACAAACATGACATGACCTAGACAATTTTGTTGTGGAGGTAATTGATTAATCTTTGTTTTAGTAGTAAACATTTATTTTTCATCAAGCCAGTTTTACTGCCTTATGTTGTCAAAGAGTTGAGCTTCAGCATAATTCATATTTGCCCAAAGTTATGGTTGTCAGAATACAGAAATGAACATTCAGTGTACAGAGAATTTGAATTGTTGAGTATATAATAATCATTGTAAGACGTTCTTGTTGTAATAAAGTGGGACAATTACACAACCACAGGCACGTTATGAGACTAAGTGTTCACTAAATCCAGCAGTGTTAAATATTTTACACATTTCTACCAACTCATTAACAAGCACTGAGGACTTCATTGCAGGGAGCCAATATCAGCTATCTTATAACCAGCACAAGATACCACCTACTCTCTCTGCTCCTGCAAGATTAGTTGTTTATTTTGAAGGTACAGTACTGTACTGTTATTAGTAGAGTACATGTATCCCATAACCACTCTTCATGCAGCGCTCTAGCTGCATCTCATCCTATTTTTCTCCTAAACCATGGTTATAATTGATAACTTTCCCCCCCTCTTCAAATTCAGGGGCAAGAATGGTGCAGCTGGCCTGTGGTTGCCTCAATATTCGCCTACATGTGCAAGAAACGGCTGACACTCTGGTGACAGGGGTACCCAACCTTACTCTAGAAGAGAGCCAACACCCATTTTTCTTCAAGGTTAGAAGTGTTTTTCACATTCTCAAAGTACTATATTGCTTATTAACTATGAAGAAGAAATGTTGAAACAAATTATGCATTAAACATGGTAAAATGCATTCTCTGTGCTATATATTCTTTGTTTCTTTGCCACAGCAATGCACTAAGTTGGGATTTTTTTTTGAGCTTCGGTTCTTAAAAAAATTTACGAGCCTAAATATTGGTAAGATAAATGAAAGGTTACACAAAAAATTGCAAAGTGGTCTAAAGTAACAATATGAACATGATGATCATAAGCTCTAGAAAGAGATATGTCTATGACAAAATCTGAACAGACTCTTGAGCCTTAACAGACAGGGCAGTTGGTTAAATTATTGAAAAACCTCAGAACACTATATAAAAATAGACTTTCAACAAGCACTATTGCCACCAACATAAGGCTCAACCTATCCTTAGAGATTCATGGTAATCTGCAACCATTCCAAAGCCTATAAAATTAACAAGTACAGTTTAACAGCAGAATATTTGGGTTCGTTAAACTTAGTGGAGCTTGATCCTGAACAATAATCTCCATTCCAAACTGGAAAAATTGCTGACCTGGAGAACATACAAAGATTTTTACTACCTGAATCCACTCAATAAAATATTAAATTATTGGGCTTAAAAGGTTTTAATCTGTATTCCCTAGAGTTCAGGTAGGAGAGAGACAGTATATAATAATTTACTTGTGGAAAATGTGAAAATGTTAGAGGGAGTATAGTAGTTCCAAATCTGCATATGGAAAAACACCACATGAAACCAGGCATGGCAGAAGTGTAAAAATAGTCTCATTGACAAACAGGTGCAATAGGTATGCTAACAGATAATTCTATCAACATCAGGGACCAAGACTTTTCAATGCTCTCTCTAAACATAAAGAACTTAACCCTGAACTCTCATGGTGTTCAAAAGAAAACTTGATAAACACCTCCAAAAGATACCTGATCAATTGGGCTGATTCATGTCAGGCTGTGAGCAGCTGCATCTAACAACCAGGTTGACCAGACCACCAACCAGGAGGCCTGGTCAGAGACCAGGCTACAGGAATGTTGATCCTTGGAACCAGTGCAAGATACCTGCAAGGTAGGTTGCCTTCATGAAGCTACTGTAACTCATGCAAATAGACTAGTTTGAACTCCCTATGAAGTGAAAATACAAGTCTAGCTGGTCAAGGCTTCTCAACAGTTGGTTAACACAGTTATGAAAGAAAAAGTGCCACCTTATGCTGGTAGAATCTGTAACATTTTTTAGGATCCAGGTCACAAATAACCAGCTGTTCAAATAAATAATACCAACTACAGTGAACTGGTAATAATTGGGTCACCTCATGAGCAGGTACAATCATAGAAAAAACCGCATCTGCCCAAGATGAATGTAACATAATATACAGGAACATGAACAAAATATATTATTGGTTTTATTGAGATACTTGGTAAATATATATTAATGTAATATAAATGCAGTAGCCCATTTAAAATACAGTATCAGTAACACATGGTACTCGTACAGATATGATACACGTACATTAAATCACACATGTGATGCAAATACTGTATAGTAACGAATTGAAAATTCCATGATAGGCGGTAAAATACAGATATGTAAAGTAGTATTGTATGCAAAATGCAGTAATATTGTGTGTAAATTGCAGTGACATGTAAAAATACAGTAACATGTAATGAAAATATAGTAGCACATTAATGCCATAATGATGCAAAAAAGTACTCCAAAAATAAAATATAGTAAAAATAGTTTAGTTAGGACATTAGATTATAGTACAATCTATTCAATATTTCATATAATAATGTTGAAACCAACCCTTTGAAATTCACATTATTACAGATGCTCTTTCTTTTAACACATGTTGGCCATTTATATTATTTACATGACCATACAGTACTGTTATTTATATTTACTACCATATTTACTCTGTCAGGGTGCATGGTTGGTCACATTGAGCTTAGGTGGCATAGCAGAGGGACAGAAGTTTTTGGTCCGTAGCTTTCGTGTTGGTGGGTGGACTGTACGAGAGTGTCTGAACTGCCACCAAATGACATATGCCACTCAAGGTACTAGTGGAGCAGTTGTGGCCAGCACTTCAATGATAGTAAGTTTGACAGATTATACAGTTATGCATGAAAAATTAATTCATTACATCATATATTATTGAATTTGGGAATCCTCAGGAAGTTTGTGATATCTTATGTTTTTGATTTTCCCTCCAATATTTGTAATGTCTATTTGATATATAGAGAATATCTTCATGTATTGGCTTGAAACACTTATTTATGGTGGTGGTGAAAAAAAAGAGGGTCCCTGTTTTTATAGGCCATGTGGCAGGCTTTAGAATAGTTTTAACACATCATCAAGGAGACTGGGGTAATATACCGAGTGATATCTTTGAAACAAATAGTATAGCAGCACCAAAATTTCTTCTCACATACTCTAATGCTAGGAAAACACAGTTTTCATAGTTTTAGCTGCCATCAATTTCCTTGAACATTTTGCAATAGTGGTAATTGTGAATCTGTTGTTTTTTATCCCCCCCTTGAAGAAGTCTCTAGTTAAAGGTGTTAGTATTATGAATGCAAATATTTAAAATGAGCTCCAGACTTGAACTGCACCAGCATGACATGACACTTGACACTTGCCATAATTCCGGACAACTCCATTTTCCATTTTCGATTTATACCTTTATTAGCCTAATGTAATAGTTTTAGTTCATCATAAAGTCTCCAGCAACTTGCAACCTTACCCTATGCTACCATGTTTGTATCTTAACATATGGTGGCCTGTAATAACATAATTTTTTTATAACCGAGTCTAAATACTGTACAGTATACAGTATCTAATACATTTTAGGATTATGTGAATATTAAAAGTGTTTTAATGGTGTTGAGCAGACAGCTATTCTTATACAGTATTATATGTAGTTCGCTTAAGGTTTTCTTTATTTTTTTTTAAACTATTACAGAATTTTACATTGAAGTTCTAATTAATGATACTGCATCAGAGAAAAACCAATGTTGATTACAATACTGTATAGTCTTGCAAATACTGTATGTAGGTTGGTGAAGAGTGGATGAGTTCAAGGTACTGGATACTATGTAATAGTAGCTGTTGCTTCTCCTTTCTACAGAATGATGCCAGTAAGATCCTGATGTTACAGAGATGCGAAGGTTACTCTCCAGTCTTTTGTATGGTCCTTCCTACATCCATAGATAATCGCCCTCTGCCACCACTATCACCTACTGACTTTTCCAATGAACGATCACCACAAACTGAAGAAGCTCTCGGTACCATTCAGCAACAGGTAATACATATGTTGCTTCTATATACTAATAACTACTAATAACAGCATTAGAAGAAAATAAAAATACAGAATCTACATTCAATATGCAGATTTTGGAAAAACATTTGATAACTGTGACTATGGAGTGCTAGCTAATAAGATGAAAGCTAGGAAAATAACAAGTAATGTTCAACTGTGGATTTTAACACAATTGAAATCCAATGATGCATTTTAGTATCATGGTTTAGCAGTAATTAGTCTTGTATCCGATTCTCTAAATTTCTGAATTTCACTTTATTTTTTTCTGTTTGCAGCTACATGATGCACCTTTTTCTGAAATTGGTGTGCACACCTAAAGGCCACCATATTGGGTATGAAGGGACAAACCAAAGATCACCTTGGGCAATCCTGCATTCAAAACAAACTACCTAAACATTCATTTTTGATCCTATGATTCAAGTTTTTGTTGTCTAACATAACATCGTGTCAGAATTTTGCGACATTATGACATAGGTCATAATGAATTGGAAAAAATCTAAACTTATGAAAAGTTGTTAAGGGCGAGTGTTAGAGAATGGCATTGTGCTTATTTTGGGTGTGCTTGTTCTTTCAAGAAAGTCAGTCTACATTAGATTAGCACTTTGAAGATTTAGACCCTGGGTGCTTTGGTCATGAAGTACTCTAAATCTTTAGTGTCTACATTTACATCGAAGATGAAGGGATATGCTGTATGAGCTCAATTATCCGAAGCCTACTGAACCATATACTTGGGTTATCTGGCCAAAAGCGTGTCTAGATATCCAGATACTTTTCTGGGAAAATGAGTGAAGTTTGTTTTAAATTATATTTTGATTCATAGTGTGTGGAAATTTAAATTATGTGGATTGTGGTACAAAAAATTGCAAATACTGTATGGTCATTTTTGGGCTTCCCCGGTAAGAATTCTGCTTATCCAGATGTCTGGCTTGTCTGGTGAGGGGTCATTCCTAGATATTCTGGTTAAGGGAAGGGAATTGTCAGGGGGAAAGTGCCAAGCCATTATGACTATATAGCACTTGAAAGGGGGTCAGGATAAGGATTTGGGATGGGACAGGGGGGGGGGGGGGAATAGTGGCCAACCACTTGGACGGTCGGGGATTGAATGAAGACCTGCATGAAGCGAGACTATCGCTTTACCATCCAGCCCAAGTGGCTGGATAGTCTGGTTAAGCGAGCTTAGGCAGTATTTTATGATTTACAGAGGGTCACATGCTTTCCAGGCGCCGGAACTGAGACTGAACGCATGACCTTTGTTGTCCATTAAGTGGCTTATCATCCTGAAAAGTTAGGGGAAATATTTTTACAATTTTATTGCAGAAATTGAACAGTATTTTGTTTTGTACTCACCAGTATGAGAAGTTCTGATCCGCTTCTTAACTTGAATATTAATAGTTGATGGAACTTTTATTTAGACGGAAAAGGTGTTGATGGTTTTGGTTGACTGAAGATGGAGATTAATGGTGATGAGGTAACTTCAGCAGACCACATTTAACCAGTTACTCTAATGTTATATGTGAGTAAGAATTGATTGTGACAGAACTTTTTCAGCTGTTTTGTATTTTGTTTCCAGTCTCCTGCAGTTTCAAGTTGGGTGACCTCAACCAATTAAAATTAGTGCTATTTGCTGTTCCCCTAATTGTGGAAGGAGAAGCTTACATGATAGATCTCAATGTAAACAGTGCAACCTCATTCGGCAAACTGTACCACCCTTATTCATTTGAACGAAGAATTTGTTCAACCAGATATGCCTTCATGAGGCATTTGTATGAAGCTGTTTTTTTAAGACAAAATATTACATAGATATGCCTTTTCTTTCTCTTAATGTTTGCCCAATGTAATATATGTTGGGCAACTACCAGAACCTGTAAATTGAATCCATTTAGCCTATTTCCTATGCACCAGCCTTGAAACCACATTTTCAAAAGTTGAGGGGGGCTCATATTTAAGTGAAGAAAAACTAGGTAAACTCAAAATGAAAGCGAACCGTAGAAATTGATTTTCACACATGATAACTTTCCCACAGGACTGTGAACTCTGTCCTGCTTCCTAAGCAAATCCACACATCCCCCACTTCCCCAAATTGCAAATAACTTGTTTGGCGAAGTGGGTGAGTAAATCCGGCCTGGAAAGCGTGCATCACAATTGGAGATTTGCAGAAATAAGGTTTATGAATCGAGGTTGCACTGTATTTGCATTATAGTCTTTTATATTAAAATATAGCACATGCATACATTATCATTCTATTTTTTCACTTGGAGTGGAGAGAATTCATTTTGGTGATAAATGGTGAATAATATTGTGAATGATTTATGCAAATATGACAAAAATATCACTCGTCTTTTCATTTTTGATATAACATCACAGTATATAGCACCACAGATAAATAAAACATTAACTTGCACCAGTAATTAGCCACAGTATACCCAACGACTTCATGTGATAAGTATACAGTACAGTGCATCTAGTATGTATCTAGTATACATACAGTGCATTGTCATTGATTTGATTAAATGTAGTTTCTTTGCAACCAGGTGACGAGGTTTCTCAAAAAAGCAGAATCACAAGTTGAAACCAATATTCGTGCATATACGGATCAGCAGCAGACAGCACTTCATGCTCTCCAAACACGAGCACGCAGGGATAGACAGACTGTCATGAGACTTCTTGCTAATATTCAGGTGTGTATTTTATGCATTATATTTATACTGTATGTAATGACTTGGTTGGATGACGTTGTGCAGCTTGTGCATGAAGTTTGATATTGATATCCTCATGTTGTTCATCATGGAATTTTTAATGGATTTAGGATATCAGTGAATGTTGATTAAAGGTTCAATGAGCTTGGCCTCAGGCTGGACTCGGGGAGTAGAAGAACTCCAGAGACCCTCTCCAGGTATGCTTCCCTCTCTAGGTAAGAGACACTAATAAAATTAGTGGAACTAAGGGTTGATTTGGGACTAACAAGTTTTGAAAATGAGAAATCAGTATAAATCTAACACCCAAATCCTTATCCTGTTCCCTTTCAATTGCTATATAGTCTTAATGGTTGGCACTTTCCCCTGATATTCCCCTCCTTTATAAAGTCATTTTATNTAAATAAGTTGCATCTGTATGACAACAGTAAGGCTTGAATTTTGAATTAACATTCTTGGGATGAAAGTCAGATTTCAGCCTTTGTTTTGTCTTTAGGTAGATAATTATCTGGGGTACAAACTTCAAACTGACTGGGAATTGTGCAAGAATCTCATTTCTACTAATGATAGGATAAAGATGCCAATTTTTGACCACTGGCAGTTTAAGATACTAATACTGTACTGTAATACTAATTAATAATAATAATAAATAATAATGTTTATTTAGGTAAAAGTACATACAAAATGAGTTACAACCAGAATGTTGGATTACTAGATAGAGCAAGTATATACTATGCCTAAAGCTACTAATACGCGCAGCGTTCCGGCAAAATTAAATGCTAAATATTGCAATCTTAACAAAACAAAAAAAAGCCAGTGACGTTACCGGAGCGGCCAGAGAACACATATGTAATCCGCCGCTCATACTTACATATGGGGATCGCTGCCACAATTAATGCGTTGAAGTAAAAAATAATCGAGCTCTTCTTGGATACATTTCTACTGAAATCCTGAAGCAACAGCTCTTCCTCCTTTGTTAACTTTTCCTTGGTGACCATGTTTGCCTGCTTGTTTATGATGCTGGTAGTGTGCGGGAAGGTTGTAGCCCTGGAGGGAGCAGCGGTGAAGGCGGGGTAAGGAAGGCGAGACACCAAGCAGCTCCCGGCACACCTCCACACTACTCCCAACCCCTGAAAACAAATCAGGTTCCAACTTTCTTGCTATTGACACTTTCACCTACAAAATATATTTAATATGAAAAATAAATTGTAAACATGGAAATCTTTGTAATAAAGTACATTATCAAAACATTTTAAATTATGTGAAGTCTTATAATTTAAACAAAGGTAATGAAACATTAATATTATAAAGTCTAAGATATGTCTTAAATAATGATATCCTCCAGCATGGCTGCCATGGCTGCCAACATTGTCT
The DNA here is from genome assembly GCA_020271785.1 of Procambarus virginalis. NCBI lineage: Eukaryota > Metazoa > Arthropoda > Malacostraca > Decapoda > Cambaridae > Procambarus > Procambarus virginalis. The sequence continues at coordinate 28,622,339 of WNGS01165751.1, read as the reverse complement.
TGGTGACGTGGGCTGCTGAGGGCCACGAGCCGGGCCTTCTGTAAAGTTGGTCTTCCTGTAAAAACACAAGTCAGCCATAATATGCAGTGTAGTACAAAATAAAAGCAAAGCACAATTACACTATACTTGCCACAACTTAAGATTTCACTTTATATATATTTACATTTAACAAATATAAGTACTTTAAAGTCTTTAAAATACTTAATTTATTGAATATTTAACACGATCAAATAAAATAATAAACTATTGCAAGGTGCGTCTCATATATTACAGTGGAGGAAATCAACCTCTGTTGAAATGGGAACTATTATCCATTTAGTGCATAAAACCTTCAACGTTATAACGGAATTTATTCAGAAGGTGCTTTACTAGGTGATAGGCTTAAATGGTTGAGTGAGTGTGTAGAGTGTGAGTGTGTGTTGCGTGAGTGTGAGTGTGTGTTGTGTGAGTGTGTTGGCCAGCAGGTGGCTAACTCCGCTTCCCCCGCTCCTGTAATCAACATTGCCTTAACGTTTCTCTCTAGAATTATATTTTGTACTCAAAATCTGCCTGTTGTTACATGTATTACTTGAGTAGTGCAGTTCTGTAAGGGAAAAATCAATGGCCAGTCGTATAACAGACGGTTATCTAAACAAACTGCAAGCTGTGAGTGGAAGTGAAAGAGGTTAGAGGCCCTTAATGGGACAGGCATTTAACCCCTAAATGAACTTGGCTAAGCCAGTTACAGCCTTGATGAGTTAATTACAAAGTTTGCTAACATATGCATTAACAGTCTATTCACATTTTGTTACTGTCTTCCCCTTGCCACTTCGAGGGTGTAAGGTTTTTAATTTCATCACCCCCTGTCGCGTAGTGGTAAGATGCTCGCCTGGTGTTTCGCAGGCACTTTAAATGGGAGGATTTACTGGGCACAAATCCTTAACTATAGCCTCCGTTTAACCCAACAGTAAAACGGGTACCTGGCTATTAAACGATTTTGTGGGGTTGTATTCTGGGGAACATAGGATTAAGGACTTGCTTGAAATGCTGTGTGCTAGTGGCTGTACAAGAATGTAAGAACTCTTGTATATATAAATAAAAAAATAAATCATCCACATAGTTTCCTACCTAGTGCTTCAAACTTGCACTGTATCTTGTTCTACCCACTCCCCCAGTATATGTGCCTAAGTAATACAACTTCACCATTGTTATCACTGCTATCAGCTTAAATCATGATTGTTGTGTTGAATGCAAATTCTACTAATTTAGAATTAATCCTCAAATTATGCTACAATGTACATGTTGACAATTCTCAAATTTTACAGTAATGTACCTATTAATTTTCTTCAAATTTTCTTACAGTATATCTGTTAATATTCTTCAAATTTTTCTACAAGTTACATACTTAAAATTAACTGTTAGATTAAGGACCTGCCCAAAATGTTTTGTGGGTTAGTGGCTTTGCAAGAATGTAAAAACATCAATCCTATGTACTCTCATAAACCCAATGTACCTTCTTGTATATATATAAATAAATAAATATAGCTTCAGGGCACCCGTTCCTCCCAACCACAGGGCATGGGGAGAGGTAGGTACCCCTAAGCACACACATTTCCCTATCAACACAAACTAAAATATATATAAATGGTTAGTTGGTAAGTTTCACTCACAGGATATAAGATAATAATAATTATGGTTAGTACACTGGAAAAATCTTTTGTATTTTGTTTTTCTTATACAAGACACAGCACACAAAGGGAGGGGTGCACAGTGTATCATTAACCACTGCACTGTGCGCCTGTTTTTGGCAAAAATCTCTTAGTGCAATTGTCAAGGACATATTTTTGTGGTTTTTATAAATGTTCAGGTAAAGTTAATGTCAAAATGTTTCCAAACTTAACTATTTCCATTTCAAAACGCAAAGAGTAATGAAAACATTAGAAAACATTAAAATATAGCCCAATTAAAAAAATAGCACAACTTTCAGAGCACTTAAAGGTGCTGTACACAGTGCAATGGTTAAAGAAAAACTAAAGCTAAGGGTTAAACAACAAATCTGCCTAAGTGGCAGGTATAATGTCTTTGACAACAGCAAACATGGACAAATACAGAACTTCAAAGTGGAAGCTCCTCGCAAGGCCCCGGAGCAGGAAGATTGTCATGTATGCACAGACCTAACACAACTAGTTGGAGTTTTAATTAGTTAATTATGGTCCGTGTAGTTACCATGTACTCAGCTAATTGTGTTTGTGGGGGGGTTGAACTTCGGCTCTTTTGATCCCACTGTTCAACAGTCAATTAACTGGTGTACAAGTTCATGAGCCTATTGGGCTCTCATATGTACATGGGAAGCTGTGTATGGAATTTACCTCTACCACTTCATTTATTAGTGTATTCCTTTGGCTCATTACACTGACACTGAACAAATTATTTCTAATAGCTCTATGGCTTATTTGGGTATTACAGCTCCTCCTGTGTCCCCTTGTTCATATACCACTCATGCAATAGTCCGTCCTTATCTACCCTATCAATTCCTTTGAGAGAAGTACTCGAGGCACTAGAGTACTAGCCTAATTGTTCGGGGGGGGGGTAGAGCTTCGGCTCTTAGGTCCTGCCTCTCAACTGTTTGTGTAAAGTGTGTTAGTGGCCCTCTAGTAAATTCAGGTAAATAATTTGCCTATTGGGTCATACCAAATCATTGCAAAAATGTTGACTTTTCAACACAATCCTCTCGGATATTCAGGAAATTTGGTAGGATGGTAGAGGACATGGAAGTACCTGTAACGTGCATATGCAAATGTTTAGCACTCAGTGATACATAATATTCATACAGCAGAGTTGCCAATGTGAAAAAAATACAAAATTTTTGCTTTACATGCTTAAACGAAAATCATAACTTGGCTTCTAATTATGGTTAAAACTTTCATATTTGCTAGTACAAGTATTGAAGCTAAAGAAGCATTGTTTTTGTTAAAAATTGTTTTACATTAAATATTTAATTTTTCATTTCAAAATCACATGACATGACCTTTGACTTTGAATGTATAAAAAGCATATCTTTAATTTGTTTTGGGAAAATATAGTTAAATTTATTCTCTTTGGTATTACAGTAGTTACATCTTGGGATGGCTTTGGGAACAGCAGTAAAAAAAAAAATAGTGGCATACCTTGCATTCACATTAGAGAATGAAATATAACATCACAAACAACTGTGAGGAATGCTTACAGTCATAACAAGTTAGTGCCTTCTCTTCTGCAAACCCTCTACTGAGGTTTGAGTGTCCGCAACAGTTAATGTGCAAGTTCGCCCAGTTGCAGTATATGGGTCATCCTTAGTGAGAACCTGTTCAATTGGAATGTTCAATACGTCTGGCTGGTGAGGATAGATACATGATAGGGGATGAACCATTGGGTTGTAGGAAAGTGATCAACACCTCCTGTGGTGTTGGTCAGGCAGGTATTGAGAGGGGGGGGGAGCCCTCCCACAAAAAAATAAAGATGTATAAATAAATGAAAGGAAGATGAATTAAATTCTTATTTAGCCATACTCTGATAATTAAATAAATGTTTATATTTGGAAGCTAAGATGTATTATTTTCAAGCTCTTATACTGTACTATGTTGAATTTACAGGCTGAAGGGGCAGATTTGGTCGAATGTCACAGAATCACTTACCACATTCGTGAGGATGACAGTCACTGCAGCAGCTCGACTTACCTGCTCATTTTAGAGCAGATGATATCAAAACTAAAGGTCAGCAATGCTAAATATTTTAAAATGGCATTGGAGTATTCGGAAAAAAGTACTGTGATTCTTAATGAGTTTTTATTCCAATACTGTAATTTTCTTTTATTCTGTAGTGTTTTAAGCATCTTTATGTATGAACAGTACAACCTTGATTCAATGAACTATATGGGACCAACCCCCAACTTGTTGCAATTGGAGATGCCTTCAGAATGGATTTCCCATGCCCTGTAGACTGATTTCACTTGGTGAAATTTTAATTTCAACGTATAATAGACAATGACCAAATGAACATATCTTTACAAAAATGTAACCACATCTAGCTTATTTCTCACATTCCCAGCCTCAAAACCTATTTTCAGAAGGTAGCATGACCATATCTAAGTGAACGAAAACCTTGTCGACTTGGAATAAAAATAAACCACAGAATTTGGTTTTAAAAACCCTCAGTAGCTTTCCCATGCCTATTGAGGATTATAATACTTTATTATAATAATGCTGCATTAACTTTAAAAGATGAGACCAATAGTTAAATATCTGAACGTTATTTTGACTTGTACGAATAATATATTAACTAAAGACTGTTCTGTCAAGAACATGCATATACAGTAATTGTCAATGTGTTTTAGAGAACTTAGACATGCTTTGTTTAATACATAAATTAATACATAGATAAAACTGATTGAAGTATTTTCAACTTTTGTAGTTTTATGCCATAGTCTTTCATCCTTTGAAGCACAACGCAGATGTAAAGTTATAAGCTCCTGAGCTTTGAGAGAGATGTCACATGTAGACTTCTTTGAGAAGGTTTTTGGTTCTTCAATAGTCCTTATCACTTGGTTATAAAATATCTCGGGAGACTGAATGTTATGTTCCCCCTCAAAGCTAAGAAGCTTCCAAAGGGAACAATGTTTATAATTAAAAAAAATTAACCCCTTTCAAAATTCAGGATATCATTGAGAATTTGAAGAATGATGTTGAGAAGTCACAGTCTTCAGCCCCACAAGTTCTGCATGCATCAGAAGGCTCTTCTGGTAAGTATTAACTATTCCTATAAGAGATACCATATGCTTTGTGATGGTTATTATTCGTGATACTTTCACTTTGTATCACCTTCAGGTGAATGTCTATTTTCTTGATGCATTGATATTACAACCTGCTTACTAGAAGGTGTATGTATCTATTGGATTCTTATTAGAATTAAAAGCCATAACTGGAGGAAGTAGAAAATATCTAATGATAAAGTTTGCAGAGAGCAATTGAAGCTTGGTGGGAAGGACTTTATCTAATACTGTACAGTAATGTACTTATTGTACTGTATTGCTAAATAGTAGCATCGGTTGACTACTGTACTAGCAAGAATGTTTTGAGACATGTTGGTTTGAAATGTATTATATGTCTATTTCTAAAGGTTATATTAGTTAATTGTATTTTACAACTTAGTCTCGTTGTTTTGTACACATCTTTTTTGCATTGATTGAGATTTTTTTGTATCCCCAACCTTGATGTTGGTTAATTGGCAGCAATGTTTAAAAGTTTTTATGAGAAATTTCTGTACAATGGTTTGTATATCAAATATATGAAGCATTCATTTACTGGCTGTAAAACCAAATATAAAAAAGTGTCAAGTCAAGTTTTCTTTGCAGACTGTGCATATAAAGAAAACAGAATGGAAAGGTAATGCAATATAATTGTATTCTAGTACAGTATTGAAAAAGTCCTCAAATAGGAATAGTATAGTCAGAAATGTATATAATGCAATATGTTAAGAGTGAAAATCATGGATTTGTGGCAATGCATAATTTATTTTTAATATGATATTTATGTTGTTGGCAAAAAGAATTACCTATGGTAAAAATGCTTAGTATTATATTTAAATTTCAGCTAGAAACATTGTAATAATTGTCAAGTACTTTACAGGCCTTTTATATTATTGAGAAAAAATCTGTAAGAAAATAATGCTTTACAGATAATGAAAGTTCCGAAGAGTCGCTGGAAAACTCTGGGGATGGTAATGAAAGTTTGGGATGTCAAAAGATGCCAAATTCCTCCTCATTTGTGATGCCTGCAGACAGTAAGCCATTATCTGATAAACACCCATCAATAGATGCACTTGTGGATGATGGAAATGCATCTGGAATGGTTTTATCACCTAATATTGTGACCTCTACATCATCGAGTGCACTGCCAGGGGCAGTTCTGCCCACCTCTTTCTCTAACACATTTCCAACAGCTCCAGAAACTCACTCATCACAAATTAGTGGAATAACAGATCCAACCACAATTCTTACTTCATCACTAAATGTTGAGCAGTCATTATGTGATACTAGCTATGGAGACCAAGCAGAACATTTAAAATGTATGAAGGTAAGTATGTACTATACCTGTTTGACCAATTTGAAATAAATGTTGTGCATTATATATCTAGAAAAAAATATGAATAAATTTAGTGTTGAGAATGTTTAAATGCTCAAGTAATTAAATATTTAAGGTTGGGATTGTATGATAAGATTTATATTTTGCTAGTCAGGTTAATACACATTAGACTGAGTAATTCATTGTTAGGCTCTTTGGCATGCTTCAGTCAACAGCCATAAACTACATTTTGTTAGGGTTTAAGAGGAAAAAAATACATTCCTGTAACCTCCAACCCTCTACATTATAGAAAATAAAAAATTCAGTACTCTAATGATATTAAGTGTTGAATTTATAAGTTATTAACTGCTATACTTGATGAATGTTGAATCCAAAAGCTTGGTGTTGCTGGCTGCAATGATAACCTGCTGTTACTTTAACATTTAGTGATCTTCAACTGTTTGTTTGTACTGACTTGCTTACCTATCAGTGACTGAGGGAGGGAGGTCTAGCTCTTTATGCCCTGCCACCTAGCTGTTTATACCTGCCACACTACTGTAATTACCTCTCTCAACATTATCGTTTTGGGGCTCCACGGAAGATCCTCAGCCTTGCTACACTGCAAATACCATGATGATTTGCTCCAGTTATAGATAATGTTTTCCAATTTCTCAGTGTCTTCCTAAAATTTAACTTTCAATACATTAGCAATGATGTTTGCTACTGCAGAGATTTAGAGGACCCTCCAAACTCTTGGGATGAGCAAAGCTATGTGCAATTCACTTAAAATGTCATGTGAAACAAATGTAGAAATGAGTGAGACATCTGCATGTACTGAGAGCTATGGGATGTCATTTAGTCAACCATGTATTTAATGGTGATGTAGTGTGCTCAAAACATAGTTGTCTAAATTTAATAAACATGCACAAGGTGTTTCTTAACCTGTATATACGGTGTATTATCCTAGTATCTATTGCCAAATTATATTATAGACTTTGTAATGTGATGACTTTCTAAACATCAGTGTGGAGCAGAACTACCAGTGGATGATGAGGCGGCATATTGCAGCATGTCCAACTGTGCCATCCTGCACACTTGTCCACGGTGTTGCAGGTACGTAACAAGAATCTTATTTACATCATTGCTGAAATAGATTGTGTTACTGTATATCTATTAAAAAGATATCAGAAAATATCTTTAAATATCTATCGATATTCAAAGTATATCTATCAAATTAAAGGTGCTCACAATATTAAGAAATTGTATTTGTGGAATAATTTATTATGTCCCCTCTGCTTTACATCATCTGCTCTTCAAATTCACAGTTGTTATTTTATAATGTATCAGAGCTGTTATTTAACTTTTTTTTTGCCATTCATGTTGTACTGTACTGTTTAATCTTACTCTGTGATCTGTGTGGTAATGAAAACCTTTGTTTTAAAAGGAAAATTTTAATTTACAGATGTAATATTTTTTCTCAGTATTGCAGATTCAGTCTCCAAAAGACGAAGACGAATAGTAGAAGTGGATGAACCATCCGTTTCTGTTGACTTGACTGGAAGTGAAAATAAGAGCTCTGAAACACCTGTCAAAAAACATACGTGTGAAAAATGTGGACGAGTTTTCTCCAAATGGAAACATCTCTCTATTCACTATACAAAGGTTAAGAAGTTATTTTGCATGATTATGACATTCTTCTCTTCCCCTATAACACCACTGGCAGCAACACAGCAGTAACAGGCAATGGCTGTTACACTGATACTATTGCTCTGGTATCCATTGTATATGTGTTCTATTGCTATGGCAATATTTAGGTACATTTTGAAATGCATGCAGTACATGAATGAGTATAATATTCTAAATGAGCTGTTTCATTAACTTTACTGTGAACAACTGACACTAGTATGATAAAGCATATTTTAATGAAATACAGTGCATCTAAATATCATCTACGCTCTTCCATTCTGGATCCACGCACAGCTTTCAAATGCTGTACTGTTCAGTATTTCAAACTTTCAAATGCAGTTCTGTACTGCAAATTATCATTTTTATAAAGAAAATTCACAAATTTATTTTTGCTGTGAAAAATATACCAGTAACTCATAATTTTGCATATTTACATATTCCAACTAGTTTTTGATGTACAAACATTTAATGTAAATAATGTAAATGTTATTTAAGTGATTATATAACACAAAACCAAATACTGTACTGTAGTTTCATGTTTTTAACATAGGTACATTTAGATGAAGATGGTGGAGAGGTGGGTCACCCAGAACTTCTGGGAAGCAATACACTGCCGCTCTACTGTTGTAAGACGTGCAACCTGGCCTGTCTTTCTGTACAGAGGTTTAACACACACACATGTCGTCTTCCCACTGACGATGATAACACCACTTCCACTGTAAGCTCGGGGATTCTATTTTTTGTTTGTATGTACTGTATGTATAATTTGCTTAGCTAATACAGTACTTTTAATTTTACAGTTATGTACATTTGACCCTTGTATAGCATTTGGTTATACTGTACAGCACATTTTTGCCATAAAAGGGTTTTCCATTTAGTGTTCATTAATTTAAATTGCATGCACTATGATATAGTACATAATAATGATTATAGAGTTCACTCGTCTGTCCACTCTAGCAAAGACAACCATGACCTGGCACTCTCCTCAAACCTATCAACTTGTTCGTTAGTATTGCATTAACGCACTGTGTCACTGACTGTCTCGCCCACTCACTCTCACCTACTAAAATTGTTACAAAACCCTTTGTATTTTCTTGGTAAATAATGTCAAATATTTGTGTGGTCGTTGCTAGTGAATATTGCTGTATCCTTATTTGGTTTGACTTTTCTTGTCCTGGGTTTACCCATTGTGGTCTGTGCTTTCCTTATGTTTATTGTCAGAGCTCCTTGTCAGGTACCAACATGTCATGTCCCTGATGCTAGATATTTATCTTGATGTCTCTGCCACTTGTGTGTGTGTGTTTTTTTTTTAACAGTATTTTAAAACATAGCACTTACCTTGACCTGCCCGATCACACGTGGTTCAGATTTCAGTATGTGTATTTTGGATTCAAACTTGTTGTGTGGGCTGTCACAGTGGTAGTTTTGAACCTGGGGGTGGGGGAAGGTGTTAGTGGTTTAGTTCCCCAGCTTTGGGGCTTTTTCCTTCTTGTTTTGAGCCATTCAGGATTTGGTGGGTTTTCTAGATGGTGCTGAACTGATTATGTGGTGTGCAGTTTGTCTTGTTGTAACTCTGAGTCAGCTAACCAGTCTTTTCCAACTTGGCCATTTAAACAAGATTATTTATCATTTTACTTGCTCCCACTTCTAGCTGTGAGGGTTGGCCATGTTTTCCTGTCTTCCAGACAATGTTCTCTGATGCTTAGTCTGCTGTGTACTACACTAGAAAATGAAGAGGGGGGGTTCAAGTTACCTCTTTGGGGTCTTCGATAGTTCCATATCTTTTCCTTGCTGATTTCCAAGAGTTGAAAAGAGGGCATTCACCTTGTGGACTGCCACACACCCTACCTGAAGCTGGTGTTTTGAACTTGGGCATTTCCTCCTCCTTCCTGTGGCCCATTTTTCTGTTCATGAGTCTGCATGTTGGCCTGTTTTTCCCACAAGCTATTCCTTCATTACCCAGTAAGGATATTCTGCAGTCTGCTTTTAGTCTTAATTTATATATTTTCAATGTGCTTTCTCTGTGGTTTTAGAAGGTTTGCCTCCCTTTGGGGCCTGGACTAGCTTGGGGCCAAGGCTTGTGTACATTTTTTCTTCTGGGAGGCTCTCCGATAAGTTGGCTCAGGGAGCAACTTAAGTTATCGTGCTCAGAAGTAGGCTGATGAGTAATATAAAAATGCATCTTTCTGGGTACCCTCTCAGATACTCTCTTTTCCACCCTTGGTGTTCTGACTTTGTTGTTCTTGTTCAAGTGACCAGGACTTCATTTGAAGATGCCATCTCATACATTGTGGTGACGGTGGTGCTGTTGTCACCTAGTGGCAGTTGGAGTAGTCAGTAGTTAGTCAACTGGTTGTTTGCAGAGAAATAACTATCATTCAATTTTTTTAATTATTCCCATAGTGACAAGTCTATTTGTTTGTGGATTGAACCTGATCTTCCCTGCTTTCCTTCCCCAGCTTGGTAGTAACTTCATAAAGGTTGGTAGCTTGTTCTACAAGAGAGCTGGTGAAAGGGGAATGACAACATAGTAGAAGATAAAAGTAAAATTCCAGTGAAAATTATTTTTTTAAAATTATAATGCAGTATTAATGTTCTGTATTGTACTGTGAATGCTTCTGCCATTGTGATATATTTTTATTGTAACTTCTTGTTTCAGCTTTCAAACAGAATTCTTATTACCAATGTACTTAAACTACACAAACTTCGTAAGTTTGTGTGCGAGACTTGTGGTGTGGAGTATCGGACCTTCAAACGCATCACCTACCACCTGCCTCGCTGTTCGCCTGGGCCTTATCCTTGCAATGTGTGTGCATTGCTCTTTACTACACAAAAGGAACTTAACTACCACAAGAAAAAGTTGCACAAGTATGATCTGAGTATATTTTATATTATTTGTATGTTTCCACTTGTATTTTCATTGAAAATTGTACGGAGGAACATTAAAACTTATGTTATGAGCCAATACAAGTTACAGTATCTTGTGGCTTCAGATTGTTCAAGCTATTACCACTTAAAGAATTTGCAGTGTCCCTTGGACAATTATCACGGCATTCAGGCGGGTCACATTCTCGGCACTGGAATTGCAGGGATCTCTCTACACAGTCCCTGCAAGGTTGTTAAATGGGCAAGGGGTCACAGGAGATAAGACCAGTGTAGCCTGGAATAATTGAAAGAAGTGTATTGCAAAAAATCATAAGCTGTGTAAGAGTTTTCCTCTGTAATCAAACTTGACAACCAAGCGAGGTGTTCTTCTGAATAATCCACTATCTGCCAAGAAACTTAGTAGGCTACTCTTGGCTACCAATAGATGGCAGCACTATCTCCACAAGAGCCATTGGATTCCACCTGCTCAAATTCTCTCTATGTACTCGGCATGTTTGGCAGGCTGTGTCCAGAGAGTAAGTGAGGAAGTGTGTGATTAGGGGGATAGATGGTTGTATGGGTAAAGAGGGGAAGTGGAAGTATAAGATTGAGACTAGATAAGAGGAGCCAATGAGGGTTAATTCATCAGTGGTCTATTTCCACCTCATATTCTGAGAGCAAGTGCCGATATGGATGTCTCTTTGATACATCACTCCTGAACAGCTATTCAGTCTGGATTCACTTAGATTGTTTGCCAGTGGTCTGTTCCTGGAATGGAGGCATCTTGACTCAATGCCTTTCTCTCTCTCTCTCTCTCTCTCTCTCTCTCTTGTTAGACTAGAAATAGCTTTGCGTCTGAATAATTGTGGTAGAGTCCTTCAAGCTGTCGTCCACATTTAGTGAGTGTCGAATGCATTTGTATATGGTCTCTACCATTTGTACCCAATTTTGAGGAAATGGGAGGTGGATATGACTTCTTTTGATATGCAAGAAATATGGACATCCTTGGGTGGATCTGTTCACAGCCGTGTCAGACCATCACCTTCCATGTACAGTATGTGTCCTTTATTCCCAGACCAGGTGGCCTTCACATTGAGTGCTCTTTGTGTTTGTAATTGCAAATGTTGCTCCCTGTTTGTCAAAACTAAGAAACTTTGCAGTCAGTATCATTTTGATGATTCTCAATTGGCCAGTTCAATCCTTGTCCCAAATTTGATTCTCTCTGCCTCTCTGCATCTGGTGCCCTTTCCAAATCTCCTCCCATCCTAGACAATCTGTGGCAGACCATATATGGATGGTTTGCTGCTTACCCCTGATTACATATCTGCTGGAGTCTCTGACCCTACTCTACAGTCACTTGCATTGTGACAACATGGTGGAGTTCCTTGGTTTTTGCAACCCTCCTGTTACTTGTAGTTCTTTACAGTGGGGGCCTTGCTGTGCAGTAAGTTTCTTCTATTTTTGTGGTCTTTCTTCTATTTTCTATTTGATGTTTCTCTTAGTGTGCCACCTTATGACCAATATTGTCTCATTCTGCAGGTCTTTAAGCTACTTACCTTATATTTTTGTGTAAACCTTTCCAAGCCTCTTTTTCTTAAGCTCACATGGGTCTTATACATCTTCACCCATGCATTTTCCTCAGGAGCCATCCTTGTCTTTGAACATCATTCTAGACTACCCCTCTTCTTCCTATTTCCATATTTTCCACTGCAATGCCCTACAAGTTTCCTGTTGTTAGATGTTCCTTTGAAGGTGGTGTTCCTCTTGGTCTTAGGTTCATGTTCTTGGGTTGAAGAATTAATCTCGGTCAGTGTTAAGTTTGTCTTTTTGACCTAATGTTCAGTACTGTCTATGCTCAGTAATCCGAATCATGTAGGGCCCATCCCGTATTCGAGTTAACTGAACATTCCTGGTAAGAGATTTGGCCGTGTAGAATGTAAACAAATTTAACAATTTAAAATTGTTTGTACAGCAACCAACATAATGACTGGATAAACAACTCTCATTGTTTAGGACCGTTGAAGGGTGCTAAGCTGGAAAAACTATATATCGCACTGTCTATGTTGCTAGATATTCAAAAGATGCTAAATATCACTCATGATGCAATGCAAGAACAAAAGGATCCCAGGAAGAGCTTAAAATATTCCTGCTGGGCCAGTGTTGAGAATGTCCTCTGCTTGACAACCATGATCCTTGTCAAGAGGACAAATCAAAACTTAAGGGGCAACTTGATTCTCATTGTTCAGAAAGGTTGGTAACCTATTATTGCCATGCTTAGTATATAAAAACTAGTAGTGCTATATACTGTACTTCGACTTAAAAATAAGTTGAAAATATACTAAGTGTCATAACTAGACTAGACAATGCAAGGGCAAATTGTTTTCACTGTATTTCAGAACTTTTTCTATACTTTGAACACAGGGATGAAAAATGCTTTGTATGTGAAGAGTGTGGAAAGTCATTCCAGAGGAGAACATCGCTACAGAAGCATGCCATTAACTGGCACGAGTCAAATAGTGCCATGGGTCCATTCAATGTGAGCTGTGCCCAAGAAGTTTATCCGTCGAATATACCTAACAAATCATAAACTGAGGATGCATGGACTGGACAAAAAGTTTTTGTGTCAGGTACATCATTTGGTTTCCCTTCTTGTGTAGTGAGAAGTAGTCCTCACTTTGCTTCTGATTGCAAGTAATGTTTATTTGATATGGGTGTATGTATATATGTATATATATATATGCCATGTGTGACCTACAGTTCTATCTAATGCATACTGGATACATATTTAGATATACAAAGTAGACAGTCTGGTTCGATAGAACAAATTTTATACACTAATGATAAAGATGTTCAGTAGTGGTTGAACAGAGCACAATTTGCTGGCAAGGCTATAGAGAAACACTAAGATGAGATGAATTATTTACAGTTAATTTTTAATGTTGAAAACTATACGAATCACTATATGCTGGCACAAACCTTACAGGTATGTGGTAATAAATCATGACACAAAATTCCTCATGGCCCACATGGAGGTCCATAATGAGCATAAACGGTTTGAATGCACCTTTTGCAAGAAGAAGTTTAAAAGGAAGGAAAAGCTCAAGTACCACGAGAGAATACACACAGGTATTTGGCTGTTGTTTGCAGTATTTTTGGTTATATTTTATTAACAATTGAGTTGCCTGGATAAAATCTTATGACAGAGTATGCATTTTTTTATATATTATTATACTTAATACACTGTCTTGGCTGTCTTACTTTAATGTTTTAACTATTTCATCACTATATAATGTTTTAATAATTATACTTTATCAATAATAATATCTTGCTATAATACTTTAACTGTTGAGTTAAATTTGAAGTGAAAATGTTTTTGGGTCCTCTCCTCCTCTTGAAGTATGTATTTGGAAATGAGGATACCATCCCAGGATCTTCAAATCCTCCTCCTTTGCTTGAGGGGAGGCTGTCTTTCCTTCCCAGGAGTTGGATGCTCATGTTGGAAGCCTTTCTGACTTGGGGCTCCTGCTTCAAGTTTGGATATACCGTAGTTCCAGGACCAGTTTCCAAAGCCCCAGCCTCCTCCCCCCACCTTTTTTCCCAAGGAGTTGTGGGTGACCAACCACCCACAACTACCCATAGAACTGTTGGTGGTAGTTGTACTGTTTTTGCTTAACCTTTCTGGGGCTTTGGTGTCCAGGCTGTATGTAACATTCCTTCAGACTGGGTTGGTGATTTGTCCACTTTCCCAGTTTTAATTCAGTGCTTCATTTGCTCTTCTCAGGGTTTAGTTCTTCATTTCATGTGACAGTGGATGTTAAAACACTTACCAAGTTCTCTGACTGTTACATTTCTTCTGGCCAGTCAGATGTGGCTTTGTATCCAGCCTTCATCATACAATCAGGGGCCACTGGTCTCTAGAGTTGTAACAATTACATCTACCATATTGTCTAAATATAACGTAACAATTACATCTACCTTGCTGTTTACTATAATACTATTACAGTATTCACATTACTCAGTTTGGTCTTTCTATAACCTTCGGCTTTTCCTTGTGACTATCTACTTGGGTGACTTGTACAGCAACAACCGATACTGCATGAACCTTGCTCCTTGCAGTATTGGCACTTGAGTTTCTAAAAGTCCAAATGGTTGGGCACTGTTCCTTCACACTGTCCATGCTCTTAATCTGTCTTTATATTCCTTCCAAGTACTATAAAGTAATTCTAACATAACTCTTCTAATAATTATGTTTCAATCTCTTTCTTTGTACTGTCCTTACATCGATAATTTTACAGAAAAATATTTATTTCCTTGACATTTTTATTTATCTGAATTTACCTGAGGGCCACTGACACTAGTGGCCTCGACGAGGACAGAAAGCCGGCGGCTTGTCGAAGGTCTCCCCCACCCATTTGCCTTGATAATCTTTTCCAGTTAGATTTTGAAATTCAACAGTCTTTTTCATTTATGGCTTCGGCAGGTAGACAGTTCCATGGGTTTATAACCCTGTGGGTGAAAAAGCATCTCCTGTTCTCAGTCCTACATTGTTGCTTGTTGAGCTTTAAACCATTGCTCCTTGTCTGTGTTACTTCTGACCACTTGAAGAAATTGTTCACACCAACATCCTCCAAATTGTTCAGTATCAATGAGATCCGCCCCGTCATGCCTGGTTTGCATTGTTATTCCTGTGGGCCTCAACTGTTCCTGATAAGAGAACGGTGGAGAATGATAAAGAGACTTGGTGCTGGAATGATTTTTGTTGCTTGGTTTTATGACTTTGCATACTTTATTCCTCGGGCACTGTTTTACTTACAATATACCTACTAGACTACATTTTGTATTGCCCTTCTGTCTTTAGTTTATATTTACAACATTTAATCATATGTATTCAGCTGAAAGTTATCTGATTTATACAGGAGAGAGGCCCTTCCATTGCCAGTTATGTGTTCGTGGCTTTGTCAGCAAAACGAAGCTAGATGAGCATGTGAGTCGTCATCGTGGGGACCGCCGCTACCGCTGTTCCTACTGCACCAAGACATATGCAGGAGCATGGGATTTAAAGCAACATGTCAGGTGAGGCAGACCCCAAACTGCACAAGATTTTAGAAAGTTAAATACAGTATTAATAATGCTATACTGTACTTCATTCATATTGATTATATTGTAGCTATTAGTATATACTGTACTACAGCAGTTTAATAGTATTGTATGTACTCGTCACAATTCTTACAAAAACCTCATGTGCTGTCTTCGTACAGTTTATGAAGAAAATCAATATCAATATGTGTATGCAAGGTAAATTCATTCTTGGGGTATTTTTTATTATATCCAATATAATTTAATTAATGATGAATGATTTGTTGCCAATTTTTTTGTATACCATACAGACTAGTAATGTCACCTATTGCAGAATACCAATTTCTGCATCATATGCATAAAAAATGTAATGCTTTACTATGCCTCGGCTCTTCCTCTCACAAGAGTTTGCTGACACTACTGTATCTCGGTTAAATTATTCCTAAATGCATTTTTGAAAGGCATTCATAACAGTACTTTTGTGTAACTTTTGTAATTTTGCTGCATTTCAGAAAAGTACATGACAAGCTGTGTGAGAAAGTTGCCGTGACTGTTGTTGCTCCGAACCAAACGAGCACTGGTAACACTGCGCTGACTCAGGTCAGTGCTCACACTGAAGATTGTGATATTTGCTCTTATAAGATATAATATTATACAATTTTCACTCTGCAATGTTCTTTCTGAACTATTTCACTCAACTATTCCTTAAAGTAAGCGTCTGTTCTCTCGCTGGGAACTGTAACTTGTAATTAAGCAAGGGGATACACAAATGTCGGCCCCACAGGAAACTGTACATGGTCTCTTGGTTGGTTCTAGGGATCACTGGAAAAATAACCATCCAGCTTTAGTGACCCCTTAGATGGAATGTATTAAATAAACTCAGCCTTTCAGCTTTTAGCTTTTTATAAACTCAGTCCTTCAGTTCCTATCATTTATGGATTCTTGGTATGTTCCCTTTTTTTGACATGAGATCTAGCCTTTGTTACCAAACCTTGCATTGCATTTGGTTCTCCATGTCTATGCTAGGGGCTGACTTTCTGGTGCTTTGAAAGTTCCTCCATTTCCCCACATTATAAGGGGTCAGGCTTGACTGATCAAGTTCAAGTATGTTTATTGAGATAAACAAAAAATACATCTCAAAGGGATAGAGTAGCTTAGGCTATTTCTACCCCCCCCCATTGACTGATCATGTTGTTTCTGCTGCAGGACAGCAACACAGTAACTTTGAATTGTGTTCATCTTCTGCTTCCTGAACTACCACCTACCTTGTTTCCATCCCACTCTTTTATCAAGATATGTAGTCTATTTTGCTTTACCTGGCCTTTCAGGGCAGTTTTACTCGGTTATGTGACTGGTCTTAGATCCCTATACTCCTCTCACCTCTATGAGCACATCAGATTCTGATTCTAGTTCTAGTGTTCAGTAGGCCTGCTCAAGTCCACAGGTCCCGTAGTTTGTAGCTGTTTTTTTTTTTGTACTAGAGTCAATGCACAAGGAAAGTTACCGAGGCTACCTAGGAAAGGGGGGTTTTCACTACATTCAGCACTTGATTTTTCAAGTGTTTTTGGTATGTAAATATATAAAAAATATTTTGTATCATTTGCAATACTATACATATGACAAATATTACTTTATGTTCTGACTTCTCCTTAGGCTGACTATATATATTTGTTTCCAAATTATTCGAAATTCACATGTCATTATTATCAAATTTGTTTACTGCTTAAATGAACTTACCTTCCATGAAAAAGTAGCATTTATAGCTCAGATTGGGAGACAAGTAAATATATAACCAAGTTGTATTAAAGAACTTTCCATAATGCTTAGTTAGTACTGTAATTAATTTTCTAGGTACAAGTTTTGGATCCTTTAGCCATAGCAACTGCAGCATCTGGTCTCAAGGAAGAGGAAGGAGTTACATGTGGGAGTAGTATGGCGCACTCTCATACCCAAGGCAATACCTCGTCGACCACCCTTGAAGAGGTAAAGTGTGCACACATTTTTTGTTCAAAGAGCACAAAAATATGATTTTCATATTGGTTCCCTTGAGCTAACAACCTGTATGGTCAACAGTTATACATTCTGGTTATTTATGAAATTGAACATAATTTCTGGCTGCTTTGCAATTAGTTAAAGAAACGGTATTCAAGTAAATTTTGCTCATCGTGCAATAAATAGCTTTGAATATGCAAATAGTTTAAATATTTTACACATGACTGAGTGGAGTGGGTCAAATTAGACCTGCACTGGACCTGACTCCTATAGTGTTAATATTATACTTCCTCTCCAAATTAGCACTTGCAGAGAATGTTCTTAATCCCCATAAAGTAAATAAAAGTATTGTTATAGAAAACATCACTTGCATAAAACTCGGAGCACATGTTGTCCTATGAAATGTGGCATACTCTGAGCAATAATCATACATCTGTAGCGTATATATTTACTTTGCTTTGAGGATATAACATTCAACTGTCATACTATTATTGTGGTGTATTTCTCTTCTTAATCTTTACAGGTTGGCAGTGGACTGGTTGGGGCTGCTCAATACATTACTGTGAGTGGGCAGCCAGCAGTGACTATTCCAGTAGTGGGAAGCATACAGGGACATATCCCACCTCTTGGTCATGTTGTGCAGGTCAGTGTTCATATTTTACAAATTTATTTAATTAAACTGTTGTAATAATTTGAAGTGTCAATCTTGGTGTTGAAACAGCTATGCTATAAACAGTCCTATTATAAAATATTACATTTGTTTCATCTGTTGGTACAGCTACAGTAATATCAATTAAAAATTCATAACATGATACTTAAGGAAACTGCAGAAGACTCATTGGCCTATATGAGGCAACTCTTATTTAAATCCGTACAACTATCCTATTTCCAAACCAGTATTTACTTCAGCTCTTTCCTAAATCTAAACTTATCCAAATTATATACATTGTTTATATCTTGGCAATATTAAAATACATAAGAACTACATGTTGACTATCCGTTGATGATTCTGAGGATCCCCACAGCCTGATCTCTGACCAGGCCTCTTGGTTACTGATCAATCTGATCAATCGGGCTGTTCGATGTGGCTGTTTGAGAAAAAAACAAAAAAGTGGCTGACACACTTCTTCTGGAAGCATTTAGTAGCATGTCTTTGAACACTAGTTTATTGTGGTTGTATGTAATAATTTAACTATAGCTACGAAAATGAAAAAGAATGAAAAGTACACTTATGGTGTCCCATTTTCCCTATAATCTTTGTCATATGAAGTATGTAATGTGTTACAGAAAACTCTTTTTACAAAGTTACTGTTTACTTCCCTAGGTATCTGGCTCAACTGTTCCTCTGGCTGGTGTTGGGACAGCCATTGGCACTGGTGGAACATCAATGCAAACAGTACAGACAGTGCAGGCAGTCCAGGCCATTCCAGGAGTGACTGCTACTGAATACTCTGTCCAGACTCTCCCTCCTCAAGCAGTACATACCACACAAGGGTATATTTTCACTCAAGGCTTTGATATGGTCAGTGGCACCTTGCAGTATTAGCAAGCACACTGTAAGGGATGGATTTCCAAAGAAGATGGAATACTTAAGACAACCAGACATTTGTAAAGGCTACAGATTTTGCTAATTATTCTCACTAGAGATAATCTACATGGAGTTGTCACCCTAAGTGTAATCAAAATACAGTATTAATTGAAATTGCTAAGCTTACTACTTTATTGACATTACTAGGTACCATATAGCTATCCTGGTATGTTTGTATGTTGGCAAAGGACTTGTCATTATGTATGCCACATGGTCTTTAAGGCAGTATTCTGGCAGCAGAACTTAATGCTGTATGAAATGTAATTACTGTACCAACAGACACCTCTTTTAAAAGGTAATTCAACATGTTTCATCAAATCATGTATAGTCAGCTGGGCCATGGTATCACGTTGAACTGCAACCTGTAAGCAGCAATAGTCTGACTTGTGAAGACTAGCTGTCAACAGTACAGCCTAATTAGAGACTAGACTACTGGGATGATTTTCCTTAAAACTATCATGAGATATTAATGACTAAGCATATCTGAAATTCAAAATAATGGATTGGCCAACTATTTAAGAAAACTAAATTGAAAAATGAGTAAAGAATGTATAAAGAGAAAATAAGAAAAAATATTAAAAGTAATAATAAATTTTACTTGATAACACAGAATCTCAAAAAATATATCTCGGATTGAGTGAACTATACCGTAAATGTTAGGAAGGAAAGCCTCATCATTTATTAATAACTTTTCTTGTGGTTGTACTGTGCATCATTGGGTGTTCCATACCAGCAATTGAAGGCAATTTAAATACTTGTGAAAGATTCTACAAAAGTATGAAAGAGAGCTTCAATCTTGCAGGTAAATGTATCATGCTTCTTTACCACTCTTGATACAATATACATGTAATGTTTTAACTGTGCATTCATTTTAGTAAGATATTGTACTTTGTATTTTCTTTATTTCATTCTAACAAACTATGAGTAGAGTGGCCAGTTATTTCAGATCTTATACAGTAGTTGAAAAGTCATCAGTATATTGGTTTTCATAATGACTTGTCATCATCCAAGAAACCATTATTTAATACATTTTTGCACTTTCTAACACATACAGAAGCATGATAACACTAGATTTATTTTGAATGTGTGTAGTAAAATATGCGACGCCAAAAGATGCATATTTGGACCAAAATATTCAGTGAAGATTTTCCTACATTGGAGTAGAAATATAATAGAAAAGCAGTTGCCATAAGTTGGCAATGTTGTGATATATATGCTGTATATATATATACAAAAGTATACCTAATAGGTAATACTCAAGTTTGTGGCTGGTAACAACCCAAGTTTACATCTTGCAAACTAATGGAGTGTATGTCCCATTTTCTTTTTTCTTTCCTCTCAAAAGAGGTTCACTTCCTACTAAGTATTGTGCCAAACTATGAGATAAGATGTAGATATTAGAACAAGTAATAAGGAACAAAGCATATCACATTTTGTCTCACTATCTGTTCTTAATCATTATTGTCCTTTGGTTCAAGAGTTGTCAATACATGCCTCTCTACTTTTGTGTAATGAATGATCTAGTAGTTCTTCAGTTTTATGGAGATTTTATTTACTCTACTTCTATAATGCTCTATATTATATATTATATATTATATTAAATATATTATACTTCTATACTATATTTATTATATATACTTCTATAATATATTTACTTATATATTATTTTATCAGGTGTAACTCATTAAAGTCATGTATGGTTTCTTAATCCTTTGATCTCTAGATACTGTACATTGATTACTTTATGGGGTAACTTGCCCCATCTTTCTAGATTTGTAGGTCTACTACTAACTACTGCATGTAGGAAATTATTGTATGCCTAGAATATTACAACAAACCTTAGTGAAACTCGTCAGATGTGTAGCAATCGTGCAATTTAATTGGAAAAAAAGTTTTGTCTGCCAGCATGTCACTTCTTTACAGTATAAACAAAAGTGGGGGAAATGTTTGTGGCAATGTCACTAGTTTTTTTGTGTATGAAAACACAACATAATTGCTTTTTACATCCATCTCCAGATGAGTATATAGTATTGACTCATGACAGTTCTTATTTTTTGGCTTTCAACCACTCTACCCAGGAACTTGTTAACTGCAGCTGGGTCAGTCTAACCTTCTTATCTCTGACATTGTTGGAGTCTTTTTTTTCTACACATCACCATCTGGCCATACCTAGAGGGGAATGGTGTGGTAACCTTGCGATGATTTCGGGGCTCAACATCCCCGCGGCCCAGTCCTCGACCAGGCCACGGGGATGTCGAGTTGTCTGGTTGTTGGTAGGCCAAAAAAGACCCCTGTATGTGAGCTGCATACTGCCTATAGTGTACTGTACTCTTGTTTTTATTCCTAGGTTGAGCAGGCTGCAAGCACTCATTTCTTATTTTGAGTTTATTCATATAGATTATTTATTTCCATATTTGTGTATTGTACATTTGCCCATTCAAATAAATGCTCATGCTGTTTTGGGAAGCATTTATTGAATATTGGTAAATTTTAGTACAGTACTGTAGATATCTTCAGTGGAGAACATTGACTTTTAATGTTCAAAATCAATTTAGATAGGTTATACACATTTATCATGGGAAAAGTAAAAATATACACTGGCTGTGAATGCACTGAAATAAAGATGTCTTCAATTATCAAATGACAAACCTAATGCAATTTTACCTATTCATACATTTGATATTGTCATGTGAAACGTTTGTACATGATAGTTGTACTATACAGTACAGTGTGTGTATGTGTTAGGGGTATAATTTTGCCTTCAATGCCTACAGCATGACACAGTTTTAATTACATTTGTGTGCTGATAATGTATATACAGTATTGTTTGATCAATATTTCTTGTCTCATTAGTGCAATTGTTATTTATTACATTGAAACATTGAACAATTGTCTTCTAATTGTATGCAGATTATATACATAAATATATTTTATCCAGAAAAGGTAAATATAAAAAATATTTTGTCATGTTTGTATTATTTATATGATCCTTGATTTTTACAAGAACTGTATTTTTATTTAAATTATATTCTACAAATGTAGGGTCTAGAAATATATCTTGATACACAATAGCATACTGTACCTCCATTAAGGAAAAAATGAAAGACAATTTAGGTCAAGTACTGACTATGACTAACCTGTTCTATTTCATTAACCAAAACATACTAGCAATTATAATAGGCTAAGAAAAACTTTCCTGAATATAATGTTGCCACTATTATAGAATAGTGTAGGAGGTTGTTGACTACATCTTTATTTTATATAAAGACAGCATTGTTGCTAAGAACTCTGTAATATTGTATGACAAACCAGAAAATGGCTCATGTGTTATGCAGTAGTCAGCGCCGTCGACTCACAACAGAAAGGTTTGCTTGTGCGTTGGTGCGGTCACGCACTCTGTTTGTTTTGTTGTGGTGGTGTAGTGCGTCACGCCCGGCTGTTTGCTTGTGTTCGTTGGTGTGCGTCACGCACCGCGTTTTGCTGTGCGTTGGTGTGCGTCCCCAGACCTGCTGTTTGTTTGTGCGCGTGGTGTGCGTCACCGCACTGCATGTTTGTTTGTGCGCTTGGTGTGCCGTCACGCATGCTGGTTTGCTTTGTGCGTTGGGTGGCGTCACCACTGCTTGTTGCTTGTGCGTTGGTGTGCGTCACGCCACTGCTGTTTGCTTGTGCGCTGGTGTGCGTCACGCGCTGCTGTTTGCTTGTGCGTTGGTGTGCCGTCAACGCACTGTCTGTTTGTTTGTGCGGTGGTGTGCGTCACGCACTGCTGATTGCTTGTGCGTTGGTGTGCGGTCACGCACTGGTGCTGGGGGTGGCACGAATTGAGTTTGCTTGTGCGCTGGTGTGCGTCACGCACTGCTGTTTGCTTTTGCGTTGGTGTGCGTCACGCACTTCGATGTTGCTTGTGCGTTGGTGTCGTCACGCAACCTGTCTGTTTACGCACTGCTGGTTTGCTTGTGCGTTTGGTGTGCGTCACGCACTGCTGTTTGCTGGTGCGCTGTGTTGCGTCACGCACTGCTGTTTGCTTGTGCGCTGGTGTGCGTCACGCACTGCTGTTTGCTTTATTGCGCTGGTGTGCGTCACGCACCTGCTGTTTGCACTTGTTGACCCGCTGTCTGCTTGTGCGTGGTGTCTCACGCACTGCTGTTTGCTTGTGCGCTGGTGTGCGTCACGCACTGCTGGGTTTGCTTGTGTCCGCTGGTGTGCGTCACGCACTGCTGCACTGCTGTTTGCTTGTGCGTTGGTGTGCACACGCACTGCTGTTTGCATGTGTGTGTGTATTTACTATTTGTATTTAATATTTGTGTCTGCAGAATCGAGCTATTAGCTCTTGGACCCCGCCTTTCTAACCAATCCATTTTTCCTCTATTATATCTATTACTATATGCTCTCTAACACAACAACCACACAGTGGGGCACTAACGTGGGTGCAGTGGGCACTACTACCATGTGGTGGGTGCAGTAGACGGGCACTAACAGTGTGGTGGTCCAACAGGTGGGCGACGCCTCAAGGGGGCAGCTTGGAGAGAGGCCAGACGGCAGGTACCGCAGACAGGAGTGGTCAACAGTGTACTTCTACGTGGGCTTGGGACTCATCTTCTCTCGGTGAGTACATAACTCACTCTCACATGTATAATGTCATAAGAGTATATGTGTGTCTTCCATTAGTGAATGGTCGCAGTTGTATCGTAAAATACTTAATGCCTCTATTGTGTAAGAAGCGAACATTATTATACATCTGGTGCAGGAAGCTCGAGACACCTCTATCATTTGCTGGTTAATTATTGAGGGAGAAGAGGGTTCATGTTTATAGCAAGGTTAGGGTTAATGTTTATTGGAAGGTTAGGGTTAATGTTTATAGGAAGGGAATGGTTAATGTTTATAGGAAGAGAAGGGTTAAAGGTACAGGTAATAAAAACCTTACCTTCGGCAGGCCTTCATCATTACCTTTTTGTGGGTATGGGGGAACACGGCTTCAAGTCCCCCGAGCTGAGACTCATAGGTCCAAGTCTCATTGGCTGCGGCTTCCTCTTCTGTCTCCTCCGGCTCTTCTTCTGCTCGACCCCCGCCTGCTGCGCCTTCTGCTGCAGGTGAGCTTTATGTGGTGGTGGTGGTGGTCCTGTTGGGGGTGGTGGTCGTGTGGTGGTGGTGGTCTCTGTGTGGTGGTGGTGGTCCGTGTGTGGTGGTGGTGGTCCCGGTGGGTCCTTGGATGGTGGTGGTCCCTGTGTGGGGTGGTGTCCTTTGTGTGGTGGTGGTGTGGGTCCCTGTGTGGTGGTGGTCCCTGTGTTGGTGGTGTGGTCCCTGTGTGGGGGTGGTGGTCCATCTGTGGAGTGGTGGTGGTCCGTGTGTGGTGGTGGTGGTCCCTGTGTGTGGTTGGTGGTAGTCTGTTGTGTGTGTGGTCCCTGTGTCCTGTGTGGTGGGTCCTGTGTGGTGGTGGTGAGTGGTCCCTGTGTGGTGGTGGTGGTGGTCCCTGTGTGGGGCTGGTAGTCCCTGTGTGGGGGTGGTGGTAGCCCCTGTGTGGGGTGTGTAGTCCCTGTGTGGGGTGGTGGTGGTCCCTGTGTGGTGGTGGTGGTGGTTCCTGTGTAATGGTGGAACACGGTGGTGGTGGGTGGGAGGGTGCGGAGTCACAGATCACAAAACAAGGGAAGCTTTAGCGGCTTATCTCAGTGACACATTACCTTAATGATGCCAACTTCTCCAGACATCACAACACACCTAGTCTGTAGAACATCGTACATAATAAACAAATTCCGTTATTGGACAGAAAGAGCGAACCGTTGGACGAGAAGGCTCTGCTGTCCCCGTCTCGTGAAACTCTAGCAGAGGACTCGTCGGAGGGACAGCAGCAGCAGCCGCAGCAGAGACTGCTACACCCGCTGGAG
>WNGS01165751.1:28564134-28597151 GCA_020271785.1 Procambarus virginalis | reverse complement strand
AAGCCCAAGCAGAGGCACAGGCAGGAGCAGCAGGAGGAGGACGAGGTCCACCACGCCACAAGAATCACCTCCATGCCTGCGGCTCTGGAGGTCCAATCCTCCATACCCAATTTTATCGAGGATGAAGGAGACGAAGACGCAGAATTGGGCCTCGAGGTGGAGTACATGGACGAGATCAGCGAGGACCTGTCTCCTGGTCACAGACTGGCTCCCACTGTACACAACTCCAGACCTGCCTCCTCCCACAGCCATACCTCAACGGTGAGTGGTGTTGCCTCCTCACATCTTTTAACACACTAATAGCAACTCATGAGACCCACATTGCGAGTACCAACACTGTTCAACCCCCTATTTTTGGTGCCTTAGTACACCTGGAACACCCACGTTAGTGCCTCAGCACACTGGAACCCCCCCACATTAGTGTCTACACACAATGGAACCACACACTAGTTCCTCAGCACACTTGTGTCGCCTCAGTTTTCATGAACCCTTTTTTGACTCAGCGTGCTGTAAATTCGTGACGTCTTGCATTAAATTACATATAATTGTTTCCCAGAGAAGGACACTTCGTTCTGTGATCAAGGTAAATAACAACGGCAGAAAAATAATTCAATAAAATTTGTTTTCTTTACAGTCGTCGAAATTAGCTGACGTCCACGGGATCACGAGACAAAATAGTGAGATCGTGTTGGACCCGTCAGCACTGGAGAGAAGTGGAGACTGAGAGACGGTAGGAGCACCAACACAGCAGCAACAATACGTCTATCCTCAAGCTCTTGTTATTGCTCATCACGGACACCCCTGACCCTCTATGGATATGGCCCGAGGACTGTTCCATTGGGGGTCAACAGGAAGTGGAATGACATATGTGAGGAAGCGAGAATTATGTGATAAAACTGGGGGCGCCATCTGCTGTGGCCCTGGTGCTTCTCTTCTGGTACCTGGGAATACTTGTTGCTGTGACCCTGGTGTCTCCTCCTGGTGCCTGGGAATACTTCTTGCTGTTACCCTGGTGTCTCCTCCTGGTGCCTGGGAACACTTCCTGCTTTGGTCCTGGTATCTTCTCCTGGTGCCTGGGAACACTTCCTGCTGTGGCCCTGGTATCCTCCTCCTGGTGCTTGGCCGCCCACTCAATAAACAATTTGTTGCGTGCCTTGAATAAACCAGTCAGAGAGCAGTGTCCGCGCATGACAATGAAACGCGTCTGATGCCCCTTCAACGCGAGGCCTCAGTTTGAACCCGGCAGCGAGTGAGTCACAATATAGGCACAGAGACAGAGGCTTCGATACAAGTAATTGTACTCGCTAGACTAACAATCCTTATAAAAAAGTATAGAGGAACATGGAAGCCTAAACATATACATCGAAACCTCTTCACACGCCAGTAAAAGCAACACTGGTGGCAGTGGTGGGGTGTGGACTTTGCACACCCACCGTCCGCAGGGTGACGAAGGCAAGACTGGCAGAAGTGAGGGCATGGACTCAGCCTATACCGCCTCAGCAACTCTCACACTCACACGTAGCAGCCACTTTGTCTCGCTTATCAGTTTTCAAGCCAAACTTATGTTAATAACCCATGATTCTTGATTACATTTTTCTACCTTAACATTGAAAATCATAACATGCAAGCGGCTGTACTCTTAAATGCAGTCATAAAGTCAACATCTAGTGAAACTTAGGACAAATCAATATTAATTTTATTATATTACTAAATAAACTCAGGTCTGAACTTGGACTGAAGGCAGAACTTGAATTAAGAATTAAGAAATCCATAAAAATTAAGTGTTTTTTTAGTTTACTTATGTAAAACAAAATATAGATATTGACGTAAATTATAAAATTAATCAAAAAATCTAAATCGAACTCATGATGTCACTGTACAAAAATATTCTCTAAGTCACTAGTGTCAAGATTATTGTTTTATTGTTCAAACTATGCCAAGTGCTGAACAATATGCCTCTTCACGTATTGTTAATTTGTTATGACAAATAATTGCCTAATATATCATTCACTCACAACGAAAGATTATACATTACTGAATTGAATGTTACTGGTGGCGGGTCCTGTTGACACGTGCTCCTGCACACCACTGGTCCTGTTGACACGTGCTCCTGCACACCACTGGTCCTGTTGACACGTGCTCCTGCACACCACTGGTCCTGTTGACACGTGCTCCTGTACACCACTGGTCCTGTTGACACGTGCTCCTGCACACCACTGGTCCTGTTGACACGTGCTCCTGCACACCACTGGTCCTGTTGACACGTGCTCCTGCACACCACTGGTCCTGTTGACACGTGCTCCTGCACACCACTGGTCCTGTTGACACGTGCTCCTGCACACCACTGGTCCTGTTGACACGTGCTCCTGTACACCACTGGTCCTGTTGACACGTGCTCCTGCACACCACTGGTCCTGTTGACACGTGCTCCTGCACACCACTGGTCCTGTTGACACGTGCTCCTGTACACCACTGGTCCTGTTGACACGTGCTCCTGTACACCACTGGTCCTGTTGACACGTGCTCCTGTACACCACTGGTCCTGTTGACACGTGCTCCTGTACACCACTGGTCCTGTTGACACGTGCTCCTGTACACCACTGGTCCTGTTGACACGTGCTCCTGCACACCAGTGGTCCTGTTGACACGTGCTCCTGTACACCACTGGTCCTGTTGACACGTGCTCCTGCACACCACTGGTCCTGTTGACACGTGCTCCTGTACACCACTGGTCCTGTTGACACGTGCTCCTGCACACCACTGGTCCTGTTGACACGTGTTAACAGCTGTTTTGGTTGTGGTTGTAGCTTTCTTGGTAGCGGGAAGGAAGGGAGTACCAAATGCCTGTGGCTTTTTCTTCTGTTTTATTACAAAGTTATAAATACTCTGTGCTGGAGCAGGAGCTAGCTATATGGTGTGTGTGCAGGACGGAGGCTCAAGATGGTCTGAAGTTGGGCGATGTTTTCGTGTGATACTTCATCTGCAGTTCTGCTGACTCCGGTGTTGACTATGCAGTCGATATATGCAGTCGAGATGAGTTTATTAATGGTCACCACATGTGTGTGTCCAATGTGCGTCCAACACATGTATTTGTGTATACAGTTGGTCCTGTTGACATCTGGGGTTGTGCATAATATAGTACTGTTGACATCTGGGCTCACTCACACAGCTAGTCCTGTTGACATCTTGATTCACTAAGTGCAGTCGGCTTGCAGCCGGAAGATCCCGAGTTCACTTCCTGCGACAGGACAGAAACGTTTGGGCACCGTTTCCTATCACCTGATGTCTTTGTCCACCTAGTAGCAAATAAGTACCGGGAGTCAGGCAACTGTTGTGGGTTGCATCCTGGAAAAAGACAGTAGTTGGCCTAGATGGACCTGGATAAGCCCAAGTGGAATATCCAGGTCATGCCACCTCACTGGCTTGACCGCAATTGATGGCGGTGTGGTCGAGACCGTGGCGTCCTCGCGGGCCAACCCTAGATCCTCCCGAAGGAGCCACAGACGAGGATGGAATGAGTATTTTAATAGTATTAATGTGTTAATTGAGAGGGGAAGCAGGCCTCTGACACTGGTCAAAGCTGACGTGTGTCCCGGGGCTGGAGGGCCACCAGTAAGCCCTGCCTCACGCCTTCATTCTCAGCCCACGTTTAAAGAGCACAACATACTTAATATATATTTCATAGAAGATGAACAATACTTTTCTAAGCTTTCATCTATATTTAAGACATTTCCGCGTAACAGTTACAAGAAGGCTGAACAATGTAAGTTTAGTTACGAATCAAGTAGCCAGGACAGCGCCACCTTCAGAAAACAATGCAAACACACATTATTCCACGCGAGAATTTTATTAAAACGAAACATTGGTCATAGAAATTAATANGCTAATAACCCTATGGGGTGAAAAAGCATCTCCTGTTCTTAGTCCTACATTGTGGCTTGTTGAGCTAAACACCATGGCTCCTTATTTGTGTTACATCTGACCTTTTGAAGAAATTTTCCGGATCAACATCCTTCAAGTTGTTCAGTATTTTAAAAATGTCAAAAAATCCGCCGTCGTATATACATGTGCGCTGGCTTGTGTTCGCTGCTGTTCTCCTCTTCCAAGACAATAAAATGACCAAAAACGAGGCAACAGAAGTTGATAATAAGAATATAGTAAATAGATGGCACATTATCATATATAATAGCGCATGTCTTCAAATAATATGAAAGTTAGGTTCTTTTAATTTGTCCTTATACAATTTAATGAATAAAAAAGGCTTGTCTGCTTTAACATCTTTATATTATGATAATCACATCAACGTATCTTCATTAACATCAGTGCAATTCCAGTTTGGGCTTCACCACCTCCTCACTTGATTTGATTGATTGACGGTTGAGAGGCGGGACCAAAGAGCCAAAGCTCAACCCCCACAAGCACAACTAGGTGAGTACTTGTTCCCACCGTCTACCACTATGTTTGCAAGAGTAGACTTTCCTTAGTTTACAAACTGTTTTCTTTATCCTGTATGTTGTAATACACTATTTCTACAATTACTTGTTTTTCCTTGTGAAGATTCTTAACAAATTGTGCTTGTAAGACTAGTTTAGTTCATTTATTATGCACCCCATACCCATCCTGTGGAGGGGTAGTGGAAAGGGTTACAGACACATAATGGGCTCTGAACTCCAAAATTCATTTAGCTAAGTAAGTTACAGTCTCGATGAGCTGGTTACAAAATTCCATACACATCGTCACATATAGCGTGTAAGGACGTCTCTAAACCAGCAACCCTTGGGTCTGCCCTGACAGCATCCAGTCTCACTCCAGTTCTAGTTCCACCTTTGTGGGAATTAGGAAATTTATGGGACCTCGGTATAAGCCTAATATGTAAAGCTTTTAATAAGCCTACCATGTTATATACACTCCAGTTATCTAATACTTATCATAAATGGTATAAAACCTTACTATAAGCTACGGGATTTGTAGATCAATTTAAAAGGAATTCGTAAGTAGTAATGATACAGCTGATGCCATCTGTCGGCACAAGAGAACACTATCAACTGGCTGGTCAACAGTAACCATAAGATACAGCTTACGCCATCTGTTGACATCAAATTACACTTATAACAAATTACCCTACAAAATACAACTAACGCCATCTCTATTTTTTCCAACGCACTAAAAATAGCCAAACAGCAACCCATAAGGTGGGTTGTTGTGCTCGGGTAGGAGGTTCCAAGCTCCCCCACAGATGGTATAGGGTGCATAATAATGGCATATCATTGGTAGATATTCTTTGTTGACATTCACACAACAGCCAATCACAGGAAGGGATCAGCTAAAGGCTCCATCCACTTAATAAATCATCTTTATTCAGCACACCATCCTTGCTTATGACATTCTGCTTCAACTTTAATCTACCCAAAAGTGAAATGTTAATTATTTAAAAGTATTAATAAAGAGATAATTAAATATTGCAGGATGTAACAGGTGTTATTGAAAAATGGCTTGGCTACCTAACTTGTGACGTCTTCAGTGGGTGTTGCCTTACACAGGGAATGTCGATGATAAGATGCGCCGCCGTCTTATGGACTACATTATTCAGTTAGATGGAAATTTTTTTGTCAGGTACAAAACAAAGTGGTTATTGTTCAAAAAGTCGTATTTCATAGTTTGCAATTCATTCATAGAAAGTGTGTTGACATTCCCTGCAACAATCAATCATAGAAAGGTATTGCTGAAAACTCCGCCTCATTATGACGTCATCAGGAGGGTTCAGTACACCGCTCTAGCTCATGGCTTGCTGTTTCTTCTATTTATTATGCACCCCATACCCATCTTGTGGGCGGGTATATCCAAAATACGATTTTTTCGATTACTATGATAATTAATAAAATGATATATAAAAGTTACACAAAAAATATTTAAAAATTTACACAAAATAGCTTAATTCTGCCATTAAAAAGAGCTCATATTGGATTTTGTAATAGAGTTTTATGGGAGGGGTGTTATACCATTTTTCTATATAACTTCTGATATGGATGTTGACTTCTCTATTCGTGTACCTGTTGTTTATTAATAGTTGAAGGGTTCTCTCCAGTTCCTTGTGGATGTTAAATCAGTCAGGACAATGAGTGAGGGCTCTGTGTATAAATGCGGTTTATTACACGTCTTATATACACCCACGTATTATTTAGCTAAACGACTCAACAATATATTGACTCCATACGTACCAAATAACTATACGTTGAAATCAGTCGCCGATTTCTTAGACATAGTGAAAATCACTAAACCAGAAGGGATCTTAGCATCTCTAGGTGTGGGATCTTTATTAACAAACGTCCCTGTAGACCCCACCATCAACTTTATATTAGCCAGAATCTTCCGTGACAATACTACTCCAAAGTTATGACAATTTATATGACGTGGTCGTGGATAACTAAACCCTCTGAGCTTCAGAAGTAGTCACGGAAAGTCGGTTTGGCAGCCGGATGCTGCTTTTGGAAACTTTCCTTATTAAGATCACTCAATAGCTCGGCCGCTGGAGGACGGGCTGCACCCGCGTGGAGTCCATGGTTCGAGTCTCCTAAAGTCCAGCCTGTACTTATATACGTACTCACCTAGTTGTGCTTGCGGGGGTTGAGCTCTGGCTCTTTGGTCATGAGCTCTGGCTCTTTGGTCTTGAGCTCTGGCTCTTTGGTCGTATGTTGGTTCACAGACTACACGTATTTTGCCAGGGTTGGCGAATATATTTGCAATTAATTCGAGCATATATGGGAACCTGTATAGATTCCCATTTAACATATTGATGCATTGGATGCAGGTCGATGGGTTGCTGCGGTGTTTAGGAGCAACGTAACATTAAGAAAACTGTCCGAAAAGAGCGACAAAACGGTGTGTTAAAGTGTGACGTCATTGATGACGTTGGTGTGTGTGGTTGAGAAGTTTTGTGGTGTTTCAGATCACGTCGGCTCGGTACACACACACATTTCAATTTCAATTTCACAAAAAAACGTCGTCTCGACGAGGACAGGAAGCCGGCGGCTTGTCGAAGCCCACCCATTGCCTTGGTGATCTTTTCCAGCTGTACTTTAAAGATTAACAGAATTTTGTCATTTGCGGCTTCGGCGGGTATGCGGTTCCATGAGCTAATAACCCTATGGGGTGAAAAAGCATCTCCTGTTCTTAGTCCTACATTGTGGCTTGTTGAGCTTAACACCATGGCTCCTTATTTGTGTTACATCTGACCTTTTGAAGAAATTTTCCGGATCAACATCCTTCAAGTTGTTCATTATTTTAAAAATGTCAATAAAATCCGCCGTCGTATATACATGTGCGCTGGCTTGTGTTCGCTGCTGTTCTCCTCTTCCAAGACAATAAAATGACCAAAAACGAGGCAACAGAAGTTGATAATAAGAATATAAGTAAATAGATGGCACATTATCATATATAATAGCGCATGTCTTCAAATAATATGAAAGTTAGGTTCTTTTAATTTGTCCTTATACAATTTAATGAATAAAAAAGGCTTGCCTGCTTTAACATCTTTATATTATGATAATCACATCAACGTATCTTCATTAAAATCAGTGCAATTCCAGTTTGGGCTTCACCACCTCCTCACTTGATTTGATTGATTGACGGTTGAGAGGCGGGACCAAAGAGCCAAAGCTCAACCCCCACAAGCACAACTAGGTGAGTACTTGTTCCCACCGTCTACCACTATGTTTGCAAGAGTAGACTTTCCTTAGTTTACAAACTGTTTTCTTTATCCTGTATGTTGTAATACACTATTTCTACAATTACTTGTTTTTCCTTGTGAAGATTCTTAACAAATTGTGCTTGTAAGACTAGTTTAGTTCATTTATTATGCACCCCATACCCATCCTGTGGAGGGGTAGTGGAAAGGGTTACAGACACATAATGGGCTCTGAACTCCAAAATTCATTTAGCTAAGTAAGTTACAGTCTCGATGAGCTGGTTACAAAATTCCATACACATCGTCACATAGCGTGTAAGGACGTCTCTAAACCAGCAACCCTTGGGTCTGCCCTGACAGCATCCAGTCTCACTCCAGTTCTAGTTCCACCTTTGTGGGAATTAGGAAATTTATGGGACCTCGGTATAAGCCTAATATGTAAAGCTTTTAATAAGCCTACCATGTATATATACACTCCAGTTATCTAATACTTATCATAAATGGTATAAAACCTTACTATAAGCTACGGGATTTGTAGATCAATTTAAAAGGAATTCGTAAGTAGTAATGATACAGCTGATGCCATCTGTCGGCACAAGAGAACACTATCAACTGGCTGGTCAACAGTAACCATAAGATACAGCTTACGCCATCTGTTGACATCAAATTACACTCATAACAAATTACCCTACAAAATACAACTAACGCCATCTCTATTTTTTCCAACGCACTAAAAATAGCCAAACAGCAACCCATAAGGCGGGTTGTTGTGCTCGGGTAGGAGGTTCCAAGCTCCGCCCACAGATGGTATAGGGTGCATAATAAATGGCATATCATTGGTAGATATTCTTTGTTGACATTCACACAACAGCCAATCACAGGAAGGGATCAGCTAAAGGCTCCATCCACTTAATAAATCATCTTTATTCAGCACACCATCCTTGCTTATGACATTCTGCTTCAACTTTAATCTACCCAAAAAGTGAAATGTTAATTATTTAAAAGTATTAATAAAGAGATAATTAAATATTGCAGGATGTAACAGGTGTTATTGAAAAATGGCTTGGCTACCTAAGTTGTGACGTCTTCAGTGGGTGTTGCCTTACACAGGGAATGTCGATGATAAGATGCGCCGCCGTCTTATGGACTACATTATTCAGTTAGATGGAAATTTTTGTCAGGTACAAAACAAAGAGGTTATTGTTCAAAAAGACGTATTTCATAGTTTGCAATTCATTCATAGAAAGTGTGTTGACATTCCCTGCAACAATCAATCATAGAAAGGTATTGCTGAAAACTCCGCCTCATTATGACGTCATCAGGAGGGTTCAGTACACCGCTCTAGCTCATGGCTTGCTGTTTCTTCTATTTATTATGCACCCCATACCCATCTTGTGGGCGGGTATATCCAAAATACGAATTTTTCGATTACTATGATAATTAATAAAATGATATATAAAAGTTACACAAAAATATATAAAAATTTACACAAAATAGCTTACTTCTGCCATTAAAAAGGGCTCATATTGGATTTTGTAATAGAGTTTTGTGGGAGGGGTGTTATACCATTTTTCTATATAACTTCTGATATGGATGTTGACTTCTCTATTCGTGTACCTGTTGTTTATTAATAGTTAAAGGGTTCTCTCCAGTTCCTTGTGGATGTTAAATCAGTCAGGACAATGAGTGAGGGCTCTGTGTATAAATGCGTTTATTACACGTCTTATATACACCCACGTATTATTTAGCTAAACGACTCAACAATATATTGACTCCATATGTACCAAATAACTATACGTTGAAATCAGTCGTCGATTTCTTAGACATAGTGAAAATCACTAAACCAGAAGGGATCTTAGCATCTCTAGGTGTGGGATCTTTATTAACAAACGTCCCTGTAGACCCCACCATCAACTCTATATTAGCCAGAATCTACCGTGACAATACTACTCCAAAGTTATGACAATTTATATGACGTGGTCGTGGATCACTAATTCCTCTGAGCTTCAGAAGTAGTCACGGAAAGTCGGTTTGGCAGCCGGATGCTGCTTTTGGAAACTTTCCTTATTAAGATCACTCAATAGCTCGGCCGCTGGAGGACGGGCTGCACCCGCGTGGAGTCCATGGTTCGAGTCTCCTAAAGCCCAGCCTGTATTTATTTATTTATTTATTTATTTATTTATTTATTTATTTATTTATTTATTTATTTATTTATTTATTTATTTATATATATATACAAGAAGGTACAAAGGGTTTGTGAGAATACATTGAATAGTACAGTATTTATAATCTTGTAAAGCCACTAGTACGCGCAGCGTTTCGGGCAGGTCCTTAATTTAACAGATAATTTTAAGTAGGTAATTTCTATCACAATTAATAAATGATAACAAATACATTTGTTATCTTATGTACGTATATTGGTTCTTAGACTACACGTATTTTGCCAGGGGTTGGCGAATATATTTGCAGTTAATTCGAGCATATAAGGGAACCTATATAGATTCCCATTTAACATATTGATGCATTGGATGCAGGTCGATGGGTTGCTGCGGTGTTTAGGAGCAACGTAACATTAAGAAAACTGTCCGAAAAGAGCGACAAAACGGTGTGTTAAAGTGTGACGTCATTGATGACGTTGGTGTGTGTGGTTGAGGAGACGTTTTGTGGAGTGGAGGAGCGGCAGTGTGGCACCAGGCGCCGGGGAGGGAACACGGCTGCCGCCACCACGGTAATACACACACTCTGGTCACGGGCCCTCGCTCTCACACATTCTCACCAATGACGGCCCTTTCAAGATGTTTATGATATCTTATGATGAGTAAGAGTTATTAAAGAGATAACATTTAGACCCAAATCCAAGGTAGTTATTTTTGGGAGAGCTGAAGCTTCAGCTCTTTGGTCTCTCCTCTCAACCTTATATCTGCTAGTGTACAGATTCCAGAGCCTGTTTTACTATTCGGTCGTTTTACTATTATTCGATCGTCGGGGACAGGAAGCCTGCTAGAGGGTAGCTAAGCCACCAACTGACCTTCCCAGGAATGGAATCCACCATAGTATCCTAACTTAACTTTCTACTGTTAGGTGAACAGACATGATATACAGTATAAGAAAACATGCCCAAACATCTTGTCTTGTCCAATAAGTTGTGAGGAGACTGCTAACTCACGTGTGTGTGTGTGTGTGTGTATGTATATGTATAAGTGTGTCCACCACGGTACTTCCCGGCCTTCCTTCCTTCCTTCATGATCTGCATTCATCCCCTGATAGTTAAAATGATTTGGCACCATTTCTTTATTGTCCTCATATCCTAGTTCTTTAGCTAACATAACTAGTATTATACTAGGGGAGCCAGTCGGCCGAGTGGACAGCACACTGGACTTGTGATCCTGTGGTCCTGGGTTCGATCCTGGGCGCCGGCGAGAAACAATGCAGTCTCTGCAGAAACCGCAGTCAATGCAGAAACAATGTCAAAATTGCAGTCTCCGTGGTGTAGTGGTAAGACACTTGCCTGGCGTTCCACGAGCGCTATGTCGTGGGTTCGTATCCTGGCCGGGGAGGATTTACTGGGCGCAATTCCTTAACTGTAGCCTCTGTTTAACGCAACAGAAAATGTGTACTTGGATGAAAAAACGATTCTTTGCGGCAGGGGATCGTATTCCAGGGACCTGCCCGAAACGCTACGCATACTAGTGGCTGTACAACAATGTAACAACTCTTGTATATACAGTATCTCAAAAAAAAAAATGGGCAGTTTCTTTCACCCTTTGCCCTGTTATCTAGCAGTAAAATAGGGACCTGGGTGTTAGTCAGCTGTCACGGGCCGCTTCCTGGGGGTGGAGGCCTGGTCGGGACTATAACCTCAAGATTATAGTCACACTAGCTTAAAGCTTTCCACCAAAAATTTCCATGCCTTCAGTTTCTCTGCATTCAGTATTTTATTTGTTTACTGCTTTTAAAGAATTATTTCCAATGCTTTAATTATGACAAATTCTGGTATGGTTTTTCTACCTATGACTTCGTGTTCATCAACACGAATAGCACATGATTGTCAATAATCTGTCTTTAACCTGTTCTATGATGCACATCTCCTGTGCCAGGTGAGTAAGACGGGCTCACCATAGCCCGTGCTGTTTGGAACTTTTTGTTCCCAGCAGCTGAATCTAAAATTACAACATAAGTATTCAGTGTTCTGAGAAATCCCAGATCATGTCTTCCCCGATCACAGACTCGGGGAAA
Organism: Procambarus virginalis; assembly: GCA_020271785.1. Lineage (NCBI taxonomy): Eukaryota > Metazoa > Arthropoda > Malacostraca > Decapoda > Cambaridae > Procambarus > Procambarus virginalis. Next base: position 28,585,231 of record WNGS01165751.1, on the reverse strand, counting down.
ACATGATAGTTTGTGATCATGTCTTCCCTGAGTCATCTCTCTCTCCAGTAGACATGATATGGATGCCACACACTCACACACTGCATAATTGTTAATAATTGTTTAGCTAATTACATAGTCAATGCTCTATAGAAACCAAAAATAAAATATTAAGTAATTGGGGTTTATGATTTCATGTTAGTGAGCCATTGTTTTCTGTAGACAGAGGTACTGTATAAATTTGTAAGTGTAACATGTGCAAAAATGTACAGGCTTATTGAGAAACTGCACCACTTTGATACAGAACAAAATGATTTGGAGTACTGTATATGTGAACTCCTTGGCTGGTTATTTCATTGCTTTATTCGCTAGCACTATCTTTTTTTTTTTTTTACTAAGGTTAATGCACAGTTAAAAGTTGTGTACCTCGGACACTATCCTTGCACCACCACAATTTCGTGTCCTTGTATGCTAAGTATATACAGTAGACAACATAAAAGTCACAGCTTTGTGTCATCCTTTGCATATGATAGTTTCAGTAGGCTACATAGTTAATTAGGTAGTACAGTAATGGGTTTCTCTTTTAAACTGGTTGAGAAAGGGACAGTCTTTGGCATGATTAGGGAGGTCATTCCACCTTTTGGAATCCTTGATTTGCAGAGCATTCCTGCTTTGATTAAGTTGCACTCTTGGAATATCAAATACATATTTTTTCTAATGTGGTGCCCATAGGTTATATTACAGACCTCTAGGAAGTGCTTATGGTTGGGATTAGCACTGCAGTTCAGTGTTTTAAATATGTAAAGTAACTTGAGTGCTATCTGGGGCTTGAGGTATTGTTCTAATTTGCTGATTTGTTTAATAATTTGTATAAATCATTTAAAACATAAATCTTGTAAAATTAAAATTTGAAAATGCTGATAAAAGTTTTTAAAATTATTTTGTCTTCATATTACAGTTCCCAGCATAAACAGGTGAGCCTTCCCTACCCAAGTGTAAATTCGAGATGGAGGAGCTGGTAGTAAATACTTTAAGTGTTGGTGACAAGTGGAATCTGAAGAGTGTGGAGGTTATTTCTGCTCTACAACATCAGTGAGTATAGCACTCAGTACTTATGTTAAGAAATTGTGTTAAATAAACAATTCTTTACTTGATTAAAGCCCTATGGGCACTTAAGGAAACATGCTTTGTCACTCTTAAATCATTTGCAGAATCTTCAATCGGAATCTCATTAAGGACATCTAGCCATCTTATTCTTGGTCTTCTCCTGGATGGTCATCTTTATATAGTACCATTATATACAATATGCCTATCATTTCTTAGCACATGTCCAGCTTACAATAAACACACTGTATTTATTACATCTGACACAAATGTCATTATAATAACTTATTTCTTTTACATATACTTTGCCAACTATATAGCTCTGCAGCCCATCCTCCTGTTTAGTTGGTACTTATTGTAACGATGAAGACCATAGTACAGTACAGTACTTACATGTGACGTAATGGACAACTAGAAAGTTGAAATCTAGTTGAAACTGAAAAAGGTTTTGTATTTATGTTGCAAAGACAACCTAACCTAACCTTCCTAGCCCTAATACATGCTATCTGAGGTTTAATAAAGTAAATATATGTTCTATACTAAGCCTAGGAATATTCAAATTTGTTTTTAGCTTTATTTTTTGGACTCTATAAAATGAATAGTACCAAATTCTACTACAGTATCTAATTGCCTTTTGTACTATCAATATTTGTACTATTGTGCACATAGCTACAAAAAGTACAATTTAAACAGGAGGCTGGGTTGAGTTTTGCATTATACAGGTTTGGCAATGCTTTGCCAAACCTGTGATTCAGCTTTGATCCTCACTACCTATGTCGTCAATCTTTATGGTGTCAAAAAGTATGTGGAGGTAGCCAAGGTGAGGGAACCAGAGATAGGTATGGAACTGTAATGCCAAAGGAATGTTTGGAAGGGCTTGAGAGTTTTTATGAATGAAATCTGTTATACTGGATGGGGTTAAGTGTTCTCCATCAACTCCCTAGCATCAGTTATGGTCCTGCAAGAACCACTTGAAAAGTTCTGTGGCATGGGTGTCATAAATGTCCCCTCCCTCCTGTGTTCAGTAATGGGTTAAATGTCATCATGCTTAACTGTGTGCGCTCCTGTGCTATGATATAGCAGTTTTTATCTTGGGAAGCAGCCAAATGTTTTGTTCAGAAAGGTGTTATCATATTTAATCAAAAGCTTTTTTTTTCAATTTCAGCTTGGAACCATATGAATCATGGGTAGTGTATGCTTCAGTGTTGGGAGACAACCGAGAAGCATTTACATTCTTCTTCCCTCTTTTGGCTGGTCTTGCTAATGAATTAGGAGCACGAGCACTATGGGCATCCATATTAGTGGAGTGGTCCAATCTACTCTTGAAATGGTAAGCTGGTAATAATTTTCTCACGGTAACCAATAATACAAATACAAATATTTATTCAGGTAAACTACATACATACAAGGTGAGATACAAAATGTTGATGGATTTATAGATAGAGCTAGTACATACAATGCCTAAAGCCACTGTTACGCAAAGCGTTTTGGGCAGAAACGCCTTGGTTAGTATCTTGGATAATATCATAATACTGTAATTGTTAGTACAGTACCCATTACAGTATTTCACTTATTCTGTATGAGATGGAGTGGGGAGGATAGGAAGAATGGAAATACAATGGCTGAGGGACAAGACCATTAAAGTATATGTACTGTTAAAATAAGTAGAATACCCGAATCACGGGTATTGTGCATGAAGACTTTATAAAGCTACTAATACAGTACAGTACTGGCATCCTGATGACATCTTGGTAATTATAGTAAATGTTACAAGGATGGTAAAATGTATCGTCCAATCTCAGAATTTTCTAAAATCGTTTCCTTAACCATTGTATTTGCACTTTCATGATGAAACTCATGAAATGCATGAGCAGTGTGAGCAGAGGTTATCAGGTGACCAACCAGAGATCACTTGGACAACCACCCTATCGTTCAAGCCGATAAATGCTCAGCTTGTGCGTATTTTTTATTGTTTTGCAAATTACCTGATGCAAAATTATGAAAGCCATGTTTTACTTTTTACAGCCATATAAATCGATCATGTGCACACAGTTCCATATTTTTCTTTGTTGAAAAATAAATGGAGGATGTTGAAATGTTCACACACATATGTATTGTATATTCAGTGCTGTCCTACAGATTCTATTTTCAATGCTGTACACTTTTTCCATTTATACTCAAACATTTTGACACCAATTTATATTTATAGCCCAAAAAGTAACTGAAACATAAAAAAGTGTTAACATTTTAGGGGTTGCTGAGCTGGGGTTCTGAGAAGCTTAGAACATTTACAGTTGGGCATATAGCAAGGGGGCTAGAATGCTAGTGTTAATGAAGGTACTGTATGTCCATATTTAATTTTATAAGTATTTATTAGTATTACAGGAAGTTACCTATAATATTGGCATTCAATAGCAAAATATTTTCAGTATTGTATTCACGAGAAGAATATTTATTTCAGTACTGTACAGTACTCTATTTCAACGTTTTCATAGACTGGATGTAAGTCAACTGTAATAAATTACATTAAATTAAGTAGCAATCATTTATTCTATTAGAATTTAAGAAATTTATTAAATTTCCATGTAAATTACCAGATACTGTATATAAATGGAAGTAATTATTTCCCTGTTTACCTCTCGTACATTGTTCACATACATAATACATTTTCTCACACTAGGAAAGCACTAATTTCTTAAATTCTAAAAGAATAAATGATTGCTACTTAGTTTAATGTAATTTATTACAGTTGAAATAAATTGCACAGCTCATTGGTGTGTGTGAAGTTGACAATTATAAGGAATGAGAATATCATGGAGATATGGAGTGCAAGATTCAATAAATTGCAAGATTGAGAAGAGCATCCCGAGATAGTTTGGAAGTGTAAAACAAACGGATGATGATAGTCTGGTGAAGTTTGTGCATAGTGAATTTAGGTTGGGTGGACATGGTGAGTGAATAAATGGGAGAAGTGTGTGTGTGTGAACAAAAATACACAGGGTATGGTAAAAAACTAAGATGGGTGGAAGCCGTTTGTAAGACGGGAGTGTATTTGTATATACAGTACAGTAGGAGACCCACCGGAAGACCTCGGCTGCGTTTCAAAGATGCCTGCAAACGCGACCTCAAGCAGATGAACATCGACATCAACACTTGGGAGGCAGCAGCTGCGGACAGATCTGCCTGGAGATGTAAAGTGCAGAAGGGACTCCAGCAATTCGAGGATGAACTGAAGAGGCAGGCGGAGGATAATAGATTTCAGAGGAGGTCTCGACCACTGTCAGACGCACCCGCTTCGGCGTTTATCTGCGCTCGCTGCAGTCGAGACTGTCATTCTTGGGTTGGCCTTCACAGCCACAGCAGGTGCTGCATCCAACTAGACTACAACAACTAGACACCCAGGGCACAAGTCCATAACCCCACGGGATTGACGGATGCCTACTACTATTACTGAGCTACAGTATTAATGAGGAACACTGTATATTTTATTGTGAGGGGGTTGATGCTAGTGTGTGGTGCTGCTGTTTATCCATGATGCTATATAGAACAGTATAAATGATTTAAAGACTGAACAGATTATATTAAAATTATTATTTAAGTATGACCTTTTATTATACAGTATTATTCATATTTTTTTGTATCCCTCCACCCACTGAAAGTGAGGAAAGGGATAACAACAATGTATGTGCTTTCAAATACAGTATTGTTGATGTATGGCAGTCCTTGTGTAGCAAGACCACTGTAATTTAATACTTATTCATCCACCACATACCACTATTATATGCAACCACTGCAAAGCAGTCAGTTTGGTACTCGAGCACTCCCTATAATGTGAACCTGTTGCCAATGTGTGGGAACATAGTGTGAGGCAATTGATTTTGGACTTGGGTGTGCTCTGAGGTGAACCAAACACTAAAACCACAGAAAAAGTGTGAAGTAGTTTGATTGATACTGTGTTAAAGTCATGCACAATAGTGCATACTGGCTATCAAAAGCACAAACTGAGCATAATGTAGTAGGTGTAGTACAGTTTGACTAGAGAGGATGTACATTATACCAGATCATGGGAACTGATGGTGAAGCAGTTGTTGTTGAGGCATACTCCAAGAGACAAACCAATCATATGAAAAGTGCTAAACAGAAGCATGGTATTCAGGCACGTGGTATGGGGTATTCCAAACACCAGAAGTATGGTTACTTTTCCAGGTGCTATAATGTCATATCTAGAATCAAAATCACTAGAATAGTGTTAAGCTGAAATAGAGCAGGGTTCTATTGGTAGAATTGTTATAAAAATTTATATATACAGTATATATGTGTAAAATTTTTTAAATTTTAACCCTTGGTGGTAACTTGGTCATTAACATGGTATAGTAGCAACAGCTAAGTAGATGCAATAGTGTTGTGGTTATTGTATTGGGCTAGTAATCAGTTGTTCTCCTGTAGGGTGGTGTTAGCTTCAAATTTGGTTGATACTTGGTTCCAAGAATACTGTACTGTATGTACAGTGTACCTATATCTCTGGCAAAGATAAAACCCAGCTGGTTCACAGACATCCAGCTAATTGAAGGAGATACATTCATATCTCATTTGAGCTATGTAAAACTATAATATATTCTGTGTACATATCCACATTTTAAATTCTTGAGCAGTGGCACTAACAAAAATTTTTCTGCAATGAGATTGGAGGAACTTGCACATGCTGAGAGCCTAATGAACTCAAAAATGGCATATACAATTTTTTTATGAGGTTATTTTGTAATTTTTAATTTTTATAATTTTTTTTTCTATTGACAGGATGATTAAAGGGGACCGCCCATACTGGTGGGTTGGTGAAACCGATCTTTACAGTGATGAAACACGCCCTGAGTTGCGACAGTTTGCAAATACCTGCGAGTCAGGACCCGGCACACCATCAGGACACATCATGATGAATGTGGCTCTCTTCTATGTAGCTACCAAAGGCATCAGTAAACACTTTATATGGAACATCAAGGCTTTCAGGTTAGTGATAAAGGTTTGGGAAATAAAATTTGATGTTGTCATTACAGTTGCCTTATTCTTAAACTAGCAGTTATAATAAAAATGTAAATACATAATTCGGTAATGCAGTTTAATTTATATAAATGAACACAAATATTTTATTTTTCAAAATGGCAGCCAGTAAGGTAAAATATTGCGAAACAAATAATGCCAAAATTTTGACTATTGTATTCTCACTAGAAATTGTCTGCACTTTTTTCAGCACATGCCAGAAGAGTATTTTATCAGCAGTGTTGTACACAGCTTACTTGTTGTGGATTGGACTCATTTTCGTATCCGTCTCTATATCCAAGCACATTTCATCCATCAGAACATCTTGGGGATTATTGTTGGTATGGTTAATTAAAAGTTTCATTGTTAGTCCATAGTGTGTTGACTAGTTCCTTATGAATGCCTTTTAGTTATGAGGCAGGGCAAGCATATTACCATGTGCTGTGTAAAACTGTAATATATTCTGTGTTCATATCAACATTTTAAATTCTTGAGATTATTTTGTCTATTTTTTTTTATCTTTTATTCATATGCACTTGTGTTTTATTCAAGTTAGACAACACTGTATTCATTTACTCGGTATCCTCAGTATGAATATCTTGTGATTTTGATTTTGTCATATTCATTCTTTTATTTGGCATCCCTAGTATGGATTCCCTATGATTTTGCCAGAATTAACTTATTCAAAATTGTCATTGTCATTGTGATATCTAGAGAATATGTTTTGCATATTGGCTTGATATTTCTGAGGCTTGGGTATGGTGTGTAATGAAGGCTACCATTCACCCTTGAAAATCTGAACATCTATATAATGGATCCTTCTGAATAATGGATATTATAATCATAATCATAATGGATATTATTAATCATTAATCAATATATATTAATCATATAATTAAGTCATTCCACCAGATTTGCTCTAAATTTTGGATTTCTTAAAAAAAAAATCTGGATTTTAGAGGGAAATTTAGAGAAGGTTATCTTGAGATTCTTATCCTGATTCAGAATATCTTGCCTTGAATTTATTCAAGAAAGGTGAATATGCTTGACACTTCTGAGATGTGCTTACAGTGGTGTAATGAAGGGAATTGCTATCCCCTCTAAAAAATCTGGGTTTCTGTGTAATAAATCTTTCTAAATAATGAAAAAATGAATCAAATTTGCTCTGCAGATTTCCCTTCCAAAATTGGTACAGTATTTCTAAAAAGAAAAAACTTGATTGGTGGGCAAGGTGGTGAAAACTCCAGTTCACCACATGGAGTAATTTTAGATAAAATATTATTATTTTTCTTACGCCAATCTTGCTAAAATAAAATAATGCATTTATATATTATAAATGTTTTACTTGGCTTGTAATGTACTGTACTATAAATTGTACAAACTAGTACAGTATGAGAATTTTTCCGTGCGAGCCAGTGCAGTGTGACCTTTCATTACTCAGGCATTTAACCACAACTACCACCTTCATCAAAGCCAACAATATCAATGCCAACACTACAGCAACTTCCAGTACAGCCATCATAATTGCTGTCATAACAGCCAACGCAAACATCACATCCTTACAACACCCACCACAACTGCAACCACCACTTTGGTCACTACCAGAACCTCTACTACAAATACCAATACAACCACAAGCACCCCATCATGACAACTACTAGCACAACTATAACCACTGCTACAAACATTTAAGTTACCTCGGACACAATTACCACCACAAGTCCTGGCCATGATGTAGAGAAAGAGGTGAGAGACTTTAAAATGTTGATAATGTTTCACCTGTAAGAGCTTTATCAAATATAACAAATACACAGGGCAAAAACTTGTATAGCAAAAAAAGGGCAAGTGAAGGATGCTAGGAAGCAAGTGACATAAGGGATAGTGTTACATTTTATATTTTGTATGTACAGTAACCTCGGTTTACTAGTCTGTCCCTCACTACAAATTTTTCGGTATATGAGGTGAATTTCCTCAACAAATTTGACTCTGGTTTGCCTCAGATTTCGTGCTTGTTGATTCATATATGAGTCAACGAAAAATGGGTTGCTGGGCGAGGCACTCTTAGTTTACCAGTGTATCCCAACCTAGTAATGACCGTACTTGAATTCTTTCAAGAATTTCATGTTTTCTGCTTTTTTGGTTTCTGAACATAAAAGTTCTTATATATATCACACCATGGGTCCCCAAAAAGTTAGTGGTAAAGTTCAACCTAAGAAAATAGTTGAGTAGGGATGTCCCTTCAACATTAAGAAAATGTGTGCAGTATGGGAAGGACTGCAAATTTTTGCTGAAAAATTTGCCCAGATAAGCTGTAGCAGGCAGTTGCATTAACCTTTTAATGACAATGTGATGTCTCATAACCAGACAAGTGTTAAAATGTAGGGAAAAACAAGTGTTTTTAGAGAGATTTAGTAAGACAAGCAAGCAATGAGCCACAGCCAGGCCTAGTGGTATGCTTACGTAGGTGTGTGTTTGTAGTCCCCGAATGTCTCACCGCCTGATTTATAATGAAGGGCTCCCCTTCCAAACACCACCCTTTCCCCTCCTCACCTCTTCCATACAACAAGTCCTCAATAAAAGTAAGGGAACTGATAGTAAAAAATGGTAATTCTGTATAAATTATTTTTAAGTAAGTTAATATTTTTGGTGGTGGAACAATTATTCAGTTTACATTTTCTTTGTAAATTTTTTGTTTACAAATTTTTGGTGTGCAAACAGTCTTTTGGAACTAATTAAATTTGTAAATGGAGGACCACTGTGTACTTTAACAAGAGAGGTAGCAATGATGATTTCCTTCATTCTATATGATGGTTTTGAAACATTTCATGCTGCAGACTCTAAACAGTCTCTACTGTTTTCTTCTTTTATGTTTATTTTAGCACTTGAAGTTCCATGAGTGTGTTGCCTCTTGTTTGAAGGTAGATACAGTATTCTATTTTCATGAATCTTCGCATGTAAATTTTCATTATGTTTAACCTCTATATTCTTCTTCACAATCATTGCAGGGTAGAGTGTATATCTGTTAGTTTTTTCTCAGTCTCTACATTAGCTTTATTGCTGGTGTTTTCTTACTGTCTGTACTGTCTGAAGAATAAGCCATCGCTCTGATTCTATTTGGTCAGTGTTATGTTGACGGTTTTTATTTCTTGATTTTCTGCATCCCACGATGAAATATAATGGGTATTTGGAACTCATTTTCAATAACTGCTGCTATAAACTTAAAAGCTCAAAAAAATAATCCAATCACTACCTGAGCAATTGTTTGCCCTTTCAACAGACACAAAGTAAACATAAACAATACCTGCAATGTAGCCAGTATAGGGGTGTGCATACATATTGGCAACCAATATTATGCTTATCCTGTATGATGTATAAAATGTGTTTTCTTACCAGGGTTGATGGTTGGCCATGTAGCTTGGAGCAGCAAGTGGCTGGTGAAACTGAGCAAAGTATGGGCTGTGGTTGTGGCGTGCTCACTCATTGGTACTACTGTCTCAACTTATTCACTGCTGCTCTCCCAAGGAATGAATCCTTTATGGTCACTGCCATTGGCACTAAAGCACTGTGCACGTGCCGAGTATGTGAAAATTGATACTCAACCGTTCTATTTGGCAATGAGATTTACAGGAGCAGCTCTTGGTCTTGGTGAGAAGAATTGTTGCTATTTGTGATACGTTAATGCAAATAAGAAATGGGTTTTATTTTACAAGATGTTCACATTGATAACTTCTAGGCTTAGAAGGACCTTTTTTTATAAGTATGGTATATTATAGAAAAAGTGCCAAGCCTGTAAGTCTACTTTTCTATTATAGAAAAGTGCCAAGCCTAAACAAGCCTGTTTAGAACATTGTGTCACAATTAAAAATATTTCTAGAGATCATTCAGAATATTATTGGTATAAAATTTGTATATAAATACTGTACTGTATATTAAAAGAATAGTTGACAAAATTTGTGTATAAACAGTAAGTAGTTCAAAGGTTTGCAACTAGATCAGTACTAGAATTGGGAGGCCTTGGGTATTAGGACAGGTTGAGGGAACTCACCCTCACAACCTTTGAGGAGAGAAGAAAGAGGGGGATATGGTAACTACATACAAGATTTTGAGGAGAATAAACAAAGTGGACAAAGGAAGCCTATTTAAATTAAAGAGAGGTAGGACAAGGGAACATTTGTGGAAGCTGAACATGCAGTTGTGTTGAAGAGTAAGAAGATTCTTGTTACCTGTATGGATGTTCAGCAAGTTGAGTGCATTGAAGAGGTTGTTGAAGTCAAATCTGCCCACAACTTTAGAAAATGTAATTTAAAGGTTAATGTTGAGAGAGGTAATTAGCACATCATATACAAATAGCTAGGAGGTGGGGCATAAAGAACTAGTTTTCACTCCACCAATTCTTGGTGACTCGGATACTTTAGATATCGTTCGCCTTATGCGTTTTTGTTCTCGTATTGGCATCCTTGGTGATATTTAGCGCCCTCTGATTATTCCGCACATTTGATGGTGCTACATAGCCTTCCCGGTTTGGTGCCTTCTTTTGAGAATTACTTACTTACTTTCACTCCACCAGTCGCTAATAGGTAAACACAATTTTGGGTATTCAACTAGTGTTCTGTATAAGGAAACATTCTGGTCGTATTAGCCTTTTTTTTCACTAATAAAACAGTACTTGTATCCATTTTGTTATAATTCTGACACATAGTTTAGGCACTTTTATAAACTGTAGGGCTACCTTGTCTTTGACTTTTGAAGAATTACTATGTTGCAGTACAGTACGTGTGTTCGTATACATGACAACATATGTTGGTGTGTATGTACTGTACAGTATATATATATATTTTTTTTTTAAGCATAGCTCTCAAATACCTAAGTTCAAAATGATTAACCGTTTAGCTGCATAGTTCACGAGGTAATTTTGTAGAGAAGAAAACGTTTACTTTTCATGTTTATTTTTTAATTAAAAAATGTTTAGTTCCAGATCTGTCATTGACTCTTGTCTATTTTTTGCCTCGTTCAATATACAAACGTTCAAAATGCATAAAAAACCATTCCAAATAAAACAAAACATATATTAGGTGAAAATAAAACAAAATTTTTTTACCACCCTTCAATATGGGGTAAAAACTCTAGTACAGTATTAGATAAACATAAAAATTGTCATCCACACTCTCGTGGAAGAAAACATTCCATTCACCTGGACTGTATGGGACTCGAACCGTGGACTCATGTGTGTGTGAGGCTGTAGTGCTATCAACTGGGCTATGAGTAGTCTTAAAAAAGGAAAGTTTCCAGAAGTAGCATCCTGCTGCCAAACTGGAATTTTCATCTGAGCTTCAGTAGTAGTCAAGGAGAGTCGAAAATTCCAGTCTGGCAGCAGGATGCTGCTTCTGGAAACTTTCCTTTTTTAAGACTACGTACTCATAGTCCAGTCGATAGTGCTTTGGCCTTACACGCGTGGGGTCCACAGACCAGGTGAATGAAATTAGATAAACATGTTATATGCATCAATATGGTCTTTCATATGTAATAAACCCTTAAATTTCATGTTATCATTATGCTGCAAAAGTTTACTCATTATTTTGTATTTCAGCTCTCAATAATTAATGAGCTGTATTGTTAACATATTTTTATTGATACAGGTCTAGGACTTTCATCGGATCAACGGCATGTTGTTCTGAATGCTCCAAGGAATTGTATTCGCACCATCCTTATTATAAAAGGAGGAATTGTAATTGGAAGAATGGCATCTATGATTCAGGTATAATTATAACACTAGATAAATATATGTACGGATTGAGATTAGGTAATTTTATAATGGCTAAAGACGTACAGTACAACATAGTTCTATAGTAGTGATACCAGCCGAGGTCTAAGACAGTGTTCTTGCCTCAGGTGCTTAACCTACAAGATATGAAGACAGCATAAAGAATGTTTACACCATTGTTTCTGAAGCAGATAATCAAAGGTGGAAGTAATGAAAAAAAAAAGGAGTGCCCAAGGTATTAGGCCACCAGAATGCAAGTTTGCCATCAGAACATACGCAGGCAACGCATTACAATAACGAGGCTGAAGATATGACAATTAAACCACACATCAGGCGGTGCTGAAACAATGTTTCAGTCTGTCCTGGACCATTATCAAGCTCACTTGGCATGATAATGTTCCAGGATGGACCGAAATGTTGTCTTTTCTTCACTTCCTGATGTGTGATTTAGTCACCGCATCAGAACATACTTTTTGGCACATCTTCATATCACTAACTTCATCAAGTCCATTATGGAGGGCAAGGGAGATGACTGCCTATGTACAAAAATTCCTAATATACCCACCAATTACCCAGAAAGGTTTAGTTTGATTTTGTTCAGAACCCATGGCTGAAGAACCCTGTGTTTCCCACTGTTTTGTCTATGGACACAGACATGTGGTGGTCTCCAAAATGTTGTACAGGTATTATTTAAGTGTTAGGAACTGCCTGAATGCAAATATATCCTCAGAACATACATTTTGGATATGTCCTCCCTTCACTGACTTCATTGGGTCCACAAAAGGGGGGACATGGAGGCTGACCCTTATTCTAAATAATATAAATAACAAATAATAAAATTATGGACTATAACTACTGTCCCTACATCCACCACTCGCCCTGCAAAGTTTGGCGGGACTAGCCCCAAGGTTGGATACAGACAAACATCCTCTTTTTATAGATACTGTATTAGTAGAGCACTCATTAATGCCTGATCACCAAACCAGCCAGAAAGACACATGGGCTAAAATAGTCTTGCTTTAATCAGGTGAAAATATGGATTATACAGTACAAAAATAGTTATTCAAAAACTGCTTAATTTTTGCAGTGTGTTAATCCCAAGAAATTTATATTCTCTACAAATACGAAAAGTAAGGAGAAACATTACTAAAGTGTACAAATAGATCGAAAGGTATAACAATGAGGATATAAATAAGGCTCTAAATATATTAACACAAAATGCACCCTGAAACAATAGGTATAAAACTGGATAAATTTAGATTCAATTAAGACCTGGGCAAATATTGGTTTTGAAATAGGGTTGTAGTTTTATGAAACAAATTGCCATGTAATGTGATAAATGTGGGAATGCTTGATTGTTTCAAGCGTAGGCTGGACACAGCGAATATGACCGAGTTTGCATATAGACCAAAAGCCTTCTGCAGTTTCCTATACTGTACGTTACCGGTTTGGTGCCTTCTTTTGATAATTACTTACTTACTTCCTATACGTTATGTTCTGTATTTTCTTAATGACAGGTAGATTAGAAATTTGAGCATGTATACAGTATAATAATATATATAACTTGAACACGAGACATAATAACACTTGAGGCACCATGATAACCATTACTGTATGTCATTATATATAGGTATTAATTTTTGTTGTTCTTTACCAGGGAAGTCTGCCAACTGACGACATGATACTGTTCCTGACGTTGTCGTTTGGTCTCAACATTGCTCTGCCATTCATCATCATTGCACTTCTGCCACACTTCCTTCTTACTGTTTATTATGGAAACTAACTTGGTGTTTTGTTATGTACCTGTATATATTTATCTCTGAAAGGTCTTGATGCTCTCTAGGTGAATTGCAATACCAACAACTACACTATCTCACAATTTGAAGCAAGGTAGTTGAGAATCTCATGCATTTCATATATGAAAACAATTGTACAAGCAAATTAAAGAACTCTTACATTAATGCCAAGAGATTTTATTTAGCAAAGTCTTCTTTAATTTTAATAAGAATATTAAATTGTAAAAAAAAGTTCATAAATACACTATGCTCCATGTTTAAAGTACTGTATAGTATATTTAAAAGAAATCAGCAAAGTCAAGTAATATTTACTTGAAGCACACATTTAATTATTTTTGTATTGAGAACAGGGCAAATTCAGATATGCTGAATCCTGACCTAACATGGTTACTTATAAGCTTGTACATTAACAGTAAGGAAAGTGTTTGCCACAACTTCATGGTTTGAAATTGTATTGTGTACATTTTGCAGACCTGTTTCTTAAGGCACAAATAAAAGTAGAATACTTGTTTTATGGCAGTTATAATTACGACCTATGACAAAAAAAAAAACTTTAATCACACTAGATGAATTCCTCAAAGGAAATTAGTCAACCAAGTTTGACCCGCCAAAGAATGCACACATTGTGATAAATTTTGAAAAACTCTTTCAGGCTTGGTCCTTTCTTTTGATTATTTGCAATAAGTCAGTGCTATAGAATTGGAACAAGAATGATAAAACAATAGTGCATGTTTAAACTGAATTACTTGGGAATAAGTGTGTTATGTTGGCTTCCATACCTGTGCCTTATACAGTACCCGAATGATAGTCTATTAGGCCACGACTACAATTTTATTTCATAGGCTCCCTCAAGGGTTTTGCCTTGTGAGGGAAGTTCACATACGATGCCCTGGGACCAGTCGTGGTTGCCTTGCCACTCTCTCCAGGCATTGTATGTGCAAAGAGCCATGTGGGGTGCCTGTTCGAGTCACCCAACCACCAACCAGATGGGTCGTTTTTGGAGGTAGGTTTGGGTGTCTGGGCTGGGGCAAGGAGGGAGAGAAGTCTTTTTGCATCAAAATTGGAGAATGTTTGATATATTAAGATTCCTTGTTAAAAAGGGGAAGCACCACTTGGTGCTCCCCCTTTTTACCAGCCAGTGCTCGACCCCTCTCTGCCTTGCTAGGTGGAATTTCTTGCTCCAGGATGTTTGAACTTTAATAAACAGAATGCATATGGTAAATGAACAAATGAATTCACTTCTCACTCAGGCTTGTAAGTGGGTACCCAGGCCCCAGTTCCCAAGTTGGATTGTAAGGGAAGATACTCAATAGCTTTGCCCGCTTTGGGCCCGGACCTGCCACTTGCTTGGCAGGGTCAACTCATGTTCCTAATGGTGAATACCTTGTCATCTTGAGTGACAGTCTTTAGTGTTATAACATTGCATTTTGTCCCCTCCTTACTAGGGAATCATAGTGCTATCCTCGCAGTTGAACACGCATGTTCCCCCTCAACCATTACTATTATGATCTGTTTAGCCCTAATAGGATTAAATTTTTTTTTATGTCCGATGCAATGATCTTACGCACCTTAATTTCCACATGCACTACATAAACACCTTGTGGATATAATTAAATTATACTTTGTTTTGCTGGGGACAGGAACTTGCCTAGCTGCCTTATCTCACATGGGTGACAACAGCTCAGTTTGGGTCTCAAAGAATGTCTTCGATATTGCCGATAATGTCATTCAAACTCCACCCCATGTTGAGATGGGGGACAGAATATAAGGATTACCATGAGGTACAATACTGTATCCTCGAGGCCAGGTTTACCCTCTCCTCCAGGTTGACATGTTCACTCAGCCCCCTTGTCGTTATCATTAACCTTGTCAAGGTAATTTTTTATGTAATTGGATCCTCATGTCTTTGGCAGTTCTTGTGGGTGCTCCATTCAAGAATGCCCCCTCTCCACATCTCTGCAGAAGGTATTCAAAATTTGGGCATAACACTTAGAAATGTAGTCTGTTTTGCCCTAGTGTGGTGCCTCAGATCATTCTAGTTCAGAATGATGATCTTTTGATGTATATTACCTTAGCTATAGTGATGCCCACCCTAATTTTTTGCGTTCTTGTCCACATTATAAATGTTAACAGGCCAGCCTCCATCTTGCAACAAATACTGCACATCTTTCCCAGAGGCAGGATACCAGGTCTGCCTTTCCCACTTTTCTGGCAAAAATTAGAAAAAAAGTGCACCACCACCCTCCATAGGTCCTCAATCATTTCCAAGCCTTGAACCCCAACACCACATGCTCCCCTTCTTCCCAGTTCCCTATGATTCAGAACTGGATGTTCCTCTGTTTTTGCCCCCCTGCTTTTTTTTTTTTTGCATCATTCTCTCCTTTATCCACTGTGGACCCCTGCAACTCTTGGTTCCATCTTCCTTTTCAATTCTTCCTCCTTTTTGACCCTCCCAAGTAAGTAATTATCAATAGAAGGCACCAAACCCGGAAGGCTATGTAGCACCATCAAATGTGCGGGATAATCAGAGGGTGCTAAACATCACCAAGGTTGACCCTCCCAAGCAGATGACCATCCAGGTAGATTTCCCCCTTCCTTCCTAATGTCACCTGCTCTCTTCCTTCCTCCCTGTTTGAGATGATCATGGCTACCTCAGTACCTTGATGCTCCTGCACGTCTCAATCAGAAATATAAGCTGATCCCTCTTCCTTCCCCAGTGGGTTAGAAGACGGATGAGGCAGTTGAACGACTTTGTTAAGTATTCCTGCACCACCTCCCATCTTGGTAGTGGAGCTATCTGTCAGGCATTAGGTGTTCCCATTATCTTTGTTCCGATGCAGCACCTGGTCCAGAACACAACCATTCCTGTCCCTCTTCAGCCTGAATACTTTTTCCTCACTGGACCTTGTTGACTATACTCTTTACCCCCAACCTTCTCTGCCTCTGGTTCTGCTGGTACCTAATTCTGTGTCATTTTCTTTGCTTGTCATAACTGTTCTATCCCACTTCATCATGCCAATTTTTGGGATTTTATGTCTTGCTTTCCTTCTCTCCCCTTGGAGAGTGATGCCTTTGTCACTACTTGCCTTATATCATTATTCTTGTAATAGCATCACTAATGATATTTAGCACATTTTGCGCTAGCCTTCCCAGCTTGAAGCTGCCTTTGGTAATTGCATGTATAATGTATAGCATGTGAACAACATTCAAAGTGTCTTCATAAGCATTTTGCTAACCAATAACGAATCAATTTACAAGATTTCAGAAATACATAGCTTAATTTTAAAACACAGCAGCATAGGCATTTTCTCTAGATTGTTTTTTAACTTATCTTGCAATTAAATATCGATACGATTTTCTAAAATGGTAGGAAAAAAAATCAGTTGCACAGTGAAAAAAAAAGTAAATCAAGAGACAGAGACAAGGAGAATAAAATGTTGTTTTGAGATAACTTTATATTTTTCTATAAAGAGAACTTTTACAAATACTGTACTTAAAGTAAAATTTTCAAAGAAAATTAAATAGTGAGCCTTGTACAAGTGAATGCAGACAAAGGGAATGTTATTAAAATTCTTAACATGTACACCATTCCCATAACCATTGAACATCTAAATTTTAATGTCATCATCCTGGTGACAAGCTACTTAGAAGTCATGGTTTCCTATTAAAAATACTGTACTATACCTGAATAAATAAAGTGTACTTGTATATAGTCTTAGCCATCTGGGAAGATTTATTTGAAATACTACCAACAAATTTATTAAGTCGTTTTTATGGTTTTTGACTGCTAGTTTTCAATTTTTAAACAAGGGTTAACCCAAATTTTACAATTCAGCACTGAAACAATGATTTACTGTATATAACTTATTTATCTACGAGCTAGATAAAAACAAAAAACATTTGCTTTGTGACAAGTGCTTAAATTATGACAAGGTCAAAGTGACAATCTTTATAATTCATATTATTTTCCAACATTTACATTTTACTTGCACAAAGTGGACAATGTTACCAGCAATATATATATACCAATTAAAATAATCAGCATTTGTCTGAATGGGGATTGGGTCACACACAACTGTAAAATTAAATATCTAACTTACAATAATGAGACCTGGGAACTGTCTAAATAGCAAATCATTACAGGATGACTAACTGGTCTTATTGAGTGCTTGTTGAGAAAAGTGCAATCACACCAGCTGCTCCCAGTGTACTGAAAACATAGTTGTAAGCTGGTGCCATGGATCTGAATACCAAGAACGATCCAACTACAACCAACATCAGGAAGAGAGCGTTGTTGTAAAACAAGGAAAATGTTGTGGCCTCTGCTTCAGCTACTTCGTTCTTCTTCCACAACACCCTGATCAAGAAAATAAAACCCAACAATTATAAATATCCTCCTGTAGTATTATATAGTTAAGGATTACCAGTAGGTAGGTAATTATCAAAAGAAGGCACCAAGCTGGGGAGACTATGTAGCAATGATTACCAGCAAGTTATAGTCATTTATTAATGTACAAAACTCAAATTTAATTTAACCTTAAAAAGAATGGCTTAAAGCATATAATTTCATTTTACCTTTCATCCTTTTCTTTTTTGCCCATCTTTTTGTCATCAGCTAGTTTGCGCATAACTTCTCGTGTGACAGCATCTTCAACCTTCTGTGCAACCTGAAAAATTCACAAAAGACAATAGTTTGGATTCTTGCAGGCATCTTATCATTACTAGAAATGTCTTGAAATTAAAACTTATGCAATTTTGATGTACATTCCATAATGGCAAAACAAGAAATATAAGAGTTACAAAAATACACACATGAAAGATTTATAGAATCTGCATTACTACAAATACTAACCTTGTGCTTTAGGACAAACTTGGTGTTCATATAAGCAAAAGCAACAAGGTAAGTTGCGATGCCTGTCACAAGACCAAAGATGGCAGCTGATGAGAGTGGATCCATCATATGTATACGCCAAAACAACCCTGAAATAATTATACATTCAGTATTTTTTAATGAAATACATCTTTATTAAATAAGTTGCATCTGTATGACAACAGTAAGGCTTGAATTTTGAATTAACATTCTTGGGATGAAAGTCAGATTTCAGCCTTTGTTTTGTATTTAGGTAGATAATTATCTGGGGTACAAACTTCAAACTGACTGGGAAATTGTGCAAGAATCTCATTTCTACTAATGATAGGATAAAGATGCCAATTTTTGACCACTGGCAGTTTAAGATACTAATACTGTACTGTAATACTAATTAATAATAATAATAAATAATAATGTTTATTTAGGTAAAAGTACATACAAAATGAGTTACAACCAGAATGTTGGATTACTAGATAGAGCAAGTATATACTATGCCTAAAGCTACTAATACGCGCAGCGTTCCGGCAAAATTAAATGATAAATATTGCAATCTTAACAAAACAAAAAAAGCCAGTGACGTTACCGGAGCGGCCAGAGAACACATATGTAATCCGCCGCTCATACTTACATATGGGATCGCTGCCACAATTAATGCGTTGAAGTAAAAATAATCGAGCTCTTCTTGGATACATTTCTACTGAAATCCTGAAGCAACAGCTCTTCCTCCTTTGTTAACTTTTCC
The DNA here is from genome assembly GCA_020271785.1 of Procambarus virginalis. Classification (NCBI taxonomy): domain Eukaryota; kingdom Metazoa; phylum Arthropoda; class Malacostraca; order Decapoda; family Cambaridae; genus Procambarus; species Procambarus virginalis. Next base: position 28,565,945 of record WNGS01165751.1, on the reverse strand, counting down.
TTGGTGACCATGTTTGCCTGCTTGTTTATGATGCTGGTAGTGTGCGGGAAGGTTGTAGCCCTGGAGGGAGCAGCGGTGAAGGCCGGTCCGTAGAATTACCCAAATCTACCCAAATCTACCCAAATGTACCCAAATCCTCCTAGTATTACGTAAGTAATGAAGAAATGATATATTTACTGACTGTAATGTTGGTGCTGCACGTAGAACACGATCAAACCTATTTTCACTCTGAAATAATGTAATTTCATATCGAAATTCGAAGTAAATATGTAGCAGGTGACGCCATAGGAAGTCGACGGTCCAAGCGACAAAATTGTGGAGCGACTTATCCAAGATATATGGTCGCCTGGCGAGTGTTTGCTACCATATCAGCCTCCTGTACACAGTGATCCAGTCGTCGCACTTCTTTGCTCAAATTGTCGCAAATTTACAAGTAGAATGGTATTTGTAATAATATCTTTCATAAACAGCCACAAAACATTTAATATTTATTTTTAAAAATTGTGTCTGGAAGTTAAATCAACACCACAGGACAATGATTTGTTATATAGATACTAACGTTATTCGTTTGTATCCGTTCGCTACTTAAAATACCCATGTCGTTTTCGTTCATAGAACACCGAACCCAACACGCTCTCTGATATATTATTTAATTAATAGAGATTCACAAATAAAACTTATATTTATAAGTTATCAGAAAGGCAGAGATCAAATAAACTTGTGAATCCATCACAAAGATTATATCTTATTAGACAGGAAAGATATTCATATTTTAACAAGGTTTCTTGGCCGACGCTCTCCCTATCGATGGGAACTATGACCTTTCAAAGACCAATGTTAATTTAATCTAGATACTGTAATAAACGAAGTTTCTGTCAAACAAAGACAGACATATAGCTGTATGTAATACTTTAGCATATATATAACTGAAGTGAAAGTGAAGATATATGCCTTTATAGTTACGTGATGGCTATCTCAGGGAATGCGAAGGCCTGCAAACAAGTGAATCAATTGTGTAATTCATTGCATATATGCAAAGTAACATTAAAGGTCTATATGTCAGCATAAACACAGATCTAAACGATAAGGACTACATTTCAAGGTAAATATATCTTAAATGAAACCCAAGATATGGTTAAATATATAGCCAATACCACACCATCGCCGGTGTCCGGACACATGAAAACTTCCATTGCATCAGTGTCCTGCCAGGCGGCCAATACAGGCTTCACAATTCAGAAAAAAAATTGTAATTCGGAGAGATGCGTGATAAACAAAATGTTTTATATTTTAAATACAGATACAAACTTTGTTTCAAACGTTTATTGTAACACAATCTCACGTATAAGAACCATGTATATTTTGGATAACAATTTCCTATAAAGTTGCAATGCTACCTTAATTGTATATGATCATCATCATATGCAGACATAAATTAACTTATAAAATGTTGAGGTAAAGATACACGTATGTTAATTATGACACAGGATCGCTCTTATAAGAACTTAATTATAAACCATAATATTATAACTATAGCAATTCACTGTGTTGGGGACAGGAAACCACAGTATATTCATACACGATAGGTTTATCAAGGTCATCCTTAAGGTCGAATACTGACCCCGCCTAGGATGCAACCCCCACACAAGCTGACTACTCCTGAGTACCTACTACTGCTTGGGAACAGTCGCATACGTGAACCATAACTCATCCTGTTGCCAGTAGTTTGTGCAACCCATACTCATCCGTGACCTGTAATTTATGTGAAACCCATACTCATCCTGTTACCAGTTGTTTGTGCACCCATACCA
>WNGS01165751.1:28530781-28548373 GCA_020271785.1 Procambarus virginalis | reverse complement strand
CTGGCGCTCGAAATTGCAAACGCGTGAAATACAGTTCCAGCACGTGTAAGACAATGAGTATGGTGACACAGAACACAAGACCAACTAGTTCCGGCGTTGATTCTTCACCTAAATATGAGTAAAAAGGTGAAGACGCTTGCAGCAAGCCTGATGCAGAACTGCTGAAGGGGAATTGACTGTGTGGAAAGAGGAGGAAATGCTTATAAAGAATATAACAAGAACAAGAGGACATGGACAGAAGTAGAGACAAGTTAATATGCGTCACCATTACAACTCAGGTAATTACACTCATTAAAAGGTAATCCAGACTAATCAAACTATCACAGGACTTAAGCCAGCTTAAGACTTAAAAGAGGCCCACGCAACCTGCCAAAAATCTACAGGTTACGAAATTCCAATTCGTATACGAAACGTTTGACGAACGAAACTCGTATTCAACTCCTACGTTCTTTCTTGGTCCACAGTCTGGAACATTTCCTAAATTTTCGATGTAGATAATAGACTCCCTGTAGAAGAGATGCGTGGTTTCCTAGTTCAGTCGCCTAATATGGAACACATATTACTACTGTAATATGGACACTGTCGCCTGTTATGTAATAATACAGTTTTCAAGTACATTACACATGATTTGATTATTTTTACTTTGAGTCAAAACTAACATAAATTTGATGAAGCATAACGTAACCTAACATATCTAAGTCTCTCTTATCTAAGGATATGTCCTTCATATTCATGGTCCAATAATTATTATTGTTAGAAAAGAATCACTCTGCATAGAGATGTTTGAAAACAACGAAATCGTTCGGCCTGTTGGGCAAATCGGACCTTGCATATTAGGCCAAGTAGTGTAGTTTTGATTATTATATATATATATATATATATATATATAAGACCATAATATAGTGTGAAAATGAACTTTGGAGAGTTAATTTTTCAACTTCCATCGACAGTGAAGAAAAACATTAGAAATATTGAGAAGATTCGTGTTAGAATCAGTAATCTTACCCTTTCGGTTATATTCAACAACATGTGTCTACAAGAAAGACTGCTACCAAAATACACTAAACAATGATCAAGGTGTAAAAGAGTAGGAACAAGACACTGCAGGCCACTCTAAGCAACAGCCTGTTGGTCCAAGTCAAGCCAGGCCCGAGGTTAGGCTTGGGGGAGTAGAAGAACTCCCAGAACCCCATCCTGGAACACTAATCCGGTACAACTCTGATCATCAAGCACTGCGTATAGGTACATACTGGTGATAAGCGGTTGAATTGATTTCCGGTTACAGGACACGTGGTTCGCCACGCCAGTCACCCGCTGTGCGTACTATACATCACTAGGCAAGACACGATAGCACCAGAACCAACATACCTTTGTGACAGCACCACGCGATGCGTACTACGCCTCTAAATATAACACCATTCTATGCGTACTTTGCCTCTAAATATGACAGCACTATAAACATCATATTAGGCCCTACGCCTCTATAGTTTAAACATATAACACACATTGTAACACTATATATATATATATATATATATATATATATATATATATATATATATATATGCGAACAAGCCTGAATGGTCCCCAGGACTGAGTGTTCAGTTATATATATATATATATATATATATATATATATATATATATATATATATATATATATATATATATATATATATATATATTACATAATGAATATGATAGCACCAGACTCTTAAACATGAAAATAGCGACAAGATGTTCGGCAATATGCCTCTTTTGTTTGTAAGACAATTGTAAATATTCAGATTCTAAAAACCATAGCGCCAGACACTTGAGATACTATTCCCCTAAAAACATGATGCTATTAGCACCAGCCATTGCATGTATATACTAGCCTACTTACTCCTCTTTATCACAAAATCACCAGATACCAAGCCATTGTACATATCACGCTTGTTTAGCCCATCTTGAGATGATTTCGGGGCTTAGCGCCCCCGCGGCCCGGTCCTCGACCAGACCTCGTTTTTGTTACACACAGAATTCACAATAGCGTGATGCATCAAATGATTAAGGCGCGTCTGGGATCCTCTCGGACGTAGGTTCGAGCCCTCGTCACGGCCCTTGTGGATTTGCTCCTTTGTGTTACACACCCGCAGGAAACAGCCCGTAACAGCTGTCTAACTTCCGGGTACCTATTTACTGCTAGGTAACAGAGGTATCACGGTGAAGGAAACTGCCCATTTGTTTCTGCCTCCACCGGGGATCGAACCCGGAACCTCCGGACTACGAACCCGAAGCGCTGTCCACTCAGCTGTCAGGCCCATTAGCCCATTTATTATGCAGTCCATGCCCAGCCTGGTGTTGTAGCGGAAAAGGTTCCGAAGGTACACAATGAACTCAGGAACTGATCCCCAAAATTTGAGCTCATCAACTTACAACCTTGATGAGTTAGTTAAAGAGTCAGTTAACAAATACGTCAGCAGTTTGTACACAGCTTATGCAACTATCATCATCGTGACCCCAAGAGGTCCAAACAACAAATACACATGCTAAAAATAACATAAAAACATATATCAATATAAATTACAAGAGGGTGTTCAGTAAGACAAATAAAACCAGACGAGGAATTTCCTAAGAAGCAAGAGGAAGACACCGCCAGGCGAGGTCAGCACTGACGCAGGCACAGCAGCGCCAGCAGTGGACGTGGAGCACCTTGGAATCCCGCCAGCCCCCACGCTGTCACACGGGCTTATGTGGGAATCACTGTGCACTCTCCCGCCATCCCCATCATGCTAAATTGTCAAAAACAAAATTTAGACCTGCAGTTCCCCTGGATGTTTCATGACAAACATCTGTAGTAATGTCTCTCGAGGGAAAATTTAAATAACTCAATGTATAAATATTCAATGAGGAATATCTTGATAGTCTCTAGGTGTCTCACTACATGAAGAAACTATAACTAGTTTAGTCACAATTAAGATATGTTGTAATTTCTAATACCTGTATTTTACACGGAGGATTTGCAATGATGTAAATTAAATCGCGTAGAAACGTCCGAGTCTAAATATCTTGATTGATAATCACAATAGCAGTTCATCTCTTTTTGCCTGTAAGGGTTAAGGAAAAACATATAACGTCTTAATTATTCATAGAATGTGTTTTGCAGAAGCTCGAGCGAGCACAACACCAACACCCCCCAACACCAATGTTGTCATAAAGTGCCAGGATGGACATCACAACACTGATAATGTTGTCAATATTGTCATAAAGTGGAGGTGTCAACCGCGATTATTGTCCGAGAAGCCTCGAAGGCAACTTACCCGGTATTGCTGAGTGGGAAATACTGGAAGGAAGGGTGAGGCTAGCAGGGCAGGCGACAGGGAAGTACAAGGACTCTGGGGTGCCGGGCGTCCAGGAACAGGAAGTCATGGGCAAGTACTGGGAAGTCTGGCGCGAAAAATACATGGTTTTGGCGAGTCACTATTTTTCGTTAATTACACTTACGATAAAGTCTGTGATCTACGGAAGATTGCAAGGTCTTGATGGGGGGAAAGGGGTTTTGTCTTGCAGACCAAAATGCAACGTTAGTTCTAAACTGAGCAATATAAAAAAAATCGAAATAAAATTTAGTGCTGGAGTAAACAAGTCTTCACCACGTAATCAGAGGACCGCTTGAAGGTCAAATCCTAGTATCTGGCGGGTAGCCAGGAGTCATTGCAGCTAAATTTAAAATATAACGACCCGGTCAAGGTTAAGGCATCACGTTTGTCGGGATCTACTTCTGACAATGCGAATATTGGAAAATCACAAATAAACGATATCAACATAAAGAACAGCAAAGATTTTATTGTCATTACATTCAACTGTTTCAGGTTCAAACACAGAATCTATGAATATTAAAAATATTTTGTATGCGTCACAGTCTTGTTCTGCAAGAACACCTTATGAATTTCAAACCCCTTCTAAACGAGGTGTGATCTTTACAGTGCTAGCAACGAATTATCTGGTGATTGTTCAGGTCCCGGGAGACCATATGGCGGTACTGCTACCCTGGCATATATATATATATATATATATATATATATATATATATATATATATATATATATATATATATATATATATATATATATCTTGTTTCTCCAGCAACTGTTTAAATGCTTATGGCTGTGTCAGCTGAAATATCTCGGTTGGCTAATTCATATCATGATGAATTATGATATAATACCTTTTAACACCGATTTTTCGAGACAATATGCATACTAAGATTTACCAAAAATATTCGCTGATGCTAAAAATTCCCATAATCCTGCTATCTCTGATGAATTTTAAAATAACTTGAGCTTTCTGACATGGAATGGGATAGGAGAGTCTCATATTAATTAATAATTTTCGGTGATGATCTAACTGGTCACATTTGTGATACTGTAGTAACAATCTGTCCGGACATCTTCCTGTCATAGCTACCTTCAATATACCTCACTCGCAAATTGCTTTGTCAGTGATAACAGAATCTTCCCTAGAACACATCTACACTGGGAGAAGGCCACTGTTGCTGACCTGGATAAGGTTGAGTGTCAATTTTAGACACTAGTGTTATCTAGAGTGGAATACTATTTCACACTAACAGCCCTAATCAAAAATGGAGAAGTTGCTGAGTTGGAAAACGTGCAGAGAACTTTACCAGAATCCATTCATAGAGATATCTAAATTATTGTGAAAACTTAAAATCTCTCAAACTTTACTCCATGGAGAGCCGGCGAGAGCTATACATAGCAAATACACCTTGAAAATAGTTTCTTACAAGACCAAGAGGCATGATAGAAGGTGAAAAATAGACCGTTTGAAAAGTAAGAGTTGCAATGGATATGCTAAGTAACAGTTTTATAAACATAAAGGGCCAGAGGCTTTTCAACACGCAGTACTGGGTCGAGACCCTTACTTTAGAGAACACCCCCTAATATTATAGGCTATGACTATGGCCTAGATCTGTTTAAGGATGAGAAAATGAATAGGAAATATTTCCCATTTATTACATATTTTTGCTCGGAATCTACGGAAATGTGGGAAATATATTTTATTGGTGAGACCTTCCCATTGGCGAGATGTAACCGAAACCTTCCCGATGAATGAAGGAAGCACTACTGTCTACATTAATGATCCAATACTGTCCATCACACACTATAAACTGGCAAACGTCTGACCAGGAGTCAAGGCAATCTACACGGCATGTCATAAAAAAATAGTGGAACATGCATCACCAACATGAAATTCACACTGCGTGAAGAACAAAATAAATATTGAAAAGTACAGATTTGTAATAAGATTGGTGTCAGAGCTAAGAGGGTTAAGCTATGAGGATAGGCTAACGGAACTAAATCTCACAACCATAGCGGATACAAGCAACAGAGGGGGATATAATTGAAACATACAAGATACTGAGGGGAAATAAACAAGGTAGATAAGGACAGCCTCTTCAGATAGCGAAAAAGCAGGACAAGAGGACACAGGTTGAAGCTGGAAACACAAATGAGTCAAAGGAATATACGGAAAAACTCGTACTCAATATGAGTAGTCAACAAATGGAATGCACTGAAAGAAGTTGTAGAAACTACCACCACAACTTTAAGGCTAGATTCGACAACGAATTCAAACGTCAAAACAGCTATACTGTATTGTAACGCAACGGGTAGTAGGCGGGGCGTACAGAGCTAGACCTCACCCCCCCGTAGACACTGATACGTAACTACAAGTCAAGGTATAGGCAGGAGTCAAGGTCTGACCAGGAGTCAAGGCCTGACCAGGAGTCAAGGTCTGACCAGGAGTCAAGGCCTGACCAGGAGTCAAGGCCTGACCAGGAGTCAAGGCCTGACCAGGAGTCAAGGCCTGACCAGGAGTCAAGGCCTGACCAGGAGTCAAGGTCTGACCAGGAGTCAAGGTCTGACCAGGAGTCAAGGCCTGACCAGGAGTCAAGGCCTGACCAGGAGTCAAGGCCTGACCAGGAGTCAAGGCCTGACCAGGAGTCAAGGCCTGACCAGGAGTCAAGGTCTGACCAGGAGTCAAGGCCTGACCAGGAGTCAAGGCCTGACCAGGAGTCAAGGTCTGACCAGGAGTCAAGGCCTGACCAGGAGTCAAGGCCTGACCAGGAGTCAAGGTCTGACCAGGAGTCAAGGCCTGACCAGGAGTCAAGGCCTGACCAGGAGTCAAGGTCTGACCAGGAGTCAAGGTCTGACCAGGAGTCAAGGTCTGACCAGGAGTCAAGGCCTGACCAGGAGTCAAGACCTGACCAGGAGTCAAGGCCTGACCAGGAGTCAAGGCCTGACCAGGAGTCAAGGCCTGACCAGGAGTCAAGGCCTGACCAGGAGTCAAGGCCTGACCAGGAGTCAAGGCCTGACCAGGAGTCAAGACCTGACCAGGAGTCAAGGCCTGACCAGGAGTCAAGGCCTGACCAGGAGTCAAGACCTGACCAGGAGTCAAGGCCTGACCAGGAGTCAAGACCTGACCAGGAGTCAAGGCCTGACCAGGAGTCAAGGTCTGACCAGGAGTCAAGGCCTGACCAGGAGTCAAGGCCTGACCAGGAGTCAAGGTCTGACCAGGAGTCAAGGTCTGACCAGGAGTCAAGGCCTGACCAGGAGTCAAGGCCTGAACAGGAGTAAAGGTCCGAGAAGCGTAAAGGTCGAAGCATGACTCAACGTCTGCATGTTTAGCCTTATCTGATAAGTTGGGAATTTTGTGGGTAAAGTCGACATGAAGCCCCACTGCTTAGGTGGAAAATGGGCTTTACCGAGAAAATCGTATTTTTCAGTTAGGGATTCGAAGGAAAACACTTAGGATTTAGTAAGGAAATCCGGCTGCCCAGACTGCTTGGGAATTTTTCAGGGTTGTCTAGTTGTTTTGTGTACATTGTTTAATTCTGGGGTCTATAGACAGGCCTTAATTTTTCATAAGTGTACGTATAGACTAGGCTAATATTAAATGTAAAAGTATATCTAAAGTTATTCAGGTAACTTAAAAATAAGCTAAAGAAACCAAATGTACCGCAACACAAACTGGTCGACGATGAGCTGTGAGCCGCCGACTAATCAAAATCTAAATTAAAACTAATTAATTTGCAAAATTCCTGAGAATCACGAGAATATATATATTTTTTAACACAGGTGAACATAGAAGTAGACGACTTATGACTATTGTTAGTCACAGCTGACAGCTTCGCCTTTCCCGCAGCTCATGGTAAGCCATACCCTACTGCATTTTTCCTGGAACACGACCAGCTAATCGGTTTTACTCCCAGGTCCCCAATTACCGCTGGGTGAATAGGGGTGAACCGTTTCCCAATCAATCCTCTCCGAGTTTTCCCTCATCGCAAGTGAGCGTGTCATGTACTCACCTAATTGTGCTTGCGGGGTTGAGCTCTGGCTCTTTGGTCCCGCCTGTGTGCGGTGCTGAATGTATACTACTAGGCCAACTGCTGACCATCACCAGGATGCAGCCTCCTGAAACTGTAACGCCCAAGTGTCTATTTACTGCTACGTGAACGAGGCATGAGGTGAAAGAAAACGCTGTTAATTCGTTTCCGCTCTGGCCAGGATTCGAACCCAAGACCTCTGGCTGAGAATCGAAGTCGTTCATCACTTGACCACGGAGTCCCTATACAGCCCTTCCACATAAACAAATGCCAAACAAATGTTAGTTAGTAGCCCAAGTTAGTTTTAATGTTGTGAAATTTTTTGGGTAGTTAAATTTTCTTTTAGGCTTTACGTAACCGGAAAAGAAACTATTGCAATAAATAATTGTTGCTAGTATTTTTTTTTTCATAAAAAATGGAGCATTGCGTGATATGTGGGGAACATGTAACATCCGGAGCAAGTCATGCTGCGTCTTGGAGAGTATTCAAACTGCCGCACGGTGCAAGTCACTGGAATGGCCTGCAGTCGTGTTTGGTACGGTCACTGACCTTCGTAACTAAGAGCGTACGTGGCTGAAAACAAATATAATCACCATCGAAAGTGCTACCAAGCTTTGCCACTGATGACGTCATCAAAGATGATGAGAAGCAAAACCGTCACTTGTAGCTACCTACCTCAGGTAACTGAAGCCCAACCGTGATTCTGAGAATTAATATGAAGCACTGTCAGCTTAACATTTTGTGGTGATATCAGAGTTTACTTTAAGGTTGGACCACTACTGTGTGCAGCTAGGCTAGGACCGGCGTGCAAGTCGCTCACAGTAATTATCAACAACGTCAAATGCATAGAGCAACGGTAAAATATCCTGAGAAGATCTTGCCCGATATAGGTCGTGTCTAATTCCCACCTGGCAAAACAGGCAAAACAGGCAAAACAGGTGTCGGTTCATCGAATTTGTAAGATTCAGTGCTGGATAATAGGTGGCCTTTATGTGACCGAGTCTGCAACAAGTTTGTTTAATAAGGAAGAAAGGATTTACTGAAACACCATGTGCTTAACATCTATTTATTAAACATAAACGGAAATACATTTGCATGGAAATGGGATAATTGTCTACTTTACGAGGGGTCATGAGTAAATGTACGCACAGTAATGTCTCAGATTGAGAGTACTCAGGTGACGTGACGCACTCTAACCTTACCACTGGTATAATGATAATCTTCTGCTTGATGCTTGCTTGATGGGGTTCTGGAAGTTCTTCTACTCTCCAAGCCCGGCCCGAGGCCAGGCTTGACTTGTGAGAGTTTGGTCCACCAGGCTGTTGCTTGGAGCGGCCCGGAGGCCGAGCGGCGAATCTCGACAATAATTACTGCTTAACACCACTACCGTATGCAACAGGGACAATTTGGAGCTCAAAATTCATACTCGAGACATTACATTGTATGCACAATAACACAGAATGACATGTGTTGGAATAATCATTCACAAAAACGTGCGCGATCCAGACCGGCACTTTGTGTGGCGTCTCTAAGATATCTGTAAAAGTAAAGTTTGCGGTATCTGTAAAAGTAAAGGTTTCTCTGTAAAATAAAGTTTGTTAAAATTGAGTCATAATTTGTTGAAGGGAGAAATGGTTTTACTGACGGTTAGGTACACATTCAGTATATCTGTGACGTTGAAAGATATGTACCAGAGTCTCTCACTCGCATGTCTTGGCGAGGAACCTGAATTCATCAACACCCTTAGTGATCAAGGGCGTGCCGCCCGAATACAGGTTGTTGTTGTTGTTTTAGATTTAGTTACTCAGAACGAAGTGTCCATGTAGCACGGGCTATGGTGAGCCCGTAATTTGAGTTCGATTATTCGCGATAACCTTGTTACTGTGATAAACACATACAGGACATCAATGAACGTCTCGCACACCTTAGGATGGTGGGCGACAAACAGAGTAACAGGAACGGAGGAAGTATGGTTCCTGTCACCACTAGCGATGACCGAGTGGACGGGAGTGAAAGAGATAATGACCGAGAGTCAATCAGGTCACGGAGCGCTTCAAGTAGCAAGTAACAGTCGTGTCGGTGTTAATGGCGCCCACGACGCTAATAAAGACACGTTTACTCTAAGTGAGTTTACTCAACAGACCAAGGCATTGGGTCTGAGTGAGGCCGCTAAAATAGACTTTATTGATCGTCTTTGGAACGATCAGCAGACACGTCAGTGTGACGAGCGACTAGCTAGACAGCTGACAGCATACGCTGACGAGAGCGCAGCAGCCACGAACTTGACGTCACCACAAGATGATGTCGTGCTCGGTAAATGACCAAAGCTGGCAACTTTCAGCGAAGCTGTCGACTCTATGGATGATTACATAGAGCGCTTCGAGCGCGCGCGGCTACCACCAGATACAGAGTGGGCAGTGGCGCTAGCCTTACAAAGGCGTTTGATATACAGTATATCATCAGCTCTGTAAAGGCTGGAGAGGTGATTATGTCACCCTTAAGGCGGTGCTGTTGCATGGGTTCTACATCAATGCAGACAGCATGCTTGTAGTTTCGTCAGACGAAATTAAGAGATGGGTATTCTGGAGCCATGACTCGCAGCTTCCGAGGGTGACGTTGTTCACTAGAACACCTGTCCTCTCCTCTAGGCGTGCGGAGAAGTGAGGGGGCGAGCAAGTTTAACAAGTTTAACATAGTTAAACTTGCTGATAATAAACACTAGTTTATTCGTGACCTCAACAAATTATGAATAATGTGTAATTTGTGGAGAAGATAAATTCTAGGTTCGTGCAGAACAGAAACTTCTTAAATTTAGAATAAACTTTTAAAATTATTTTTCTTTGATTTAAATCGAAACTCTAATATACCATTTTGACAATAAACAGAGTTCTGATATTTAACAGATGTGAAGCATCTTAATTAATTCTATAACCTTTATGTGAGATCATAAATGATTTTTTGGGCAACAAATCCTAAAGCACTCCAAAAGCTTTCTGCATTAGAGAACATTTCAGAAATCAAAGAACAAATTTTGCCATTTATCCCACCATCAATTTCAGAAATGCCTAAATTTACCTTAGGCCCACTCTCTCTCTCTAGTCAAAAATCACCGCATTTGAACAAAACCACAAGGGCCGTGACGAGATTCGAACCTGAGTCCGAGAGCATCCCAGACGCTGCCTTAATCGACTGAGCTACGACATCGGCCTAAGGCAGCGTCTGGGATGCTCTCGGACGTAGGTTCGAATCCTCGTCACGGCCCTTGTGGATTTGTTCATTTGATGCATCACGCAATTGTGATTTTTGTGTGTAATCACCGCATTTGTCCTGGTGATTTTATCATCTGAAATACTACAGGTTTTGACTTCAGCATAAGTATAATCATGATTTTATCATCTGAAATACTACAGGTTCTGACTTCAGCATAAGTATAATCATCATCTGAACAGGTTCTGACTTCAGCATAAGTATAATCATCCAACAGGACAAGCGCCACAGCATCCTAACTACTACACAAGGAACAAGAGGAAACGAGCAACAAATGTCAACTCTGCCAAAAACCTGGAGACGACCTTGACTGGGTAGTATCACACTGAGTGTGCCTGTTTACTGCTGTCTGGGGCGTGCCGCACAATTCACTAACTGGTCGTTTTGTATACAACCAACGTTTCATCCTCGTTTGTTATTCACTCTGGTGTGACAATCCCATTTAACGAGTTTGTAGTTTGCCATATTTGTCACGAAAATGTATGGTAGGTGATACAGAGATCGGTATTTACCATTACTACTACACGAATAGTGCACGACAAACATATGCATGTTGGACAGGGTTTACCAGCTTGCTGATCAAACTGTCCTATTACTGAACACACTACATTTTTTACGCTATCGACCTCGCCGTAAAAATAGAGAAGTTTATATCACAGCAATATTGACACTTCATGGTCATAATGATTATCGGCTCCGGTAGGTTGGGTGGGTTACCCAGGTTTATACATTTTCGTTTGCAGGCGATGAGTCACAATAACGTGGCAGAAGTATATTGACCAGAGACAGTGAAGGGACGACGACGTTTCGGTCCGTCCTGGACCATTCTCAAGTCTGTCTGTGGACTTGAGAATGGTCCAGGACGGACCGAAACGTCGTCGTCCCTTCACTTCTTAGTGTGTGGTCTGGTCAACATACATTTTCGTTAGATAAAACCACTGCATATTTTTTTATGGAGTGGTAATCGACAGAACGAGGGAGGGAATTATCAGGGGGAAAGCGCCAAGCCATTACGACTAGATAGCACTTGGAAGGGGTTGGGATAAGGATTTAGAATGGGAGCTCATATAATGAGCTCCATGATATATTACATATACTGAATGTGACTTAAAGAAGGTTTCCTTTAATCTTTTTCCTGAAGGCACTTGGTAGTGTAGCTAGATAGGATGAGTGCTAAAAATAATGCTCTATACACGAAATGCACTCACCTCTATGATGATGTTGATTTCACTGTTAATGTGACACCCTATTAGAGTTCAAACTCGATTATGAGTCAACGTACTTACCCTGATTCAAACATTATGTTGCCCAACCCTTATACATCATTTAGATTAGGCTGCATTTAGAGATAAATTTACACAGGACGTATATTGCCAATAAAAACCACACAGCGAACATGAGATCATTGGCTATATTATGTAAGCCAATAAAAAGTTGCGGTCATGGTCAAGTTCAAGTCATTGTGACGTCATCGCATCTTTACATAAAAGTTTCCTGGTTCCCGAGAAGGAAAATTTACGTTTTTTCATTGTCGGGACAGCTGGTTTATCGAGGGCCTCCTAGGCTTATTATTGACCCTCCCAAAGATGCAACCCACCACTGCTGCCAAATTCCGGGGTACCTATTAACTGCAATGTAAGCAGAAGTAATTATCAAAGAAGGCATCAAGCCGGGAAGGCTATGTAGCACCATCAAGTGTGAGGGCGCTAAATATCACTAAGGATGTCAATATGAGAACAGAAACGCATAAGGCGAACGATATCAAAAGTATCCAAGTATCCGATTCACCAAGAATTCTATCAAGGGACAAGTGACCGCGAGAGACGGTCGGGAAGCTAGACAGCTCGTCCTGGAAGCACGTCCGTCCTCGTCAGGACATTCAACAAGGCTCTGTACGACTGTAAGAGGGACACTGCAGTTAGGACAATAAGGAGCAGGGCTGCGCTCTTAAGTAGAAGTAGAATAGAAGTAGAATGTGAGTAGAAGCATCAGGTGTATGAATACGTGCCTAAGCGTCTCTTTCCTCTGCGGTAATCGAACACAGCTATATATATATATATATATATATATATATATATATATATATATATATATATATATATATATATATATATATATATATATATATACAGGATAATTAGGAAACCTAATTGTCATTATAAATCAGAGGAATATTTTATGGATCTTTCAGAACACAGAATACCTGAACAAAATATTAAATTGTATGATCACAATGTATATTACTTTCAAAATGGAGGACTATAATATACGGGAGTTAAAATATAGGTTTTCATATGATATAAAAAATCACAAAAAAATTACGTTAAGTATAATGTTGTGTGAAGCGTATGAATATAATGCATTAACGATTATGCTGTACTTGGTTTTGAAAGAAAAATATGGTTGTTGTGGCGGTGGAGGTAGTGGTAGTAATAATAGTGCTAATAGTGGTAGTAGTAATAATAGTGCTAACTATAGTGGTGGTGACAGTGATAAAAAATATTGGCCAGCAATAAAATGCAAAAACTTGGAAGCTGGCGCCGTGAGCGCCCACACGTCCCATGAGCTTCAACAGTACGTTTTTCACATCCCACAATTTGTGTTGCTTATTTTTAACGATTTAAATACCCTAAAATTCTGATGAAAATATTCCCTCGCACTTCTTGTTAAAAAAAAATTCTGGGGATTGTATCCAGATCGATTGTTCGTGTCCAAATCGACATGTAGTCGATTGTATTAAGTTTTATGGCCATTTATTTTCATCAGCTGTTACATAATATAATTTAACTTTGTATACCGAATTATTTACCTAAAGTATAATGCAGATGGAACCCTATGTATAGACTACCACAGTCTGATAGATGCACGAGTATAAGAGAGAGGAAGCCGGACCGTACGAATAAAGTAATGGAAAAGTGGATTAAAACAGAACACGAAAGGGAACGTGGAATAAATATAGCACGAGAAGGTAAAAAGAAAACTGAAAGAGAATGAGAATTTGAACATAACTTAAATATACAGGCGATGAGTCACAATAACGTGGCTGAAGTATGTTGACCTGACCACACACTAAAAGGTGAAGGGACGACGACGTTTCGGTCCGTCCTGGACCATTCTCAAGTCGATTGTCTGAGAATGAAACACAATCGACTTGAGAATGGTCCAGGACGGACCGAAATGTCGTCGTCCCTTCACTTTCTAGTGTGGTCTGGTCAACATAACTGAAATATAACAGATTAAAATAGTAAAAAAATATGGGAGAATGGAAGAGTTCTCCCAAAAATATGGGAGAACAGAAGACAAGATATTGTACTTACCTAATTGTGCTTGCGGGGGTTGAGCTTTGGCTCTATGGTCCCGCCTCTCAACTGTCAATCAACTGGTGTGCAGATTCCTGAGCCTATTGGGCTCTATCATAACTACATTTGAAACTGTATGGAGTCAGCCTCCACCACATCACTACATTTTCCACATTTTTAGAAATGTGTATGTAATATCATATCATATGTATGTATTTATGGTCATATGTCTATAGTCATATAGACTATATTCATTCTACTTTGCTCTGATGAAGGCAAATTAGCCGAAAACGCGTTAAGCATTCTCTATTTTTCAAATGTGTTTTTTTCCTCATACTTGGATCAGTGTTTTTGTGATTATTGTTGCATAGTCATGTATATATATATATTAAAACTAAAAATGACAACATGGAACTTGCAAAAGCACTGTGTGTACAGTACAGTATATTGATAATAGTACTCAAAAGCTTCGACTGGTGTACAAAGTACCTAGCTGACACCGCCCACAGAATGGGTATTGAGTACGTAATAAATAAATGCATGAATTAACGACAACTGTTGTGTACATTTTTCTCCACACGTATCTAAATATAATTCATTTTTGTTGGGGACGGGCAGCCCGTGTATATATACGTTAGGCATATATACAGGTCCCCCCCCCTCCACTAAGGTCGAACAACAGACCCTCCCCAGGATGTAACTACAACAGATGACTCCCGGGTACCTATTTTCTGTATGGTGAACAGAGGCATTAGGTGACAGGAAACGTGGCAAACCATTTTTGTTCCGCCCGAGATTCGAATCCGGGATTCCCGATTGTGAGTCGAGAACCAACCCACCAGTACTATTGAGACCAACACAGTTGAATTAAGATTTAGCTGTATAAAATACTGTACTGAACAATTATCGCTCACTGGAACCTGACATCCGTTATTGCTTATAACCGCTCATGGGATGACGTATTAGTACTATAACACTACTGCTCATAGGATGAGCTGCGGGTGCATAATATATTACTGTTTATGTGCTGCAGTTGTACAATACTCTCAGGAAATGAGCTGTGGGTGAACAATACACTATCGTTCACAGGATGAGCTGCGGCGCACCATAGATTATAACCGTTGTCATCAGTAACAAAGACATCCAGTTAGGCTCTCGACCTAAGTAATTATCTAAAATCATTCAAATTTTCACAGCATGCATCAGCTTAATGAGAATTTAAGGCAAGAAAAATGAGTTTGCAACTTAGCCGTCTACAGAGATTTTAAGCAATTTGTCTCTTAAGGTCTTCAAGCCACCAATTTATGAAACATTTACCACATACTGTATTTAAGAAGGCGGAAAACTTGTCATCTAATGGAGTCGTGAACTAGACCCAATTTTCCTCGGACAAAGGTGATAATTAAGAGGTTCTCTCAGCAAGCTTAAGTAATTTACATTGGTGAGCGGCAAGATACACAATGTGTGTGTGCAGCCTAGTACCATGCTAATATTTTGGGCTATAGGCCTATGTTATTCAGGTGAAATATTGAAACTTTAATATTAGTGATAAAAGTAGCTATCTAAATTATTTTTGAGCGTGTTTAGTATGTTAATGGAGGTTTAAAATATGAAGGTTCATGTTATTGGTCTATAGTGTTGTGGTATCGGCTTATAAAGATATATGTCACCTGGCTTGATTAAAACAAATAATTAGTAATTAATAAATTTACTTGGTTTCTGCAGGCGCCAGCACACCACCATCTGCCTGCTCTTACATCATGTTCAAACAGCTCTTGTTTAAACGTAACTTTACTTATAAAATTAAACATCACTGGAATAAAGTGTAAAAAAAATGTCATTTTTAAACATACGCTTAAAGCTCTCAGCGGCGGGCAGATTTTTATCAAAACAGCGCAAACCTCACAGGCTTTTTAAGATAATTATAGCTACCACTGCAGCCTCTTTTTCTCCTTTACGGCAGGCCTAGCCTACAGGGGGAAGATGTGTGGTAGTGGGAGATGTGTCAACACAGTCCACTGACATACGGTGAAACTAGTAATAATAGGACAAGAGCGGGCGTGCGAGGCGAGGGGGATACGCCAAAACTCACCTCTCCTCCCATACACCAGATGGATCTGCTCCTCCTCGGGGAGAGGCTAGATTTGCCACTTGGGGTTCTTCTGAGACACACAGATCCCACGCTTAATTCGGTAGATCCTTTAGCGCGAGTAGCAGTCGCCACTTTTTCCCCCGCCGTTACATAGAGAGTGGAATACAAGAGTACAGCACAAGGACTGCCGCGGCCACGACCCGCACACGCCACAGCTCACCACACACTGACTGCCTCTCACTAGTGCCAACTCTCACCATTCCATTTGCCATTTTATTTCAATTTATTTATTAGCCTCTGATGGTACATTGGTTACACTTCTGCATATACTGGCATTAATGTTTGTACTACAAAATATGTGCAGGATATATAAATAATTAGGTGTTTACTTACGAGCATTTTCATTAATAGTCAATGTTGCCGTTAGAAGAGCTAACGTAATTATGTTAAAGTTAACAGGGATCCCAGTCCCTAAAATAGGAATACTGCACAGTTGTAATTTTATACGTAGAAAATATATGCATATATTATTGAGTATATTGATTAATTAAACAAAATCATAGGGTAAAGTGGAACTTCACGGCCGGGTAGGCACATCCAAGTCCGTAGGCGAAGAATATACTCAGAAAATTCATGCAGTGCCAGTCTCAGCAAGGCTACCATACGAGTGCAGTAAAAGAAAGAGGAGCATAGCGTAAATAGGTGAAGACTTGTTGGTGTGGCAGGTGGCGGCAACTGTGTGCACGTGAGACGGAGTTGGCGAAGCTTTCCACCCAACCTCCAGCCTCGAGCGTCCCACAACTGGATTTTACCGGCCTCGCTGAACGATACCTCTCATACTCCTTCGTCCACCGCTTACCCTGTCTCGTATTGCTTCGTCCGGGGCCGGCTCTTGCCACCATCCCCTCCTCGGCTATTGATCGACATTTTCCTTGAATTCGCATGTGGCGTATCGAATTATTTGCATTCATTTATATGCTATGTTTTATCAACTGTGGTTTAGAGCATAACAGGTGTGATATGACAAGGTGGGTACCTACCTCCTGGTGGGGGCGGGCTGTGGGGGGTGATGGAGGCGGTGGGCGTGTTGGGGGGCTTCCTTCGTGGCTAATTAGTCTCCCATTATCAGGGACAGGAAGCCTGGTGGATTATCCTGGTCTTCCTAGGCTAACGACTGATCTTCCTCAGGAGGGAACCAGCAACATGCAGTTGCCTATAATTCCCAGGTACCTATTTACTGCCAGCTGAACAGCGGCATAAGATAAAAGGAAACGAGCCTAAACGTCTCCGTCCCGTAAGAAAATAGAACCGATGAGGACCTTTCCATTGTGAACCTACAGCATTGGCCTCCCACAGCATTGTGAACCTACAGTATTACAAGGGGGGAGAGGAGGGGGAAGAAATAGATAGGGGGTCTCCAGGTGGGGGATGTAAAATAGGGCTGGCAGGATGAGTGAAGTGACGGGACGTGGGGAGTTTCCTATGGGGATGGGTGAAGGTCATTGGATTTAAGTGGAATGGCGGGGAATGGACGGGCGGGAAGGGAA
>WNGS01165751.1:28512430-28530756 GCA_020271785.1 Procambarus virginalis | reverse complement strand
GAGGAGGGAGGGATGATGAAGGGATAAGGAACGGGCCGGGTGGCCATGTGGGAGACACAATGGCCAGGTGGGAGACACAAAGTGGGGTCGGTGGTTTGCAAGGGGAAGATTTAAGGGGGGGGGGGAAGCCAGGAGGGGGTTGTGAGATGGGGCGGGCAGGGATTGAGGGAAGCGAGGAGGAGGAAAGTGAAGGTAGTAGCCAGCATGGCGGGGCAGGCGGATGGCTGGTGCAGGCGCCCAACACCCGCGTCATCACTGCCACCACCATCTTGAATTTACTGGTCTGGATTTCTATTGAGAAGATCAATTCATCATGCCGTTTGCTTCACAAAAATTTGTTGCTGATTACTTTGCCCACCCTCGACTTAACTCTTAAATATATACCTATAACATAGAATGTCTGCTTGCCTGCCTGTATGTCCAAGATTAGAGGCCTACACTTAGGGCTAGCCTCACCCAACTTTCACACATGAATCTTGAGGGTAGGTGAGTGTCATGGTGCCTAATAAGGATCGGCCCAAGTACCACACTTTAAGAAATATCGGCATCTATAGTGACCCCCTGCAATTTCATGGAGTCTGAAATCGATTATATAGTTTCCATAGATTTTAAAAATTTTCAGTGCTTACTAATATTCAATTTTTGATTATACAGAGAGAGAGAGAGAGAGAGAGAGGAGAGAGAGAGAGAGAGAGAGAGAGAGAGAGAGAGAGGAGAGAGAGAGAGAGAGAGAGAGAGGAGAGAGAGAGAGAGAGAAGAAGGTAAGGAAAATCAAATCAGAAGTAAATATGTGGCAGGTGACGCCACCTTCTTGAGGTTATCTTGAGGTTATCTAAGCATAAGGATAAGTCGTTATCTAAGCATGGGATAAGTCGCTCCACAACATTGGCACTTGGATCGTTGACTTCTTATGGTGTCATCTGCCACATATTTACTTCTAATTTCATTATGAAATTAAGTTATTTCAGAGTAAAATAGGTTTGTTCATGCTCTACATTCAGCACCAACATTATAGTGAGTACATATACAATGTTTCTTCATTACTTATGTAGAATCCTAGAACATAGGATTAAGGACCATTACACGTACTAGTGGCTGTACAAGAATGTAAAAACTCTTGTATATAAATAAATAAATAAAAAATAAATCAAATGAAGGGATTCTATCTCATTTCTATACCACCCAGGAATCTATGATTGTGAATCTAGAGAGAAGCCAGCTGTGCTACTGTATTAAGTATATTGGAGAGAGTGACCCCTATAGCCTCACCATAGTAACATATCTTAACAAGGTATTTATGATAAACTGTGTAAAAGGCTTCTCAAGCTCAACAAAGCGGAGAAAGAAAACTACGCGCTATTGTTGGACGGTTGCAGCTTGGATGAGCATGCATGGAATGCCTAAGTTAAATGTTAACATGATATATTCATAAAGCTAGAAATAAATCCTTCTTGACTTTTGACAACTACACGAACTTTTATTATCTCTAAGTATCCTATTTCTAAAGGCCCAAATTATCATAATTACCTTTGCAGCATGCCCGATGCTCGTGTGTTAATATTCAATATATGATGAGGTGGTTCATTTATTATGCGCCCCACATCAAATCCTGTTAACGGTGGTGGGAAGGTTACAAAGACACATACAACTGGTTCAGAACTGAATACCAATTAGTTAAGCAAGTTACAACATTCATAAACTAGTTACAGAGTTTGTTTACGTATTTCAACATGTAATTGTGTGGGATTTCATAGTATAAAATATTTAGAATAATACATTCGGCTGTAATATTAAAAGGGTCTCGTAATTCAGTTGGATTTGTTCTCGAGTCACAATTTATGATTTCGGGTTCGATTCCCGGGCGGGAAGAATGGGCACATTTCCTTTCACTTAATGCATCTGTTCACCCAGCAGTTAATAGGTACCCTGAAGTTAGAACTGTTGTGGGGTTGGATCCTGGGGAAGGTTAGTTGTGCGATCTCACAGGGACCGTGATACCAGCCTAAAGCATACATATACACAGGTTTCCTGTCCCCGACAACGGGAATTATTGGTTTTAATTGAACAAGTATATTATACCTGCACTAAAAAAAAAGCAAAATATATCCTAGAAATACTCAAATGAAATTCTGGCTTCAAGGACAAGAAGGTAGTTATCAACTGCACAAATCTCTGGTGCGTCCCAATTGGCTACTTGTATCCAAGCACGGATTGAGAAATCATCTTCAGAAAGATATATATCTGTTTTGAAGAAAGTCCAACACTACGGGCGACAAAAGCATCCCAGAGCAAAATCGACTCTCAAGTCAGTAACGGTTGAGGGCCACAGGGCTAACAACACTACAAACCAGACATGACAGGGCTGATCTCATCGAAACTTAAAATACTGAAAATTTGGAGAATATTAATCCAGACCAACTTCTTCAAAAAGGTCAGATGTGACACAAACAAGGAGGACCGGTTTCAAACTCTACAAACCACAATGCAGGACGGAAAGCAGGCAATGCTCTTTCGCCCATACAGTTATAAACCCATGGAACCGCCTACCCGGCAGAGCCGTAAATTCCCAACCTTGCCTGAATTTTAAAATCCAGCTGGACGGAATCGTCAGAACAAATGGGGGCACTTATAACAAGCCGCCGGCTCCCTGTCCTTGTTGAGGCCACTAAAGAGATAATGACTCTCAGGCAAAAAACAAGGTAAATCAGGTAAACACTGAAAAAATAGTAGATATTTTCAGGAAATAAATCAACCAATCAGTAAGAATAAACAATACCCAGACTGAGAGCAGTCGAGCAGATGGGAAATCCCTTTTATGTTCACTTTGACACAACTTTATCTTTAGTTTTTCATGTACAATGCATCAAATAAGTATTTAAAATTGGAGGCATACTGTCTAAAATCTGATACTACGTTTTCGCTCTGCCCTGATAACGGTGTATTATTCACTCATCTATCCATATCTAACTTACGTATCTATATTTAATAGAACAATAACAAGCTCCAGCACCAACAGCATGTGGCACCTTTACTTAAAACTTGAACATGATACCTTGCGACCTGTGCCAATGAGTTCAGGGCTCAACGTCCCCGCGGCCCGGTCCTCGACCAGGCTTCTTATCATACTATGTTTATGATAAACATAAAATCACTACACTCACCATTGATGTACGATACTTACCTCAAATGCTTCTTAGAACTGCAACAAGGAATCGCCACGAGAAACAAATATATATTTGATATTACAAGATTATTTACAAGGGCCACTATCTCTAGTGACATCGACGGGGACAGGAAGCCGGCAGTAAAGTTTGTCAAATGGCGCACCTCCCCTCCCCAGAAAATTGTTCATGGGGATTGTTTCCTATAGAATTTGAACTAAAGTAATGTCTTGGTATTTATGGCTTGTTGAGCTTGCAGCTGGTGCCCCTTGTGTGCGTTAGATTTGACGTTATAAAGAAGGGGATGGATTAAATGCTCTAACTTGTGTCAGTTTGTAGAACCTATATCTCACACACACACACACACACTCACACACAAACACACATATAGTCTTATATATATATATATATATATATAATTATATATAAGTTATATATATGTATATATATTAATAATATATATATATATATAAATATATATATATATATATTATATAGTATATATATATCTATATATATATATATACAAGCAAATCAATGCAATTAATTTACACGAGGAAATCCTACTAGCAAAGAAGGAGTTTAGATTCTAAGTATAATTACTTAAGTGTAGTTGCATGATGAGAGCTACGCTCATGGTGGACCGTCTTCTCGGTAATCTTTGCCTTCATTTCACCCTACTTTTATTCTTGTGCAATTGATGTTCTTAGGCGGATTTGTAATGTTGAAGCTTGTTTAATGATGAGCGGTAAACACGTGTATGATGTTCTGCTCCCAAATATAGTTCCTAGAGTAGAGGAGGCATATCCACTCTTTAACTGGCGAGTAATATGGGCAAACCTTCATGTTAAATGTATTGCTCTAAAACATCGTGAACTATTGTGTCGCTATATTCATGAGACCTTCCCTACTATTGATAGGTTGTTGATGCTGGGCATTAAGGACAACAATAGGTGTGACCAATGTACTGAAATTGAGAATATGCATATATTTTATTTCTGTAAGCAGAAAGTTGTTCTTGTAAACTGGGTTACAGACGCTCTTAAAGCTTTATGTGGACCAAGTATTAAGAGTGGATTTAATGAGGCTTTTAATGTTTCATATTGACATAAAATGCAAGAAAATTAAGCATAAACTTATTCTGCTACTTTCTGGTTACATTTTTTGTGTGTGGATAGGCAGGCAGGAGGGTTACTCAGTAGACAAAATATTGAAGTTCTTACCAGGCAGGATCAAGTATAACATTTGGGGTTTACGGCTCATACTATGTGATGATATGACAAATTGGTTTATTGAGAATTATATAAACTATATATAATGTGGTATTTTCCATTGTGAATTGATGTAAATATGATCTTAATATTGTATATTATTTAACAAAGAAAAAAACATGACGCCTTGAAAATGCTGATAGGTTTGGAATCGATCACCACCTTCCTTAAATTCTTCCGAAAGTCCACAACTCTATTCATAAAACAGAACCTTCTTATTCTTTCCCGACATTTCCGTTTCCTATACCTGCTTGTCTAACTTGTTTAACCTATGTTTAATTCTACGACCTCTTGTTCTTGAAAAGTTAGGTTTCAAAAAGCTCTTCCTTCTCATCTGTGTCGATACCTTTCATTATTTTATATATAGAAATCATATAGTCTTCCTTCAATCTTCAAGCTTATTTAACGCTTCCGGCCACTCCTTAGTTCCGAAATATCTTTAATAGTACAGTATGTATTTGCACCTTTCAAGTTTACTGATGTGCTGCTTGAAATACGGACACTATACAACTGCTGTATACTCCAGTTATGGCCTCACAAATGTCATGAAATTTTCTTTAGTATTTGTTCATCTATATATTCAAAAGTGATTCTAAAGTTTGCGTCGCGTCGCGTCAGCACCTCATCATGTTTAATGTTGTCCTTTGGTATCAATTTACTAACCAGAATCCCCATCCCCCGATCTCACCCTTTTTCAGAGTTCCTTAATATATATTTCACATAATTTGTAGAATATACTTGGTCTGTTTTCCATAATTCCACATCGTGGCATATATTCCCGTTTAATTCCACCTGCCATGTGTTGCTCCATTCACGTTTGTTCAGGTCATTTAAAGAGCAACACAGTCGCTCTAAGTTTTCAATTTTCCCTAGAAACTTAGCATCATCAGTAAACATGTTCATGTAACTCTGAATTCCTTCTGTTGGATCGTTTATATAGACAATGAACATTAATGGTGCTAGAACTGAATAGTGGGCCCTGGGGAAGGTCAAACACTAGCCTTAGGCTATAGTGGGCCATGGGGAAGGTCAAAGACTAGCCTTAGGCTATAGTGGGCCATGGGGAAAGTCAGACGTTGGCTTGGTGCCAAAGAAGGAGTCTGGGGAGTCCTCCTTTGGCACCAGGCCAGTCCAGCCTTGGCTTAGGGCCCTAGCGAGGTCCTGGGGACGCTTGTTTGCTTAGGGGCCCCTAGCGGGATCCTGGGGAAGGTTAGTGGTTGGTTTAGGCGCTAGTGGAACCCTGGGTATAGTCAGTCCTTGGCTAGGGTCCCTAATGGGACCCCGTGTAAGGTCAGTCATTGACTTGGGGCCTTTGGGAACCATAGGGAAAGGACAGTCGTTGACTTGGGGCCCTTGGGAACCATAGGGAAAGGTCAGTCGTAGACTTGGGGCCCTTGGGAACCATAGGGAAAGGACAGTCGTTGACTTGGGGCCTTTGGGAACCATAGGGAAAGGACAGTCGTTGACTTGGGGCCCTTGGGAACCATAGGGAAAGGACAGACGTTGACTTGGGGCCCTTGGGAGACTCCGGGAAAGGTCAGTCGTTGACCTAAACCTTCGGGGGAAAGGACGTCTCCAAACGCCCAGAAGGGTTCCTGTCCCCTATAACTCGAGAAACCATAAACTGTTGTTTAAGTTTTTCTTACGGTAAGCCACGTCTTCTCGTGCACACTGTTGAAATATCGTGTAAGCGTACAATGTACATGCTTTTGTCTAACCATAAGTATTCAGGCCTACTGTACACTGAGCCCCCCTAACCTGTCCACGCTCATCATTATTAATAACTAAACGCGTACACATTTAACGCTTTTATTGCTAATAGAGAAGTTCAGTTTGAAGGATCACATAAAGATACATTAAGTGTGAGTGTGTCCACTCGCACTAGTTTATCTGGTGTAAACAAACGCTGTATCCGGTCATGTGTTTTGGCACAAGGGTGAGGTCACCGACAAGAGTGAGGCGAGGGTGAAGTCACTGACAAGGGTGATGTCGCCGACACAGGGTGAGGCGAGGTTGAGGTCGCAGACATGGGAAACTAATTTTCGTAGCCTGATGTACGAGACACAGCCTGGTTGATCAGGTATCCTTTGAAGGTGTTAAGTTAGGTAAGTGTATGCTTATAGGTTTCACAAGTGACCAGAATTAAGTGATTTAGAGTGTAGCTGGAATTGTCGTCCGCCAAGTTTGTTGACGTGAGACTGCCTGATTCCTGGAGTGTCGCTTTGGCTATAAGTGAGATCCTGTAGGGTGAATGTATTTACTGTATTCATCAAGTTCAGTGAATAAAAGAAGTTAATTTGTCCATGTCCACCTGCTATAATATTCCCTCACATTACGATGCGTGTAATATTCAATAGGTGCGTCCAACAGCCTGGTCGACCAGTCAGCAACGAGGAGGCCTGGTCGACGACCGGGCCGCGGGGTCGCTAAGCCCCGGAATCACCTCAAGGTAACCTCAAGGTAAGGTGGAGACACCCTGGTTGAACTCCAGCTAGTTTGGTTCATTCATTAAGTCTCTTTGGTTGAGTTATAACCACTGGTCCGAAACTGGCATATCTGTGCTTTGGGGTTCTCTTACAGCTTCATGTAATACCTGGAGAGGGTTTCGCGAGTTCTTCTACTCCTCGAGCCTAGCCTGGCTCGACGTGATAACTTGGTCCAACAGGCTGTTGCTTGGAGCGGCCCGCAGGCCCACATATCCATTACAGCCTGGTTGGTCCTGCACTTCTTGCAAGAACTTGTCTAAGTGCCTCTTGAAGTCACCCACCTTTGTTCCGGCAATATTTCTAATAATGTAAGCACTACTGAAAGGTTGCTTGGTCAGGAAAGCATAAGGGAATTACCTTACCTACCTTACCTTGAGGTTACCTCAAGGTAAATATATAAATAAATTGAGGTTACCTCAAGGTAACATACCAACAACACACCAGCCATAAATAGCACTTCGTGGCCTGGAGCAAGTTCATAGGGTCCGCAGACGCCAGTACACAGGGAGGGGAGGGGAGGAGATGGGCAGGGAGGGGCAGGGGTAAGGCATCAGAGTAGGAGGGGAGGGAGAGGGAAGCGGAGATATCAGGGGGTTAGAGAAAGGGTTGGTGTAGGAATTGAGGTCAGCGAGGCGATCTTGCCACAAGAGGCGGTGACGTGGTAATGGTAAAGATATGTTATTATTATTAACATCTTTATTGACAAAATTAATTACAATTTTGCCTAATCTGAGGATTTTGATAGTCTTATTAAAGTGAGGATAATGCTAGTATTCACTGTCACGCAGGACAGAGGGTCATACATAAGACAATAGGTCTAAACTGTAGGCTGAGATATGGCTACCGTGTCTCTCTATTCACTACCAACACGGGTGTCTAAGGTGGAGGGAGTAAGAAGGTAGTAATACTTTGTCTTACAACAAAGAGATGCTGATGGCGGTGGTGAGGTGGATACAAGACGTTGTTGATAGTGGTGAGAGTTGTGATGCTAACCTAACTATACAGTAGTGAAGTCTAGTTCTTTACGTCCCACCTGTAAGCCTTGCTTCACCTGGTGCGTAGTACGAAAGGTCAGGTTACCGAGTGTCTCACCTGTGCCTCACCTGTGCCTCACATGTGCCTCACCTGTGCCTCACCTGTGCCTCACATGTACCTCACCTGTGCCTCACATGTGCCTCACCTGTTAACATTTCTCAATTTTACTACAAATTATCTACTTAAAATATATGTTAGATTAAGGACCTGCCCGAAACGCTATGCGTGCCAATGGCTTCACAAGAATGTAAAAACATCAATGCTCTGTACTCTCATAAACCCAATGTACCTTCTTGTATACATAAATAAATACATAAATATCAGCAAGCCGTGGGAGGGAGGAGGATGGGTGTCAGTTGGCAATATGAAGGGAGGTGGAGTGGACATCTATCCATACAGATCCATACACAGTAATACCTGGATCTCAAAATATAATTTATAGAGATGTGATAAGAGTAAACAGGTCAAATGATGGAGCAAGTTGGTATAATAAAGAGGAACTTAAATGCATAGATCTTTAAACTCTGCCAATAAAGTGGTAGAGAATATAAACCTCATATTCTCTACCACCTCATTTGTACTTTAATAATATTTAAACCTCAACAGACGGTTTGAATATTATTATTCTAACATACAAACCGCCAGAAACAACAGTTGAATAATTCACAGAGCAGATAAACAATAAAGAGAATTACCTCTAATCTAGAAAATCCGATGCCTATTATCTTGCTTGGAGACTTCAATGTACTCAATTCACGGAGACTGTCGAACAAGATTACAACAGGAAATCACCCTGGAAATAACCAATCACAGCTCAAAGAACTACTTAGATTCTGTGACAATTTTACGCCCAACCAGCAAATAACATAACAAAGTCAATTAGAAACGAAAATACTCTCCATCTGATCTTCACAATGAAGAAATAATCAGCGACTTTGCGATTTCACATACTAAATACTCACATCACAAACTCATTTCGTCCCAAACATCCCAAATCCCAAATCTTCACAGTAAAATAACAACATACTGGAGTGAACGATATAGAAGAAAATGCAGAATAGAACCAGTGAAGAGCAGGGGTGTCATAGGCACGATCAGAGAACACTGTATAAACATCAGAGGTCCACGGTTATTCAACATCCTCCCAGCGAGTATAAGAAATATTGCCGGAACAACCGGGCTGTGGTGGATATATCAAGCTCTCACAAGTAGAACTCCCAGAACCCCATCAAACAGGTATCATTGAAGTTCCAACTAACCATGAAGCTCGTAAAGGAATTTGAATTAACATTTTCTACCACAGATGTGGACATATAGTTACAATGCTACCCAGCTTATATACATATTGTCTTCTCCTCGATGCACAGGGTAAGAGATCTGTTAGATAGATCTCTAACCCAAATCTTATAGTTCAGTAATTTATTGAGCTATCAACCACAGAAGGTGATTGTAGTGTTTTTACAATGCTAGCCAGTATCAGTAGGCATCCATCAGTCTCAGGAGACTATGGAGTTGCGCTCTGGTGTCGGTCTGGAGTGGCTAGCCAACATACACAAGTACATACATTTATGTCTGGCCTACATAAACTGTGTTTGAGGAATATTCTTTTACACACACTGTGCTTAATGTGTGTTTTACAAGCTCAAAAAAGTTATAGTTACAACATATATTTTACATAACTAATGCTTTACATAGTCTCGGGTACAAGTCCATTATATCATCAAGTGTTCCACTATTCTGATAATATTTATAATATTTAGAGTTCAGCATATCTCAACCCAAGGAAATGGGGGAGCGGAAGTTAGTCAACATAATATTCAAGGGAATGCATGTTTTCTCTTTCACAAAGTTGACACATGTTGTGTTCGCCATGTGGGTGTTGAGAAAGCGGCCATATACATATATCCAAGGCGTATTCTGGCCACTACAATATCGCATTGCCAAGTTCTTGCTCTATTAATTCCACTTAAATATCTCCTCACAGTATTCATCATAATGTTTAATGCTACAGTTTTCAGGTCTTTGTGATTGTTAGGTCAGTAAGATTGTCATCAGATATTAGTTTAAGTATTCTATTTGAACCGCTAATAAAAAATACTAAATTCTACTATCTTGAGATAATTTCGGGGCTTTAGTGTCCCCACGGCCCGGTCCTCGACCAGGCCTCCACCCCCAGGAAGCAGCCTGTGACAGCTGACTAACACCCAGGTACCTATTTTACTGCTAGGTAACAGGGGCATAGGTTGAAAGAAACTCTGCCCATTGTTTCTCTCCGGCGCCCGGGATCGAACCCAGGACCACAGGATCACAAGTCCAGCGTGCTGTCCGCTCGGCCGACCGGCTCCCTACTACTACTGGTCTAGTTTAGGCTGACTTTACAGGCATGTTAACAGTATCATGCTTTGAGATGCCAACATGTGCAGACGATGTCACAATAACGGGGCTGAAGATATGACGATCAAACAGCACATCAGAAGGTGAAGAAAAGAAGACGTTTCGGTCCGTCCAGGACCATTATCAAGTCGTGCAACAGAAGCAAGGAAGGTAGAGGCAAATATATAAAGTAAGAGAGTATTCTTACCTGTGGTACTAGTATAGCTGGAGCATACATGGAGAGGCTTTCCAGAGTTGTTCTACTCCCCGAGCCCGGCCTGAGGCCAGGCTCGAATGTAAGTTAATGCTGGGAGTGCACTGAACATACATCACAGTAGCTATAAAGCCCAATAGGCTCAGGAATCTGTACACCTGTTGATTGACTGTTGAGAGGCGGGACCAAAGAGCCAGAGCTCGACCCCCGCAAACACAACTAGGTGAGTACAGTATATAATTTCACTGCATTTGTCGTTTACAAATTCAGTGGCAAAGTATGTCTGCAAGTTGGGCCCAGTCATTGACACACTTCATAGTTGTGTGAGTGAGAGATGATTGCTTAAATATATTACATGTGAATCCGGTACATCTTCCACCCTCTTCCACAGTCACCGGTATAGCACTGATACACATTGTTACCCATAACTCGAGGGACCAACCGGGCTGTGGTGGATATGTGGGCCTGCGGGCCGCTCCAAGCAACAGCCTAATGGACCAAACTCTCACAAGTCAAGCCTGGCCTCGGGCCGGGCTTAAGGAGTAGAAGATCTCCCAGGTTTGGTCAACATTCTTCAACAACGTTATTGTGGTGGTCTTCACCATCTGAAAGTCGGTGAAGTTTGTTAGTCATGACCGTTTCCCTGTTAATCCATATTGCCCTTCTATTAAAGTTTAACCTCTTATGAAGGGAGTTAAAAAACATTTGAACAAATCCACAAGGGCCGTGAGGAGGATTCGAACCTGCGTCCGGGAGCATCCCAAACATAGAATCATGGTGTTTTGTTTGTTTAGTTGAGTTCATCTCATTCCTCCTGGTATCACCAACTGAAGGTCGCCCTCTGCTAATTTTCTCAGTATGTACTGGTCGGTTTCCCATGATAATTTTATTTTGGTATAGCTCCAGTGTATTGTAGCAGCATTTCTATACCTCCTTCACTCCTCTCTTTCCTTATTGCCTGGCATCCTCCTGCCTAGACCGAGCCCTCTATAAACGCATGTCAGTTTCGTTTTTATTATTGCAATAATATATGGTTTATCTGTTTTTTTAGAGTAGTTTGTTGGGGGCAGCGGTTATTTGGTAGTGGGAAGAGTGGTGTGATTCTGAGAAGTGTGGTAGTTTCTGGGAATGGTGGTTGTGTTGTAAAGAGGAGGGTAGTGGCAGTGGTGTAGTAAGAAAAATGGTGGTGGTGGTGCAGTAGAAAAGGTGGCAGTAAAAAGGGCAGTGGTGGTAGTGGTGGTGTAGTGATTCATTAATTTCACTACAAGGGTCAAGTGTGTCAAAGCGCACCTTGAACCTCCTCACATACCCAAGATTATAGGTCCCACCTGAAAGACTCAAGTACCAGCCATTTACCATACAAAGTTTGGGCCTGTCACCCTCCAGTTCTCCCAACCAGGTGAAACTTCTCTACTCTCTGGCGGAATACTACGGATGATATTTTATGGCATATACCTACTCCAGCTACTGTACTGTAATTAGAACAAGGCTTACTGCCCCAACATGATTCCACTCTGTTCTCCCTTATTCGTTCTACACGTATGGAAAACAAGAATGCTCTAAAATGCTCTTCAATATTCTATTCATCAAATCCTGGTAACATCTCTAAAGCGATAGAAGGATTGTTGCAAAAGGGAGAGCGAGAACGAGGGAACGGGTGAGAGAAGTGAGAGTAAGGGTGAATGGCCACATAAGAGTGTGTCCCGCACTCTCTTATGTAAGCAAATGTGAAAAAGAGAGGGCGAGTGAGTTCGAGGTGATAGCGAGAAAAGCGAGGGAGAGTGGAAGGGAGAGACAAGGGAAGGGGAGAGCCAGGGAGAGGGGAGAACCAGGGGAGGAGAGTCAGGGGGAAGAGCCAGGGGGGGAACCAGGGGAAGAGGTGAGCTTGAGGGAGGGGAAGAGTGGCAGTCAGGATCCCCCGCCCCTCCAGGCAGCCATGCTGTCCACCTGGACTACGGCACAACCGGTGTGAACCAGACGCGGTACGCCCGCCCGTCACACACGCCATCCCATTGAATAATGGCGGTAATGGTAGTAATGGTGATAAGGCGGCTGAGAGGGCTGATACGGGGGTAGAGGGGTGGAGAGCATTCTGTGCGGTGATGGTGGTAGTAGAGGTGGTACCCTGGTGCAGGTAGTGACGACGACATGCAGCATAATCAGCTGCATGAGCAACACCCCCCAACCCCGCCTCCATGTACGGCGTCCTGTATCGTACAATTACCGTACAAGGAACCCCCCACCCCCCCATGAATACAATCTCACGATATACCGCACAAGGAAATCCCCCAACACTTACCAAACCCTACGGTCATCGGAACAGGAAACCCATCCCAAAGTGAGATATCCTTTTGATATCGCAACAGGAAAACCCGCCCCCCACATAGAACGTAAAGAAACACACACACACACACACACACACACACACACACACACACACACACACACACACACACACACACACACACACACACACACACACACAC
Organism: Procambarus virginalis; assembly: GCA_020271785.1. Taxonomy (NCBI): domain Eukaryota; kingdom Metazoa; phylum Arthropoda; class Malacostraca; order Decapoda; family Cambaridae; genus Procambarus; species Procambarus virginalis. The sequence continues at coordinate 28,517,730 of WNGS01165751.1, read as the reverse complement.
ACACACACACACACACACACACACCGTTGGATGACGCCCGTAGAAGGTTAAATATGGCGGGTGTGTAATTATAAGAGGAAGACGACCTTGCTAGGAATGAGTGGGTGTTGCCGCGCAGCTGGTGGACGCTTGCACTCCTGCTCCTGCGACCTCCAGGACTGGCTGGTCCGCCTCCACCCTCCCTTCTTCCACCAAACTTCTCTCCAACGTTGTTGTTGGTGTTATAGATTCAGCTATTCGGAACAAGTTCCAAGTAGCACGGGCTATGGTGAGCCCGTAGTGGACTTACCTGGCACAGGAGCGGTGCGTTCTCTCCAACTGTTTTGGTTTAATTTATGTTAGAACATATACCTCTCCTGTGGGCGGTGGGGGAGGAGGTTACAGTTCTTACAGCTCTCTATTCTCTTCGTGCATCATCTGTAAAACTTATGAAACTCTAAACAGTATTATAAGTCTTCGAGCATTTATAATGAATAACTTGGACACTTTGCATGACATATTTTGTAAATTTACACATAAACACATCATATGTGAATTTTCACTATCATTTAAATGGTGACGAGTTAAATGGTGACAAATTAAATCGTGACAAGTTAAAAGGTGACAAGTTAAATGGTGACAAGTTAAATGGTGACACGTTAAATGATGACAAGTTAAGGCTTCACGAGCGACAGTTCAGCAGATGGTGGAGCCTGGAGCTCCGTGAGCGGGCTCTGAGAGTAAACTCCCGGAACCCTCTTTAGGTATACTCTAGGTAGGAGGGGGGAGGGGGTGAGGTGTAGAGGTGCCATAGGCACAATCCGAGAGCACTGTCTGAACATCAGAGGTCCACGGCTGTTCTGCACTCTCCCAGCAAGCATTATAAATATTGCCACAACAAAGGTGGACATTTTGAAGAAGCAATTAAGATACGTTTCTGCAAGAATTGCCGGGCCAACCGAGTTGTAGTGGCTATGTGGGCCTGTGGGCCGTTCCAAGCAACAGCCTGTTGGACAAAGTTATCACGAGCAGAACCTGGCCCCAGGCTGGGCTCGGGAACATAAGAACATAAGAACAAAGGCAACTGCAGAAGGCCTGTTGGCCCATACGAGGCAGCTCCTATTTATAACCACCCAATCCCACTCATATACATGTCCAACCCACGCTTCAAACAATCGAGGGACCCCACCTCCACCACGGTACGCGGTTCCACATATCAACAACCCTGCTACCGAACCAGTATTTACCCAAGTCTTTCCTAAATCTAAACTTATCTAATTTATAACCATTGTTTCGTGTTCTATCTTGTGTTGATACTTTTAATACCCTATTAATATGCTTTTTGTTATGTCCATTCATCCACTTGTAAACCTCTATCATGTCACTCCTAACTCTTCGCCTTTCCAGTGAATGCAATTTAAGTTTTGTTAATCTTTCTTCATATAAAAGATTTTCTAATTTGGGAAATTATTAATAATTAATTAACTTTGTCATCCTACGCTGGAAACGTTCAAGTGAATTTATATCTATTCTATAGTACGGCGACCAAAAACTGAGCTGCATAATCTAAATGGGGCCTAACCAGAGCAAGAAATAGCTGAAGAACCACACCAGGTGTCTTGTTACTAACGCTTCGATTATTGATCAGTGTCCTATTTGCCTTATTACGAACATTCATGCACTGATTCTTTTGTTTTAAATTCTTACTAATCATAATTCTTAGATTCCTTTCGCAATCCGACTTCGCAATCTCAACACTATCTAGCTCGTATCTTGTAACTATCATCATTATCTAGCCTCAAAACCTTACATTTATCAGCATTAAACTGCATCTGCTAATCTTTTGACCATTTCAAAACCCTATTTAGATCAACTTGAAGTGATAGTGACTCTTCTTCCGTGTTAATTTCTCTACCGATTTTTGTATCATCGGCAAATTTGCAAATGTTGCTACTCAAAACTGAATCTAGATCAATTATATATATTATAAATAACAGAGGTCCCAGGACAGAGCCTTGAGGCACTCCACTAACAACATTATCCCACTCTAACTTAACCTCATTTATACTAACTCTCTGTTTCCTTTAAAACATAAGAACAAACATAAAACAGATTAAAATCTTTAAAACATAAAATACTATGTCAAATATAGATACTCTACTTAAAAGATTCCCCATTTTGCACCCGCAAGATAACGTAAGAGTTTAAGAGTTGTCAAATGTTAATCTTCTTATATTTGTTCATTTAATCTTCTTATTTGATAAGCTGTTCACTTGAGACAGTTAAGCAAATCCCAGCTATATCTGGGAACAAGTGACAGGATGAACAACCCAGAGGGGTTTTCTTCCTATTGGGGGGGGGGGGGATGTTGTACATGCAGGTATGGCGGTGTGTCCACTCCCAGGATGAGTGACGCTGCCCAACAAACTCGCCCCTCGGGGCAAAATTTAATTAAAATTAATTTGTCGGGGCCGGGAAGCCTGGCTAGGGAGGAGTGTCTGGGCGTCAATCCTTAACTTTTCGCCGTTGTTCACCCATCAGTAACTGGGTACCTGGGACCAGATTCACGAAAGCACTTACGCAAACACTTACGAATCTGTCCATCTTTTCTCAATCTTTAGCGGCTTTGTTTACAATTATTAAACAGTTAATGAGCTCCGAAGCACCAGGAGGCTGTTTATAACAATAACAACAGTTGAAAGGGAAGTTTTCATGCTTGTAAACTGTTTAATAAATGTAACCAAAGGCGTCAAAGATTGAGAAAAGATGTACACGTTCGTAATTACTTGCGTAAGTGCTTTCGTGAATCTAGCCCCTGGTTGTTAACCAATTGTGGGTTGAGTTCCAGGGAAGGCTAGTAGGTAAGGTTTGCAAAGAGGACGGGAAAGGCTGTCAGCTTGCTAACAGGAGTCAGAGGTGCCTTTAAATATGTATTTAAATGGCTTTAAATATCCGGTAAACGGATATTAAAAGACTAGCGAGGCCAAACACATCTAAAACACACAGCCACACACTTCCAGCAACACATGGGCCCGGGACCAAAGAGCCAGAGCTCAACCCCCGCAAGCATAAATAGGTGAGTACATCCCCTCCCTTCCACCACACACACTATAGGGGGGGGGGAGGATTATAACTGTGGGGGACCCCCCCCCCCGCTCCCCACTCGCCAAGATCCACCATGCACTCAAGTGATTGCCATGCAGTGCACAGCCCCGCACTCTGACGTGCATGACAACACCAGATCCGCGCCCCTCACCAAGCAACAGTGGGGCCGCCCGCACCATGCTAGTGTTATGAGACATTTACCTGAGGGCCACCATCTCTACTGGCCTCCAAGGCAACAGGAAGCCAACGGCTTGTCAAATTGTCGAAGGTCCCCCTTCCATTGTTGACCAGACCACACACTAGAAGGTGAAGGGACGACGACGTTTCGGTCCGTCCTGGACCATTCTCAAGTCGATTGTGATGAGGAAGTAGAGAGACAGGCAATAAATAGGCAAGAGAGAGCTGAGGAGCAAAGTAAGGTTCCAGAAAATGTTTTTCCAGTTGATTTTTAAACTGAAAACAAAATTGTCTTGTCATTTACTGCTTTAGCGCTTAGGCAATTCCAAGGGTTTATTGCCCTGAGTGTAAAATCATCTCCAGTTTTGTGTCCAATATTGTGGATTGTGGCGCTTAAAGCCGTTGCCCTGAGTGCGTTACATTGCACTATTTAAAGAAGTGATCTGGATTAAATTCCTCCAACTTGTTCAGCATTTTAAAGGTCTCGTGATATTCAGCCTTGTCATGTCTAGTGGTGTAGTGGGAAGCTGGGGGCGGGGGGGGGGGGAATATAATGCAAGAGGCTGGCGCAGTTACCACTTCTATACACTTACTGTATTTTACTTTAAAACATTTTAATTCAACTTTAATCATAATAAAATATGTATAATACAATACACTGGATATAGGGAATAAGCTTACTCTAACGTATCACACACAACATGGCATAATGAGGTGTTAGTTCTTGGACCCCGCCTTTCTAAAAGTCGGTTGTCTAATGTACCGGTTCCCGACCCATTTTTTCTGTCATATTTACTACATATATTTCTCTCATACACACACACACACACGATGTGAAAGGGAGAAAGAAGAGTTAGGTGTGACATAATCACCACATACAAAATTCTCAGAGGAATTGAATACATAAAGACAGTTTATTTAACACAAGGGGTACACGCACTTAGCGTGCCCCACGCCAGCGAGCCACAGAGACATTAGAGAACTTTTTAGTGTCATAATAGTTAACAAATGGAATGCACTAGGAAATGACGTGGTGGAGGCAGACTCCATACACAGTTTCAAATGTAGATATGACAGAGCCCAACAGGCTCAGGAATCGATACACCAGTTAATTGACGATTGAGAGGCAGAACCATTAAAGAACTGAAGCCCAACCTCTGCAAGCACAATTAGGTGGGTGCACACACAAACACACACACACACACTAAACACATATCCCAGGATGCAGCCCGTGGCAGCTAACTCCCAGGTAACTAATTAGTGTTACATGAACAGGTGCATCAGGTGAAAGGAACTCTGCCCATTTGTTTCCGCCATAGCCGGGGATCGAATCCTGGTCCACAGGACTACGTATCCAGCGTGCTGTCCGAACAGCCACCAGGCGCCCCATAAGGTGTGTATTCACCTAGTTGTGCTTGCGGGGGTTGAGCTCTGCTCTTTCGGCCCGCCTCTCAACTGTCAATCAACTGTTACTAACTAATTTTTTTCCACATACACACACCCAGGAAGCAGCTCCGTAACAGCTGTCTAGCTCCCAGGTAACAGGGGCATCAGGATGAAAGAAACTTTGCCCATTTGTTTCTGCCTGGTCCGAGAATCGAACCCCGGGCTGCAAAATTACGAGTCCTGCGCGCTGTCCACTCAGCTACCAGACCCCCGTGTGTGTGTGGGGGGGGGGGGGATGTTACACTATTCTGCGTGTGCAGGCGATGAGTCACAATAACGTGGCTGAAGAATGTTGACCATTCGAATGATCGACTTGAGAATGGTCCAGGACGGACCGAAACGTCGTCGTCGTCCCTTCACCTTCTAGTGTGTGATCTGGTCAACATTCTGCCTGTGTTCAAGACTGGGAGTAAATGGGTTGTCATGGGTTCGTATCCTGGCCGGGGAGGATTTACTGGGCGCAAATCCTTAACTGTAGCCTCTGTTTAACTCAACAGCAAAATGTGTACTGGTTGTGCAATGCAAAAAAATGTGCACACAGAAATAACATCACATGAGACCAGAAGGCATGGCAGGATATGCAGAATACCCCC
>WNGS01165751.1:28465544-28503846 GCA_020271785.1 Procambarus virginalis | reverse complement strand
GAATACCCCCCCGTTGAAAAGGGGAGGTGCAACAGGTACTCTTCTGAGAGAGAACTATCAACATCAGAGGCCCGAGCATGTTTCAAACACGCTTCCGCTACACCTAAGGGACATAACTGGCCGGACCCCTCACCAGTGTTCAAGGAGAGAACTGGATAAGCACCCCAAAGAAAAAATTTACCTTATCAAACAGGAGGCCTGGTCGTCGACTGGGCCGCGGGGACGCTAGCACGGACGCACTCCAAATACCCTCAAGGTCAAAGGTTGTAACAACGATTCTTCGTCGGGGGATTCGTATTAAGGGACTGCCCGAAACGCTACACGGTCCTGTGGCTGTACCATAGAAGTTGTTATTGTTGTTATAGATTTTTTTTTTTTTTGAGATATATACAAAGAGTGTTACATTCTTGTACAGCCCCTAGGAATGCGGAGCGTCGTGAGGCGAAGGTAATAGGGAAGAAAGAAAAAAAGAAGGCAGAAAGAATAGGTGTTAAACTGAAAATAACACACATTTGATAGAAGTCGGTGTATTGGACGTGATTCAAACATGAGATAAAGTTTGGACAGGAATTGAGCAAAGTAGTAAATCCGCCACGGCAAAGGATAACGAACCATGGGAAATAGCGCTAGCGGACATCGCAGGCGAGTTGTCTTACCATACAACGGGAGACTATGTGATTCAAGCTTTACTCGGAACAAGTTCCAAGTAGCAAGGGCTATGGTGAGCCGTAAACTACCTGGGCACAGGAAGCTGGCAGAAGCAACGCGGCCCTATGTTAGGCATCGTGGGCAGGAGATGTCCCGTCTGGACAAGAATGTAACAATTCTTTATATACTGTATCTAAAATGTGATGAGTGAGGCGAGGGGGAAGTGGAGTGGAGGAGGGGTGGGGAGGTTGTTGTTGCTGGTGGGGGGTGCCCACCATTCTATCCCTCTCATCTCCCACTCGTACTCCCCTCCTATATGTCACCTCCGCGCACCTCTTACTCTTTCTACGTTTAAACCCGCTATAATCCCCCATTCCCATCGATTCCCGTCCCTTCATACTGTCATCCTCCCGCCGCCAACCAACATTTAACCCCTAATAGTCATAGCCTGTTTCCCCAACCAACTCCTGATCAACGAACCTCTTCCTATTCCCTTTAGCCCCCTTCTCCCACACCCGCTTCCCTGCCCACCCCCTGTCGACCATCTTCCCTCTCCCACCCTTTCTCCCACTCACTATCCTTCTTCCACTAATCGTGCACTTTAGCTTCATACTCCTATACCATCTCTCACCCTCCTGACTTACCCCACCTTACACTCCCTCTCTCTCAATTCTCTTCCCACTTATAACCATGCCCCGACTCCATTACCACATTCACTCATAACGTTCCTAAGCCATCTCCCTAACCTCACTCTACCTCACCCCCCCACACATCTCCCCCCCTACACTTCTTGTGCATACGTACCTTCCCCTAGCATATTCTCTCCTCCATTCCCCCATGCCCACTCCCTTCCCAACACCCACTCCAGCCACACACACTTCGATTTTTTATATGGTCTCCTCATCATCCCCCTCTTTCCGTGACATTTCCCTTCGTCCTCCCTTTCAACCAATTCCCGATGTATCCCGGTCCACCTTTTCCCCCGTAACCACCTCTACAGCCCATCGAACTTTCCACCTGGATCCAGTGACGCCGCCACGCCCGTATTTCAGTCTCCTATTCTACACCCACCCCCAAACCTACACCACCTGACCCCCCCCCTTCCACCCCCACCTTATCCAACTATCCCCGCCCTACTAACTCTTTTCCCCCACCTGACCCTCTCACTCCCCCGCGCCTCCCTCTCAAGTGCTTCCCCACACCCTCCTCCACCCCCCCAACCCTCTCTAGCCCTTTGTCACCCATTACCCTTTTTAGCCTCCCCCTCCCCCTCGCCACCCCCATCCCTCAGTCAAAACTTTTGCCCCCGATTCTCCCCCGGCATAGAACCTCCCCATAATCACTTCATCCACAATTATCCCTGACTACACAGACACGCCTTTCTTTTCCACAGTACCTACTTCTCAGTCTTCCCTCCCTACCGACAACCATTCTCTTTACACTCCACTTCCCGCCAATCCTATATCCATTACTCTCCAAACTTTACGATCAAATCACTCACTCCCTTAACCATCCCGCCGTTCGGTTCGCGCACTTCGAATGCCTCCTAGTTGCCCTCACGTACCAACACGAATTCCTCTCCTCTCACCCCCTTCTTTCCCATATAATCACTCACTTTAACTAACCTAAGAACCAAAATAACCCCTTCTCCTTCTCTGACCTCTATCCCTCACCTCCACCCAAAGAAACGAAAGAGTACACCCTAAGAACATAAGGTCCACCACACTGAGGTATGGTCAGGACGGCAGGAGCAGCGGAGTGTGGTGATGTACCTGGGCGCCGCCACCTCGCCCGCCCTCAAGTGCTGGGAGCGCCGCACTAACCAGCTTCCGGATGTGTGGTCACGCTTCTGGCCACACTGGCGGTGACTCTCACTTCCTGTACTTAACTTCCCCGCCACTACTACCAATTATTTACGTGCTCAACCATAGCCCGTGCTACATGGGACACTTCGTTCTGAAGTAGCTAAATCTAAAACAACAACATACTACCAATACAGTAGAAATACAATGAAGCATTTCCTACCTATCATGCATCCCATCCCACGTATATACACACTCATAACCAGGACGGGTAATGCAAATCTTGTTCTCTCGAGTAAATCACAATTGAAGTGTTCTGTTAAAACCTAAGTTCTCAGGAGCCTAACTGGGACGGTCGGGCCGAGCGGACGCACGCTGGACTTGTGATTCCTGTGGTCCTGGTTCCGATTCCCAGGCGCCGGCGAGAAACAATGGGCAGAAGTTTCTTTCACCCTATGCCCCTGTTACCTAGCAGTAAAATAGGTACCGGGTGTAGTCCAGCTGTCACGGGCTGCTTCATGGGGGTGGAGGCCTGGTCGGACCAGAGCTGCGGGATGATACTTACAGCCCGTTAATTATCATTCAGAGATAACCTCACAAAGCATTATATTACTCTGAGACTCAGCCAACCGTCAACAAAACGCAATGCAGCAGCTTGTAAGTTTTACAAAAATCAATACATGCCCTTGTTACACACGGAATACCAGGTTAACTTAAACTTGTGAACAACAACAACCGAACTAGCTGCACTATAATTGTAACCTGTACGTTAAAAGTGCAAGAGGAGGCAGAGTAATTGTCTGAGATTCTAGGTGCAAGACTTGTACTGGCATGTTATTCAAGATTCAGAATCTCTGTTGTATGGATGCTATCTAAAACAAATGTAGCTCAGCAGGATAACAGACATAGCAGCTAAAATAACATGTAACAAAGGAAAACTGGCCTAGGTACCTCTATCTTCGACTGTATAAACTATATACTGTACTGTACTTCAAACATTCAGGTCTAATGGCAGAGAAATCACATGCATACAGAGGCAAGCAGACACCAAAATAACACAAATGATTTAATTGGCTCTAACGTCCACACATATAAACAGCACAAAACGTCCATCAATGGGTTTTGGGCTTGAATTGCCAGGATTGGGCTTGGTAACTACTGGGCACTCGTACCCAGACTCAAGGGTAATGGGTACCCTTGAGATACCAGTCGGGTACTGGGTACCCGACTCAAGTACTCAAACTATACACCATGAAACAAAGACGAGACGTATACCTCATAATGTACACATAGAAGATAATGGGACTATTCCAAACTTGCCACAATCAAATACAGTGGAGGTGCAAATAAATACAATGCAAAGGTCGGGTGCCGTGCAAATACGGGCACAACAGAATGAACCTTTGCAGTCTCCATGATGTAGTGGTAAGACACTCGCCTGGCGTTCCGCGAGCGCCCCCCCCCCCCCCCCCCCCCTATGTCATGGGTTCGTATCCGGCGGGGAGGATTTACTGGGCAACAATTCCTTAACTGTAGCCTCTGTTTAAAGCAACAGTGAAAATGTGTACTTGCGTGTAAACAACGGATTCTTCGCGGCGGGGGATCGTATTCCAGGGACCTGCCCGAAACGTACGCGTATCATGGCTGTACAAAATTAAAAAACTATTGTATATATCTCAAAAAAAAAAAAAAAAAAAAAAAAAAAAAAAAAAAACTCCAGTCAGGACCCACGTACTATAGACTGACATGTTAGAAAAGAAAATAAAAACTAAAAGCAGAGACAACAATAGCCTTATATATCAAGGCCTAACCAAACGTATCCTAACTTAATAAAAAGTTCTCTACGTTATTTTGTTGTGTGTTTCATCGTTTCCTTTTGTCTAACATGCGAACTGCCAAAATTAATTTCAAGGAAAAGCTGACACTTTGAGCTGACACAAACTATATACAGGTCCAAGAGTAGATCTGTCACAGTTAAGGGGCCAACTGAAGGTCAAGGGCCATGTCGTGGGCGAGGCTAGTTATTATGAAGTAATGATACTTACCTTGACGGGGAGGAGGTAGAGCCTTTTGCGATAGGTCTTGAGACTACATATGAAGCAGGAGTAGTTGTAGGTGTCGTAGAGCCGGGCATAGTGGGCCACCTGCTCCTTCTCGTAGCGCTGCCACTGAAGATTTAGCGAGTGGAAGCAACAGAGACAAGACAGCACGCGGGAGTCATCAACACGAGCCTCCGGGTGGGCTGACTGGTGCTTCTCCAAGAATGGGAAGAAAGGATCCGTGCCGTGGGGTTTGCTCCACAGGGCGTACGTCTGTCCGGGCTTAGAGTGGAAGCTGCAGACGAAGCAATTGATGGCGATGCTTAGGGCGTTCTGGGTTGTGATGACAGGCAGCGTAGGCGCCTTCGGGTCCTGCTCTGCAGGCACCACCTCCAGTGTGTGGAGAGGCTGACCCACATACCCTGGTGGAGCCTTCTTCACATTCTCCGTGGACTTGAGATGCGCCTCTGCCGCCGCCGAGAAGCCATGTGGTGGGGAGCTGTCTGAGAGTGGAGACATGCCGGGCGAGGAGAGGTTGGGGCCCGGGGTGAGACGTGGGGATTGAGAATTCGAGGGCATAGCTCTCAGGGAGAACTGTCGGTGCTCCGTCGGTACTTTATCTTTCTCGTACTCGGCCCACTGATTGCTGAGGTGCTGATAACAAGGAGAGCAGGCCAACACCCGCCCATTTTCAACTACGCTGTTCTGACCGATCCTTGGCAAGTATTTTAAGAAAGAGAAGTACATGCCGTCCTGAGTGATGCTTTCAACCACCATAGCTAGCCAGTGCATGGCCTGACGTGTATGGTTCTGGTGACAAAGATAGCAGGTGGCCTCTTCCAAATGGGAGTCAGCATCTACAGCCGAGGCTGAGGGAGGCCGGGAGAGCAAGGGATGCGGGGTATGTGGTGCTGGTATGGTCATGGAGGTACTACCACCACCACCTTGATCATCCCCGGTGTTAACTCCCTCGCCTGCATTCCCTTTCAGCTCCGGTGACCTGTTGTTGCTGCTGCTGCTGCTGCTATCTTTTCTGTTCTGAAAGTCCTTCTGCTGCTGCGGGATGGTCTTGTAACATACGCAGCACACCTGGACCATTCCCTGTGGCGAGATTGGCGACGCACCTTCCGGAGGGTCTAATCTTTGAATGAATGGGTAATATGGCTCATTTTCCGAGTTCGGTTTGCAGTATATTAAGCATAAGGAACTGGAGGGACACTCATTGCCGCACTTATAGCACACGAAAGCGGTGCAATCCTGCATCAGAGATGATCTCTTACGAAGAGAATAATTTCTTTCTCCGTGCGGGATGTCGTGGGCCTCGTAGGCGTCCCATTGCAGCTGCAGGTGACTGTAGCAGTCCCGGCAGCCCTGCACCCTCCCCGAGGCCTCCATAGGATGCGACTTACTGGGACGAGGGTGCAGCATCAGGCTCGGAAAAAAAGGGCAGCTTCCACTTTGTTGTTTGGCATATATATCGACTAAGGTTCCCTTCTTATGGTGGTCGCCACAGACGTAGCAGACCTCGGTGGTGGCGTTCTTGTCAGGCATCCGCAGGTCCAGTACCTCCGTCCTCGGGGGAGCTGCCAAGGGAGGCCGCGGGTCTCGGTACCCCACATCTTCTTCCCTCTCACGCTTGGTGCCTCGCCGGCCATCCAATGACAAGTCTAGAGCCTCCTGTTGAAGGCCCACCTGAGCTACTGCGAGACCCAGGGGCAGAGGCGGCACTCCGGGAGGTGGAAGGGGTAAACTTGGGGGTTGAGGCTGAGGAGGGATTATCCTCGTTCTCTTGACCTCAACAGAGGCCAAAGGCGCGGGTGTGGGCGGCTGAGATCGAGCTCCACTAGGCCCTGGCCTTTTAAGGTCGGAGGGAGGGGGCGGGGGCGGGTCCGGTGTCAGACCCAGGAGCTGGGAGGCATACTCACTCTGCATGCCTCCTTCCACACCTGTGTACGGTCCATTGTCCACTCGCTTGAGCCAATAGATGCGCTTGACGGGCGGCACCTTATTCCGCTCGTACAGCTGCCACTGCTGTGTCAGGTAAGAATAGCAGAGGAAGCACGAGAGGATGTGGCCGTCGACCGAGGGAGGCTCTGAGCCGTCGGGGGCTCGTGAGTTTCCAAGAAGGGAAAGTATGGTCCGGTGGCCTGCTGCCTGACCGCCAGAGGGTACTCTGCACACCGCGGGTACCCGCACACATAACACGTAGCCCGCTTGACGTTGTCGCCTTCTGGCCGCACATAAACTGGCTTCATCTTCACTAACAGGGTCAGCGGGTGGGGGTTCACCACCCACCTCACCACCTGCGGGGTTCTCGCCACCTCACCACCTGCGGGGTTCTCGCCACCTGCGGGTGTTCCGCACCACTGCAAACCACAAACACATAAAACAGCATCAGGAACTGCCACGTGGACCGCTAAACACAACCACACTACAACCAGCTCACCTTACAACATTACAAGACATTTAGCCCATTGTATACTATTGAAACCTATAACAATCGTCACCAGACCAAACCCCCTCTAGATCGTATTAAACGTATACTTGGCCTATATGTATTATATAGGCCAAGGGTATATTAAAAATTGATCTATTTAGTTAAGACCTAGCATATGTTAGTTAAGACCTAGCATATGTTAGTTAAGACCTAGGATATGTTAGGTTTGGCTTAGGATGTTAGGTTTAACCTAGGATATGTTAGGTTAGGACTAGGATATTTAGATAGGCCTATGAAACAGTAGGACGGTGCTGTGTTCGGTTTTTTGTTTCTGAGTTCGGACAGAATTATCAACTGAAGAGTGGAAATGCGTACGACTGATTTGGGAGGATGAGTTTATATGCACCTGGATTGTACCTGGGAGAGGGTTCTAGGAGTTCTTCTACCTCCCCCAAGCCCATCCTGGGACCAGACTTGCGGAGCTTGGTCCAACAGGCTGTTGTGCACAGCAACACACGCTGTGTGTGTGTTCAAACCATACCCTTTCCTTCCGCTAAGATAATACCCATTATTTTGTGCGTAAGTCATACGCACAAAGCAATTACTTACACATCAGACTACAATTCATCTTATTGTCAAATAATGTAGCAGAGTGGTTATGGTGTTAATAGTGGTTGTGGTGGTATATTAATGGTGGTTGTGGTGGTATATTAATGGGAGGTGGTGGTATATTAATGGTGGAGTGGGTGTTGTTATTAATGGTGGAGGTGGTATCATATTAATGGTGGAGGTGGTAGGGTCGATGGAAGGATTGCTGGTCCATCCTCACAATCTTGACACATGGTGGGAACTGAATATGTTTAATCACACAACACTAAGAACTGTGAAGCAATTCTTGCGAGCAAACTTCCGAGATTAAACGCAGTGAGAGAAACGTCCTCCTACCACAACACTTACGAACATTAGAGCAAACATAACAAATCTTCCTAATTATTCCATAGTAGTATCTAATTGACTAACGTCTTGGCTTTACAAGATTGTAATTACTATATTATGTATCCTCACAATCCCAATGTACCTTCTTGTATATATATTAATAAAAAAACGTGTACTCAGCACTTTGACAAGTTATTTCGTCATGATGAAACCTGTCCTCTTACCAAGAACGTCGCATTTCGCCCGTATGCGTTACCTAAAGCCAAAAATAGTCGTACTAGAACATGGAAGCGGCTGGCGAAAGTGACGTGCTGTCCCGTTTTCTGTTTTGGGTTCTCTGGTAGGCTAAGAGATGACATTCCATTCAAACTGACCGTTTTCTTGACGTTAGGAAACCTTAGGAAAACAAGCTAAATGGTGTTTTTTTTGGCAGGGAAATTCCTGCGCGGTTTTTTTTTTTGCAGGGATATTCCTGCGCGGGCCCTGAGCCTCTGGCTGGCCCACTGTGCATGGTGATGAATCGACGTGGTGTCACTTATCTTCGCCGCCAGCGAACCACGTGGACCACGTGGACCACCTGGCCTTGAACACCACACCACAGCTGACTTAATAGTCACCACCTCACGCACACCATGAAATTATTAAAAGAAAAAAAAAAACACATCCTGGATGGTAAACTATTTGGAAATACCCACCATCTCCAAACCTGCGCCGTTTAAACTTTAAACTATAGTACGCAGGGAAATTCCTCTTTTTTTTTTTCCCCTCTGGTGGCCAGGCAGGGGAAGACCATTCCAGTGTTTGAGTTTACCTGTTCGTCACAGAGGGCCCCGGAAGCCCAAATTATTGTGTAACTGCCAGGGGAAAATGTAAATATAAGTGTCCATAAACATAAATTTACATATGCAGGCGATGAGTCACAATAACGCGGCTAAAGTATGTTGACCAGACCACACACTAGAAGGTAAAGGGACGACGACGTTTCGGCCCGTCCTGGGCCATTCTCAAGTCGATTGTGACATTCTCACAATCGACTTGAGAATGGTCCAGGACGGACCGAAACGTCGTCGTCCCTTCACCTTCTAGTGTGTGGTCTGGTCAACATAAATTTACATAATTATTAATCTATTTAATAAATATAAAACTAAATAATGACAATAACTAACAAAAATAACTAACGAAGGTAGGAGGACTTATTTAATAATTAATCAAAATATATAAATACAAAAAAATGCTCAGCGCAAGTCGTACCAACACACACGACTACACTTTTGCCGCCAAACATTATCACAAAACATCCTCTCACCTGGCCACTATTCTACGGATGTAAACAGAAGCACGTGACACCGCTGTCTCACCGGACTCCCGTAAACGCTGTTTTCATTCATGTTTGGAAACGAGTTTTCTTCCTGGGGAATCACGGATCGGGGAAGTGGGCTATTATTAAATGTCTAGACTTAAGATTATGATATACATTTTCCTCGGAATATTATTGACACGGAGATAAGACGCTCGCCTGCAGTCACGGAGGCCAGGAATTGTATTTTCTCCTTCATTCTGCACAATAACAAGACATGTAGATGGTATTGGTTATAATATATTTAGTGGTGGTGTGATGGTGTGGGTTTGAAATGTGGTGTGGCCATACCACCCTATCAAGCAGATTAGGTGGTATGGGCTGGATGTTACCATAAAATGGGGTGTTAACATTTTACCTATTTACCATTAGTCACTTGTACCCTTATGGTTTCTAAGTGAATCTGAACTAAGCGCTCTCTTACAATGCTCTTTGACATAGAATAACAAATCCATAGGTATACTGTAGGTATCCATGGTATAGGTCGGTCGGTCAGGGAGCCGGTCGGCCGAGCGGACAGCACGCTGGGCTTGTGATCCTGTGGTCCCGGGTTCGATCCCAGGCGCCGGCGAGAAACAATGGGCAAAGATTCGTTCACCCTATGCCCCTGTTACCTAGCAGTAAAATAGGCACCTGGGTGTTAGGCAGCTGTCACGGGCTGCTTCCTGGGAGTGGAGGCCTGGTCGAGAACCGGGCCGCGGGGACACTAAAGCCCCGAAATCATCTCAAGATAACCTCAAGATAGGTAGTCGAGCGTGTGGGTGGAATTTTGTTGTTTTAGATTCAGCTCTCTCTGTAATGGGTGGAATGTTAGCACGGAGAAAAGGAATGAGGGTGGAGGCAGGGAAGTTAAGAATGAGGGGTAAGGTGTGAGTGTGAGGGGAGGAGGTAGGAGTGGGGAGGGACATGGAGCCAGACCGGGATGCTGGAAACAGGGGGGTACCGGATGCTGGTACAGCAACGAGGCGTGTCAATGATTGGACTGGTACGACTCAAACCGGACTTGCAGGTATAAAACTTGTTACGGAATTTTTAAGAGACAAAGGAATTATATTGTACTCACTATTTGTGCCAGCAGATTCGAGCTATTAGCTCTTGGACCCAAGGGTCCAATGTGCGACTCCCAGAGTGCGCTCTTGGCATTGGACGCACATACTAATACCAAAAAAGTACTCAGCGATATTTGAATGAATATTTTTTTTAAACTGCAAAATGAACTTTGATTAAGATTTCAGACTTAGTTCTTCTGGATAACCATCGCATCTTGGCATCATAAGTGTGATACTAGATTGTTGAGTTTTGTGCAACAGCAGAATCATAACAGAGCAGAAGAATAAATTACTACTATGCAAGTGGTTCATTAGCACTGACACTTAGCAGAAGGGAAGCGAACTATCATGAGAGAGCGCCAAGGCATTACGGCTATATAACACTTGGAAGGGGCCGGGATAAGGATTTGGGATGGGACGGGGGAAAGGAATGGTGCCCAACCACTTGGACAGTCGGGGATTGAACGCCGACCTACATGAAACGAGACCGTCGCTCTACCGTCCAACCCAAGTGAAGGCTGGAGAGGGAAGGCATCTTTTGCAAACCTCATCAAAGTTCATTGATCTTGAGGTTATCTTGAGATGATTTCGGGGCTTTAGTGTCCCCGCGGCCCGGTCCTCGACCAGGCCTCCACCCCCAGGAAGCAGCCCGTGACAGCTGACTAACACCCAGGCACCTATTTTACTGCTAGGTAACAGGGGCATAGGGTGAAAGAAACTCTGCCCATTGTTTCTCGCCGACGCCCGGGATCGAACCCGGGACCACAGGATCACAAGTCCAGTGTGCTGTCCGCTAGGCGACCGGCTCCCAAGCATAGGTTCGAACCCTTCATCAAGGCCCTTGTGAATTTGTTCATAAGTCTCCTGATCCTGATGAGGAACTCGGGAGTCCTAAAAGAATACAAGGAAAAACTCTATGGAGTTTTTGACGGGGTCATGACGGCTGAGTGGACAGCGCTCGGGATTCGTAGTCCTAGGGTTTCGGGTTCGATCCCCGGCAGAGGCGGAAGTAAATGGGCAGAATTTCTTTCACTCTGATGGTCCTGTTCACCAAGTAGTAAATAGGTACCTGGGAGTTAAACACCTGCTATGGGCTTCTTCCTGGGGGATGACTTTAGAGATGATTTCGGGGCTTAGCGTCCCCGCGGCCCGGTCCTCGACCAGGCCTCCTTTTTGTTACACTCCCCCAGGAAGCTGCCCGTAGCAGCTGTCTAACTCCCAGGTACCTATTTATTACAGGGGCATCAGGGTGAAAGAAACATTTTGCCCATTTGTCTCTGCCTCCACCGGGAATAGAACCCGGAACCTCAGGACTATGAATCCGAAGCGCTGCCCACCCAGCTGTCAGGCGCCCCATATCACCTGTCGCCCCTTTGTATCATATATTATATTATACATATTATATATATATATATATACATATATATATATATATATATATATATATATATATATATATATATATATATATTGATTGGAGCTTGGTCACAGGCCAATATATCCACTACACATACACACAGAAATCACAATAGCACAATATATCACGGCCCTTGTGGATTTGTTCACATCCACTACAACCTGGTGGGTCCGGCACTTCTTACAAGAACTTGTCTAAGTGCCTCTTGAATACGTCCACCTTTGTTCCGGCAATTTTTCTAATGCTTGCTGGGATGGTGTTGAACAGCCGTGAACCCTTTGAACAGTTTTGTATGCAACGTGGCTCCCCCTCTCTCAGAGTAACTGTTAAGGGTATGTGTATGGTAATTACCTCAAGACTGACTCTTCAAGGTGATTAAAAACGAACTCGATATTGGATTAGCGAGTTCTCTTGTTGACAACGATCCCAGAGGCGTAGAGGGTCTGGTGCTTCGTGATTGGTGTAATTAGCATCCAATACCGAGACGCCAAGCTCTTGTACAACCACCTCACGGTTGTTCTGTTATGAAAAAGTGTACCACTCACTGTCTGTACAAGCAAGGATCACTAGATTCCCGTATTCCATAACGTCACTGGTTATTGCCACACATGAACATGTAGTATTGGCGGCTTGTGCAGCACACACAAACATACCTCAGTGTTCCAACACCCGCTCATGGGACGGGTGCGGGCTGCATAATAAATGTCCAAAATCAAGTGTTGGAACACACACCTGACACTTCCTCCCTGCAACTATGCGCCACTTTCTTTCCCCACCAGTCGGTGGGCTTTATTACAAGCAAATATTACTTGCCGACTGCTGGCTCAACCGTGTTTGCGTACCAGCCACGACTTGCCGGATCTAGTTTAACCACACAATGCTTTCTGTGTACACGTGTATATCGCTAACTTGTGCGAATGGAAACGAGTCAGCTGACCAGAGTAGATGGCGCAGTCAGGCACCTCCCGCCCAGCTGGAGATCGTAGCCTAGTCTACGACTCCAGAGCCTCGTCTGCGGCGCCTGAGCCTCGTCTGCGGCGCCTGAGCCTCGTCTGCCGCACCAGAGCCTCGTCTGCGGCGCCTGAGCCTCGTCTGCGGCGCCTGAGCCTCGTCTGCGGCGCCTGAGCTTCGTCAGCGGCGCCTGAGCCTCGTCTGCGGCGCCAGAGCCTCGTCTGCGGCACCAGAGCCTCGTCTGCGGCGCCTGAGCCTCGTCTGCGGCGCCTGAGCTTCGTCTGCGGCGCCAGAGCCTCGTCTGCGGCGCCTGAACCTCGTCTGCGGCGCCTGAACCTCGTCTGCGGCGCCTGAACCTCGTCTGCGGCGCCAGAGCCTCGTCTGCGCGTCCAACTCCTCCACCGCCACACTGCCACCTTCCACCCCTACTGAAAAACTGGGCTGCATCAGGACTCACTAGTTGAAACTAGAACCATTATCGTCAAGGCACCGATAACGATTAGGGAATACCAGCGATCACCCTGTTTACTTTCAAAGCAAACTGTTTGATACCTTTTAATACATACGTAATTTGATCAGGAGAGCTCTGTGGACAATTATGAATATCCACAGCCTTTAGAACGACGCGTGTATACATACCTAATACAATGTCCAGGTCTTCAGCTCCCGGACTCAACTGTTGTCGTTAACCCTCGCCCCCTTTCAATTCTTTTAACTCGTGCTTTTAAAAGAAAGAAAGGAAGAAATGAAAGAAAGAAAGAAGTGTATGTGCGTGCACGCGCGCGCACAATGAGTGACCAAGCTGCTCTCTTCAATAACTGAATAACCACATCGCATTTGGACTTCATAACCCTAAATATGACAAAAAATGATATACTATAAATCACAGCGGCTTACCAAAAAAAAAAAACTTTCTATTCACGCATCGCTCAGTTCGCTTGGGTTCAGGTGTTTCAATACACTATTTTCTGTCCGTCGTGAGAATTGGCGAGGACGGGCTGGAGTAGCGACGGCGGGTCACCATCAGCTGTGATGGAATATTTCCTCATTCATTCCTATCTCTGGCGATGAATGATAACAATCCGGACGGTGGTGCTTAATATTATATGAATTTGGATAGTAATTGGTGCATGTATGGTCGACGCTCTTCACTGGTACACCGGGCTGGCCGTACCTGGTGGTCAGGTGCGCAGGGGGAGGAGAAGATAGCGAGGGGGGGAGGAGGAAGATAGCGAGGGGGGGGGAGGAAGAGAGCGAGGGGGAGAAGGGAGGAGGAAGAGAGAGAGGGGGGAGGAAGATAGCGAGGGGAGGAGGAAGAGAGCGAGGGGGAGAAGGGAGGAGGAAGAGAGAGGGGGAGGAAGATAGCGAAGGGGAGGAGGAAGAGAGCGAGTTGGGAGGAGGAAGAGAGAGGGGGTGGGGGGAGGAAGATAGCGAATATTCGGGCACGTTGTTAAAGTGTGCCACTAACAAGTGTAGAATATTTGGGCATGTTTGTAAAGTGTTATCCTAACACACTAGCAACCCCCCCCCCCCGCCTCCCTCTCCCCAAGCAGTGTGCTGCTGGGTGCCTAATTAAACACTCACAAAGCTCAAAGTATCTCATGACATCTAGTCTAAAATAGTCGAGCCATCGGTCAAGGCACGGACCCCCATCCCAGGGACCCGACCCCTAAACAGAGGGACGCCCCGCTCTTCCTCCCACAAATACTTGTACAGTAGTGTATAAAATAATTAATGATGTGGAGAATATTACAAATATGCAAAAATATAATCTCAGCAAGTCGTTGACCAGATGTTTCGGCCTTGGCCTCCCAGGGAGAGATGTTTCTCCAGTGACCGTCCAACATACACGAACTATATTTTCTTTTGATTCCTTCAAGGAAATCCTTGGGAGCCGGTCGGCCGAGCGGACAGCACACTGGACTTGTGATCCTGTGGTCCGGGTTCGATCCCGGGCGCCGGAGAGAAACAATGGGCAGAGTTTCTTTCACCCTATGCCCCTGTTACCTAGCAGTAAATAGGTACCTGGGTATTAGTCAGCTGTCACGGGCTGCTTCCTGGTCAAGGACCGGGCCGCGGGGACACTAAAGCCCCGAAATCATCTCAAGATAACCAAGCCTATGGTTTCCCCCACGAGCTTGGCTCTGGGCTAGGAGCTCCAATCATTTCAAACCAAATCTCGATGGCCTGGCCCCTTGGCCAATGGCTGTCAGGTCTGGGGTAACTCCGCCTCTCAGGCCTACTCCAATTACTCGAACCCCTAGGCCTAATACCATGGTACCATTAACCAATGAAACAAAAGCCCTCGCTCTTAGCCAATGGAATGCTTGACAACTGCCCGGAGGCAGTTTTCTCTCGGAATCTGGAAATAACGGTTACAACCAGATTCTTGAGAAAAAGCCTCGTCTAACCAGCCACCCAAGAGAGAGCAACTTGAGAATAAGGTTTTATGGCACTGTCTGAGTCTTATTGCCCCCCCCCATGGGGAAGGAGAAAAGGGAGGAGGGGAAGAAGGGGAAGGGAGAGGGGGAGAAGAACAAAGTGGTCGACTACAATTTGACTGCTACAAGCCTGTGCACACAGACAACACCGCTCCTGTGCCAGGTAAGTCCACTACGGGCTCACCATAGCCCGTGCTACTTGGAACTTGTTCCGAGTAGCTGAATCTATAACAACAACAACATGCACACCTGGTTGTAAACACAGTGCTAGATTCTACTCCAGGTATTAGGGTAAGACATTGACTATACATTGTGGCAGGACAGAGGTTTAAACCTCCCGCCAAGAGACACAAGTCATTTGTCCTACTCAAATTTGTAGAAAAGTGAACTTCAGACACACAATTTACCATAAAATATAAAAAATATTGTCGAAATAAAGTGGACATTTTCAAGAGGATTGTAATGCCGTATAGAACGTGCCGGGCTTTGGGGAATAGAACTCTTGAAACCTTCTACAGGTAAACTAGGCCACATGGTATATAAGCTAACTCCCCACCACCCTTGTCCTATCCTCTCCCACCTACCCCTCTCCCATCTGGCACATCTCCCGCCTACAACACATCCCACCTGCCACATTCCAACCTCGAACGCATCCCAACTGCCATTCTCCCACCTGGAGCCCCTCCCACCTTTCACTCTCCCACGTGGAACACCTGCCACTCTCCCACGTGGAACACCTGCCACTCTCCCACGTGGAACACCTGCCACTCTCCCACGTGGAACACCTGCCACTCTCCCACGTGGAACACCTTCCACTCTCCCACGTGGAACACCTGCCACTCTCCCACGTGGAACACCTGCCACTCTCCCACGTGGAACACCTGCCACTCTCCCACGTGGAACACCTGCCACTCTCCCACGTGGAACACCTGCCACTCTCCCACGTGGAACACCTGCCACTCTCCCACGTGTAACACCTGCCACTCTCCCACGTGGAACACCTGCCACTCTCCCACGTGGAACACCTGCCACTCTCCCACCTGGAACACTTTACAACCCAACATAAGACATTCCTGGCGACTCTGAAAAGCCATTTAGCTAGCGTAGTTCCTCCAGGCCGGACTCCTGAGATGGGACCACGAAGCGCTTCTGACTGGCATTCTTCAACCATCAGCAGAAAGTGGCACACCGTCTACCGGAAAGGGACTGCTCACCGACGATTGTCTTATCATAACGGAAACATCCATCAGTAAAAGGTCATTAGGGTTGGTTATACAGCTCACGAAAACACACAACACACACACACACACACACACACACACACACACACACACACACACACACACACACACACACACACACACACACACACACACCAGCGGGCATCACTATCGTCAACTGTTCTTCACCTGCTCGCTGACACTCTTCTGGGTTATATTGGATGAGATTTTGATTTCGGGGCTTCAGTGTCCCGCGGCCCGGTCCTCGACCAGGCCTCCACCCCAGGAAGCAGCCCGTGACAGCTAACTAACACCCAGGTACCTATTTTACTGCTAGGTAACAGGGACATAGGGTGAAAGAAACTTTGCCCATTGTCTCTTGCCGGCGCCTGGGATCGAACCAGGACCACAGGATCACAAGTCCAGTGTGCTGTCCGCTCGGCCGACCGGTCCGACTACTTGAGAGGACAGATCTAAAAAACACTAAAAGAGGAAGAGTTTATCTCAAGTGATGCATGCCAAATACCGGAGCTGTCGAGGCAGAAAGGTCGCTTTTTAGACCNTTCTGTTCGTGGGTTCCTGGTAGGTTAGGAGAAGGCACTTTAACACGACAGTTCTTGACGTTGGGAACGCTGGCGAGAACAGGTTGAGAGCCATGACCTGGATTCATTAAGGATTACGCTTCGATTTAAGGAACCTATATATCTTATTGAACCTATTGAAGAGCAGAGGTGCAACAGGTACTCTGAGAGAGAACTCTATCAACATCAGAGGCCCGAGACTGTTCAACACGCTTCCACTACACATAAGGGGCATAACTGGCAGACCCCTCACAGTGTTCAAGAGAGAACTTGTTAAATACCTCCAAAGAATATCTGATCACCAGGCTGTGATTCATACGTCAGGCTGCGAGCAGCCGCGACCAACAGCCTGGTTGACCAGTCCAACAACAATCAGGCCTGGGCGAGAACCGGGCCACGGGGACGCTAAGCCCCGAAATCATCTCAATGTAACCTCAAGGTAAGGTAAAGTAACTATTCAAGGCTGCCTTGTTTACATTTACTAAAGAGTTTACCAGCTCCGAAGTGCTACGAGGTTGTCTATAACAATAACAACCTCGGGTTGGGAAGTTTACAAACTCTTAAACTGTTAAATAAAAGTAAACAAAGCCGTCACAGAAACCAGACACAGAAACCATCGCGGGTTGATCACATACAGAGGTTAGATGCGTATGCACAGTTCAGTCTAATATTTTCAGATGTAGATCGGAATAGCGAGCATTTGTACCTTGTTGATGAGGACGGGCAATATACACGACTCACAACTAATGATGTTCGAACACTTCCGGAACAAGTGCTTCGCTGACGACTTTTGTTCGACCCAGAACGCTGTGAACAGCCCGTCCTCCAAACAAAGACCTAAGAGTGATTCCATGCAGCCGCCAAACCCCTGTTTATGAATGAAAAAACTGTTTACATACGACTCACAACTGATGTCGTCCGAACACGTTCTTTGGGACGACCGCTGGATGGAATGGACTTGTCTGAGAACGGGTTGTTATTTCGATTCCCACCTTCACAAATGCTTCACCCACGTATTAGAAATACAACCCATCCTCGACTCAAGTCCATTACATTCAGCGGTCAACCCCACAGACGCATTCATAAATTTCAACATGCTGTTCATTCAAAACGGAATTTTCTCACGTATATAAATTAATATATAATATATTAGCATATTGTGTATAATAGGCATAGGTTAGGTTAGGTCAGGTGTTTAGGTTCTGCTGGCGATTTATTTGTAGTACGTGGATGAAGCATTTACAGTGTTGTGGTTCGAACAAAATTCGTCAGTGAAGCACTTGTTCCGGATATGTTCGAACGTCAGCAGTTGTGAGTCGGTGTAAAACCGCTTTTCATTCATAAACAGGGGGTTTGGCGGGTGCATGGAATCACTTTTGGATCTTTGTTTGGAGGACGGGTGAGAAATAACTGAACCTAAACAAACCCAAACACTAATACAGTATAATCTTACCTATACATACAATTCTAATATAAAATAATATTAATGTATTAATATAAAATAATAATATAATAAATAATAATAATAAATAATAATATAATAATAATAATATAATATATAATATAAAATAATATTAATGTATATATGAGAACACACCGGATCTGAATACGCAGTTCGTTAATATTGACGATAATATCTTTGGGTCAGCCGCTGCTTGAATGACCATAGTGTGAGGACATGTTGGTCATGTGTAGTGTTCTCCAAACATAAACTACGAGTCGGTAGCTGTTGGTTACCCATTTTGGCCAGAGTGTTTACGAGGTTAGGCTATGAATGGACTAACGTCTGGCTACTGCCCCGCTCCTGTGCAAAGTAAGTTACGGGCTCACCATAGCCCGTGCTACTTGGAACTTGTTCCGAGTAGCTGAATCTATAACAACAACGGTCTGGCTACTGATGTTGAAAATGGCGGGAGAAACGAGTCACATGCACGACACTCAGTGAGCAAAGAGCTTGGCCGAGCCCCACTAGTGTTTCCTCAGCCTGGGCGGCCTCGACACCCCAGGGTATTGTTCCAGCCATTGTGCTCACATTGCCACCCTTTTTTTTTTTAATGGAGGAATAGCACCTAAGCTGACAGGTGACGCACTGGAGAGGATGGATGACGCACTACAGTCAGATAATGACGCACTGGAGCCGTCGGGTGACGCACCAGCGGTGACAGACCAGTAACACCCATGTCATTGGTGACGAATATACACAGATATTCCTCTAACCTTTCAGTTATGTTTAGACTCTGGACTGATTGTAACATGAAGCGTAAAATCGGAGAGGATTAGACTGTATGACCCAATAAGACGTATCCCTAGATGATATAACAGTCTTCCTCTGTTCCCTATGCTTTAGACATGTAAGGGGGGCTTCACAAGTCGCACTCAACTGCCATCTTGGGTCGAGGGACGCCCCACCACCCCTCTCGACTCAAAAAAAGTATCTGGAAGGAGGACCACTGTCAACTACTGTCGATAGACAAGGCAGCCATAACTCACAAACAAGGCAGCCATTACTCACAAACAAGGCTGCCCTAACTCACAAACAAGGCAGCAATACTCACAAACAAGGCAGCCATAAGCCATTACTCACAAAAGGCAGCCCTAACTCACAAACAAGGCAGCCATACTCACAAACAAGGCTGCCCTAACTCACAACAAGGCAGCCATTACTCACAAACAAGGCTGCCATAACTCACAAACAAGGCAGCCATAACTCACAAACAAGGCTGCCATAACTCACAACAACGCAGCCATAACTCACAAACAAGGCAGCCATAACTCACAAAGAAGGCAGCCATAACTCACAAAGAAGGCAGCCATAACTCACGACAAAAAGAAGCCAAACTCACAAACAAGGCAGCCATAACTCACAAACAAGGCAGCCATAACTCACAAACAAGGCAGCCATAACTCACAACAAGGCAGCCATAACTCACAAACAAGGCTGCCATAACTCACAAACAAGGCTGCCATAACTCACAAACAAGGCAGCCATAACTCACAAACAAGGCAGCCATAACTCACAAACAAGGCTGCCATAACTCACAAACAAGGCTGCCATAACTCACAAACAAGGCTGCCATAAGTCACAAACAAGAAAGCCATAACTCACAAACAAGGCTGCCATAACTCACAAACAAGGCAGCCATAACTCACAAACAAGGTAGCCATAACTCACAAACAAGGAAGCCATAACTCACAAACAAGGCAGCCATAACTCAAACAAGGAAGCCATAACTCACAAAAAAGGCTGCCATAACTCACAAACAAGGCAGCCATAACTCACAAACAAGGCAGCCATAACTCACAAACAAGGCTGCCATAACTCACAAACAAGGAAGCCATAACTCACAAACAAGGCTGCCATAATCACAAACAAGGCTGCCATAACTCACAAAACAAGGCTGCCATAACTCACAAACAAGGCTGCCATAACTCACAAACAAGGCAGCCATAACTCACAAACAAGGCTGCCATAACTCACAAACAAGGCTGCCATAACTCACAAACAAGGCTGCCTAACTCACAAACAAGGTGCCATAACTCACAAACAAGGCTGCCATAACTCACAAAAAGGCAGCCATAACTCACAAACAAGGCAGCCATAACTCACAAACAAGGCTGTCAACTCACCAACAAGGCTGTCAACTCACAAACAAGGCAGCCATAACTCACAAACAAGGCAGCCATAACTCACAAACAAGGCTGTCAACTCACAAACAAGGCTGCCATAACTCACAAACAAGGCAGCCATAACTCACAAACAAGGCAGCCATAACTCACAAACAAGGCTGCCATAACTCACAAACAAGGCAGCCATAACTCACAAACAAGGCAGCCATAACTCACAAACAAGGCAGCCATAACTCACAAACAAGGCTGCCATAACTCATAAATTAGGAAACAATTTATATATTAACCTTTACAGTAATACAAATACAGCAACAAGGCCATTGAATACAGCTCGCCAGTGAGTCGGTACACTGCCAGGTACACTAATAAGTCAATGGTTTACCTCTAGGTGGGTACACCGTCAGGTTTATGAATGACGGTATACATAGCTGCGTAACGTCAAAGGCGTCATAGAGCAGCCCGTCCTCCCAACGTCAAGAAACTGTCGTACTAAAGTGCCTTCTAACCTACCAGAGGACCCAAAACAGAAAACGGGACATTATGTCAATTTCACGAGCCACATCCATTTTCAAGTGCGATCATTTTTGGCCTTCAACCTGCACAGAGACGACGTTGATGGGGGGTACCTGGTTGATGGGGTTCTGGGAGTTCTTCTACTCCCCAAGCCCGGCCCGAGGCCAGGCTTGACTCTGACGTGCAGGTTGAAGAAAGAGTCTCACTGGTACAGATGGACTTTCAGTTTTAAAACGCCATGTACAGGCCGCAGACATTATCTAGGTTAAGGAGGCCACCGAGATGTCACAGAGGCCTCCTGAAGGTTAGCCAAGCTCTCCAGGCTACGGTTCACAGCTGGCCATCGCTGGTAGGAGATCACTTATCAGTGCAAGCAATCCTCTCTATATTTTTTACTTACACTTTATCACTTTATTTATATTTACACTTACAACCAATCCTTCAAGATTATAATACACATTCCTCACTCCAAGAAGTTTATGCAATAAATATATATATATATATATATATATATATATATATATATATATATATATATATATATATATATATATATATATGTGTGTGTGTGTATATCACGAAAATAAACACGTGATTAAAAATGTGACAATGTCAGACCACGGAGGAAAAATGAAACAGGAATTTCCTTAAGTACTTTCGTATATTAATACATCTTCAGAAGGAGTGGACTCCTTCTGAAGATGTATTAATATACGAAAGTACTTAAGGAAATTCCTGTTTCATTTTTCCTCCGTGGTCTGACATTGTCATATATATATATATATATATATATATATATATATATATATATATATATATATATATATATATATATATATATATATAAATGTCCACATTTCGTACTTTCTGACTATAGACTGACATGTTAGAAAAGAAAAGTTATAAAACTAAAAGCAGAGACAACAATAGCCTTATATATCAAGGCCTAACCAAACGTATCCTAACTTAATAAGAAGTTCTCTACGTTATTTTTGTTGTGGTTTCATCGTTTCCTTTTGTCTAACATGCGAACTGCCAAAATTAATTTCAAGGAAAAGCTGACACTTTGAGCTGACACAAACTATATACAGGTCCAAGAGTAGATCTGTCACATGTTAAAGGGGCCAACTGAAGGTCAAGGGCCATGTCGTGGGCGAGGCTAGTTATTATGAAGTAATGATACTTACCTTGACGGGGAGGAGGTAGAGCCTTTTGCGATAGGTCTTGAGACTACATATGAAGCAGGAGTAGTTGTAGGTGTCGTAGAGCCGGGCATAGTGGGCCACCTGCTCCTTCTCGTAGCGCTGCCACTGAAGATTTAGCGAGTGGAAGCAACAGAGACAAGACAGCACGCGGGAATCATCAACACGAGCCTCCGGGTGGGCTGACTGGTGCTTCTCCAAGAATGGGAAGAAAGGATCCGTGCCGTGGGGTTTGCTCCACAAGGCGTACGTCTGTCCGGGCTTAGAGTGGAAGCTGCAGACGAAGCAATTGATGGCGATGCTTAGGGCGTTCTGGGTTGTGATGACAGGCAGCGTAGGCGCCTTCGGGTCCTGCTCTGCAGGCACCACCTCCAGTGTGTGCAGAGGCTGACCCACATACCCTGGTGGAGCCTTCTTCACATTCTCCGTGGACTTGAGATGCGCCTCTGCCGCCGCCGAGAAGCCATGTGGTGGGGAGCTGTCTGAGAGTGGAGACATGCCGGGCGAGGAGAGGTTGGGGCCCGGGGTGAGACGTGGGGATTGAGAATTCGAGGGCATAGCTCTCAGGGAGAACTGTCGGTGCTCCGTCGGTACTTTATCTTTCTCATACTCGGCCCACTGATTGCTGAGGTGCTGATAACAAGGAGAGCAGGCCAACACCCGCCCATTTTCAACTACGCTGTTCTGACCGATCCTTGGCAAGTATTTTAAGAAAGAGAAGTACATGCCGTCCTGAGTGATGCTTTCAACCACCATAGCTAGCCAGTGCATGGCCTGACGTGTATGGTTCTGGTGACAAAGATAGCAGGTGGCCTCTTCCAAATGGGAGTCTGCATCTACAGCCGAGGCTGAGGGAGGCCGGGAGAGCAAGGGATGCGGGGTATGTGGTGCTGGTATGGTCATGGAGGTACTACCACCACCACCTTGATCATCCCCGGAATTAACTCCCTCGCCTGCATTCCCTTTCAGCTCCGGTGACCTGTTGTTGCTGCTGCTGCTGCTGCTATCTTTTCTGTTCTGAAAGTCCTTCTGCTGCTGCGGGATGGTCTTGTAACATACGCAGCACACCTGGACCATTCCCTGTGGCGAGATTGGCGACGCACCTTCCGGAGGGTCTAATCTTTGAATGAATGGGTAATATGGCTCATTTTCCGAGTTCGGTTTGCAGTATATTAAGCATAAGGAACTGGAGGGACACTCATTGCCGCACTTATAGCACACGAAAGCGGTGCAATCCTGCATCAGAGATGATCTCTTACGAAGAGAATAATTTCTTTCTCCGTGCGGGATGTCGTGGGCCTCGTAGGCGTCCCATTGCAGCTGCAGGTGACTGTAGCAGTCCCGGCAGCCCTGCACCCTCCCCGAGGCCTCCATAGGATGCGACTTACTGGGACGAGGGTGCAGCATCAGGCTCGGAAAAAAAGGGCAACTTCCACTTTGTTGTTTGGCATATATATCGACTAAGGTTCCTTCTTATGGTGGTCGCCACAGACGTAGCAGACCTCGGTGGTGGCGTTCTTGTCAGGCATCCGCAGGTCCAGTACCTCCGTCCTCGGGGGAGCTGCCAAGGGAGGCCGCGGGTCTCGGTACCCCACATCTTCTTCCCTCTCACGCTTGGTGCCTCGCCGGCCATCCAATGACAAGTCTAGAGCCTCCTGTTGAAGGCCCACCTGAGCTACTGCGAGACCCAGGGGCAGAGGCGGCACTCCGGGAGGTGGAAGGGGTAAACTTGGGGGTTGAGGCTGAGGAGGGATTATCCTCGTTCTCTTGACCTCAACAGAGGCCAAAGGCGCGGGTGTGGGCGGCTGAGATCGAGCTCCACTAGGCCCTGGCCTTTTAAGGTCGGAGGGAGGGGGCGGGGGCGGGTCCGGTGTCAGACCCAGGAGCTGGGAGGCATACTCACTCTGCATGCCTCCTTCCACACCTGTGTACGGTCCATTGTCCACTCGCTTGAGCCAATAGATGCGCTTGACGGGCGGCACCTTATTCCGCTCGTACAGCTGCCACTGTTGTGTCAGGTAAGAATAGCAGAGGAAGCACGAGAGGATGTGGCCGTCGACCGAGGGAGGCTCTGAGCCGTCGGGGGGCTCGTGAGTTTCCAAGAAGGGAAAGTATGGTCCGGTGGCCTGCTGCCTGACCGCCAGAGGGTACTCTGCACACCGCGGGTACCCGCACACATAACACGTAGCCCGCTTGACGTTGTCGCCTTCTGGCCGCACATAAACTGGCTTCATCTTCACTAACAGGGTCAGCGGGTGGGGGTTCACCCCACCTCACCACCTGCGGGGTTCTCGCCACCTCACCACCTGCGGGGTTCTCGCCACCTGCGGGGTCCTCACCACCTGCAAAACACAATAAAACAGCATCAGGAACTGCCACGTGGACCGCTAAACACAACCACACTACAACCAGCTCACCTTACAACATTACAAGACATTTAGCCCATTGTATACTATTGAAACCTATAACAATCGTCACCAGACCAAACCCCCTCTAGATCGTATTAAACGTATACTTGGCCTATATGTATTATATAGGCCAAGGGTATATTAAAAATTGATCTATTTAGTTAAGACCTAGCATATGTTAGTTAAGACCTAGCATATGTTAGTTAAGACCTAGGATATGTTAGGTTTGGCTTAGGATGTTAGGTTTAACCTAGGATATGTTAGGTTAGGACTAGGATATTTAGATAGGCCTATGAAACAGTAGGACGGTGCTGTGTTCGGTTTTTGTTTCTGAGTTTCGGACAGAATTAATCAAACTGAAGAGTGGAAATGCGTACGAGACTGATTTGGGAGGATGAGTTTATGCACCTGGATTGTACCTGGGAGAGGGTTCTAGGAGTTCTTCTACCTCCCCAAGCCCATCCTGGGACCAGACTTGCGAGAGCCAACAGCCAACAGGCTGTTGTGCACAGCAACACACGCTGTGTGTGTGTTCAAACCATACCCTTTCCTTCCGCTAAGATAATACCCATTATTTTGTGCGTAAGTCATACGCACAAAGCAATTACTTACACATCAGACTACAATTCATCTTATTGTCAAATAATGTAGCAGAGTGGTTATGGTGTTAATGGTGGTTGTGGTGGTATATTAATGGTGGTTGTGGTGGTATATTAATGGTGGTTGTGGTGGTATATTAATGGTGGAGGTGGTGGTATATTAATGGTGGAGGTGGTGGTATTATATTAATGGTGGAGGTGGTATTATATTAATGGTGGAGGTGGTA
The DNA here is from genome assembly GCA_020271785.1 of Procambarus virginalis. NCBI lineage: Eukaryota > Metazoa > Arthropoda > Malacostraca > Decapoda > Cambaridae > Procambarus > Procambarus virginalis. Next base: position 28,478,392 of record WNGS01165751.1, on the reverse strand, counting down.
TTATATTAATGGTGGAGGTGGTGGTATCATATTAATGGTGGAGGTGGTAGGGTCGATGGAAGGATTGCTGGTCCATCCTCACAATCTTGACACATGGTGGGAACTGAATATGTTTAATCACACAACACTAAGAACTGTGAAGCAATTCTTGCGAGCAAACTTCCGAGATTAAACGCAGTGAGAGAAACGTCCTCCTACCACAACACTTACGAACATTAGAGCAAACATAACAAATCTTCCTAATTATTCCATAGTGATATCTAATTGACTAACGTCTTGGCTTTACAAGATTGTAATTACCATATTATGTATCCTCACAATCCCAATGTACCTTTTTGTATATATATATATATATATATATATGTATATATATATATATATATATATATATATATATATATATATATATATATATATATATATATATATATATATAGTAGTAGGCATCCTTCAGTCTCGGGAGACTATGGAGTTGCGCCTTGGTTGTCAATCCTGGTGCAGCGTCTGGTGTGACTGATGAGGCCAATCCGAGAGTGGCAGTCCATCCCACACCGAGCACAAACGAAGTCCGATTCTGGTCTGTCTTCCTGGCTATTGGCTTTCCTTCTCTGTCTCTTTGCCTCCGATTCCTTGGCAAGTGACTCCTCGAACTTGGAGAGACCTCTTTGAACAGACTGCCTCCAGGCTGAACGGTCTGCAGCCAGTGTCTCCCATATAGCAAGATCGACGTCCATGGCTCTCAGGTCCCTCTTACATACGTCTTTGTACCGTAGCTGGGGCTTGCCTGTTGGACGCTTTCCCTGCATCAACTCTCCATACAGGAGATCCTTTATATATATATATATATATATATATATATATATATATATATATATATATATATATATATATATATATACATATATATATATATATATATATATATATATATATATATATATATATATATATAAACGTGTATTCAGCACTTTGACACGTTATTTCGCCCGTATGCGTTACCTAAAGCCAAAAATTGTCGTACTAGAACATGGAAGCGGCTGGCGAAAGTGACGTGCTGTCCCGTTTTCTGTTTTGGGTTCTCTGGTAGGCTAAGAGATGACATTCCATTCAAACTGACCGTTTTCTTGACGTTAGGAAACCTTAGGAAAACAAGCTAAATGGTGTTTTTTTTTGGCAGGGAAATTCCTGCGCGGGTTTTTTTTTTTTTTGCAGGGATATTCCTGCGCGGGCCCTGAGCCTCTGGCTGGCCCACTGTGCATGGTGATGAATCGACGTGGTGTCACTTATCTTCGCCGCCAGCGAACCACGTGGACCACGTGGACCACCTGGCCTTGAACACCACACCACAGCTGACTTAATAGTCACCACCTCACGCACACCATGAAATTATTAAAAGAAAAAAAAACACATCCTGGATGGTAAACTATTTGGAAATACCCACCATCTCCAAACCTGCGCCGTTTAAACTTTAAACTATAGTATGCAGGGAAATTCCTCTTTTTTTTCCCCCCTCTGATGGCCAGGCAGGGGAAGACCATTCCAGTGTTTGAGTTTACCTGTTCGTCACAGAGGCCCCGGAAGCCCAAATTATTGTGTAACTGCCAGGGGAAAATGTGAATATATGTGTCCATAAACATAAATTTACATAATTATTAATCTATTTAATAAATATAAAACTAAATAATGACAATAACTAACAAAAATAATTAACGAAGGTAGGAGGACTTATTTAATAATTAATCAAAATATATAAATAAAAAAAAATGCTCAGCGCAAGTCGTACCAACACACACGACTACACTTTTGCCACCAAACATTATCACAAAACATCCTCTCACCTGGCCACTCTTCTACGGATGTAAACAGAAGCACGTGACACCGCTGCCTCACCGGACTCCCGTAAACGCTGTTTTCATTCATGTTTTGAAACGAGTTTTCTTCCTGGGGAATCACGGATCGGGGAAGTGGGCTATTATTAAATGTCTAGACTTAAGATTATGATATATTTTCCTCGGAATATTACTGACACGGAGATAAGACGCTCGCCTGCAGTCACGGAGGCCAGGAATTGTATTTTCTCTTCATTCTGCACAATAACAAGACATGTAGATGGTATTGGTTATAATATATTTAGTGGTGGTGTGATGGTTAGGGTTTGAAATGTGGTGTGGCCATACCACCCTGTCAAGCAGATTAGGTGGTATGGGCTGGATGTTACCATAAAATGGGGTGTTAACATTTTACCTATTTACCATTAGTCACTTGTACCCTTATGGTTTCTAAGTGAATCTGAACTAAGCGCTCTCTTACAATGCTCTTTGACATAGAATAACAAATCCATAGGTATACTGTAGGTATCCATGGTATAGGTCGGTCGATCGGTCAGGGAGCCGGTCGGCCGAGCGGACAGCACGCTGGACTTGTGATCCTGTGGTCCTGGGTTCGATCCCAGGCGCCGGCTAGAAACAATGGGCAAAGATTCTTTCACCCTATGCCCCTGTTACCTAGCGTAAAATAGGTACCTGGGTGTTAGGCAGCTGTCACGGGCTGCTTCCTGGGAGTGGAGGCCTGGTCGAGGACCGGGCCGCGGGGACACTAAAGCCCCGAAATCATCTCAAGATAACCTCAAGATAGGTAGTCGAGCGTGTGGGTGGAATTTTGTTGTTTTAGATTCAGCTCTCTCTGTAATGGGTGGAATGTTAGCACGGAGAAAAGGAATGAGGGTGGAGACAGGGAAGTTAAGAATGAGGGGTAAGGTGTGTGTGTGAGGGGAGGAGGTAGGAGTGGGGAGGGACATGGAGCCAGACCGGGATGCTGGAAACAGGGGGGTACCGGATGCTGGTACACCAACGAGGCGTGTCAATGATTGGACTGGTACGACTCAAACCGGACTTGCAGGTATAAAACTTGTTACGGAATTTTAAGAGACAAAGGAATTATATTGTACTCACTATTTGTGCCAGCAGATTCGAGCTATTAGCTCTTGGACCCAAGGGTCCAATGTGCGACTCCCAGAGTGCGCTCTTGGCATGGGACGCACATACTAATACCACAAAAAGTACTCAGCGATATTTGAATGATATTTTTTTTAAACTGCAAAATGAACTTTGATTAAGATTTCAGACTTAGTTCTTCTGGATAACCATCGCATCTTGGCATCATAAGTGTGATACTAGATTGTTCAGTTTTTTTTGCAACAGCATAATCATAACAGAGCAGAAGAATAAAATTACTAATATACGTGTTTCATTAGCAGTGACACAGCAGAAGGGAAGCGAACTATCAGAGAGAGCGTTGTTGTTGTTATAGATTCAGCTACTCGGAACAAGTTCCAAGTAGCACGGGCTATGGTGAGCCCGTAACTTAACTGGCACAGGAGCTGGGCAAGAAGCACGGGCTATGGTGAGCCCGTAACTTACCTGGCACAGGAGCTGGGCAAGAAGCACGGGCTATGGTTAGCCTCGTGGACAGGGATGTCTCCGGTGGGAGAGAGCGCCAAGGCATTACGGCTATATAACACTTGGAAGGGGTCGGGAAGGATTTGGGATGGACGGGGGGAAGGAATGGGCCCAACCACTTGGACAGTCGGGATTGACGCCGACCTACATGAAACGAGACCGTCGCTTACCGTCCAACCCAAGTGAAGGCTGGAGAGGGAAGGCATCTTTTGCAAACCTCATCAAAGTTCATTGATCTCGAGGGTTATCTTGAGATGATTTCGGTGCTTTAGTGTCCCCGAGCCCGGTCCTCGACAGACCTCCACCCCCAGGAAGCAGCCCGTGACAGCTGACTAACACCCAGGTACCTATTTTACTGCTAGGTAACAGGGGCATAGGGTGAAAGAAACTCTGCCCATTGTTTCTCGCCGGACGCCTGGGATCGAACCCAGGACCACAGGATCACAGTCCAGTGTGCTGTCCGCTCAGCCGACGGCTCCCATGCATAGGTTCGAACCCTTCATCAAGGCCCTTGTGAATTTGTTCATAAGTCTCCTGATCCTGATGAGGAACTCGGGAGTCCTAAAAGAACAAGGAAAAACTCTAGGAGTTTTGACGGGGTCTGACGGCTGAGTGGACAGCGCTCGGGATTCGTAGGCCTAGGGTTCGGGTTCGATCCCCGGCAGAGGCGGAAGTAAATGGGCAGAATTTCTTTCACCTGACGGCCCTGTTCACTAAGTAGTAAATAGGACTTGGGAGTTAAGCACCTGCTACGGGCTTTTCTGGGGGATGATTTTAGAGATGATTTCGGGGCTTAGCGTCCCCGCGGCCGGTCCTCGACCAGGCCTCCTTTTTGTTACACTCCCCCAGGAAGCTGCCGTAGCAGCTGTCTAACTCCCAGGTACCTATTATTACAGGGGCATCAGGGTGAAAGAAACATTTTGCCCATTTGTCTCTGCCTCACCGGGAATCGAACCAGGAACCTCAGGACTATGAATCCGAAGCTGCCCACCCAGCTGTCAGGCGCCCCATATCACCTGTCGCCCCTTTGTATCATATATTATTATACAGTATATATATATATATATATATATATAATATATATCTATATATATATATATTACATAATATATATATATATATATATATATATATATATATTATATATATATATATGAGGAGTGGTCACAGGCCAATATATCCACTACACATACACACAGAAATCACAATAGCACAATATATCACGGCCCTTGTGATTTGTTCACATCCACTACAACCTGGTGGGTCCGGACTTCTTACAAGAAATGTCTAAGTGCCTCTTGAATACGTCCACCTTTGTTCCGGCAATTTTCTAATGCTTGCTGGATGGTGTTGAACAGCCGTGAACCCTTTGAACAGTTTTGTATGCAACGTGGCTCCCCCTCTCTCAGAGTAACTGTTAAGGGTATGTGTATGGTAATTACCTCACTTTCAGAGTAACGTTAAGGGCATGTGTATGGTAATTACCTCAGACTGACTCTTCAAGGTGATTAAAATCGAACTCGATATTGGATTAGCGAGTTCTCTTGTTGACAACGATCCCAGAGGCGTAGAGGGTCTGGTGCTTCGTGATTGGTGTAATTTAGCATCCAATACCGAGACGCCAAGCTCTTGTACAACCACCTCACGGTTGTTCTGTTATGAAAAGTGTACCACTCACTGTCTGTACAAGCAAGGATCACTAGATTCCCGTATTCCATAACGTCACTGGTTATTGCCACAATGAACATGTAGTATTGGCGGCTTGTGCAGCACACACAAACATACCTCAGTGTTCCAACACCCGCTCATGGGACGGGTGCGGGCTGCATAATAAATGTCCAAAATCAAGTGTTGGAACACACACCTGACACTTCCTCCCTGCAACTATGCGCCACTTTCTTTCCCCACCAGTCGGTGGGCTTTATTACAAGCAAATATTACTTGCCGACTGCTGGCTCAACCGTGTTTGCGTACAGCCACGACTTGCCGGATCTAGTTTAACCACACAATGCTTTCTGTGTACACGTGTATATCGCTAACTTGTGCGAATGGAAACGAGTCAGCTGACCAGAGTAGATGGCGCAGTCAGGCACCTCCCGCCCAGCAGGAGATCGTAGCCTAGTCTACGACTCCAGAGCCTCGTCTGCGGCGCCTGAGCCTCGTCTGCGGCGCCTGAGCCTCGTCTGCCGCACCAGAGCCTCGTCTGCGGCGCCTGAGCCTCGTCTGCGGCGCCTGCGCCTCGTCTGCGGCGCCTGAGCTTCGTCAGCGGCGCCTGAGCCTCGTCTGCGGTGCCAGAGCCTCGTCTGCGGCGCCTGAGCCTCGTCTGCGGCACCTGAGCCTCGTCTGCGGCGCCTGAGCTTCGTCTGCGGCGCCTGAGCTTCGTCTGCGGCGCCAGAGCCTCGTCTGCGGCGCCTGAACCTCGTCTGCGGCGCCTGAACCTCGTCTGCGGCGCCAGAGCCTCGTCTGCGCGTCCAACTCCTCCACCGCCACACTGCCACCTTCCACCCCTACTGAAAAACTGGGCTGCATCAGGACTCACTAGTTGAAACTAGAACCATTATCGTCAAGGCACCGATAACGATTAGGGAATACCAGCGATCACCCTGTTTACTTTCAAAGCAAACTGTTTGATACCTTTTAATACATACGTAATTTGATCAGGAGAGCTCTGTGGACAATATGAATATCCACAGCCTTTAGAACGGCGCGTGTATACATACCTAATACAATGTCCAGGTCTTCAGCTCCCGGACTCAACTGTTGTCGCTAACCCTCGCCCCCTTTCAATTTTTTAACTCGTGCTTTTAAAAGAAAGAAAGGAAGAAATGAAAGAAAGAAAGAAGTGTATGTGTGTGCACGCGCGCGCACAATGAGTGACCAAGCTGCTCTCTTGCAAAAACTGAATACCACATCGCATTTGGACTTCATAATCCTCAAATGACAAAATATGATATACTATAAATCACAGCGGCTTACAAAAAAAAAAAACTTTCTATTCATGCATCGCTCAGTTCGCTTGGGTTCAGGTGTTTCAATACACTATTTTCTGTCCGTCGTGAGAATTGGCGAGGACGGGCTGGAGTAGCGACGGCCGGTCATCATCAGCTGTGATGGAATATTTCCTCATTCATTACTATCTCTGGCGATGAATGATAAACAATCCGGACGGTGGTGCTTAATATTATATGAATTTGGATAGTAATTGGTGCATGTATGGTCGACGCTCTTCACTGGTACACCGGGGCTGGCCGTACCTGGTGGTCAGGTGCGCAGGGGGAGGAGGAAGATAGCGAGGGGGGAGGAGAAAGATAGCGAGGGGGGGAGGAAGATAGCGAGGGGGGAGGAGGAAGATAGCGAGGGGGAGGAGGAAGAGAGAGAGGGGGAGGAAGATAGCAAGGGGGAGGAGGAAGAGAGAGAGGGGGGGAGGAAGAGAGCGAGGGGGAGGAGGAAGATAGCGAGGGGGGAGGAGGAAGATAGCGAGGGGGAGGAGGAAGAGAGAGAGGGGGAGGAAGATAGCAAGGGGGAGGAAGAAGAGAGAGAGGGGGGAGGAAGAGAGCGAGGGGGAGGAGGAAGAGAGCGAGTTGGGAGGAGGAAGAGAGAGAGGGGGGGGAGGAAGATAGCGAATATTCGGGCACGTTGTTAAAGTGTGCCACTAACAAGTGTAGAATATTTGGGCATGTTTGTAAAGTGTTATCCTAACACACTAGCAACCCCCCCCCCCCGCCTCCCTCTCCCCAAGCAGTGTGCTGCTGGGTGCCTAATTAAATACTCACAAAGCTCAAAGTATCTCATGACATCTAGTCTAAAATAGCTGATCCATCGGTCAAGGCACGGACCCCCATCCCAGGGACCCTACCCCTAAACAGAGGGACGCCCCGCTCTTCCTCCCACAAATACTTGTACAGTAGTGTATAAAATAATTAATGATGTGGAGAATATTACAAATATGCAAAAATATAATCTCAGCAAGTCGTTGACCAGATGTTTCGGCCTTCGCCTCCCAGGGAGAGGAGATGTTTCTCCAGTGACCGTCCAACATACACGAACTATATTTTCTTTTGATTCCTTCAAGGAAATCCTTGGGGAGCCGGTCGGCCGAGCGGACAGCACACTGGACTTGTGATCCTGTGGTCCCGGGTTCGATCCCGGGCGCCGGAGAGAAACAATGGGCAGAGTTTCTTTCACCCTATGTCCCTGTTACCTAGCAGTAAAATAGGTACCTGGGTATTAGTCAGCTGTCACGGGCTGCTTCCTGGTCGAGGACCGGGCCGCGGGGACACTAAAACCCCGAAATCATCTCAAGATAACCAAGCCTATGGTTTCCCCCACGAGCTTGGCTCTGGGCTAGGAGCTCCAATCATTTCAAACCAAATCTCGATGGCCTGGCCCTTTGGCCAATGGCTGTCAGGTCTGGGGTAACTCCGCCTCTCAGGCCTACTCCAATCACTCGAACCCCTAGGCCTAATACCATGGTACCATTAACCAATGAAACAAAAGCCCTCGCTCTTAGCCAATGGAATGCTTGACAACTGCTCGGAGGCGGTTTTCTCACGGAATCTGGAAATAACGGTTACAACCAGATTCTTGAGAAAAAGCCTCGTCTAACCAGCCACCCAAGAGAGAGCAACTTGAGAATTAGGTTTTATGGCACTGTCTGAGTCTTATTGCCCCCCCCCCCATGGGGAAGGAGAAAATGGGAGGAGGGGAAGAAGGGGAAGGGAGAGGGGGAGAAGAACAAAGTGGTCGACTACAATTTGACTGCTACAAGCCTGTGCACACACACAGCACCGCTCCTGTGCCAGGTAAGTCCACTACGGGCTCACCATAGCCCGTGCTACTTGGAACTTGTTCCGAGTAGCTGAATCTATAACAACAACAACATGCACACCTGGTTGTAAACACAGTGCTAGATTCTACTCCAGGTATTAGGGTAAGACATTGACTATACATTGTGGCAGGACAGAGGTTTAAACCTCCCGCCAAGAGACACAAGTCATTTGTTCTACTCAAATTTGTAGAAAAGTGAACTTCAGACACACAATTTACCATAAAATATAAAAAATATTGTCGAAATAAAGTGGACATTTTCAAGAGGATTGTAATGCCGTATAGAACGTGCCGGGCTTTGGGGAATAGAACTCTTGAAACCTTCTACAGGTAAACTAGGCCACATGGTATATAAGCTAACTCCCCACCACCCTTGTCCTATCCTCTCCCACCTACCCCTCTCCCATCTGGCACATCTCCCGCCTACAACACATCCCACCTGCCACATTCCAACCTCGAACGCATCCCAACTGCCATTCTCCCACCTGGAGCCCCTCCCACCTTCCACTCTCCCACGTGGAACACCTGCCACTCTCCCACGTGGAACACCTGCCACTCTCCCACGTGGAACACCTGCCACTCTCCCACGTGGAACACCTGCCACTCTCCCACGTGGAACACCTGCCACTCTCCCACGTGGAACACCTGCCACTCTCCCACGTGGAACACCTGCCACTCTCCCACGTGGAACACCTGCCACTCTCCCACGTGGAACACCTGCCACTCTCCCACGTGGAACACCTGCCACTCTCCCACGTGGAACACCTGCCACTCTCCCACGTGGAACACCTGCCACTCTCCCACGTGGAACACCTGCCACTCTCCCACGTGGAACACCTGCCACTCTCCCACGTGGAACACTTTACAACCCAACATAAGACATTCCTGGCGACTCTGAAAAGCCATTTAGCTAGCGTAGTTCCTCCAGGCCGGACTCCTGAGATGGGACCACGAAGCGCTTCTGACTGGCATTCTTCAACCATCAGCAGAAAGTGGCACACCGTCTACCGGAAAGGGACTGCTCACCGACGATTGTCTTATCATAACGGAAACATCCATCAGTAAAAGGTCATTAGGGTTGGTTATACAGCTCACGAAAACACACGAAAACACACACACACACACACACACACACACACACACACACACACACACACACACACACACACACACACACACACACACACACACACACACACACCAGCGGGCATCACTATCGTCAACTGTTCTTCACCTGCTCGCTGACACTCTTCTGGGTTATCTTGAGATGATTTCGGGGCTTTAGTGTCCCCGCGGCCCGGTCCTCGACCAGGCCTCCACCCCCAGGAAGCAGCCCGTGACAGCTAACTAACACCCAGGTACCTATTTTACTGCTAGGTAACAGGGACATAGGGTGAAAGAAACTGTGCCCATTGTTTCTTGCCGGCGCCTGGGATCGAACCCAGGACCACAGGATCACAAGTCCAGTGTGCTGTCCGCTCGGCCGACCGGCTCCGACTACTTGAGAGGACAGATATAAAAACACACTAAAAAGAGGAAGAGTTTATCTCAAGTGATGCATGCCAAATACCGGAGCTGTCGAGGCAGAAAGGTCGCTTTTTAGACCACGTTTTGTGGAATTTGAACCCAAGCGCCCACGTATGATGGAACGATCTGCACGTAACTGGTTCGTGCCGCAAGTGCAGGATCTTAGCGTCATGGATGCCGCAAGTGCAGGATCTTAGCGTCATGGATGCCGCAAGTGCAGGATCTTAGCGTCATGGATGCCGCAAGTGCAGGATCTTAGCGTCATGGATGCCGCAAGTGCAGGATCTTAGCGTCATGGATAATCGTGGGGCTGTAACAGGAACCTTTCCCGGTTCCTCAAACGTCCATCAACACTAAATTTAAATTTAAATTTTGCCCCGAGGGGCGAGTTTATTGGGCAGCGCCACTCATCTTGTGAGTGGACACACCGCCATAGCAGCATGTACAACACTCCCCAATAGGAAGAAAACCCGCTGGGTTGTTCATCCTGTCACTTGTACCCAGACACAGCTGGGACTTGCTTAATTAACTGTCTCAAGTGAACAGCTCCTCAAACAAGAAGACAAAGTCCATCAACACTGTTGGGCCAAGGGATGTTCACCATGGTGTGCGCTCCTTATGTGGGCTCCTCACATATGTGCAAAAGGTATATATGAGCAACTTCAAAATGTTGTAAAACATACTTCATGTTTTGTGGCTCAGTCAGTGACGCAGGAAAAACGTAGTGACTTCGGCGCAAAATAACTTGTTAAGAGGATATGAGACAGACAGATACACACACACGCACAACGGGGGTCTGGTAGCTGAGTGGACAGCGCGCAGGACTCGTAATTCTGTGGCCCGGGTTAGATTCCCGGACCGGGCAGAACAAAAGGGCAAAGTTTCTTTCACCCTTAATGCCCCTGTTACCTAACTAACATCAGAACAGCGTTCAGGAACCTGTGTAAGGAATCATTCAGAATCTTGTACACCACATATGTAAGACCAATCCTGGAGCATGCGGCCCCAGCGTGGAGCCCGTACCTTGTCAAGCACAAGACGAAGCTGGAAAAAGTCCAAAGGTATGCCACTAGACTAGTCCCAGAACTAAGAGGCATGAGTTACGAGGAAAGGCTGCGGGAAATGCACCTTACGACACTGGAAGACAGAAGAGTAAGGGGGGACATGATCACAACCTACAAAATCCTGAGGGGAGTCGACCGGGTAAACAAGGATAAACTATTCAACACTGGTGGGACGCGAACAAGGGGACACAGGTTGAAACTGAGTATCCACATGAGCCACAGGGACGTTAGAAGGAACATTTTCAGTGTCAGAGTAGTTAACAGATGGACTGCACTAGGAAGTGATGTGGTGGAGCCTGATTCCATACACAGTTTCAAATGTTGATATGATGGAGCCTAGTAGACTCAGGAATGTGTACACCAGTAGATTGACGGTTGAGAGGCGGGACCAAAGAGCCAAACTCAACCCATGCAAGCACACCTAGGTGAGTACAACTAGGCGAGTACACAGGAGGCCAAAACCGTCAGTAGTTTCAAAGCATTATACGACAGAGTACTGGAAAGACGGGACACCACGAGCGTAGCTCTAATCCTGTAACAAACGCGTAGATAAAAAAAAAGCCTAGGTAATTACAATCACACTCACACAATCACAATTACATAATTACAATCACACAAAAATGGCAGCAGTGGAGACTCTCTTAATTATAGAGCTGTATCGTTGACAAGCGTAGTAGACAAAACACACACAAATTATTAAAACCAAATAGACAGAATACCTAAAGAGATATAATACAATAACAGACATGCAGTATGGCTTTCAGAGAAAGATCCTGTGTAACAAATCTACGGAGTTTCCATGATAAAGCCTCAGAGATTTTACAAGAAAGAGATGGTTATGTTGACTAGACAAGACCTAAATAAGACTCTTGATACATTTCCACATAAGAGGTTATTCTGGAAACTGGAACATAATGGGAGGAGTGACAGGGAGGCCTCTGGCATGGATGAAGCATTTTCGGACAGAAAAATGGCGGCTGTAATGAGAGGCAATATATCAGACTGGAGAAATTTACTAGTGGAGTACCACAGAGTTCCGTTCTAGCATCAGTATTGTTTATTGTCTATGTAAACGATCTACCAGAAGGCATACAGAATTATATGAACATGTTTGCTAATAGTGCCAAGCTACTTGGGAAGAAACTTAGACAATTGTCAGGGTTATTATTCTCACTGTGCAGCCAGTGTGCCAAGACGACCAACCGGGAGGCATGGTCGGAGACCGGGCCGCGGGGCCGTTGATCCCCGGAAGCTACACAAAGTAGGCACAAGGTAGATGTAAAAAAATTATTATTATCACCGTGCAGTCAGTGTACCATGATGTAAACATGGTTATTATTATCACCATGCAGCCAGTGTACCATGATGTAAACATGGTTATTATTATCACCATGCAGCCAGTGTACCATGATGTAAACATGGTTATTATTATCACCATGCAGCCAGTGTACCATGATGTAAACATGGTTATTATTATCACCGTGCAGCCAGTGTACCATGATGTAAACATGGTTATTATCACCATGCAGCCAGTGTACCATGATGTAAACATGGTTATTATTATCACCATGCAGCCAGTGTACCATGATGTAAACATGGTTATTATTATCACCGTGCAGCCAGTGTACCATGATGTAAACATGGTTATTATTATCACCGTGCAGCCAGTGTACCATGATGTAAACATGGTTATTATTATCACCGTGCAGCCAGTGTACCATGATGTAAACATGGTTATTATCACCATGCAGCCAGTGTACCATGATGTAAACATGGTTATTATTATCACCATGCAGCCAGTGTACCATGATGTAAACATGGTTATTATTATCACCATGCAGCCAGTGTACCATGATGTAAATATAATCATCATTCTTACTATTGCTAAAGTTGCACCAATCCTGACCTGACGAAAATATTAACTTTAGGAGGCAGTCACACTAACGGGGCTGAAAACTAGACACCCAACCCA
>WNGS01165751.1:28458044-28460544 GCA_020271785.1 Procambarus virginalis | reverse complement strand
TTGAGCGCAGGCGGGAGATAGATACATAATTTATATGTGGAAAATGTTAAGAGGGGCTGGTCCCAAACCTGCACACAAATAACATGAGACCAGAAGGCATGGCAGAATGTGCAGAACCCCCCCGTTGAAGAGCAGAAGTGCAACAGGTACTCTGAGAGAGAACTCTATCAACACCAGAGGCCCGAGACTGTTCAACACGCTTCCACTACACATAAGGGGCATAACTGGCCGACCCTCACAGTGTTCAAGAGAACTATCAACATCAGAGGCCCGAGACTGTTCAGCACGCTTCCACTACACATGAGGGGCATAACTGGCCGACTCCTCACAGTGTTCAAGAGAGAACTATCAACATCAGAGGCCCAAGACTGTTCAACACGCTTCCACTACACATAAGGGGCATAACTGGCCGACCCCTCACAGTGTTCAAGAGAGAGCTTGATAAACACCTCCAAAGGATACCTGATCAACTAGGCTGTGACTCATACGTCAGGCTGCGAGCAGCCGCGTCCAACAGCCTGGTTGACTAGTCCAGCAACCAGGAGGCCTGGTCGACGACCGGGCCACGGGGTCGCTAAGCCCCGAAACCCTCACAAGGTAACCACAAGGTGTCAGTACATGTAATAGGAATATCGGGGCCTGTAATAGGAATCAACAGAGAATTTTCACAACCTCACAACTTGGAGGTTAGATGTGAGAGCGTATATTGAGGAGGGGTTTCTGGCTTTCGTTAACCTCTCAACCTGCACAGTGGTGCCACGTCGAGGAGTGTCCTGGCGTTGCAACCTCTCACCAATTAGAAGAGGCCTACAATGATTCCTTGGTACAGATTGGTGCTTGGGAGGAGCCAACAAGAAAACCATTAGATTTGAGTTTCTTTAAGGAGAACGCTCAGCGCCCACTTGGGGAGAAACTCCTTTTTATCCCAATCAGACTATGAGCAAACGCATCCAACAGTCTGGTTGACCGGACCACCAATCAGGACTGGTCAGAGAACGAGCCGCGGGGACTCGCAAGGTAGGTTATCTAGGTTATCTTGAGATGATTTCGGGGCTTTAGTGTCCCCGCGGCCCGGTCCTCGACCAGGCCTCCACCCCAGGAAGCAGCCCGTGACAGCTGACTAACACCCAGGTACCTATTTTACTGCTAGGTAACAGGGGCATAGGGTGAAAGAAACTATGCCCATTGTTTCTCTCCGGCGCCCGGGATCGAACCCGGGACCACAGGATCACAAGTCCAGCGTGCTGTCCGCTCGGCCGCAAGGTCAAATGTCTAAGAGTCCATGGTCACAGTCAAGGACGCTGTGTACAACAAATTAACTAATCAACGTACCTGGGGTCACTTGATTACCCGAATCAGTAGTCTAAACTCGCTGTTACAGGAAGAGACGACCGGAGAGATAGACAAAGATTTCATGTTGAAGAAGCAACCTTGCTACTTGTTGCTGTGACCACATAGACTATGGGGTTAGTCTGCCGTACCACTTCTGGAGTTAGCCGGAAGGTAGGTAAGTAGAGGGTGACAGGGGCTACACCTCTCACCACATCCATGTTTATGAATGCTCCAGCTGTCACAAGCAGCCTGTGTGTAAAGTGACCAGCAAGCTGCTCCATACGACACCACCTTCACCTGACCCACAAAACCTCTCTCAGCTGTCATTAACTAGCATGCGTGGACAAAAACATTACGGACAAAAACATGCCCGTGCCACCTCTTGGGCGGCTTAATCTTCACCAATCAATCGACAAAAACAGCCACGTATGGAAGCTGTTTCGTTTATGTCATTAATGTCATGAAATGTGTCTAATGGAACAGTACGCACCGGTCTAATTTTGAGTCACGTGCTCCAATGTTGATTCATGTCGTTTGTGGTCAACACCTGTTCACCCATGTGCGTTCGGGAGCCGGTCAGCCGAGCGGACAGCACACTGGACTTGTGATCCTGTGGTCCTGGGTTCGATCCTAGGCGCCGGCGAGAAACAATGGGCAGAGTTTCTTTCATCCAATGCCCCTGTTACCTAGCAGTAAAATAGGTACCTGGGTGTTAGTCAGCTGTCACGGGCTGCTTCCTGGGGTAGAGGCCTGGTCGAGGACCGGGCCGCGGGACACTCGTCTAATTACCCAAAGCCACTCAAAGCTTCCTGGCATTACATTAGTAATAAATAATATGATATATTTATGCATTATATTGTTGGTGCTGTATGTAGAACATAGAAAAGTATATTTTTACTCTGAAAAGTATCATTTCATAACGAAATTAGACGAAATGTAATTGTAATTATCAAAAGAAGTGCACCAAACCGGGAAGGCTATGTAGCACCATCAAAGTGCGAAATAATCAGAGGGCGCTAAATATTACTAAGAAAGCCAATACGAGAACAAAAACGCATAAGGCGAACGATATCAAATAGTCACCTGATTGTTCACCTAGAATTATATCGAGGAACAAGTGACCGCGAGGGACGGTCGGGAAAGCAAGACACACGCTCGTCCTGGAAGA
>WNGS01165751.1:28433074-28453862 GCA_020271785.1 Procambarus virginalis | reverse complement strand
GACCCAGAGCACCAGTTTCAAGTTCAACAAGCCACAATATAGGACTAATTGATTAGTCCAACACTTGGACTAATAAATTTTGGCACCATTATTCATATTCTTGGTATGTGATATTGTATCCTTTTGCTAATTTTGTGAATATATTGGTTGCTTTTATATCCCAGGCCCCTAAATAACCCTATAAAATAAATTGATTCTCTAAGTGGAGGAGTGGTAGGGGGGGCCAGGCTGGGTAAGGGTTTTATTAGGGAACAAGGGGTAGCAACAAGCCATAACAGTAATATTCCTTACAAAATGAGCATACAGGTATTTCCAACTGCAACTATGTGCAATCGCTTTCAATTTGCCTTACCAATAACATGTACACAAATATTTTGACCCTCTGCAATACTAATGGAATTATACGAATAACTGTAAAGTTTGATAAATCTACCATTATGTTTTTTTTGGCATATTTCCTTATTTATTTATATAAATTATATATATATATATATTGTGCCTGGACCTCAAGAACACGTACTGGTATGTCCAGATTCATCTGGGGTGCAGGGATTGGTTGTCTCATTATGGAGAATTGAGCATACAACTTTAAAAGCTCCTTGCATTTTTATCAGGTTATTGCTGGTAGTTGTGATCTGGCAACATCTCTTAAGGGTTCATGTGGTGCTTACCTTGACAATTGGCAGGTTTGGACCCCCCATCCAATCTGCATGTTGGATACTGTCCAGACTGGAACTGTACTTGGGCAGGGTCATACTTCTGGTGGGTCAGCTCAGCCATAGTACCTACCCTAGTGCCCAATCCCGGGCATTTTCTGCAGCTCCACCTCTTTCAACAACTTGGCCTGATTTTGTCGTTTTGATGCTTTGTTTCTTATGAATGCTGCAGTTGTCAGTAAAGATTTGTTGACTTTCTGGATGTTTTCCCAGTGCGAGTGAGTGACAATAATAATCCTCTCCTCCTTGCTACTCTGAAGGGGCCAGGTACTGACTCTGGTCTCCCATAAGCCTAACAGGACTCCTGTGACTGATGAACCATAGTAGAGAGTCATTTAATTGGCTAAAAACTTAATGCTTGTAACAAGGATTTGATTGTAATGATTATGGAATATTGAAATTACAAATAAGTATCTGAAAGTAACAAAAAACAGTACTGTAGACTGTAATAATTTACTAAGCTAAATTATGAGATGTATTTGATTACTTTTAAAATGCTATGAAGGGACTTGATGTGGTGCACATTGAGCAAAATGTAAACGAATTCCTGCCCAATGCTACTCTAAAGGTAAATTTATTATACTGTACTTGCATTTATATAGAAATAAAAAAAAATTTTATTCAAACAAGATACAGTAATTATAATATTAGCTTGTAGTTTCAATAAATTACCTATTTCTGCAATATTTGTGGGTGTAAATTTTGTAGTAGGTTTTATGTTGGGAAATTTGGGTGTGAAACTGTCAAATAGAAATTTGCATGAAATCATTAAATTATCAGATGGATCTTGGCATAGTATGCAGATATATACCCACACAAATTCACTTCTAACAACATTTATATCCCTCTTGAGATTTAAACAAATAACAATGCCTATTCCTCAACCTGTATTTGCCTAAAAGTGGAAAAAACTTGCATAGGTCACTAAAAGAAATGGGAAGAAACTAGACATATACAAATATTGTACTGTATACTAGAACATTCATATTAAGATTTCAAAGTGTTCTAGTTATTAATTAATTAAAAAGTAGTGCATAATTGAGTGCTCTAGTCACTATAGAGATCATAAGAATGTACTTTACAAACGCTGACAATTTCTAAAAAAATATATTTCTCAAAAATATGCAAATCACAATAATTAAGGCAAAAATTGTCATTTTATAACTTTCAAATATGGTATATGTTTATTCCTTCCAGAAATAGGAAGAAAAGCTAATTGTATATGCAGAATTATACAGTATATTAAAAATACACCATCTTGTATATGTATCCCGAGATTGTTTTCCCATAATGCAGTATTGTACTTTACAAAAGCGAGTGAAAGTGATACGTCACTAGAGGCAACTATCCATTACTGTTACTGCCTTCCCCGTCCCTTGATATTTGATTTACACAACTCACAGTATAAGATGATGATGAGGAAACAATGACAGTTTGGTCTGTCCTGGACCATTATTAAATCAATTGTGATAATCAACAATCGACTTTATAACGGTCCAGGATGGACCAAACGGTCGTCATCTCCTCCTCATGTTGGGTGAGTGGTTTGGTCATCATATCTTCAGCACGTTATTGTGACTCATCGTCTGCTCAGTATAAGAACATAAAGGCTTAATTTAACAAACTGTGGAAAGAGTTTGTCTTAAGTTATTCTTAATGCATTTATACATACCTTACCTTGAGGTTACCTTGAGGTGCTTCCGAGGCTTAGCGTACCCGCGGCCCGGTCGTCGACCAGGCCTCCTGGTTGCTGGACTGATCAACCAGGCTGTTTGATGCGGCTGCTCGCAGCCTGACGTATGAGTCACAGCCTGGTTGATCAGGTATCCCCTGATCTAGGTATTACATATTGGCACAAAATGTATACTTTTAAGATCCTTGCTATGTTAACACATTTCTAAAAGGTTAATAAAAGAAATTTTATTGTAGATAGTACATACCATTCCAGCTTGACAGTGCAACACTGTTAACACAATAATACCTCACATAGTCTAATATTATTAATGATAGCAAAAAGCTATTTTAGACCATGTATACATTTATGAAAGTACACAATACTATATAGTAAAATACAGCATTAATCAGGGCACACGTAATATATAATCCACGTGCTCCATTTTTACTAGTCAGCTCACTCAACAGACTTTCAGTACCATCCACCTATTTAAAGCCACAAAAGGAATTTTTCCATCTCACTAATACTATCATGGTTTTAATTCTTCATTTCATTGATGATATTTGCTTTCAGATAAACCATGTATGTATACAAATGTATACTCGAGATTCCTCACATGTCAAATTTCTTTGAGCTCTGCATAAACCTAAGGTAAAAATTGAACCATGAAACTGGTGCAATATTCATTGATCATAATAAACCCCTTTTGGTCCTACAAACTCTTCAAAATTTAAAGTACGGAGTATTAAAACAGTGAATGGTAATCAAAAGACCATTTCTCTCACAAGATCCTTGTATCTTGATTTCACATTGATTGACATTATCTAATGTTTCATTTACATTAACTTAAAATTTCAATATTATTTTTCCCCATTTATTTTTAAGTTAATCATCCACTGTACATAAAAATACAGTAATATCATTACAATAAGTAATCTATACATTCTTGTCTCCTTAAGTCAAATACAGTATTAATTTTCAGATTATTATATTTTAAATCAATAAAATTTACATATAATTCTGTATGTTTCACACTTACAATCTACTTCAGAATTGACTTAATTTAAAATGCAGTTTCTATTTGATAAGTAATTATCAAAAGAAAGTGCTATGTCAGTACAGCTATATAGCATTCTCCTTGACAAATACAAATATTATCTTGAGAAATGCTTAGGTTGAAAACACAGCCCAACCTGAATAATTTAACAAGTCACTGTTTTATTATATTTAATTCAGAAGCTCAAATATACACAATTCAACGACATCTGCATATCTTATTTTCATTCTAATAAACCAACCATAATGTGTGTGTTACAATATCCTTGCAGTTCTGTTCACATTCAAGTCTTTGTTCATAATATGGATCTCATTTCGTGTACATGATCTATGGTAAATGTTGCAGCTCATTAAACCGGGTCAGATTAATTTGTATTCATTATATGCTGATTTCATGAAACTGTCAGTCCAACTTATAATTGCTGCTTTTATAGCTTGAATTTCTGAACCAATTAAAACAAAGGCATTTAAATTCAATGGCTGCTGAGGTGACAATTAAGTTTTTAATGTGATTTTGATTCCAAAACATTATTTCATTGTGGAACATGAAAATATTAGTTATAACATTTGGAATAAATTCTTTAGCATACTGTAGTACATAATAGAAAAAAAAAGTTTTCAGAAGAAATACTGAAACAATTATTTGTACATCACTTAAATACAGTACAGTTATTATAGGTATGTACAGGCAATTCTAAGTTTTATAAGCCAGCAATATCTTACTGAATAAATAAAATTTATATTACTATCAATCTACATGCAGCTTTATTTGCTTTAGTGAACAATTTTTAAAAACTCCTCACTAATTGAACTTTTGATTTTCTTCACATGGAAAATTTAACCTCAGTTTTCTGAGCAAAAGCCTTGCATCATATGTGCACAGATATTAATATTGCACATGATAAAAAGATTCTTAAAAACCCACATTACCTATACAATAGTCTATTTGCCAGTGATTCCGAGGCTCAATGTTCCCATGACCCGGTCTCGAACCAGGCCTCCTGTTTGGTGGCCTAGTCAACCAAGCTGTTTGATGTGACTGTATCACCCATATACTTTTTAAGACAAGAACTCTCTATTAAATTAACATCATATATAGAGGAACTAAACTAGGATCAAATTGTTTAGAACTCTAATGCTCTAATGGTTTCTGAATTTATTTATCTGGTAATCTATGAAATAACCCACATTTTAGCCTGACTGTACACAACTGATGGATGCACATGTGTTTCAGAGAATGATTTATGTATGATACCTTTACCAGAAACAGCATATATGAACCTGACCTACTAACAAGATATTCCAAATTTGATGCTCGAAGTTTGCTATAGTGTACAATCTGCATATGTGACCAAGGGACTATTCAAGTTCTTACATTTTGAAACCAGCCTCAAAATCTACTGACCAATGAAAAAATAATGTCTTAGCTAGATGATTAGGGAGGTAATAAGAGTGATGTGGGATGCATAGAAACTTTTTTTTTTTTCCTTTTTTTTCAGGTCAATGGCCAAGTGTATATACAAAGCTGTTGCCCAGGCAACTCTGTGTAGATTTTCCAAGGAATCTATTGGGTACAAATTTAATTACCGACTCTGTACTTTATGCCCTGCTTTAGTTTTGGACACAATTTGAACCCAGTACAACAAATGTGTGATAATCAATGGAATTTAGCCAATGTCTTGGACAGCATGATGGAGGCATGTGGGTTCTGGATGAATCTTTTTCTTGCATTGACTTTATGAGTGGCAGAGTGTGTGTGTGTGTATGTGCACGTGTGTATGTGCGCGTGCGTATGTGAGCGTACGTATGTGCGCTTGCGTGCACGCAGGGTATTATGCTGCTGCCCACGAGGAAAGGAAGGCAAGGGGGTTGGTAGATGCATATTTGTTCAACTGCTGATGTTTTTATTTGAGGGTTTAATTCTGTCTTGTATGTACATCTACTCATTCAGTAATATCAACATGAGAGGTATATGCTTGTAGTGTCAAGACAATTAATAACTTGATGAATTCTGAAATGCTGTTTTTATGCATTAAATTTGTGGTACACACTTAAAAGAAGATACTAAATAACTGCATTCTACAATGTTGATTGATAAAATTGCACAACAAATTTGATGAAAATTTTCTGCAAATAAATTTGGTTTTCTTCTGTGGACAGTCCACTTACTTATATATTATTTATGTTATCACTCAATATGAATGACTTCATTAATTATCTCTTCACATTTTACTCCTTCAATACATTTTTATTTTGTACAATCTAAAAAAACTTTAATTACTGACTGAAGTTGCAATGCATTAATGATAAGTTATAATGTATTATAAATAGATGAAATACATTAATGCTAATGATGTTACAAATGAAAATGCATGCTTGTGATATATTATTAGTATTTTTTTTTGTATTATGCAAGGTTTTTTAGTGTTCTAAATGATACACACAAAATGACAAAGGTTTGACCTGCATTTGATTGGTTTATGCTTTTATTTCCTTCCAGAGCAACATGTAACAAGCTTCATAATCTTAAAATTCTTGATTATCAGCAAGAGACTGCTGTTATGATAATATTAAATGGTGGTCTTTAAAATTACTGTAATTATTGATGCCTGTACCTTCAAGTCTCCATCTGGAATGCTATTTAATTCCTACAAACTAATCTCCAGGTCCTAAGAGTTTCTTCCTGTCCTGTTTAAAGTGATAACAGGTTTTATCCAGGATAGCTGCAGCTCTGAGGATATTGAGGAGAGGGAGCATCCATTGCAACAGCTGTTAATCTACACAGTAGATATTTTCTGGCATGGAAGAAAATGAGGCATTTCATCCTAGATGGGGACATGGAGGGCATCAAGTACTTGAATGACCAAATAAATTTTTCATGATAAGGATAAGGGGTTACAGTAATATTTAGCTCAATGATGCTTATTTAATACTGAAATTTTGTGCATCTTCCTAAATATTTTAACAGCGCACCTTGTTAAATTGCACCAAATTCTAGTGATTAAAAAGTGCATTTTTATTGAAGTTGGACTATATTTGCTTTAATAATTATAAGACTAAATAAGCGTATGTGTCTTATGTAGATATATTTTCATGACAGTTTTCTTTCATATGTAACAATAACAGGATTGAAATTTGCATATTGCCTGTTAATCGGCCATCAATATATCTAAAACCTTAAATGTGTACAAAAACAACTACTGACTGTGAAACTTGGCAGGTGTTGGTGCTTACCATCATGGGTAAGCAATTGGACCCCTGGAAACGCATTTCTGCTGGATTAAAAGTCTTCAGGCGTAGTCACTCCTAAGTTATTCACCATGTGGACATCAACCAAACCAGGTGCATTTACATTTTAGTACAAGACATGTTTGATCCAAGTACTGTACTTAAATCTTTCAAAAAGATAATTTAAATACTGTACTGTAATACTGTAATATACTTTAGAATATTAGAATATGCTTGTACAGTCTATAAGCTGTAGAGTCCAAGAGTCCTACTTAATATTCAAATTAAAAATTTTAATAAATATTTTGTTAACACTATAGGAAGAAGTCTTTAGAGGGTGACATTACCATATATAATACTGGTAGCTTATACCGAGCATGAGGCTTTCATATTATTATTTAGCTGTTGTATAGCACTATACATTTGTAATATGCTTATTACATAAACAAACTGGATAAATGTCAATGAATTAAGTATTATTCTGAATGCCCCTTAATAAAATGGTTCAAAAATGTATTCATTTATTTGTTTCACTTAAGGTTTAGACATTTCAATATGCTGAAATTTGACAGGTATTATGTCAAACAGTCATGTAATTTCCATCAACTGTAGATATACTGTACTGTATTGTCTTATTAATGTCATCTATCTTATAAATTATCTAAATTGTGCCTCAAATAATGTTTCAGACACTCGCTAATATTACAGAAACAAGTTTAAATTATGAACATAATAATCTTTGTTAATACAATTTATGTG
Organism: Procambarus virginalis; assembly: GCA_020271785.1. Taxonomy (NCBI): domain Eukaryota; kingdom Metazoa; phylum Arthropoda; class Malacostraca; order Decapoda; family Cambaridae; genus Procambarus; species Procambarus virginalis. Next base: position 28,446,428 of record WNGS01165751.1, on the reverse strand, counting down.
TTCAGTTTGTTTCATTTGAACCATAAAAACTTGTATTAAATTAGATGGTTTCTCTCAATGTCCAATATAATGGTTAGATGATAATGTATTTAAGTGTAATTGCTTATACTTAGTATGAAGTCCAAGCACATTTTCATACCAATATAAAAGTCTTAAATTTGGTTATGAGAATTCTGATAAGCTTTTGGTTATAGATTTAGGTATACAAGTAAAGCTTGAAGCACAAACTGGACTCGATACAGTGTAAATTTTACATGGTAAATTCTTAAATGAGTTCACTTCAGTTTCTTCAATGGATGAACCTGCTGCAAACACTTATGTTTTAGATGTACCAGTATGTTCTGGCCAGGGACATATAAACACTTACAAGCAGTCATCACTATATATGCAAGGTAGAAGCCAAATTTATATTATCTATTTGTTTTGTTTGGCATCTTAAAATGGTCCTGGATAAAATAGAAATATAGCCACAGTGACAATTATAGGCTGCTGTTCTGTTGTTGCATAGTGAGAATTCACTCGGCAGTTCATTCAGGGAAGACTGGCCATTACTTCCAGGGTTCACGAGCACTTGGCCTGAAGCTCGTGAGAGGACGTCAACAGCTGCTGACTGCATGATGAAAGTCGGGGCTTGGTATTGGTGCCACTTGTAGGGACTGCCTTGCTACTCATCCCTGTTAAGGGATATGTGTTAATTAATTACTTTATCCATGCAATCTCCTGTCTCATATCGAGTGTTTCAATATAAACATCTGACAAAGAAATCCACACTTCCGTGGAAATAAACATTCCATTCACCTGGACTGTATGGGCCTTGAAATGTGGACCCCACGTGAGTGAAGCCGCAGCTCTATCGACTGGGTGCTACTCATTGCCGAGTCGATAGTGCTACAGCCTCACACGTGTGGGGTCCACGGTTCGAGACTCATACAGTCCAGGTGAATAGAATCTGACAAAGACCTCCAGATACTTGTGCAAACTTGCTTATATTTTCATTAGCATCACCTTTTTTTACCAGCAGTTCAACATTATTGTTCACTGCACTGTCAAGTTTTTCACACATACAAACATACATTATCATTACCCCATTCCCACTTTCATGGGTAAACAAGTTTTTCACTAAACTAAAACTTAAATCAGATTCAAGACTTAAATATCTTAAACAGCTCACTTCAAGAAATGTTTAATTTGACTTTTAATCTCTATATTTACAGACTGAGCTCTCCAGGTAACTCTTGCCTTGACAGGTAACTGTAAATGATTATGACCAAAAAAAAAAAAATATCTTCCACTAACAAAATTATTGTTTTGTACTACATTGTGGGAGAAAAATACTGTACTGTATATTCAGGATTTTTTGTAATAACCATTAACACTTTGTTAGTCCCCTGAGGTGTTTTATTCACTCCATCACAAAATATTCCAATTAAAAAATAATTTTATAGTCAGTCATATAATTTAACATGGATGCACAGTACAGTATAGTGATATTTCACTATCATGTGATTCTCTACATTAATTTGTCTTACGATGAATTCTGCTGAAAAGAATAGCAATTTTCTTTTACTTAATGGGTGGTTTGTTTGGGGTGTTTAAACACCCCAGGCTACTAATGAAGGGTTAAGGATACAATAGTTTGGATATTGAGAGGAGATTCAAAGAAAGTATTTAATTTTATAAACAACTTTCATAATTTATTTTTAGTAATGTACTGTACTTTTATTAAATAAAATTTGTACAGGTATTTTACAATTGTTTTATACTAAAGCTATGAAAACACACTCTAATTACAGACTTTCTCTTCTTGTGAGCGATTTTATCATCATCTAATTGGTCTGAGATTGTGACTTTGCTGGAGGAGACATGGTCGTGGGAGAGGTTGCCTGAATGAAGGTTTTCGGTACTACGGCTCTTGGGGGACTGGTCCACTGAAGTGAATTTTTTCCTTGGGGGTCCTGGTTTGGTATCGCCAGAGTTGAAACCTTCACTGGGCGCCACTGTATGCTGCTTGGTGAGGGTGCTGCCCCCCTGCCTGGCGACACCAATTTTGAGCTGAAGGGGGCATAACAGGAGGGGATAGTTCCCACACAAGATGTTTCAGTCGAGTCTGCAGGGACACTGGCTGCTCCATTAGCTTGGGAATAGCACTGGTAACTGGTGATGGAGGATTTTCACATAACTTAGCTACATCCGATCGTGACCCAGAGCCATCACCTATCTGAAATGAAAGATGCAAAATGTGAAAGTGGTTTCAAGTAACTCTCATTGTGTTTGGCACACTTTTAGACAATACTCATAAAGCTGTACATTAAACATGAGAAACCTGCATTTTAAATGGGTATCATATTAAGAGCCAAAAAAAGGCAGCTATAACTGTCATTATTATAACTAATAATACTAAGAAATTTGGACCCTGAGCCCATGACTAATCTACTTTATGCGACTTTAAATAAAGTACAGTATTAATATAAATTATGCAAATTGTGTAACTACTATATATTCTGTAACAGGTAACGCAAACAATTTGATAAGGGATGTTGCTACTTACTATTTAGAACAAATTATTTGCGTTACATGGATTGATCAGTTGGGGAAATGCACATCACTGAAAAGGTTGGTGAAAGCATGCATTATGCAGTAAGAGCAGATCATATGTGCAGAAGAAAGAGAAAAAATTGAAGGAAAACCTGAGAGACTTAAGTCATAATCTATCTGGCCAGAAACAACCGAAGCCACTAATACTAAACACTTCCACCTCTTGTCAATGTTGAGGGAAGCCCATCTTGGTCTCCTACATAAAAATCTTGGTCCTCTGGGCTCCTTCGTCGACTGTCTGTTCTTCCATGTCTTTCTTCATGCTTCACTATGATGCAATGATTTTGCAGGATGAAGCAGTCAGCACTTGTGACTTGGTAGCCTTGCCATGTGCCAAGGAAATGAAAAGTTTGGGGTAGGGCCACCTTCTCTTTTGTTCATTTTGAGTAAAGCATTGAAACCTTGAAGAATTTAGATAGTTGTGCCTTTTGAATGTATTACTTTAATGTACTATTAATTACTACCAGGAGAAAATAAACCCTACTTTTGTACAGTGTATTCCTCAATGGCTGATAAAAACTTTACTCTGAATCAGTACATAATAATTAAAAATCCAAGCCAAGGCTACAAAATCATGCAAACAAGCTACACCAGGTCACTGAATGCAAGCCTAACACTTGCTCACTTACTGCTACTACCTCTTACCATTTTAGCATGTCACAAGAGATTCCCAAAAATCCAGTCGGGTATGAGGTTGTCTAGTGAGAAATAGCAAGCAACAGTAAATGATTAACAACAATATATTTATGGACAGCTTTGCTTAAATATATGAAATTAAGTAGCTATGCAGTATTTTTAATTCAATTCAATTCAATTAACAAAAGTGTTACATTTCCCGTGAAGCTCAAGACAAGATCCTTCAATATGGCCACTTGATGTACATATGAAGAGCATGTCAAACAATTAAGTTTAAAATTTGTATACAAGATTTGTTATTTTGAATTATGGTTTAAAAAAATTATGATTGGCAGAGCTGTTCATAAATTTTATAATGTTGTTATTATGCTGTTTAACAAGATATGTATGTCATAAAACAAGGATATTTAAAAACAATAAGAAGAGAGCTTTATAATTATCATACTCTATTTTTACCTAAGGTTTTAAGATTTAATAAGATTTTAAGTTCATCTGTGAAACAGCATCACTTGTACTCAGTGAGCAGATGGGCTTGAGGCATAGCTGATGGGATAAGAGTAGGTGGCCGCCCACACAAACCAAGACACACGTACCGCACTAGGAGAGCCCGATACTGGGCCATGAGATCCCCTGGGGCTGCCCCCACCTCCTGGCTGGGACAACACCCCAGGGGGAGTCCCTGGATGAGAGCCTGGGCTAGATGAGCCAGGCTCCACCAACGTGGACTGAATGCCCAAGGTGAGCACCTGGCTGGGCTTGGTTGTGGTGCCCTGTTGGAATTCTGGCGGCGGAGGGCGTTGAATCCAGTTGTACTGCCTCTTCTCCACTGGAACTCCCCATCTCTCCAACTCTATGTACTGTACATGTGAGACAAGTTACACCAGATTTCATCATTATCAATTATTGGAAGAACCTGTAACATCAAAGCCCATGTGTTATCAGAAGATGCCATTACTGTACCTGACTTCAGGAAACCCGCAGCAAACAGCAACTTGGTGAGGAGACTGAAAATATGGCCAAGATATGTCACGTATGTCATTAATGTAAAGAAAAGAATGAAGGCTGGGATAATGAGAGCCACACAGCCAGACATGGAAGACATGAGGTAACACACCCGGGCACAGGTGAAGGAGGGATAGAGGCTCACCTGGTTCTTGAGCGAAGAGTAGCAGTCCTTACAAACCACCACAGAGTGGCCATTATCAACCACCATGCCGCCTGTTGGCCTATTGTGTTCCTTCAGGAATGGATAATCCTGGAAAAGGAATGGCAAGATATCATTAGTAGGTTTTTTATCAAATAAATACCATACCATAATCATAAATGTGAAAAGTTTTACTTAAATGAGTTAAAAGTGAGATCGTTGTGAGATCATATATAAATAGCACAACAGACATAGAGAAAAATCATATCATAAATCAGACTTTGTATATAAGAAGCTCCTTTCTGAGCAGTATACTTCTTTTCCTCACCTAATCAAGACTTTGTATACGAAAAGCTCCTTTCTGAGCAGTATATTTTTTTGCCCCCCTTAAATGAGACTTTGTACTGTATGTGAAAAGCTCCTTTCTGAGCAGTATACTTCCTTGCCCCTTTAAACAAGACTTTGTATATGAAAAACTCCTTTCTGAGCCGTATACTTGTTTGCTCCCTTAACCTGCTGTTTCCATGTCTTACCTTTTGGTTACCCTTTGTTGGTTCTTAGGATCAATGTTCCCACAGCCTGGACACTGATCAGGCCTCCTGGTTGGTGGTCTGGCCAGCTAGATGCGGCTGCTCGCAGCCTGACATGAATCACCAAAACAAATTCAGAACTAGAAAACTGGATTAATTCGACAGAAATTGCAAGATGGCAAGAGAACAAGACAAAAAATGGAATCAATATAGAACAGGCTAAACCCTCAAACATACCAGCAATACAAAGAACCAAGAAATTTTTAAAAATTTGTCTGCTATTTTAAGAGATAGCAGACAAATGTAAAACAGAACCAGGCCTATTCTATTAATTAATTAAAAGCAAATTGCAGGTAAAGGATAAAACTTCAATGTTGAAAATGAGGAACAGATTCTTGAAGAATGAAAAAGAAATGTATGAAACACTAAATGAATAAATCCAAAGTGTGTTAGTGCAAAATTAAGTTGTCAGAGAACCAGACACAATACAAATTTCAGAGAATAACAGAGTATACTGTACAGAGGTGTCTTGAGATGAAGTGGAAAAAAAATGTTCAAGGAGCTAAGTAGAAACAAAGCAGTTGGCCCAGATGGAGTTTAACCTTGGATTCTATAAGTGTGTTCGGCACTCCACTTCAATTGATTTTCAGTCATCTTTGTGTATAGGAGTCTTTACAGATACAGTACTGTACAGTATAGTGTATATGGAAATTGGCTAAATATTTCCAATCTACAAAAACTGATTGCAAGGAAGACCCTCTTAATTATAGACCTGCATTGTTGACAAGCATTGTAGTAAAAACATTGGAAAAAAGTAATTAACATTAAATGGGAAGAACACCTGTTAGAAATTATATAATAACAGATAGTATGGTTTTTGATCAGGAAGATCCAATGTAACAAATGTACTTAGTTTCTATGATAGAGCCACAGAGATTTTACAGGAAAGATATGGCTGGGTTGATTGCATTTATCTGGACCTAATAAAGGCTTTTGACAGTCCCACATAGGTGGTTGTTGTGGAAACCAGAACATGCTGAAGGAGTGACTTCTGACATGGATGATAAATATTTCAAGTGCAAAAAAATGAGGGCAATAATCAGAGGCAATGTATCAGACTGCAGAAGTACTCACTTAATTGTGCTTGCCGTGGGTTTGAGATTCCTATGCCTATTGGGCTCTATCATATCTACACTTGAAACTCTGTATGAAGTCTGCCTCCACCACATCATTGCCTAGTGCATTCCATTTGTCAACTACAGTACTCTGACACTAAAAAAAAAAAAAGTTTTTTCTAATGTCTCTGTCTCATTTGGGTACTCAATTTCCACCTGTGTCCCTTTGTGCATGTGTCACGTGTGTTAAATAAACTGTCTTTATCTACCCCATCAATTCCTCTGAGAATCTTGTATGTGGTGATCATGTCTGTCCTGAACAACAGTGGAGTACAACAGGGTTCAGTTCTAGCACAATAATGTTCATTGTCTATGTAAACAATCTACCTGAAGGAATACAGAATCATATTAACATGTTTGTTGATGGTGCCAAGCTACTAGGGAATACAGTATAACAAACTTAGTCGATTGTAATGTCATTCAAGAAGACCTGGATAAAATAAGTGTATGGAACAACTCTTGGCAAATGGAATTTAATGTAAATGCCACATTGTAGAATTCAAATGGTGGAAGTGCTGATAATCCAAATAGAGGTCTGAAATGTGGTTATTGACCTTGTATAAAGGTCACGGGAGGCAAGTCCTCAGCACTTTAGGACCTGCTCATGAATTAGAATACTACTTAGAAAACCTCACAAATCCACCCCCAATCATCATCTTGCTAGGAGACTTCAGTCTACGGCACCTAAACTGGAAGAACGTAGCTAATACAGTTACTGTATATCCGAGAAAATCCTAGGAATATCGGTCCAGGACACACGAACACAGCTGACAACAGCATACTTCTTGAAGCCATGGGCATGAGGGTAGACCACAGGCTGGCTAGACAGCTACATACTTCCTGAAGCCATGGGCATGAGGGTAGACCACAGACTGGCTAGACAGCAGCATACTTCCTGAAGCCGACGCATATGGTTAGGCTAAACCACTGCATTATTTTACGGATAGGTAATCAATATCACTTGACAATATCAAGTATTCACCTAGTTGTGCTTTCGGGGGTTGAGCTCTGCTCTTTCGGCCCGCCTCTCCACTGTTTCTACTACTACTACTATTTTTCCCCCACACCAACACACACACACATACCCCAGGAAGCAGCCCGTGACAGCTGACTAACTCCCAGGTACCTATTTACTGCTAGGTAACAGGGGCATAGGGTGAAAGAAACTCTGCCCATCATGTCTCGCCGGCACCCGGGATCGAACCCGAGACTACAGGATCACGTGACCAACGTGCTGTCCGCTCGGCCACCGGCTCCCCAGTGTCAGTATTACGTTGCTCACTAAACCACCATTATTTTTATGCCAGGGTTGTAATAAGAACTTTTTTAAAAATGGAGAGAGGTCGGTGTTGAATAGTCTCGGAACCCATAATACTTAGAGAATGTTTCCAAGTGTTTCCTTAGTTTCCAAGAGACCAGTTTGAGAAATTTTAAGCTGTCCCAATATTTTAGATATTTTATTAAATGCCTCCGGGAGTAAAAGATGACTACTCGTTCTCCAGGTCAATAGATTCTCACAAAATATGGACTTAGAATGACACATGTATCCAAAATATATACTACGACTGACGCTTCGAGCGCGCGCAAGCAAACCCAAATAAATAAATCAAACACACGCACATATGAGCGATAATTTACTGGAATCATGACCTATGTTAACCAAGCGAGCCTTGAGAAGCCATGGTGGCCTTGATGTGAGTAGCCTCGCCACCAACACACCATGCACGCCCCTCCCCGCCACGTAGCAGGCCATCACGCACCTCAGGCCCCCCACCACGTAGCAGGCCATCACGCACCTCAGGCCCCCCACCACGTAGCAGGCCATCACGCACCTCAGGCCTCCACCACGTAGCAGGCCATCACGCACCTCAGGCCCCCACCACGTAGCAGGCCATCACGCACCTCAGGCCCCCCACCACGTAGCAGGCCATCACGCACCTCAGGCCCCCCACCACGTAGCAGGCCATCACGCACCTCAGGCCCCCACCAAGTAGCAGGCCATCATGCACCTCAGGCCCCCACCACGTAGCAGGCCATCACGCACCTCAGGCCCCCACCACGTAGCAGGCCATCACGCACCTCAGGCCCCCACCACGTAGCAGGCCATCACGCACCTCAGGGGCCCACCACGTAGCATGCCTCTAAGCCATGCAAGCCAAGCTCACCCTCCAAGAATAGGCACAATTGATCAAATGTAAGGGGTGTCCAGGGCGAGAGAAAGACGGAAATACAATAAATTTCAAGAAACTTTGACTCACTGATGCGTAGGGTCCAGAGGTAGAAAGACACGAGAGCACTTTCTGAACAGAAAAGTGTGATCTAGGTTATCTTGAGGTTATATTGAGATGATTTTTGCCTCTTCTCAAGCTAAACGAAATTTCTTTGATCCCAAACCTGTTTCCGCTATGCTCTGCCTTCCCGTCATATCTGAACTCAAAAATCTCACTAGGCTGTTGCTTGGAGCGGCCCGCAGGCCCACATACCCACCACAGCCCGGTTGGTCCACTAGGCTGTTGCTTGGAGCGGCCCGCAGGCCCACTTAATCTTCATCAATAACTCAATTACCTCTTCTCTATCACACGACTTGAGAATGGTCCAGGACGGACCAAAACGTCGTCGTCTCTTCATCTTCTGATGTGTGGTTTGTCATCATATCTTCAGCCCCGTTGTTGTGACTCATCTCCTACATAATGTCCCGTTATCTGTTCGTGGGTCGTCTGGTAGGTTAGGACAAGGGACTTTAGTACAGCAGTTTCTTGACGTTGGGGACGCTGACGAGAACGAGCTAACGTAGGACAGGAGGTTAAACCACTCGTGTTAATCCATCACGTAATACACCACCAGATCCCTAATCCATCACATAATGCACTAACAGGATCCCTAATCCATCACGTGATACACCACCAGATCCCTAATCCATCACATGATGCACGAACAGGATCACTAATCCCTCACGTGATACACCACCCGATCCCTAATCCATCACGTGACGCACCACCCAATCACGTATGAATCGGTATTAACATTCTATTTATAAAGAAACCACACTAACGTGATATACACTATATCAGTGAGAAAATCATTTGCAGCAATGAGGTGCCTCGAAGCAGCGATCAAGGCACTCCCCACCACGACCCTTACCCCTGTACCACGACGTAGTAAAAGTTACACAACCTGCGATGCCACTGGATCCACAGGAAGTCTGGAGGCCTCTACCCAAGCCAGTCCAAGTTTTGCATATATCCCCATGTACTCTGGTGTAGGTAAAGTAGGCCATCAACCTCCATCAGTGAAATCCCAGGTAGAATCATTCTGACCAACTCGTGGTACAGGGATGAGGTGGGGGTGGTACAGAGGTGACGTGGGGTACAGGGGTGAGGTTGGGTACAGGGGGGAGGTGCGTGGCTGGAAGTACTTTGATCGCTGGTTCCAGTCACCTCATTCCTTAAAATTATTTTGTCATCAATATTCTATTTGCCCGTGAGTCCAAGTTGGCAGCGCCAAGGCCGACGGTCTGCACCGGTGGCGGCTGTCAACTCACCGAGGTCAGCACTTCCACGGGTCCTACAACCCCTCCACGTGTGCTGACAACCTCCCTCCACGTGTGCTGACAACCTCCTCCACGTGTGCTGACAACCTCCCTCCACGTGTGCTGACAACCTCCCCTCCACGTGTGCTGACAACCTCCCTCCACGTGTGCTGACAACCTCCCCTCCACGTGTGCTGACAACCTCCCCTCCACGTGTGCTGACAACCTCCCCTCCACGTGTGCTGACAACCTCCCCTCCACGTGTGCTGACAACCTCCCTCCACGTGTGCTGACTTGGAACTTGTTCCGAGTAGCTGACTCTATAACAACAACAACAACAACATGACACACACGCCAGGACAGTGACCATGACCACAAGCACAACACTGGCTCGTGTAACGTCTTGGGCGTCCGTGTAAATATTTATACGGTCTGGTGAGAAAAGCTAAACAAAAATGTGTACAAAGCTCTAAGTAAAAAGCAAAGATTCCACAATTAACAGGAACACAATGGCCGCGGGGACATTCGAGGTCAGCAACTTTCGACTGGCATATCAGAAGCCACGGACAATGTAAAGAGGTATCGACAGCAGCAACCTGTCCCCCTCAACCACCTGGTTGATAGGGTTCTAGGAGTTCTTCTACTCCCCAAGCCCGGCCCGAGGCCAGGCTTGACTTGTGAGAGTATGGTCCACCAGGCTGTTGCTTGCAGCGGCCCGCAGGCCCACATACCCACCATAGCCCGTTGCTAATAAGCTGCGATTGTTCACGTTGATGGTAACCAACATTATAAATGTAACCTAATTCTTGAGGTTATCTTGAGATGATTTCTGGGCTTAGCGTCCCCGCGGCCCGGTCCTCGACCAGGCCTCCTTTTTGTTACACATCCCCCGGGCGTGTAGACATATTATGATGCAAAGTAACGGCTCGGAAATATCTACGTTCTCTATGAATCAGAATGCTAGATTAGGAAGGTGGGTTGGGTTGGCATGTTTGTGGTGAGGTTAGAGGGTGGGGGATGCTTACGGTAGGGGCCCCACCACCAAGGCTGCCACAAGGCCAGTATACGCTCACTAGAAAAACTAAGAGAGAGAGAGAGAGAGAGAGAGAGAGAGAGACAGCTCTGTTGAACCAGGCCATCACCAGACATGCAGGAAGTAGAGGGCACGTAGGGAGCGGGAAGGAGGCAACTGGTAACCTTAATACAACGTCGCATTATGACGTATACTCTCTACCTAAGGCCAAAAATTGTCGTACTAGAAAATGGTAGCGGCTCGCGTGATTTATATACTGTGCTGCTTTGGGTCTCCTCGGTAGGTTAGTTGACGGCGCTTTTGTACGACAGTTTCTTGACGCTGGGAAACCTTTGGAGGGAGGGAAGGAAAGGGGAGGTGGGGTGAAGAAAGTGAGTGAGTGAGTGAGTGAGTGAGTGAGTGAGTGAGTGAGTGAGTGAGTGAGTGAGTGAGTGAGTGAGTGAGTGAGTGAGTGAGTGAGTGTGTACGTGCGAGTATCTACCAGGAGACACGTAACTGTCATCACTCAACCTCTCCTCTTACAAAGAGCGTCGCTTTTCGCTCGTATGCGTTACCTAAGGTCAAAAGTTGTCGTACTAGAAAATGGAAGCGGCTGGCGAAAGTGACGTGCTGTCCCGTTTTCTGTATTGGGTTCTCTGGTAGGTTAGGAGAGGACAGTTTACACTGACCGTTTTCTTGACGTTGGGGAACCTTAGGATGACGGGCTGCTGCACTAGCAGCTGGACAAGTCATGGAGGCGCGCGCGCGCGCGTGTGCGTGTGTGTGTGTGTGTGTAATTACCTAAGTGTAATTACCTAAGTGTAGTTACAGGATGAGAGCTACGCTCATGGTGTCCCGTCTTCCCAGCACTCTTTGTCATATAACGCTTTGAAACTACTGACGGTCTTGGCCTCCACCACCTTCTCCCCCAACTTGTTCCAACCGTCTACCACTCTGTTTGCGAAAGTGAATTTCTTATATTTCTTCGGCATCTGTGTTTAGCCAGTTTATATCTATGACCTCTTGTTCTTGAAGTTCCAGGTCTCAGGAAATCTTTCCTGTCGATTTTATCAATTCCTGTTACTATTTTGTATGTAGTGATCATATCACCTCTTTTTCTTCTGTCTTCTAGTTTTGGCATATTTAATGCTTCTAACCTTTCCTCGTAGCTCTTACCCTTCAGTTCTGGGAGCCACTTAGTAGCATGTGTGTGTGTGTGTGTGTGTGTGTGTGTGTGTGTGTGTGTGTGTGGTGTGTGTGTGTGTGTGTGTGTGTGTGTGTGTGTGTGTGTGTGTGGGGCAGACGACACGTATCCCCTGCCACCACCACCCTAGCCTGCCCTCACCCTAGCCTGCCTTCACACTAGCCTGCCCTCACCCTAGCCTGCCTTCACCCTAGCCTGCCCTCACCCTAGCCTACCTTCACACTATAGCCTGCCTTCACCCTAGCCTACCTTCACACTATAGCCTGCCCTCACCCTAGCCTGCCTTCACACTAGCCTGCCTTCACCCTAGCCAGCCTTCACACTATAGCCTGCCCTCACCCTAGCCTGCCTTCACCCTAGCCTGCCTTCATACTATAGCCTGCCCTCACCCTAGCCTGCCTTCATACTATAGCCTGCCTTCACCCTAGCCTGCCCTCACCCTAGCCTGCCTTCACACTATAGCCTGCCCTCACCCTATAGCCTGCCCTCACCCTAGTCTGCCCTCACCCTAGCCTGCCCTCACCCTAGTCTGCTCTCACGCTAGCGTACCCCACCCTAACCTGCCCTCACCCTAGCCTGCTCTCACACTAGCGTACCCCACCCAAACCTGCCCTCACTGTCTCCTGTCCATTTTGAGAGCTTTAAGACGGTCTCAATAATTTCTATGTTTTATCGTTTCTACGTGTGCCAAATAGGTTCTCTGTATTCCCTCTAATTCAGAGATCTCTCCTGCTCTGAAAAGGAAAGTGAGTACCGAGCAATACTCAAGACGGGACAGCATCAGTGATTTAAATATTATTAGCGTTGCTGTGGGATCTCTGGATTTGAACGTTGTCATAATCCATCCTATCATTGTCCTGACCGCCGCTATATTTGCTCGGTTATGTTCACTAAATGTCAGGTCGTCAGACATCACACTTCCCAGATCGTTTATATGATGTTGTTTTCCCTGTATGACTAGGTCTGATTGTGTGCTGTAACCTGTGTTTCGTTCAAGTTTCCCGCCTTCACCATACCTAAGTACAGGGAACCTATCACCGTTAAACATCACGTTGTCTTCAGTTTCCAAATAGAAGACTAACTATATCGGCATGTAGCTTTTCAGCATCTTCTACAGAGGAACCTTCCATGCTGACTTTTGTATCATCTGCAAAGAATGATACGAAGCTGAGACTAATATTTGTATCTATATCCGAGATAAGAATGAGAAAGATCAGTGGTGCAAGGACTCTGCCCTGGGGTACAGTCACTGCACTTGGACTTTATCTTATTTGATTGACTGTTACTCTCTGCATTCTGATCGACAGAGTTGAGAATCCAACGCCCCACTTTACACGTTATTCCTGTTGATCTCATTTTATGAGCTATCACTCCATGGCCCAGTTGTCGAATGACCTTGCAATATATATGATAATATGCATACTCCCTTATTGCCAGCCTTGATCACATGATCTCTTTTTAATGTTGTTGTCTGTCAATGACTACGCCGAATCTCAGATTGGTACTTAGACTCGCTATGTTATTATTAA
>WNGS01165751.1:28396363-28411595 GCA_020271785.1 Procambarus virginalis | reverse complement strand
ATGGCAAACTAGGTAAATTGTTTGGCATGTACCTTCTTTCAGTACTGTATTATGAATGCAAGATGATGACTTGCACAAGTATTTTCATACTCCTAATAATAATGCCATTCCAAAGACACTCAAGATAGACCATAAAAGTAGGAATATTCATGGAATATACTCGCATATAAATGCAAAACATTTATATATCCCTCAGAAAAATCTGTGTCCTGGATGAGACCGGTACAATGTCATGGAAGGGGGGTGGGCCCCATCAACATTTCAAGGTTTATAATCCAAATACAACCTGGGTAAAGTAATGGAGTAAGGCGTGTACATGCTGGCTGAATCGTCATACTGGTTACATCTATGATTTTGAAGTGTATGCAGGAATTGGGAAGTACAGCAATTCAACACGTCTATGGGCTCGATTGAACCCACTAAAGAACAAAGGTTACCATTATATATGGATAACTACTACAACTCAGTTCAACTTGAGTGAAAAATGCTGAACAAGGTGTATACACCTTAGGTACTCTTAGATTACAGTGCTGGTGCACCAAAAGATTCAGCTACAAGCAAGGGTAAACTGACCAGTAGATAAAACTGTATTCCTGACAGAGGGACATACTTTTATAATTTCACTGTGGTAGAAGACTAAACGAAGTTGTTTCACTCATGTCGACACGTTGCCACAACACAGATACACACAGAAGTCGGAATAACAGAAAATCACAGTACCCTAACCTGATGTGAACATCTACGTTTGAACAAACCTAGGCAATCTGACTACAATATACCAATGGAAAGGTATCGATCACTTCGATCAAATGGTCCAATATCATTTCACACGGAAATGTGCACACAGGGACCGAAGAAAATTCACATTCTACTTTCTGCAAATGACGCCCTTATATGCATATATCCCTTATAGAGGCATTCTACTGTGAACAATTTGAACAACGTAACACGACAGAATTGAGGAGAGAAAACTTAATAGAGATATACTGTACACCATCTTTAGTGTGGGTCGCACGCCTCACGGGAAACACTCTGCGCCTACTTGAGGTGGGCGTGGTGGGCTGGCGCAGCACAGACAGACCTACAAAGTGTTAAGTAGGCTACACAATGTTCCCAAGTGTGCCAATAGCACCAGAGATTAGTGAATTAACATTTATTCCCACTAACTTATAAAAATCTTTCCGTACGCCTTCCTCCTTATATAAATCTTGCGTTTTCTAATCTTGGGGCGATTATTTACAAACATGATGACAACCTCTTTGGTATAACGTGAGGGTTAACACTCACCAGGTGGTGTGCTTGCTGATGTTGTGGCCCTGGATGAACTTGCATGGATAACTCCTGGTCAAGTCTCCACAGTAACCTTGGCTTGAGGTTTCACCACTTTCCCCTAAGTTCGCCCACTGAGAATACATACTTTGGTTAGTTACGATTGTAATGGGCAGTATCTAGAACATCTAAACATGTATCAAAATGGCTACAATAATCATGAGATCATGATAGTAATGGAAACAGCAAAAAGTATATGGGTCCAGTGAGTTGGCTCCAATTTATTACAACTACATTTCTTCATATATCTATCAAATCAATGCTTGAACCCATCAATCAACCATATATATTACATTATTCTACCTGAATTGTTCCACTGTGTTCTATAAATCTATAACCATATTTCCAAACCATTATTTTCGAAGGTTCTCAATATAAATTATTCAATTTGAAAATAATGAATCATGCCGTGTTGTAGAGCACATCAGAACTACAATTACAGTGACCTGATGCCTGATCACACACCCAACAACAACTTTGAGAGCACTTGCATCCAAGAGCAAGTTACATCGCAACTTCATATATATCCCATTGAAGTTCCTGTGGATACCCATGTTCCTTGCCATATTATATACATAATAATATACTAATTAAACTATTTTTAAATGATAAGTATAACTACATGGCAAACAACCAACTTTGTGATCAATCTCATAGCATGCATAGAAATTTTGGCCATTTATATTTTTGTTAATACAGTATTTTGGTTAGTATTGCATTTCAATTCATACCATTGGAATTAAGTTAACACTTTTGCATTCTGGTGATGCTAAAATTCATCATCCATTTCCTATTCACAAAAATTCATGTATGCATCAGTCATGCATAATCTATTATGCATGCAAACCGTGCAACTGATGTGACTGGTAGAGTGGAGCAATCGCAATGAGATGGCTACAATGAGCTACCAGAGATCTACCAGAATGAGGCATTTCATTACATTTAATGTTCTTTTTTTTTTGTCCCAACATTATCTCGCTCATTGCTGAGCAGGACCCACCCAAGTGCCAAATGCTTAAAACAATTATAAGCACACTTTTGTTCTTACATCTATTCTCTTAGAGATTGAAATTTATTTAAGAACATTTTGACACCAAATTTATTGCTATAAGCCAACAAATAACTAAGAAAACATGAAACGATTTAAAAAACACTTTCCATGGCTGAGCAGCCTGGGAGCAGCATGGGAAGCCAAGAATGTTTATTCTCAAGAATATGCAGAAAGACCAGTCCACCAAAATTTTAAAAGTATTACTTTATTCCACTTGGAACAAAATATCCTTTGTGACTGGGAATTGTCTGTTTACCTTAGAGCAACTTAACCTATGTATTACTACTGCACTTATTCCAGTAACATGATTCAGTACAGTACAGTATTTAACCAAACCCTAATTTTGAACTAGAGTTCCCACATTTTATATTACCTGAAGGTATAACAGAATAACGAGTACCATATTTTCCATCAAACAAAGGCTTACTTTGTGCCGAGATAGTTATGATGGCTTTGTTTACAAGCAGCTTGTATTACAGCCATCCTCCCTGCCTTACTGCAGGTCTACC
Source organism: Procambarus virginalis (assembly GCA_020271785.1). Lineage (NCBI taxonomy): Eukaryota > Metazoa > Arthropoda > Malacostraca > Decapoda > Cambaridae > Procambarus > Procambarus virginalis. Next base: position 28,408,706 of record WNGS01165751.1, on the reverse strand, counting down.
TGCATTGACTGTGTGCCCCTACCTCATTGACAAACTTCACTAGGATTGTTTGGCGGGCTTCTCACTGCACCCCATCCATACGAGTAATAAGAGTGCACAATGTTTGAAGTGGCAATGGGTGTGGAAGGTTTCAGTGGGTGTGGGAGGTGGCAGTGGGTGTGGGAAGTGGCAGTACTCGCCTAATGTACTCACCAATTGTGCTTGCAGGGGGTGAGCTTTGGCTCTTTGGTCCCACCTCTCAGCTAGGAATCAACTGATGTACAAATTCCCGAGCCTATTGGACTATCATATCTACATTTGAAACTGTGTGGAGTCTGTATGAAAAATGTGTATGGAATGGAAAGGTATGGCAACAGTTGGAAGGGCAGAAGGAAGGATGTGGGAGTTCTGGCTTCTGCCATTCTACACACACTCAACAGTCTCAACACAAATGGTGTGGCAAAGTGTTAGAAAGATATTAAAGAACTCTGACAAAGAGCTCTGGGGTGGTACAGCATAGTACCATGTCCCCTAGAACCATGGCAAGGACATTGTGAAGAGCCTATGCTATAGTATGCTTGCAAATTCCAGATTTGCTTCATACTGTACATAGATAAGAAATGCTAAAAAATTGATCGTGACATTCTGAGACCAAAATGTGGAGAATGCCGCAGATGTATGGTGTCCATATCTCAAGATGTAAACCAATAAAACTAGGTGTGCGAAGGCATGCTACTCAATGGCTTTAGGAACTTAAAAACTAAGAGCTATGAGGAAAGGCTGGAGACAATATGATTACCACATGTGAAATAGTAACAGGAATTGACACAGTTGACAAGGAGAACTTTTCTAAATCTTTTAACTTCAAGAGCATGAGATCATAGATTTAAGCTTAGACAACAATGGTGACAAAAAATACTGTACATGAAAGTTCTCTTTTGCAAACAGTTGTGGACAGTTTAAAAAATTTAAATAAGAAGGCAGTGATGCTAAAACCATCAGTTGTTTGAAAGCATCAAGTCAAAAATTATTTGGCAAGACAGGACACCAGGAATGTAGCCCTCATACTGTAACTACGCTTGGGTAATTACACACACACACTCCATGAGGTTGTAAAGAAATTTGTCAAAGAAAAAAAAGTTGGAGTCATGTTTAGAGGTAGAGAAGCACTTGCATTGTAAGTTAATAATATGAAACTGGTAGATGTTAGGAAGCACTTGCACTGAATGACAAATTAAGATACAGTAATAAAAATAACTAAAATTATTAAAAGGAATTTGGAAAGGAAAGGAAAAGGAAATATGCCCCTAAAAACATATTAAACTATATATTTTTTGTATGTACTTTAAAAACATCTTGTTCTAAGGCACTGAATTCATGTCATTTATCATGTGATGTCTCTTTATGTGCCTATTCATATTACTTTTTGTCTAGAAACATAGGAACAAAACATACATGCTAGAGGTTTCTCCCCAGTGTGACACTGGATGTGAGATTCCAGTGTAGCTTTACGTGTTGTCCGAACAGGGCAGTAAGGGCAATGAAATGGTTTCTCCCCTGTATGAGTGCGAATGTGCCTCATAAGACAGGTGGAAACATCAGTGCTATATTTGCAATAGGGACAAAGATATTTCTTGCCTTCTGTAGTGAGGTTCCTCAGGGCTCCTAAGACTTCTCTCCTCACAGTTTCCTCACCATCAGTGTCTTCACTCACCTGTTGGGGATGGCTATCTTACTCAAAGGAACATCACTAACACAAGTATACAATAAACAATGCTAATAGCATTTGTTACCTGAAGCACCAACCCAGTCATACTACCTTATCACCCAAACCTGCTTCTATGGAAACAGTAAACTATACCTCAACTGTGAATAACCTTTTCTATTTCTTTGTACTAATGATAAGGTGGTATTGCAAATTTAAGCCTGCCATTAGATTCATACACAGTCTCATGACTTTTGGACACACAGTATTGCACAAAATCATACTGTGTGTGTCAAAATTGCCCGATATCATATACAGGGTTCTATCTTCAGTTATCAGCAGAAGCTATGTCTGCCCATCACACAGTTGTTAGTACAGGGTACTGGTTATGCTTGTCTAACATTAAATGCCAAATTCTCAATAAAATTACATGCCTAAACTTGGTACACTATTTGTTAACATCATTTGCCAGGAAGATGTACCTACAGACATAATTTTTGGGAGAATGGTTACAACCATTATAGGCCTTCCAATCCCTCCTTAACCTCCCCTTTTTTTCACTCTTCCTCTCCTCTCCTCTCGCCTCCCTTCTCTAAAAGAGAACTACACACCTTCAAAGGATACCAGATGAATCAGACTGATTCGGATGCCAGACTGCCAGCAGCAGCATGTAACAGCTTGGTTGGCCATACCACTAACCAGGAGGCCTGGTCAGAGACCAAACCAAGTGGGAATCAATTCCCAGAACCAACACATGGTACAAGGTAAGTAGGTACAATGGTACCTTGGTTTTCCAATTTAATTCATTCCCAGAGACGGCACGTAAACTGAAAATTTGAAAACCAAAACAAATTTTTCCCATAAGAAATGTAAACTGAAGTAATCCGTTCCACTCCCAAAAATATTAACTTCAAAATACATTTAATACATAATACACACAAATATTTTGAACTACAGTACAGTATGTACAAGTTATAGCATACCTTTCTTGATGACAGTGAGAAAGGAGAGGTGTAGGTGTTTGGAAGGGAAGTCCCCTTCCATTATAACATCAGGCAGTGATGACTTCTCTGAGGTACCCCCTCTCCTACATTTTGCAGGCATACCACTAGGACCTGGTTGTGGCTCACTGCTTGATACCTGCTTGATGGGGTTCTGGGGTTTCTTCTACTCTCCAAGCCCAGCCGGAGGTCAGGCTTGATTTGCAAGAGCTTGGTCTACTAGGCTGTTGCTTGGAGCGGCCCGCAAGCCCACATATCCACCACAGCCCAACAGCCCAGTTTGTCCGGCACTCCTTGGAGAAAATGATCTAGTTCTCTCTATGTCCATGGTTGTTCCGGCAATATTTCTTGTACTCAATGGGAGGATGTTAAACAACCGTGGACCTCTGATGTTTATACAGTGTTCTCTGATTTTGCCTATGTACACTAATACACCAGTTGGTATACAGAATTATATGAACATGTTTGCTGATGATGCTAAGATAATAGGAAGGATAAGAAATTTAGATGATTGTCATGCCCTTCAAGAAGACCTGGATAAAATAAGTATATGGAGCACCACTTGGCAAATGGAATTTAATGTTAATAAATGTCATGTTATGGAATGTGGAATAGGAGAACATAGACCCCACACAACCTATATATTATGTGAGAAATCTTTAAAGAACTCTGATAAAGAAAGAGATCTAGGGGTGGTTCTAGATAGAAAACTATCACCTGAAGACCACATAAAGAATATTGTGCAAGGAGCCTATGCTATGCTTTCTAACTTCAGAATTGCTTTTAAATACATGGATGGGGATATACTAAAGAAATTGTTCATGACGTTTGTTAGGCCAAAGCTAGAATATGCAGCTGTTGTTTGGTACCCATATCTTAAGAAGCACATCAACAAACTGGAAAAGGTGCAAAGACATGCTACTAAGTGGCTCCCAGAACTGAAGGGTAAGAGCTACGAGGAAAAGTTAGAAGCATTAAATATGCCAAAACTAGAAGACAGAAGAAAAAGAGGTGATATGATCACTACATACAAAATAGTAACAGGAATTGATAAAATCGACAGGAAAGATTTCCTGAGACCTGGAACTTCAAGAACAAGAGGTCATAGATATAAACTGGCTAAACACAGATGCCGAAGAAATATAAGAAAATTCACTTTCGCAAACAGAGTGGTAGACGGTTGGAACAAGTTGGGGGAGAAGGTGGTGGAGGCCAAGACCGTCAGTAGTTTCAAAGCGTTATATGACAAAGAGTGCTGGGAAGACGGGACACCACGAGCGTAGCTCTCATCCTGTAACTACACTTAGGTAATTACACTTAGGTAATTACACACATTATATATAAGTATCTACATTTGTGTTCACCCATAGAGAACCACTGAGCTGGTATGGTGAATGCAGACAATAACAGGTGGCCACACAGTCAGTAAACGATGCTATCTCCCTCCATCTCTCAGGAAGATGTGAGGAAGTTCTGTTCACAAGCTGAACAGCAATGCTGTTCGCTTATGCTGCGTGCGCCAGCCTTGGTTGCTAAAACAATACCACTTGAGAATACTGCCCATTATTTTTTTTAAATGGTGTCTGTTTACAAAGCCCTGAGGAAGCTAATGTGAACCCCGTGTAGCCGCGGGCCATTTGAATCGGGCCTGGCACCCTATGGCGTATATGTACGCCATGCGCACCGTGGGACATGTTACTCAGGGCATATATATATGCCATGTGCAGTTTAAGGGCTAAAAAGGTCAATGCAACGGCCTGCTACATCTTTACCTGGGCGAGTCTTTTCAGTAAAACTTTGCAGTTCTTCCCATACTTCTCATATTTTCTTAATGAGGAAGGGACATCATCTACTTTGAACCTTACCACCGACTTTCTTGGGACCCATGGTGCGGTATATAATAATTACTTTTATGTTTAGAAACCAAAAAAGCTGAAAAATAATGAAATTCTTCACAAAGAATTCAAGTGCTATCATCACCAGGCGAGAGGCACTGGTAAACTGAAGCACCAGGAACTACACAATACTCGTATGGATCGACCGAGCAACAAACTTGCAAAGCGAAGCAAAGCTCGTAAACAGAGTTGAATTTTATGAAGTAATTGAGCTCGTAAACCAAAAAATTGTAATGAGGGACATTCGGCAACCAAAGGTTCAACTGTATTCTCATTCTAAGAGGCCTATAAAGCTTATGCATCCTATCACTCAATAGATCAAGGGCAACAGATTTTGGTACAGCCTCAACAATACATCTTTGTTTACATTTCACTTTTCGTAATTCCCAAGAGACCAGGTCTTAACAGTCCTTGCAAGACTTCTATTATATTATTCTCCCTTTGTGTTAAGAAAAGACTTAGAAAGAGAAATTCAAACAATTTTACTAATTATGAAAATGTTTACCTTCCCAGGGCCTATAGCAGTGTTACCAGGAGGGCCATGTGAACCATGCCTCACAAACTGGGGTAGGTGGCAGACTCTACATGTAATTACTTTTCACACAAAAATATTCCAACTGCTGTGCATGCCGAGATATAAAATATTGCCAATTCAAATAATTCTTGTGTATCAATTTTACCACTGTATTTTTATTCGATGTTTTCGTTTTTTTAATTGACGGGTATGTATTTTAATAGATAATCATTCGATATTAAGTTTGAAAGTTATGCAAGCAAGACAGTAAAGAAACAAGAAGAGCAACTAACTCGATAACATCCTTTTTCAGCACATCTTAACATCAACATCTGGTGCTAAAGGCAATGACACCACTGCAACACCAACACACAGCATTATAATGCTACCATGTACTCTAGAGTAAAAACAAGATTAAACTTGTTTATAATTTAGTGTCTCATGAATGTTGCCTTTCTTGAATTTTCAAACTGCATTTGCCTTTTTTTGTGGATTTCTGGTACTGTAGTGCTCCTATCTCTATTGTTATGTAAAACACACTTTAGTAACACTGTACTCCATGCAGCCTTCTTCAGTAACCATAAACACACCTAATCTGGTCCTACTGCTTTTGCTACAGCTACTTCCAATATTAAGGGAAAAGCACAGCCACTTCATTCTTCCATTCTTCCCCTACACATACGAGGATTTACCATGACGAGGTGTACAATATACAGTATAGAACATCAGTATTTTATCACTCACAATTAAAGTCAGTAAACCCAACATGAAAACATCCTGTTATATTTATTTATGATTACTGGGACAAGACTGCCACAAGAACCACCATTATATACTTATACCCATATTTGTATTGACAAACTTATATTCAATGACAAATGTGCCTTTGTCACAAGTGCCTTTATGTAAAAAATTATTGGTTTAAATAAAAGTTCCTAATATATTTTACCTTTATGTTCCAAATACATCCATCTGTACCCATTTGCCAAAACTTTTGAATGTCACACATTCAAGCCCACATCCAGAAGCAACAGAGCCAGTTTTGAAAATTACAGCCCACAGATATGCACACTAAGGGAGGTGACAGTGTCGATATTATAACCATGGAACTTCTGGTATAATGGTGCCAGGAAGAATCACGAGACTCGCCAGCATGTTGAAATACCAAGAAGTTCAACCAATGGAGGAGAGCTCCATACACACACCCTGTATCCTGGATTACTATTAGTCCATTTACTCATTTACTAGCTGAAGAAAAGTAAGTCACCGTTGACTATTCTTCATAAGAGGAAGTCCTGTTGACCTTGAAGCATCTTTCCGAACCGAGACCCAGTAAGACACCTTTACTCACAATTCTGAGCAGTAGGGGACTTCATCAGATGTTCAAGAGAGCAAGCAGACTTCAGCCAACAGCTCAGCTGTGCCCAGGTTGCAGCCAGATTGAATGTGGCTAGGATTGCCTGGGTATGCTGGCTGTGGATCAAGAACCAAGCTGTGGACCAAGAGCCAAGCCTCAGCTCTTGTCATTGTTGTGCCCACAATGACTAAATAGTAGCATGGTGAACATGGAAGCAGCATAGTCAGAAATTAACTCTACAACTGGAGAAGCCAGATGCATCACAAAGTTCCTTCACCCAAGAAGGAATCAACCATCAGATGGTGGGAGATGATTGTCTGTGTACTACCAAGGTGTCATCAGCAGCCTAGAGGTGGCAACAACAAACCCCAAGAACTATTGGAGTTGTACAAAGTATGGGACATTATGATAGAGTACAGCTAGCAAAGTAAATGAGGAGTTGCAACCACCTGTGACAGAAGGCAGGTGTGGACTTAACACGTACATAAATATACGTGTGTGTATATGTATATATTTATATTATTGTTTTCTGACTATTGTTTGCATTCACAGAGTTATCCAATGTAAGTGGTTATTGTCTGTACATTAAGTATATTAATGAATATTATGGAATGAATTGTCAAAGTGACAGGTCCCATGATGGTCCATACAGAGAAGTAGCCTAATGCAAGATTTTTGATAGAACGAAAATTCATATGTATTATTGTTCATTAATCCTAATCTATTTTTTTACATTATACAAAAAAAAGATCTATTTAATTTGGAAAACCTACACATGCTGTTTAACATGTCTTCTCAACTGGCCTTCAGTAGGCAGAGAGAGAGAGGAGTGCATTTCTGATGTGATCCAATCCGACCAGAGGTAAGTAAAGCTCCACTTGCTTAGTGCCAAGATTGTATAATATCCAAGAATGGCAGCAAATCTTCAGGTAAATGTGTTTCAGCCTGCTGTTAACAAAGTAATCTCTTGCATGTGGCAAGGTTTACTACCTGGGTTCATGGTGACCGCCCACATAATACTAGTTACTTAAGGTAAATTGCCAAATCAATACCCAATTTTTTGTAAAGTCACGAAAAAGGCAGAGCAGCACGAGACATGATGATACAGAAGAATAAGTCACAGTAATAATTACAAGAACAATTAAACATTAAACTGGCACATTTAGAGACGAGAAAAGAGGGTATTTTCATATGTTCTGAACCAGTATTTTGTTTAACTTGATAATGGTGAAGGACAAATGAAACTTGCCTTTTCGTATCTGTAATGTGTGTGTTTAGCGTTTATATCATAATTTAAGTGATGACAAACTAAGAACTGAAACTAAATGTTTTGCTTTTAACTCTAAATAGTTCAGAATGTGCATGGAGATTATCAAAACATTTTCTGAACATACCACATCTAACAATGTGCAGGTTAGTTTGGATCAATTTCCTGTGCAGCCTGCTTGGTAGAGACAACTAAACATCAGGTGACAATGTCAGCATAAAAACAATTAAAAGACCAGGGTTTGGGAAGCTCCCACAAATCATGTTTGCATCTGTATCGCCTATAAAAAAAATAGCTGTTTAATAGCTATGTTTTTAATTTCTAGAAAGAGAAATACAGTACTGATTTCATTAACATATGATGTAATACTAATGACACACTGGAATTCCAGCATTTACAAAGATGTAGTGTAATTTTAATTGCAATTTGAATAGCAAATTTTATTTAATTTCGTAAGAGAATTACTTCTTGTGTAGATTTAGCACAAGATTTGTAAAATTATACAAACATACTTTAATGATGGCAAAGCTACACGGCAGAAAATACACATTTCGGTCCGTCGTGGACCATTATCAAGACACGGTCCATGACAGACCAAAATATAGTCGTTCCTCGATTTTCTGATGTGTGGTTTAGTCATCATATCTTCAGCCATGTTATTGTGACTCATCATCTGCACATACTCTTAGTCTTCACTAGAATCTATGCAGGGATGTATTTCCAACACTGTACACAGTTTGACTGCAAAGATATTTATTAACCTAACTGTGCAGACGTGCATTATCACATGCAAGAAAAAATTATCAAAAAGTTTTCAGAAAATTGTAAATTAGCATCCAGAAGGCATGAAAATCCAAATTTATTCCGATTTAGCTGTAGTGGCCCGGAGAAGTTGTATGAATTCGGTAGCAGGGTGGGACGGTGGCTAGATCATGGTCACCAGGCAGTCAGCGATGGGGTGGAGTTCCATACAGAAATAATTCTTCATTTATTTTCATTGTTTCTCACTATTTTTTTGTGCTTACATGTTGTATTGATGTGCCAATAGTACGATTTATTATGTAAATCTTTAGAAATACGGTATGTGTATGTACAGATGTGTATAAATATATGCACACCCTATATTTATTCATACCAATTTTCATGAGCCTAAATCTTGCACAGTAATTGCAAATAGCACACATTTTGCATGTAAACACACACACACACATGGATACCACCGATTTGCTGTTTTTAAAAGCTCTGGAGAGTGTTACTGCCAGTGAAACAGTGAAGGTGCAGAGTACAACAAACATCACCGCTATTACACACAGAAATCACAATACTGTAACATGATAAATCAAATTAACTAATCCACAAGGGGCGTGATAAGGAGTTCGAACCAATGTTCGTGACAATCCCAGACGCGGCTTAGTCGACTGTGCCACGACATTGTCGTGGTCTTTAGTGGTCATAGTTTACACCAAGAAATTTTGTGACCATATCACTAAGCATATGGTCACAATTCGCATGATCAAATTAGCAACAAGATCACTATAAATAGAAGCTGCCTCATTGTTGCAACAAATTGCAATATGTTCCAACTGACAAGTGTATGTGCCATCAGTATGACATTGATACAATGACAGAGACTGATACAGTCACATAATCCCAGCATTAACACCAGAAGCTCATGTGAACAGGATAATATAAGCAGCAAATGGGAAGTTGGCAAACAAGAACATATAAAAATCTAAACAAGGAGGCTTTCAAGTCCACACACACACACACTGCCCATCTGAAACCATTACACAAATATGTATCACCAGCATGGAACCCACCCCTTGTGAAGTATAAACAAACGTGAGAAACTTCAGAGGTTTGCAGTTTAGTACCAGAATTAAGAGGCCTCAGCGATGAGGACAGGCTGAGAGAACTCTCCATCAAAACCTTATAAGGATAATACAGAGGTGATATTATCACAACATTCAGAATTTGGAGAGGGAATAAACAAAGTGGACAAAGGAAACCTATTTAAAGGTCACCAAACTAGTCAGAAAATGATGAAACTACAACATTTCAGTCCATCCTGGACCATTATTGAGTCTTATAACAACTTGATAATGACTTCCCAAAAATATGGTCTGCCAATTTGTTTAAATTCAGGACCACAATTCCTGCTCAGTGCACAAGTGAACACATTCAAAAGGATCACTTCTTAATCGTTTCATCCTGCCACAACTCAAACCCAGATCCTGTACCTAGTGCAAACTGGCATCTTTCCACTTCACAATAATAACATGAGTATGCAGGCGATGAGTAACAATAACGTGGCTAAAGTATGTTGACCAGACCACACACTAGAAGGTGAAGGGACGACGACGTTTCAGTCCGTCCTGGACCATTCTCAAGTCGATTGTCCTGGACCAACCTCACAATCGACTTGAGAATGGTCCAGGACGGACCGAAACGTTGTCGTCCCTTCACCTTCTAGTGTGTGGTCTGGTCATCAATAACATGAGTAATTATAAAAAAGATGTCAGTTTTTTTTTTTGTTTTTTTTTCCATTTTAATATCATGGCATTACTTGCATTTCTATTTAGACAAACTGTACCCATCACAATAATGCTTTAGCAAAGCTTTATTTTGGGCCATAAACCAGGTTTTGAAAAGGAGTTGTAAATTTGCAGCTTCACATAGATATAACATATACTGCACACACACATTATTGAACAAAACATGCAGTCCTTACAGCATTAATAAGGTGTGCACACTCTTGGAGTGGAGCTCTTCATGAGTTTATAGTCAACACTTATTGCTATAAATGCTGTGCAAATTGTAATATGATTAAGAATTTCTTGATAGAGTAGAACAAAAATTTGCCTTTTCACATCAAGAAAAAAAAATCAGGATTGCCAAGATTTATCTTGTGTACAATACAATACTTATCAAGAGTATTAACATTTCATATTTGGCCTAAGCAACAATTAATCCCCAACACAAACAAAATGATCACAGGAAATGTTACAATATAAAATCGTTGTTAAACATACATGACCAATAATAAGCAACATTTTCTTTTCTGTCTCTTTCAGTCTTTTAACAAAAAGACTGAATTTCTCAGTCCTTTTCTCATTGTTCTTACATCTGGGTTTTTGCTCATGTTAATAGAAACAAGTAGTTTATAAACTTAAAAAATGAAACGAAGAATGTATGGAATGCCAAGCTGAAAATATACGTAATAGTTGTCGCTATCCAACTGCAGGTTACCCTGGATTTTCCTCTTGCTGAAGTTTAATATATATTATTAAAAACCTTAATAATGGAAAAAGTTGCTTTCTGGTGAGAGACCTACCAAAATTCTCGAGAGCAAACACTTTTACCACAAAAAATGTTTTATAATTATGATTACTGGCAAGTGGATACCTCTAGATACTTAAAATATAGGGCTGACAGTGTTGACACGTAAAGTGCTGTTCAGTTAACAGATCCATGTTCGCTGTTTCCACAGAACGTGTCACGTACAGTAACAAACAATTGAAAAAATAAAAACAGGTGCCAAAGAGGGTGTCATCAGTACAGAAATGGTAATATAATAAATTTTGGTAACCAGTAGCTCAAAGCTGTAGCAATAGCTGTAACAATACTATATTTCATCAGGAAAAATACTCATCACTCCCTTACCAAACAAATAAAACAATTGAAAAAACATTTTAATTAAAAGGTTAAGTCCAACCACAAAGTTTGTCCCTGTACATTATAAACATCAGAAGAGAGACAGCTGCAGAATGTCCATGTGATGCAGCTCCTATTTACAGCCAACCAAACTCGCTCAGATACTGTGTCTAATCTTTACTTGAAACAATCCAGTGGTCCTACGTCTATCATGTCATCCATAATTAGTTCCATAAATCAACAACCCTGTTTCCAAAGTAGAACTTACAAGGGTCTTTCTTTAATCTATAGTTATAAAATGCTTCTAATGCTGCTGGTGTCTACTCATCATGCTGGTGTCTACTTCCTGTTCATCTTGTCCTCTCCAATACTTTGGGGAAACTGGCCATACACTGAATGACAGACTTAAGGAACACAAAAGCAGTCAAGTCTGCACTCCGATACACAACCTATCCAATATGAACCTTAGTCCTGGCTTTGTTGATATTGACTCTTCCCTTTCACAGTAAACACACTGTTGATTGACAGTTGAGAGGCGGGACCAAAGAGCCAAAGCTCAACCCCCGCAAGCACAATTAGGTGAGTACAATTAGGTGAGTACACAAATGTTCTAAACATTCTAATAAACGTGACCTAACATAAGCCTACCCATCCTTTTCCTTTTATTTTCGTTTTTTTTTCTTATGCTCCCATTCTTACACCTATTATTTCCCCTTACACCCCTTTCAACACCTATTCCTCGGTACCTTTCGCCTTGCTCTTGCCTTCCTCTAAGATTTCCTCCACCTCGCCTCTTTCTGCCTTACTTAATGCCTGTTATTTTAAAGTGTTAGTAATCTTAACACTTTGCCTGGGTGAGGATGCATGGTGTGTCTAAAAAAATCTACGGATCTTAAGCAGGGACGCATGTTGCATCCAATTTAAATATGTTAAATTCCATTTTCTTTTGTCATTATGGGATGCGTTTTAAA
>WNGS01165751.1:28375905-28395890 GCA_020271785.1 Procambarus virginalis | reverse complement strand
GTACAGTACTGAAATAACTAATGTGTTCTTCCAGTAAAATCTAAAGTATGATTTTTACAAACATTGTTACCCTTACAAGAGTTTTTAATGTTAAATAATCAAAGGATTTGTTCACTATTAATACAGACAGCAAATTGTCCAAAACAACAGTACCATTGAAGAATTTTCAGCAATTGTATGAAATCTGACAACCCCTACAACTTTATACAAGCTGGACAACACTGTGGCAGTTCACGTAAAAACACTGAAATTTTGTACAGAGGAATAACTATTTATTAATAGCTATTATTTCTTATATAATATTGTATAACTTTTCCCTAAGAAATTTTGATTTCTAGGAAACAAAATCTAGATTATTGCATCATGTTCACCATTTACTTTTTCCACAGACTGTCACAATCTCCAAAACTTTCAAAAACACCAAATCAATGATAACCATGTACTGTATATATGCATGGAAATAGAGAAATGGCTGCACAGCACTCCACCCCATCACTCATCCCTGAGCAACTGCCACCAGCCACCACACTATTCAGCTACAAAAAATAAATAACAAATAAATGATGGTATGTAAATTATTTATTTTATGACATGTTCTGAGATGCTATTTAACAATTTCTGAAGAAAAGTAAATTTTGGGGTATGTAATTTTATTGTTTATGTACATGGATAGATAGGCACATAATATTGCCCTGCAGTGTGAGGGTTAAGCCCACTGTAATAAATTTACAAATTTGGAAAGATTTTTACAATTTTTTTTTGTATGCTAATGTTTTCTTCTTCGTGTTTAGGACTTGTTCACCGTTTTCAGTCCTGTAATGATTAATGGAAATCAGAGAAGAGTATTCCTTTTTATTTGATATACAGCATAATACTGAAAGAAAACAGCACACATCAAAATATAGTGCAAAAAAAGGAGAGAATTAACTTTTGGTTGCACTCTGTAAATAAAATTAATAAAATTCCTTAATAGGTATACTTATTTGCAGACATTCTATTAATTTGCTAAATATATGGCCTGATATTGAGTTACTCAAGCCATTATTAATTTTATATAATGATTCAAAAGTAATTCTTGTATTTATCTTTTGTATCCATATCTTTTAAAGAACTTTGTACTATCTAAACAAAATTTTATTTTCATGGTATATATGAACAGAGTAAACACTTATTAGAAATTTAATAAAAGTGAGAAAAACATAAAATACATGCTTTAAAAAATAAACATTCGGTTGAAAGTAACTTCTTGTTTTTTTACTATACTGGTGTCAAATCACTCGAGATCAGACAAAACATGTCAAACTTTTGCATCAGTGTTTTTCTCCTATGCACAATTGGGAATTTTTATGAAGAACTAATCCCAGAATCACTGCAGATTACTATACAAGTCATTTCCTCTTATAGCAACATTATGGTTTCTTGTTCTCAACGAAGCATTTTTACACGTTCCAAAAATAAACAAAATTTAATTTGAATGGTAATAAATTTACAGAATATTGAAAGTGCTGGTATTGCAATAGTATTTTTTTTATAAAATAATTAAATGTTTAATATATTCTTGGAGAAGACTTTAATAAACAGCGCACTTAAAAAAAAAAATCCACTCATATGTTGACTACACAAAAACAGTTTCTCTGGATACCTTCACAAGACAGACTACCAATCTGAAATACTGTCAAGTGTGAAAAGGGGCACATAACTTTACTTGCATGCTGTAATTTCATAAAAAATTGCAATGATCAATTTACATCAACTACACTGATAAATACAATCGATTCAAAATCCGAAATATAAAATAACACTTATTTGCAATTATATCAGAATGCTTGGCATTGAAGGAATCTAAGATACATACTCATGTATTTAAAAAATCTAATCTATTTTTTCACCAGATGAAATAAACGGAAGAAATAGGATTTTGTCAACTGCATAATGACACAGGATGACTATGGGGGTTTGCGATAAACTAGCCACCTCCAGCAGCAACAGTCATAATGACACAAGATGACTATGGGGGTGTGAGATAAACTAGCCACCACCAACAGCAACAGTCATAATGACACAAGATGACTATGGGGGTGTGCGATAAACTAGCCACCACCAACAGCAACAGTCATAATGACACAAGATGACTATGGGGGTGTGAGATAAACTAGCCACCACCAACAGCAACAGTCATAATGACACAAGATGACTATGGGGGTGTGCGATAAACTAGCCACCACCAACAGCAACAGTCATAATGACACAGGATGAGTATGGGGGGGTGTGTGATAAACTAGCCACCTCCAGCAACAACAGTCAATCATTATGACAGCCAGGCTCTGTGTCAACATCAAAATTATCCCTTTGTTCAAACCTGGATGATGCTAGAATGATCCCTCCCAAATATTTTTATTTCTGAAGAACTTCTAATCTATAAATACAGTAACAAAGTAGAGCACTTAAGAAATCTACATGATAAGAGTTACGGAATGATTACAGATCATTTTTGATACTATACAAATTTCAATGACCTGAACTTAAGATGCACATAGGAAAAACTATTACTTAACTCTATAGTAATAGTTCTCAGTTCTGTATTGTTATATACAATTACAATATAAAGTACTTTTCCTTTATTTAAGATACAGTAGACGAAGAATTTTACATGGGGGATGCCTTTCTAAAAACTTTTCAACTACATGAAATATACAGTACTATATTCAAGAAAAATAGGATGCACCCGACCCAAATAAAATTTGTTAGAAAAAAACAATAATGATACTATGTAGAGTACTGTTGTCAAGCATTGAGTGTAATGAAATGCCCTATTCTGCTGGCCCCTCTCCAGTAGCTCGGTGAAGATTCTGTTACCGTCAAGCTGTAGCCCATCACACCAGGCCTCAGAGGTGTCCAATGCATACCAGAAGACAAACAGAATCTAGCTGCACAAGCAACAGGAGCCAGAAACAGAATCTAGCTGCACAGGCAACAGGAGCCAGAAACAGAATCTAGCTGCACAGGCAACAGGAGCCAGAAACAGAATCTAGCTGCACAGGCAACAGGAGCCAGAAACAATCTAGCTGCACAGGCAACAGGAGCCAGAAACAGAATCTAGCTGCACAGGCAAAAGAAGCCAGAAACAGAATCTAGCTGCACAGGCAACAGGAGCCAGAAACATAATTAGCTGCACAGGCAACAGGAGCCAGAAACAGGATCTAGCTGTACAGGCAATGGGAGCAAATAAAAAATCAACTGGGAAAAATTCACCAGACCACATAAGTGCAACAAAACAAACAACTGCTTGAAGAAAATTAGGATACCATAAGAAAAACTTTATGGTAAACCCCAAATTTTGGATCATTTTGACAGATTAAATACCACAACCTATGGTTACAGCTAGCCTGCCCCTTACAAGGGAACTACCCATACAAAACTCAACAACCCCACTGGAAAAAAGGAACAGAACAGGAACAGGAAACTACTTAAGGGGGTCGAACCATTCTATGGCATTTCATTACATAAACAGCTTGACTTCTGGGAAGGACCTCTTGGTAACTCCCTGAGCTTACTCATAATAGTGCATTGAGAGAGAAGACCACCTTTCCTGGAAACCAAAAATGGCAGACTGGGCTTATCCATAGAAAAAAATGACAGAAGGTGAGTGCCAGGGACAAAGAATGGCAGCTGCACAATAAACACCCAGACATAGCAGCCCGTCCTCCTAAGGTTTCCCAATGTTAAGAAAACGATCAATTTAAAGTGTCCTCTCCTAAACTACCAGAGGACCCATAGCAGAAAATGGGACAGTACATCACTTTCGCGAGCCACTTCCATTTTCTAGTACATCAATTTTTGGCCTTATTTAAAGCATACTTGCAAATAGCGAAGTTCTTTGTAGGAGGACAGGTTGAGGCATAGTAAAGAGCAGCAAAAGGACCACTAGAAACAAAGTCCAAATAGCAGCTGAAGACAAAATGGCAAGAAAGCTAGTAAAGTAGGAAACATCTGCATTCAAGGGTCCTGGTAGTACAGTACAGTCGGGTTCGTTCTCGACTCACAATCGAGAATTCCAGGTTCGATTCCTGGATGGGACAGAAATGGTTCATCGTATTTCCTGTCACCTAATGTCCACCTAGCAGTAAATAGGTACCATGAGTTAGTCAGCTTGTTGTGGGGTTGCACTCTTGGGAGGGTCAGTAATCCAACCCTGGGAGAGGGAGGACCTTGATTTAAGTACATGTACTGTATGTATAAACTGGCTCCCTGTCCCTCCAACACAATGTATTAAATTTTGAATTTTATCCTTAGATGAGGAACAAACAGCTGGCTGGCTGGACCAAACCACAATGCAGAGGATCTGGGAAAGACAGACATTTGAGCAGGGGATGTGAAAAACAACCAACTCCTACATAGGAGATGGGACACAAAGCGAAGAAAACCCATATACACACACGGACAGGTAGAGCGCCATGAATCACAAGAGGCTGGGTGAGATGGGTCGGGAAACATACGGTGGAACCTGCCCATAAATGTAGCCTACAAAAGACTGGAAAGCAGCAGCTTGACTGGGAAAGATAAGGCCATCTTCCCCAAGTCAAGTGAAATGCAATTTCTGCACCACTGTATAATCTGGAAATGGTGTCCCATTGATTGGAAACCCATCGGACCACACAGAGGCAAACCAGACTCAATTGGACAGCTGAACAGCCCACTAAGCCAGGAGGAGGAGGATCCAACCACTACCCTCTCTGCCAAAACATATGGAAAGGAGAGAGAAACCATAAGAATGGTCAGCATGCCCTAAAAGGGAACATCACTGATGACCAAAACCCAAGAAGCCAGAAGCAAGGCCACCCAGAGACCAGCCCATAGGGAAAGGAAACAAATGTAACCACCCCTATTTCTCAGGGGATAGGAGTGGTTTAGGGATAAGCCCTACAGGAGACACTCATTGAAGTGCCCTCAAGATCATCACAAAATCCACACCTTAATTACTGTGCTGTGCCAGTCAAGAAATCTTGTTCTGAGAGTTGTCCTATTTTTTTTAATTAGGCTATATTTTAATGTTTTTTAATGTTTTCGTCAATCTGTGTTTTAAAATTAAAATGGTTGAGTTTGGAAACATGTTAACATTAATGTTACTGAACATTTATAAAAAACAACAAAAATATGTCCTTAACAATTGCATGAAGTTTTTGCCAAAAACCAGTGCACACTGCAGGGGATAAAGAGTAGACAAAGCCCAGGAGGCCATTGATGCTGACCCTTGCTGGGAGAGCTACAGACAAAGCCCCAGCTGATAGCTAACTCAACTAAGAAAACAGCCCAAGCACTGAAGTAGTGCACCATGGAAATGAACCATGAAAAACCCTGAAGCTAGAAAAGACCCAAAATCTCAGCCAAAACATGCACAACACTGCCCCGACAGTCACCAAAGTGGACAGTGCCTTCAGCCAGCCTCAGTCCAGCAGGAACATCATGAGGGTGAAAGAAATGTTGCCCAAAAGGTGCAGGAGATCCTGACAGGAAAGCTCGAGACCACCCAGACATCAGTTTGAGTTCAGAGGCACAGCTATAATAGGGCCAACTGAGGAAGCAAAATAGGAGGCTGGAATGGTATCCTAGACCATGCCCAGGTCAGCTAAGCCCTGAAAAGGCACTGAAATGTACTCCACTTAATAACAAATCAAGAGTAGCCAACTGGAAAAGAATCAAACCCTGGCTGTCAGACAAATTGGAGGACTGGAGGACCCAAAGTAACTAGTCGTTGAGGTAGAGATAAGAATGTAGAGTCCCTGAAGAATCTAGATTCTTCTGAATATATGCTGGAGGACCACACACAAGTCAATCTGGGAAAGACTTTGGGTCCAGGGAAAACCTGAATGGCAGAACCCAAAAGTGTAAAAGATTTGCCTCATACCAAACTCTGAATTTGGAAAGAATGGCAGAACTGCCAATTGGTATTCAGATCAAGGGAATGAGCCAAAGGATGCTCAAAACTGCATGCAGAACTAGGGACAAGGTAACCTGGAAGGTCCATAGTTGGCACCAAGATGGCATACTATGAAAGGCTGTCAGAACAAACCACACCGATCACTGAAAATGTCCCCATGGCAAGTGATGCAGAGTACACAGACATACACCTGGGCTCCCATGCCCTAGAACTCAAACCAGAGCCCGAGAAACATGTGCACCAAATACCCCAAAAATGGAATGAAAGCTGCCAATCACAGCTGGAACATATTGCAAAGCAGCTGAATACACACCCACAAACACCCAAAACTGCAACCTCCGAGGAGAGGAGAGAAAACAGGAAAGCAAACAAAGAGAAAAATGACCAAGTGGACTCATGGAGAGAATCAAAATGGCTAGCCAGGGTATACAAAAAGTCACAAAGAAGCCCAAGACCACAACTTGTAGGAATAAAGAACCAGGGAAACCTTGAAAATGGACAAAAACCATCCAGAACTTCATGGGTTGATACCTGGTTAGGGTTGGGTACTTCATGGGTTGATACCTGGGTAAGACAACCTGCACTGCATAAAAATGGTTAACCTATGCCAGGTTATCTATGGTGCAGGTCCCATAGGACAACATGAAAGGCAACTACAGATACTGCAACTGAACGTGGAATGACCAAACCCTACTATGGAGGCTAGGACAGAAGTAAACAGAACTTTTTTACAGCCACAAAGGACAAAAAAAAAATGACCTGGTTTGATGAAGTTATGGAGTGTTGCTATGGATGACTGCTAGTGTGTGGTAATGCTTATTTGTGATGCCATAATGTGTATTATGATGCAATGAATTGAATTATTTTAATATACATAAAATTCTTTCACTATATTATTTACTTTCTCTTCTCAGGGTTGATGCCTCCACATCCCATGAACATTGAAAATAGGGCAATGATAATGAATGCATGCATGAATGAATAAAGTAAACTAAAAAAAGTATTAAAAAGTAAAAAGAATAAAGACTACAGTCTTATTAAATTTATAATATACAACAAGAAACTAATGGGAAGGACACCACACTTAGATTTGATGCATTTGTTATTAATCCACTTTGAATGAGCAAGGGAAGGAGTAAGAGGGATGGAGGTATGTTACAATCAAAAAATATTTAAATCATTATCTACTCCACAAGTGCACAACATCAAATCAAATATTTTACTGTTTTATATATTTCAAAATATCTTAAGTTATATTTGAGCTAGAAACAAAATGAAAAATGAGGGTCTCAATTTCAGTGTTTACTTTTAAACATTTACATGTAATTGTTTAAGATTCAGATGTGTAATAATGAAATCACTCCTCTAAGGAGTATGCAAAACAATCTGAACTCTGATGTACTGCATTACATCTAACATAACCAGTTTTGAAAACCATGAACTGATAAGTTACTTTAAAATACTGTAGTATTTTAAAAATACTTAGCACATGACAATTTCCTATTTATCGATGTGACCTTTTGACTTTTAGCTAAATGACCCAAATTCTAAATCCAACTGTAATATGGCACAATACTGTACTGGTATATTTACTTTCAGTACAGTATTTTGTGATGCTTTCTTTCCCATAGGAATTACCCATTCTTAAAGAGTGGCATAACGCAAAACCTTCCCATCTCTTTTTGGTACATTCATCTCTTTTTACCTGTTTTAATGAGCTTTGGACGCATTTATGAAGATACTGTAATAGTAATAATAATAATAGTCCTATTATTATTATTATTATTTTATTAAAGTTGCATAAACACAATAATAAAAATTTGGTATACTGTACAGTGAATTGGCTCAGTATTACTATAACTGACACCCATGAGGATTAGCGAGGACAAATTCTAGATTTTTGGTGTCAAAGAAAAATATTCAATACTTTAATTTCTATATTAAAAATTAAGCTATATTAAAACTTAACCTTTTCTGTGTGATTATATATATATCAATATACTGTATGCACATATGTGTTCTTTAGTTAATGCTTAAAAACAAAAAGTTACTGTATATTAATAGTGGCTAAAATAAATAAAAATAAATAATAATAATAAATAATAATAAAAAAGTAAATGTATTCTTGACAAAAGACTTATTGATTTATACAAGACATCAATCTTTTCCATTCACCTGGGCTGTATGGGTCTCGAGCTGTGGACCCCACATGTGAGAGGCCGAGTCTCTATCAAATGTTTACTTCCACAGAAGTGTGGATGACAATAGTTATCCTTTGTATACATTATAAATCCAAAGGGTGAAAAGAATGAGGAATGTCTAAGTAACGATGTGACAAAACAGAAAGGAAAAAAGACAGAAAAATAATACTTTAAGAAAATAAGACAAAGAGAAAGTAGTACAATTTTAGTTGAAGAAACTTTTCCAAACCTCCAGATGGCACAGTAGTTACCCAAGTATCCAGCAAACCTCCCCCAGATGACACAATATGTACCCAAATATCCAGCAAACCTCCCCCAGATGACACAATATGTACCCAAATATCCAGCAAACCTCCCCAGATGACACAATATGTACCCAAATATCCAGCAAACCTCCAGATGGCACAGTAGGTACCCAAACATTCACCAAACCCACAGATGACAGTACGATTCCCAAAGAGTTAGCAAACCCACACAGATGATGCATTTAAGATACCCAAAAAGAGAGCAAAGCCCAAATGACACGGTAAGGTACCCAAAGAGCCAGGAAACCACCCCAGATGACACAGTAGGGTCCCCCAGAGAGATAGCAAAGGTGTTCACATTTGACCTGACCAGCAGCGGTACAGTTTTCCATGGACGACTAAGACCAACTAGTCTGTGCAACAAAATTTGGAAAGAATCTGTCAAGATAATTCAAGTTAGAATATAAAAACTAAGACTTAACTAATAGACAACAACAGATTTTAACAAACTATAATATACTAGCTTTGTTGGTGTATAGAAAGTATTAATTACTGTATGTGATCTAGACTAACATTTCAAAATCATTATGCCACAAAGAGTTCAAACATTCAAAAGTTTAACCTTCAGGCAGCAATACTCAATCCATGTTTAAGTAGTTAAGTTTTAAACTTAATAGTTTTAGTTTCATAACAAATAAATTAACATATAAACAGAACTGGCATACTATACATAATACCTGTATTTGCAGTTGATGTTCCATTCTAAAAACAATAATTAAGGCTTATTTATCTCTCAGGTTTTCATGCAGGACATCAATGAAGGCTTCAATTACTATTTCCATACAATTGCCTGTGGCTAAACTTTTGTTTGTTCATTTCTCCTCGCTGATCATTTCACACTATGAAGAAAACTATTTTTTTTAAGTGTAACCAATTCGTTTTATTGTTTAAGCAACTTTGTCAAAATGTAAGTCATCTTGGTTGGTCACTGTTCAGAAGACATATTGGGTCTCCACTGTTATTTTACCTATTTATTATTCGCAATTTTGTAAAGCTAATACAAGTATACTAATGAGGAATTCAGTGGATCGAATAGAGCAACAATGAGACCTTTGTACAAATATTTTATAAATAAAGTACAGCAATACAAAAATATTTTTCTGAATCATATAAATCTTTATTAAATTAAAATTACTAGATCCTGCAGTTCATATATCCAGGCCTTGCCATGAAGTACTGTTTACATTTGGTATTAGCCTTTTCTCTTAGTACGTGTCTAATATGAAATAAAACAACCAGTCCCTTGAAGAAGAGAGTACTGGCACATAACCAGCACCTTTGAAAACCAACTTCAATTTGTCAAACATAAATCAATCCTGAGAATGACATTTAAATCTCCGCAAAACATTTACTGTTAAAGATCAGACATTACACCCAACTGGTACTAACTCGGCAACATACATGACGGATACCAACCTCCACTTCAACATGTTATAAGCCAAGCTCAAGTAAATACTTTCTCATACAATGTGTCACGCGTATATTTTATTTTAACCCTTCTGTTGAGCACATCTGATGAATAACTTAATTGCCTTGGATTTGAACAGATCCTAATGACCAGTCAAATGTTCTTGTTACTAAATGTAACATCTCGAGTGTAATATGTTTGGTATTTAATATGCATAGCCATAAACCATAATAAAATAATGAATTATTTGGTATCACTCATTATAATCCCCATTGAAAATACTCTCATGCACAGGCATGCACACACAATTACTCATTTATTATATACCTCAAGACAAAGCTTACATCAACATGTATGACACACTGCATTACATCTTTGAGCACATTACTGTACTGATGGATACTGGTAACCTGTCTAACAATGAAATCAGTACACCACAGTATATTCATCTTAATACCAAAGAACAGCACAAAGTCTAATCTTAACCAAACATGATCAAAAGTATCAAGTGTATTTGTTTTCTGTTTTCTTAATAGAATCTTTGAACACCTGTCCTTCATATAATAAAAAATAGGTAAGCTGCACTTTGCTTATAGCTGCAAATCTTTCAAGAGCTCTTGAACAGCCCCACCTGTGAAAAAAAAAAGTTTAATGGTTATAATCAAAATACTTTTCCTTGTACAAAGGAAATAATTACTATGATTCTTTGCAATAGAAAAATATATATTAATAAAAAACTAAATAGAAACTGGCTTCTTTGATTAATTGTCATGGTATTAGCAATGTTATGTAAAGTTTATATCAATTTGGTAATAGCTATACTGTACATTATTAACAAATATGATCTAAAAGTATGTCTAAATAGCAAAAAAATTTATATTTACCTTTATTATGGATGTTTAACATGTGCCTCTTCAGACTGCTGTTCTGGTTAGAACGAAAAGAACAGAGCGCACACACATATGGCTTTTCACCAGTGTGCGTCCTGACGTGCTTCCTCATATTATTGAGAAAAACAGTTGTATAAGTACAGAAGGGGCACTGATGCAGTCTCCTGAATTCGTCTTTCTTCTTACTCATCATGGCGAGACCGACAGCTTGTCCGTGTTGTCTGCCCCTTCCCATCCACTGACAGTCACTATCCGGCCCCACCTGTAGGCAATGCCTGTCTTAGCCTGTCATATAAAACGCCTCAAATACTCATACTGTACTTTTGAAAAGTAATTTATAACTTTTCTCTATAATTAATCATTTAAAAAGTAATTCTCAAATATTCCTCTTTGTACTGTATTTCAGGCTAGAACCCATTACAGTACTATAATTTAAGCTCACTTATTGCTACATATTATATATACCATATTCATTTTAATGATAAAATGGATATACAGTACACAAAAATATTTTCTATAATCTATTACTAAATGCATTTGGGTATTGTTTGCATCGAGAGTGAAGTTGGCAAGTGGATGTTATTAGCTATTACAAATAGCTAATAACACACACTCATGCACATACATAGCTAAAAATATATAATGACAATTTAACAATTGTCAAAAATCAAATCTCTTCAGCCCACAGGTAATCAGGAACCAGGTTTGCATGTTTAAGCACAGTATTTGGAGTAATTAACAGGGTTGTGTAACCATGACAATCTCTGAAAAACTTCAGCACGAGTATAAAAAATATATTTACACACTGACGTTCATATTTTTTCTACATATTTGAATATACCCTCACAGTTTACGATTCTCTTGAAATTAAGCACAAATTTGAGCAAAAAAGCACTCTCCCTTTACTGGTTCAGAGAGAATGTTGACAATACTCTTGGAACTATTCATAGTCAGGCTTTTGCCTATACATTGCCCTTACTGTGTGAAACTATTGGCCACAATTTTGCTGAACAACATGCAAGAACATGAAGCACACTCTACAGGAATGTACTTTGAGTATACTTGGAGAGGGTTCTGGGTATTCTTCTACTCCCCAAGTCCAACTTGAGACCAGGCTTGACTTGGGATAACATGGACCAACAGGCTGTTGCCTGGAGCACCTTGCAGGCCCACATATGCACTACAATCTGCTTGGTCTGGAAATTATTGCAAGAACATATCTAAATTTTCTCTTTAACACCTTCACTTTTTTGCCTGCAAGATTTCTTATGTTTGCTGGAAGGAAATTGAATGTGTGTGGACCACTGATGTTCATATAGCGTTCACCAATTGTACCTATGACACCTCTATGCTTCATCGGGTCTATTCTGCAGTTTCTACTATATCTTTCGCTCCAGCATGTCGTTATTTTACTGTGCAAATTTAGAACCTGGCCTTCCAGTATCTTCCATGTATATATTATGTGATACCTTTCGTGTGTCCTTTCAGGAGTACATTTTGAGAGCCTCGAGATGATCGCAATAGTTTAGGTGCTTTATGCAAGCATGTGTGCCATGCAAGTTCACTGTATTTCCTCTTTCACAAATCTCTCCTGTTCTGAAAGGGAGAGAGAGTACCAAGTACAGTATACTCAAAGCAGCTATGCACAAGTGATAGCACATATTAGTGGCATTCCATGATTTGTAGGTTCTCATAATTCATCCTATCACCATAACTTTATTGAGCTTTGTTGTGCTCATTAAACATTAGGCCGTCTTGACATCGTTATTCCCAGAAAACATGTATGTTTTCTTTCTATGAGATCTGATTGTGTCTTGTCCCCTGCATTTCATTTAAAATGCTTAACTTTTTACCAAACCTAAATATCTGGAATTTATCACTTAAATATGTAATTTTCCATTGCCCAGACTTTAATTAATAAAGTCTTTAGTTTTCAATGTTTTCTACAGAAGTCATTTCATGCCGATTTTTGTATCGTCCACAACGTTACAAAGCTGTGACTTGTATTTTTGTCTGAATCTGAAATGAGAATGATAAAAAGCAGTGGTGAAAGGACTGTTCCCTGGGGTACAAAGCTTTTCACTGTGATTGGACTTCCCCCCCCCCACTTGATTGTTACTCTTTGCATTCCGTTTGACAGGAAATTATATATCCATTGCCTTACGTGGAGTGTACCCTACAGAACCACCACCACATTATTACAAATCTTTTGTTTCTACTGATTACAATTTCCTGGAAAGTCTAGTTTTTATTTCCAAGACCTTGTATGTTCCACTGAAGTATTCACAACGGCCTGATGATGGCTTCTATTGTTATCTGCTTGATGGGGGTTCTGGGAGTTCTACTCCCCAAGCCCGGCCCGAGGCCAGGCTTGACTTGTGAAAGTTTAGTCCACCAGGCTGTTGCTTGGAGCTGCCCGCAGGCCCACATACTGATCACAGCCTGGTTGGTCCGGCACGCCTTGAAGAAAACAATCTAGTTTTCTCTTGAAGATGTCCATGGTTGTTCCGGTACTGCCTGTCTTAGCAGGACTCCTCCATTTAATAAAACTCTACATATCAAGCCCCTCTTTCTCTGTACCTCGCTGTCAAACTAACTATAAATTGCATCTCCTTTTAAATCTCCTGTCAAGAAATACTGTACAGTACATGTTTTGAAAATAGGATTTTATGGTTTAATAAAAATGTTAAGTTTATGTACATTATTCAATGCCAAATGTTCAAATCTAATAATCCCAGAGGCATATTGGTTGTCAAACAAATCACTCGTCTGTCAAACATCTATTAAATATCAAACTATTCTTAGTCATACTACTTTCACTTGTCAAACCAACCCTTTTCACCTGTTAGACAAGCCCCTTTCAATTGTCCGACAAGCCAATTCAGGAAGTACAGTTGAAAAAAAAAATGGTTGACAAACTACTGAAATTTCAGATGCCAAAGTACTTTTTGTTGTCAAATAAAGTGGGAGTGAAGGTGGGGGTGTTGGTGGGGGTGTTGGTGGGAGTGGAGGAAGGATGTAGGTAGGGTGTAGGTGGGATGAAGGGGAGAATGAAGGTAGGGGTGAAGGTGGGATGAAGGGGGGAATGAAGGAAGGATAAAGGTGGAGGTGAAGATAACATGAAGGTAATGTGAAGGTGTAGTGTACATGTGGGGGGGGTGCGAGGGGTGTGATGATAGGGGTGCAGGTGTACGTGGTAATGAAGGTGGGGGGATGAATGTTTCTGTGCATGAACAGTGAAGAATGCTGCAATATGACAATTATATAATAATTAAAGTTATATAGTAGTTTTCCATTCAACTTTATTCCTTTCTCACTCTCTTGCCGACTCTCCGTGCTAACATTCAGACCAGTACTGTATATTGTTTCCTTCAACTTCAAGGACCTGCCTTCAAGACTTGTAATTTTATTCCAAACAGTACATCTAGTCTACACGTCAGGGCCCCCTTACAAAGTCAAATACTTTCTCTCAAATTTTCATCTTGATAAGCTTGAATACATGGCAGTTCCAGTTACACATTTGTGGAAGTGTGAATCCACAAAACATTCTACCAGAGTTAAAGAAGAAAAATTTTCTAAATAGGGAGATGGTAGATAGATTGAGGGTGACATCTTTACAACCAAACCACCATTTGAGATATAAAATGGGGGACAGTAAAGTAAAAAACCACAAACCAAAGATGTTTTGTACATTTTATTTATAACATATATATTTCAATACAAATATAATGGGGCATTACATGCACAATAAATTGACTCTTAAAGAAAAACAGCTTATTACGATGTTTAAAAAAGCCAAGCATGGATCTCAAGACATCATTTAAAACCAGCTGACCATTTTTCAGAGTAAAAGCCTCTGATGAGATCAACCTTCCAGTTGATCAGAGTAATTTCAGATGTTTTTCTCAAGAATATATATTAATTGTTGAATAGGTTATTATTGAAAATGACATTCTTTTTTCAAATGATATTAATGTTTCATGGAAAGTGATTGATGAAGAAAAACATGAGTTAATCATTAACTCTTGGGCTGTAAAAACATAACATCCTACTGTAATTTTTGTTGTTTCCATGGAAGCAATAGTCCCCAAGCCAGAAATAAGATCATTTTGAGCATGAGAAGGCACCCAGAGTACAGTATGAATGAGCATTTTCTCCATCCACAGCCCTTTTTGTTGCCTCTTCAAGAAGGCAATCCAGCAGATTTTGAAGATTTGAGCCAACAAATCTGACCAGGGCTATAAAATAATAATTTTTTATGTTTACACTTTTGTGTTCCAAAGACCCAAAAATGCATCTCCATATTCTGACATGTTAGTGCCATTAGAACGCTTACTATCATCAGATTGCAAACTTTTGGATTTCCAGTTCCTGAACTATCCAGTTTGCATCAACAAGTCACAAAACTTATGAAAAGCACCACTATTGTGTGGACAAAGCATATCTAAGGGTAGTAGTAGGCATCCATCAGTCTCGGAAGACTATGGAGTTGTGCTCTGGTTGTCGGTCTGGAGTGGCCTCTCCAAGGTGCAAAGCCAGGGTAGGTTGATACGGGGGGAGAAGCTGTCACCCATGTAGCAGGTCCCCCCACCCCCCTCTCCACAGAGCCGAAAGTCTCCAATGGAAATGCAAACGCCAATACAATTGGTTCGAGCCCCGTTACAAGAACTGCCAGAACGAGTGGTACAAGTGGACTAACCAGAGTGGCCTCATGCGAGACGAAATTTGTATATTCATCACTTGCACATAATCTATTATAAATACATTTTTGTTCCTTCCCGTAGAGAATTCATATACAAAAATTTTGACACCAAACTTGTAGCTACCTTAAGGTGCTTCCGGGGCTTAACGTCCCCACGGCTTGGTCGTCAACCAGGCTACTCTCTATAACCTAACAAATAACTTCGAAAACAAAATGATTGTAACAAATTTGATGTCACTGGCAAACAATAATAGTTCTGAGCATGCATATTCTTTTGGTTTCTAAATTACCTGAAAGTAAGTTTAAAAAGTACAGTACAGTACTGTAAAAGTGTTGGTAACTGGAAATTAACAGTTGAAACTGTTGGTTTGAAAAGGGAATACATTTGAGACTCCCGCCAGTGTGTAACACCATAAAGGTGTTTAGTTGGGTTTAGTTAATATTTCACATAGTACACAAGTCAGTCAGTTAAGACAGGATTTGAAAGGTGTCAGGTTGTCTGGCCCTAGTAATTAAGAACTCGCACCTCTAGAGTGTTAATGACCACCAATTGACCAGGGATCAGGCTGTGTGAAGTGACCTTGCTTCTGCTAAGCCGGTAATTGCAGACAGGTAGCTGGGTGTGCATTTCGAACAAGCCGCCAGTTATGGGGTGGTAGATATCCTGAGGCTATCTACATAATGGGCGGAGTTTTAGCTCCCAGATTCGCAATAAATACCCAGGGAACTGTACATTCGGGAGCAAAGCTCAGCATCAGCTGAGAGAGCAGAGACTGGACGATTGAACAGCAGCCAGTCCAGGCTGTTAAGCTGGGTAGGGACTCTGCCTGTCAACCCCCTCCACCCTGCTCCCCGTCTATTCTACTTAAGACTCAGTCCTTGGCGAGTTGAATGTGAAATGTGACTTGTTTCGTGTTTACTAAGGCATTGTGTAATTAACAGGGGCAGACAGCTGTAGTGTCCTCAATGTCTTGTGTAATGGCTCATATTGTAAAGTAATCCTGACATAGTGAACATTAAGTTAAATTGCTTGAATTATGATACTTATGTTAAATATACTTG
The DNA here is from genome assembly GCA_020271785.1 of Procambarus virginalis. Taxonomy (NCBI): domain Eukaryota; kingdom Metazoa; phylum Arthropoda; class Malacostraca; order Decapoda; family Cambaridae; genus Procambarus; species Procambarus virginalis. Next base: position 28,379,384 of record WNGS01165751.1, on the reverse strand, counting down.
ATCAACAACTTTTTAATCTGACTTTAATTGTGTTCCCTAGATCTTGGTTTTTCCGATATATTGCAAACTAGAGCGAGTAGCACTCCTGAGTTCACTGACTTAAAGAGTATGAGTACATGCATACAGCAGATAATATATGATACATGTTAACATTTGATAACAGTTTAAAAGTACAGACAACTTCCATTCCTTGTCTTGTATATAATGAACTAGAATGGATGGTGGCAGCCCTTTCTACTTCTACTTCCATTTCTACTTGTCTACCCTTCTACCTCCTACACACTCTCCTCTCCCTCTATCCAAACTTTCCCTTTCACCTCCCAGACTTCTTCCCTTACTCCTCCCACCTCCCTTCTACCTCTACCGCCTTCACCCCAAACCCTCACTCTTTACTTCATTTTTCATTTCTTTCCAAATTGTTTCTTCCCCCCCCCCCCATGTTACAATGATGGAAACAGTGGGCTAGTTCTGCAAGTGCTCAGTGTATACTTACAGTGTACAAATGTTCATCTTTAAAATAATATAAATAAGAACCCCTGAATGCAAAGATTTTCCAAAGTACATTCTGTGACTCATGAACATGTTGTAAAAGTCAGTGATAAATGTAGGACACCAGTTTGGATCTCAATAAGACAAAGGAAGAAATAAGCTGGGGATATGATCTGAAAAGGAATTATTGGAATGCTGGCAGTTAGAAGAAAACGTGCGCAGGCGATTTGTTCAATTTGGTAATGGGTGTGACGCGAGAAGGCTGTCAATGTCAGTGGGATGCTCGGAGGTTTTCAACATTACTATAGCTAAGTGCAGAGACTGATGCGAGAAGGTTATCGACGTCGGTGGGATGCTCGGAGGTTTTCAACATTACTATAGCAAAGTGCAGAGACTGATGCGAGAAGGTTATCGACGTCGGTGGGATGCTCGGAGGTTTTCAACATTACTATAGCTAAGTGCAGAGACTGACGCGAGAAGGTTATCGACATCGGTGGGATGCTCGGAGGTTTTCAACATTACTATAGCTAAGTGCAGAGACTGTCATATTTGCAGTGCTATTTCTACGATAGTTTCGTGTAGGACATATTGTGTTTATATGTCCCAGTGTGCGGCTGGCAATAATTTTTTTATTTGTCCATTACTTGAGAGTATTTTACTTGTATTGAGGTTCATCCCTGAGCACATGTCCCAGGTCATAATATTCATTGTCCATGATATTTGTTAACTGGCAAGAACCTTGCAATGTTAAAATATCTGAAATTTGCATATCAAGTTGTGAGAAGATTGTAAAGTAACAACAACTATGTATGGTAAGTGTTTTAGTGGGACCAGTATTTAAAGTAACACTATTCAAAATAGGATAAAAATCCACACTTGTGTATTTGTGAAATTTATGTAAGGAATTTACACCAAGTCTTTGGCTATTACCCGAGTGCTTTGTCAAGGTCTGAGTGTGTGATTAGGACGAGACTTACATCTCAACGTCTAATCTACATAAATTTCACATTTTTATCCAATGTTATTATGTCTGTGAGAAGACATTACCATTACTAACTATTCAAAATAATACCCATTCCGTGAAAATATCACTTCTATTTTAACAGTTATCTTGTAAAGTAACTTTAAGATCTTGAAATAAAACCCTTTGTAATAAATAGAAACTATTATTTCCCTGGTTTATATACTTTAACCTTGTTTGACCCCCAGGAGTGAGAAGTGCCTGCCCAGGTACATTTGATCATTGGTTACTACAGTATAAGTATTATTACAGTACACTCTTAGTTTGCCTTTAAGATTTCATGCAACAAGGGTTGGGTTTCAATAGTTTGTACGCCAGGGTACACCTTAAAGAAATTCGTGCGCCCTTATATTGTAAAATATTTAATATTTCAAAATATTTAAATTCACACATCTTTGAAGCATTAAAAGACAAAGTTTGAAACATTAACACTAAGTGTTTTTCTTATGGCTGCCAAGAGAGCAGCAGTGAAGAATCTAATGCTCCTGCTTTAAATCATATAAAATAAATAGTTCTTGGAAAGTTATAGGAATACAGTGATGTAGCATCACCTCTTCCCCCCCCCCCCTAAATACATAGTACAGTATACAGAAAATTTAATTATAAAGAAGTTATAGAAACAATAATTATAGTAGATTGCTATAATTAAAAACTAAATACAATGATTCAAATGAAACACCCAGAAACATAAAAAAAATTTAATTGATGACAGTACTATACATGCACATTAAACAATTTATGAAAGTTAATAAGTTAATAATTAAATTAATTTAATTTAATTAGTCATTGGAATGCTTTCAACTCGTAGACCAGACAGCAAGGCAAAATACATATATTGTACAGCATTTCAGAACGACTTTGGTAGTGTTTATAAAACATTCATGTCATTTATAAATAATCAACTTCAAATTAAGGTATCTAAAAATATTTTCCATTAACCTCGGGCCATTTTCAATTTGTTGGATGGAACACCTGCACAAAAACTCAAATATGTGGGGAGGGAGAGAAGTATTAGAAGAAAGCACCAAGCCACTGCGACTATATAGCATTTGGAAGGGATCAAGATAAGGATTTATGATGGGACGGGTGAAAGGAATGGTGCCCAACCACTTGGATGGTTGGGGATTGAATGTCAACCTGCATGAAGCTAGAACGTCGCTCTACTGTCCACCCCAAGTGGTTAAGACAAATATGTGGGAGTGTGAGCATGGAAGTATGTGGTTATGTGTGAACATGGCACAAGCTACACACATACATAATTGCTTATATTGTGGATGAATGGAATAGATCTTGTCCGGATCTTGCACGAGTTTTCCCTTTCAATTCATGAAAGGGGGTTTCATCAACACTGGATCTGGTATTTACCAGGAAAGAAGTGATCTTTGACCTTTAGAACCTGTACAGCAGATGCGAGCAACCACATACTTTCAGAAATAAGATACAATAAGTTTATAATCTAGGTGAAATTGAGTCAAGTGAAACAAGAGAGTTAATAGAGAAACTACCTGTACTTCAAGAACAGATATTTAATGAAGGCATCTATCTGGACCTAAAAAACAACTTATGAGTGTCCCATACAAGGAAGGTGCTTTGGAAGCTAGAACACATTGAGGGGTGACATGCAGACTTGCTTGACATGGGACAAAAAAAAAAGTGACAAAAATGACAGCAGTGATTGGCAGCAATGTTATCCGACTGGAGAAATGTTGCTAGCGGTGGTAAAAGTCCATCAACCAAATCTGGCCCAATGGAAGACTATGCAGGCAAAATTCAGGCAACAAAGGTGTTTAGTGTCTCAACAGGAATGGCATAGGCCTTGTAATAATAGGCAATGGTAGTCCTGTAAACTCCTGGGAAGAAGTTAATGATTGCCAATTGACACAATTGAGAGTACTGTATGAACATCAGAAGTCTAGGGCTATTCAGTACACTCCCAGCAAGTATTAGAAATATTGCTGGAAACAAAGGT
>WNGS01165751.1:28340870-28371567 GCA_020271785.1 Procambarus virginalis | reverse complement strand
AGAGGATCAGTTTGGTACTAGACCCAGTATTGTTTATTGTCCCATATAAACAATCTACCAGAGGAATACAGAGCTATACGAAGTGTTGCTGATGACACCAAAGTTACTAGGGAAAATAGAGACATGACTCCTATGCCTTTCAAGATTACTTGAAAAATATAAGTGAATGGAGCAGTAGATGGAATTCAGTGTAAATAAATACAAAGTAATGGAATGTGAAACCGAGGGGAAATGGGCCACACATACACACACCCTACAAATTCTGGAAAGATATTAAAGAACTCTGACAAAGAGCTCTGGGGTGGTACAGCATAGTACCATGTCACCATAGAACCATGGCAAGGACATTGTGAAGAGCCTATGCTATAGTATGCTTGCAAATTCCAGATTTGCTTCATACTGTACATAGATGCAAAAATGCTAAAAAATTGATCGTGACATTCTGAGACCAAAATTGGAGAATGCCGCAGATGTATGGTGTCCATATCTCAAGATGTACACCAATAAAACTAGGTGTGGCGAAGGCATGCTACAAATGGCTTTAGGAACTTAAAAACTAAGAGCTATGAGGAAAGGCTGGAGGCAATATGATTTACCACATGTGAATAGTAACAGAGGAATTGACACAGTTGACAGGAGAACTTTTCTAAATCTTTTAACTTCAAGAGCATGAGATCATAGATTAGCTTAGACAAACAATGGTTACAAAAAATACTGTACATGAAAGTTCTCATTTTCTGCAAAACAGTTGTGGACAGTTAAAAAATTTAAATAAGAAGGCAGTGATGCTAAAACCATCAGTTTGTTTGAAAGCATCAAGTCAAAAATTATTTGGCAAGACAGGACACCAGGAATGTAGCCCTCATACTGTAACTACGACTTTGGGTAGTCACACACACACACTCCATGAGGTTGTAAAGAAATTTGTCAAAGAAAAAAAAAGTTGGAGTCATGTTTAGAGGTAGAGAAGCACTTGCATTGTAGTTAATAATATGAGAACTGGTAGATGTTAGGAAGCACTTGCACTGAATGACAAATTAAGATACAGTAATAAAAATAACTAAAATTCTTAAAGGCATTTGGAAAGGAAGGCAAGGACATATGCCCTACAAACCTCTACAACTTAATATTTTTGATCTGTACTCTTGGAAAACCATCTTGTTCTAAGGCACTGAATTCATGTCATTTATCATGTGATGATGTCTCTTTATGTGCCTATTCATATTACTTTTTTGTCTAGAAACATAGGAACAAAACATACATGCTAGAGGTTTCTCCCCAGTGTGACACTGGATGTGAGATTCCAGTGTAGCTTTACGTGTTGTCCGAACAGGGCAGTAAGGGCAATGAAATGGTTTCTCCCCTGTATGACGTGCGAATGTGCCTCATAAGACAGGTGGAAACATCAGTGCTATATTTGCAATAGGGACAAAGATTGGACTTCAAAAAGTAATTGGATAGGTTCCTAAAGAAGTGCCAGACCAACCGAAATGTAGTGGATATGTAGGCCTGTGGGTCACTCCAAGTAACATCTTGTTGGACAAAATTATCACAAGTTGAGCGAGACCTCAGGCTGGATATGGGAAGTAGAACAACTCCCAGAACCCTCTCCAGGTATGCTCCAAGTACCAACTGTGAAAACACAAAATCCCTAGTTAGCAGACAATTCTGACAACAGGGAGCACAAATGGACCAGTCATTATTAAAGTATGACAGAATTTGACCTCCAGGACCCTGGAGATAATAAGGCCTCCGGACCCTGGAGATAATAAGGCCTCCAGGACCCTTGAGATAATAAAGCACCACTTGACTTAGGTCTGACAACACAGAAAAGTCAAAAGTGGTGGTAGATGTAGCCCACTTGGAACCCTAGCCAAGCCTTAAACTTCAAGTGTAGTGAAACATACAGTACCACTAAGCATTCCATAGATCCAGGCAAATGAGCCAAAACTGACTCCAACCCAAAAGAAATCACAATGGCAACAAATTCATAGGACAGACACACTGTGTACTGCTGCATGACCACCTGGTCCTCACCCAGCTCCTAACCAAGTGGTTGTACACACGGCCTTAAAGCTTTAAATAAGTGAAAATCTGCATACCACCTTATGCGAGTTATGCCACTGATCGTCTGGGAGAAGCGGAAATTTTAAACTCGTAGCTTAATGTACAGGGCATTTTTATTTTCTGTCAGATAAAAAAAATATCTATGGCAATACAAGTACAGTACTGTATATTATATTGAAGATAATTTTGTTCTGAGGGATACTGAAATACATCTTGTTTTGTAAATATGACACATTTAAAATATCTTCATAATACTACTGTACAGGCAATGATACTGCTTTTGCCAATGTTTCATTCATTTATCCCTTGTATTCGGGATATAGCTTGCCATTACATTTATTCAGAAATGAGGAATATGCCCACTTGGTTGGCTGCTCAGTTTTTGGCCGGGCAGACACTGTAGGCTAGCAGTTGCTGGGTTGGCTGCTTTGAGACATGCACGAAGGTGGTATTGTTTACAATGGCTCTGATGAGACAAACTGGAGAATACTGTATTAATCAATGTTGGTAACTTTTTAGTCATATTTAGGAAGGCAACAGGCTAGATGGTTTGGGATGAGCAGATAGGCTGGCAGGCTAGTGAACTGAATGGATGGAATGCTGACTGGCAGGGGGAGATGAGGCAGACGAACTGACAGGCAGGCAGGGCGAGTGCCTCTTGAGCACTCTCATCACTAAAGCGATGTGCTAAATTGCCCAAACCTAACCTAACTGAGGATTCATAAATAGAAAACAGGACATGTCAATTTTTGCAAGCTGTTATGATTTTTAGTACATCAGTTTTTGGCATTAGAGAACTTGCATGTCAAAATGCAATGTACTATTTAAGTGGAAGGGTTGAGATGGCTGGTAGGCAAGTGAGCTGGATGGATGGATTGCTGACTGGAAGGCAGGTTCAGGAGGGCCAGACAGGAGGGGTAGGTGGGATGGTGAAAGGGTGGGCAGTCTAGATGGCCAAGAATCAGGCAGGCAGCCTAGATAGCTGACAGTCAGGGGAACTAAATGGATTGCTGGTGGTGTTGCAGATGAATGGGCAGGTGGGTTGGGCTGGATGGATGGATTGCTGGACGAACAGGTTGAGAAGGGGGGGGGGGGCTGGTAAGTGGACAGGCGAGCTCGATGGATGGAATGATGGATTGGCCAGGCAGGGCGGGTAGGTGAGATGATTGGATGGGTTGCTAGAGGGCAGGTGGGGTGAGTAGGCAGGCTAGAGGGCTTTCAAGCAGGCGAGCTGGATGAACAAATATGGGTTGGTGGGAATGTAGGAAGATTTAGATAGGCTGATGGGCAGCCACTTGACTGCTAAACAGTGAAATGACTTACAGAAACACCATTAAAACAATAACTGAATCTACTCTTTATCAGAGGTGTATATATTTGAACCAACTTGTTTATTACATTTCCATCTTGCATTATGTTTAATAAAATAAGTTTTCAGGCAAGAAATTAACTGAAATATGCCATATAGGGAAAGTAATTTTTTTCTGGTTGAAAACAGTGGTGGGAAACTCAGAAAAGTGAGTTATTCATTAGTTCCGGGGCCCAATGCCCTCTTCAAATCATATATTTGCCAACCCCTCTTCAAACCATATATTTTCCACATTCATATTTTATTTAGATTTCTGATTCTTTATTAATCATTTTCATGAGTGGTGAAAATATTTAGATAATACTAGTAACCTACTGATGCAGTATGCAAGACTGCATAAAAAATAAAAAAGCATAGTGGCTTTGCAAGAAATACAAATGTTATGTAATCTCACATACCCATTGTAGCTTCTTGTAAATAAATATTATTTATTATTATTATTATTATTATTATTATTATTATTATTATTATATAAAAATGTTTCCTTACACTTTAGCATTCTGACCCATTGGTATGTACACAACTAGAAATGTTCTGGACATTTCAAGTCCCACTTGGTAACCAACCCATCCTCTCATATAGTAAGTACATCACATTTTGATGTATAAATACACTAAGGCCAAAAACTGATGTACTAAAAATCATAGTACAGTAGCTCCCAAACTTGACGTGATGTCCCGTTTCCTATTCATGGGTTCTTGGTTAGATTTGGGCAATTTAGTACATCAGTTTAGCGACATTGTGAACGTTCAAGAGGACAGGCTGTGGTGACAACTAAAATGTTTTTCTCAGTTAATTTTGAGTTACAACTACTGTATAAATTTGGTGTCAAAATGTTTCTAAACAACTTTGCTAGAGTACAGATTCAAAACAAAAAGTGTTTTAGTAATAGATTATGCATTATGGAGTTGAATAAATGATTGTGAACATTTCAACATTCCTCTTTTTTTCAACATAAATGAAAATAAAAAATATGGAAAAATGAGTACATGATTGCTCTATATTGCTGAAAAAAGAAAACAAGCATAACTTTTAAACTTTTTTTTGGTAGGTAACTTGCAAACTATTGTGAAAATATTCACAAGCACAGCAAGTATAATTTTCAGTGATAGGTAGACCAAGGTTACCTCTTGATAGTTCTCTGATACTTTTGTTGGTCCCTTGATAAGATACGCCCACACTGATAAAAAAAAAAAAAAAAATCTGATTTTCAGGAATTTTGAGATGGATAATGTGTTTTAACATCATGGGAACTCTAAAGTGTAAAATTATAAAATCTATGCCCATCTCTGTTCAAGCATTTTCTATACAGTACTCTTTTCTGTATATGCAATAAAATAAATTCATTGAATACAGTCCTCTGTAAATGAAAGAGAGGAGCTGTCATGACTCTAAATATCATTCATTTCATTGAAACAAACATATAACTTTGGTAAATCAAAATACAATACAGTACTGTATATAAAATAATAAAGCTACTCACAAATTCCCACAAAATTTGGAAAAGACAGACTTAAAACTGTGGATGCACAGCTAGCTCCATCAAAAATTTGAAATAATATAAATGTAAAAGGTTTGTGCAATAATAAAGGTATAACTCAATATTTCTTACTAAACACAGATGTGTAAGATAACTCTTAGTAGTAAATATGTCATTACAACAGAGTAAAACAAATGATTCTCTGTGAGAAGAGAAATTGGAGGCGTGTTTAATACACGAATACAATTACCTGTATTATTCATGTGTACTACTAAAAGTCTTCAGAAAAGATATATATGTATTAGTCATTATTATTATTTTAGAGGTACATATACAGTGGAACATTGATACAGTATGTCAGACTAACTGGGACAGAACCTGTTCTGATTTATCAAGATTTAAGAACCAGCAAGATTTTTACTGTCTTTAGCTAAATTTGGAGTTTTCTTACTTAAAATAATTAGACCACATAATACAAAGTAATGTATTAAAAAACAGCATTCAGTATTCCGACTTTAGTGAATAAATTGATATCATCCCCACTTCCACAGAGACAAAAATTTTATTCATCCAAATAGAAAAATTTTGTGTGCTACTTTAAGCCAACCTCTATTATACTTTAATAGTGCAAATGATAGAACAATTTGTTGTGCACATTTTGATACCAAAATCACTTGGAAAAATATAAAACATGTTCAATGTTTCTTCAATTCATATTTCTTATTTCAAGCATTTGTCATCAAATTCCGCTCTATCACAAGCCTTCCAATTATTTTCAATTACATATGTCCGATTTATTGAGGTTACTGTGCTCAAATTAACCCCAAACCCTAAAACCATTACACAAATGAATTTTAGATTAAGTATAAATATTAGTAAAATACATAATCTAAAATTCACTTGGGTAATGGTTTTGGGGTCCATCTGAGCATAGTAACCTCAATAAATCGGACATATGGCGTAAAATTATTGTTTTTGATAGAAATCCACATAAAAATAAAAAGTTTGTATTATAGCATTATCAGCACTGAAATAAATAGTTGAATACATTTATAGAAATTTGACGACAAATATGTTATGTAGTTGCCGCTTGGCATCAGGAGGCACGCCACAATTGTGGCGAGAGAGAGGGAGGATGCTGGTGGATCTCTCCCTCCCTTCTCTTTCACTAGTTTGGTGAGATAATTCAATATTTTGCTTGTTTACTTTCAATAATGATAAAATATACATAATTTGGATACCAAATTACTTCCAAATGATTGCTCTATCCTATACCATAGTCAAAATGAAAAATGTATAATGAATAAAGTTTTTGTAAATATTTACATCGAGACTGGTAGAGTTTCTTTGTGTAAATCCTGGTGCTACATAGCCTTCCCGGTTTGGTGCCTTCTATTGATAATTACTTTGTGTAAATCCTGGTCATTATGTAATATTTGTAAAAATTCCATTTATTATCTGATTATTATACGGTTTGTTTTAAAATGTGCGCTAACGTCTTCCCATTCTCTGTAGCTATACATAATGCTCTTATGTTATACAAGTACTACACAACTGATGCTAAGGAACTCACATTACTCCAGTTCCATGAATTAGTCATTTGGTCACAAGTGTACATTGAGTACAAGGATTGGTCTCTCAAAAATGACATCATCATACTGATGAGGTAATGAGGATGACAGCAGTTGTACTAATGACAATGTTGCAACACCCGGACCATCAGGTGTGAGGCGGCCACTCTACTGTACAGTATGTACTTTATCTTACCAATACTTTTTGGTATTGGTAATGTTGTTCTTATATTTATTCTTGTATGTAAATATTCCTTTACAGCATTCTGTTGCAAACAATTTGATACCAAACTGAACGGCACAACATGACAATTGAGGTAAAAAAGCTGAGAGTATAAACATCGCTCAGGATACCATGGGGTATGCGGCGGCCAGCCTGCCGGGGACGCGAAAGGGTTAATATAGATGTGAAGAAGGATGTGTTATAATGGATTTGTACTTGCCTAAATGTGCTTCAGTGTTATTTATGAAGATAATTCACTACATTACTCTCTTAGTAAGGTAAGTCACAAGCCTTCACATGAATTATAGTGAATGTAGGCCCCATTGAATTTTGTTCCTGGGGTGGGGGTGGGGGGTTACCTGGGGTCTGACGGGTCGAAGAAAATCCCGAATGAAACGAATCATCCTTGCCCCATATGGTTCGTTCAAGCAAGGACACACTGTCTCTATAAAGTGAGATACTAATGTAAACCACTTACTTACTATGAACACGGTTATGTCTCTTTAAACTACTCATCCGACTGAATCTAAGTGTGCAATGAAGACACTGGAAGGGCTTTTCTCCAGTATGAGTTGCAAGGTGGTATTTTAGGTGGGTCTTCTGTGCAAATCGTGATGGACAGTAAGAGCATGCATATGGCCTTTCACCAGTATGAGTTCGCATATGAACTCTCAAATTATATTCAAAGGTAGTTCTGAATGGACAGTACTTGCAAGGATATGACTTTTCTCCACTATGAGAACGAATGTGACTTGCAAAATTTATTTTCGAGGAAGAACGAAAAGGGCATTCTGTACATGAGTAGCATGTATGTTCTTTCGTGTGTGTGATCAGATGTTGCAACATGGCATCATTATCAAAATTTAAATATGGACAGTAGGAACACTGGTTCAACTGAGCACCACTGATGAAAGAGTCTTCAGCTCCTGGCGATTCTTCTTGGTTAGTCTTGTCACTGTCACTCATCATGGTTACCTGTAAGGGACGCCCAGCTGTATCAATTATACAACATTGCTAGTTATAAATTCTTAATACTAAAGCAAATGGGCTCAAATATCATTACAGAATTCTGAAAATATATTTTGTATATCTTATACAGTACTGTACTTAAATACAGTATTAAGTATGTTAAAAGCTGTTTATTCACACACTTAAGGTGCAAAGATGCCAATAAAAAAATTTGCATTTCTGAAACAACTTAGATGATATTGTCTCCCAGATTAGGAGTACATATCTAATGTCATCATTATTCTATAAATGTTAAAAACTAAATTCAAGACTTGTTTCCGAGTACAGTATATTTCAGGTACTACAGCATAAATGTTACAATAAGTAACATCTGCCATGCCTTTAGAATTTGTTTGTTTATTTAATGTCTTATTACAATGTCTTATTACAATAGCTGATGTCTTATTACAATACTCGGCCTTCTAGTGATAAGCTATGCCATGTCTTAAACAGTTGATTTATGCCATTTCTTCAACAGTTGATCTGTCAATCTTCAAAAAGGCAAAAATTACAAATATTCTGTCATATCACGATATATACATATTGTGGAAACAATAAGGGTTGCAACAGCAAAATGTAATATCTGAACACATGCTTGATATTTTGTGAATTAGACTCTCAATGGGTATTGTACAACAGTGGAACCTCGATTGTCGAATGCCCCTCTTTTTTTTTTTTAATTTTTCAGTTTTCAAGCTCAATTTCTTCTAAAAATTTGACTCGGTATTCGAGGTCTGCCTCACTTCTCATAGTTGGTTTACACACGTATGGGTCAGCTGAACGCGTGGTTCTGATGGCGTGGGCGAAGTGCCCCTCAGTTTACCAGTATGTCTTACCCAGTGATGACTGCGCTTTAATTCTTTGTGAATTTTTTTGTGCTTTTTTAGTTTCTGAACATAAAAGTAATTACAGTATTATATACTGTATCACTCCATGGGTGATGGCCACACAACCAGGTCCTAGCGGCATTGCCAAATGTGAGAAAGAGTACCCCAGAAATGTCATCACTGCCTGATGTTATATTGAAAGGGGGACTTCCCTTCCAAACACTAACACCTTTTCCCCCAACCTAATCACCATTTTCCATATGCCAACAAGAGTCCTCAGTGAAGGTAAGATATACTTGTTCATACTGTACTATACAAAATATTAGTACTACTATGTATAAAATGTTAAGTTAATATTTTTGTGAGTGCGGAACGGATTAATTCAATTTACATTACAGCCTGTATTTCTTATGGGAAAATGTTTCGTTTTTTAATTTTCGGTTGTCGAACCGTCTCTGGATTCCACAGAGATGGTTGATTAAATTAAAAAATGGAGGTAACACTATCAGAGATGGGGGCAATAATAGTCCCCATCACTCTGTACCTCTGTGGGGGGAGCCAGGTTCTGGCTCTGATGTACAGTAAGCCTAAATGACTCCTACAACTGATGTGACCCAGAAGTTGAAAGTCATCTCAGTAAGATAGCTTCCGGGAGACAACAAGGAAGGGTGGGCTCCTAGAAATATTGTAGGAAAATGCTCATCTTATTCTGTAATACCTGACATGTCACAATCCTCTCCACATTTAACAGTAATTCCTAATTCCTGCCACTCCTTGTAGCCACTTGTTCATCAAATGTGCATACAGTATTAATCTATACACATTTACTTATTTAAGGCTTTACATTATTAAGTTTCAAGTGCTTCATTAAAGGATTTTTCAGTTTTGAATGAGAGTCAAGTTTAATAATTTGTTTCACTCAACAGCTCACTTGAAAACGGAATGGCAATTTACTTTTCCAAATTTGATACCATCAGCCATGATTCTTTGATAAATAACAATCATAAGTACAGTATGTACTACATATCCATGAGCAAAATACTGTACTTACAATCATGAAAGGTGCTTACCCAGGAAAGCAAAAAATGAAAAAGCTAAATTCATTAATTTAAATTTATTTTTATTTGTAAATTTCAGCTAAGTATAGCAGTAGTATATCTTTGAATTCAAGACAGGCATACAATTATTGACTAATTTTTTATGGCAGAATACACCAGTTCTGGAGATAAGCTTTAAAAGTAAAAACTATTAAAGAACATCACCAGAAGTGATACAATATACCTTAAACAACAATGCTGTAATATATATGTATAAAGGAAAGAAAAATCTCCAAATCCAAAATTAACCATTGTATATGTAAAGGTTTACCTTAAACTATCCCTGCTCATACTTGTCTGAGAACACTGCCAAACTATGCTGGATTAATTTACAGCAATGCGAGTTTTTTTGATACTGAAATATTGGCCCCTTAATTAACAAAATACAATACTGTATACCTTTACCAACTCCAGTCACTGACCTGCAGTCTACCACTGCCTGTTTAAACCGAATAACTTTAATTTGCAACGACAAATTGCTATATTGTACTGAATGTCAAGATATCCTGGTTGACTTAACCCCCCCCCCCACTCTGATCTGTCACACCTTTAATTTGTGGCCTCTCCACACCTCCCTCCTTCGCTGTCATACTCTGTGCCACTGTTTTTATCAATCTCTCTCCGTCACTATCTACCTATCTGTAAATATACTGTATATTGTACCTGTATTTCAAATTATTGAACTGTAGTTACAGGAAAAAAGTATTCCTTTAAAATCTTAATCCATCTAATGGTGAAGGTATACACTATGTTCTCTTGTCAACTACTCTGTTAGCAAGAATATTTTTGTATTTCCTAACACGAAGGTAATATCTCTGTCACCTTTGTTATCCTCCAATCAGTTACCAGCTCGACCAGGGGTGTCAGACACGAGGCCCACCACCACACTATAAGCAGCCCACAATGCACACACTGCTTCAAGCCTTTTGAGAAGCAACTCTTAAGACAGTAGTCTTTCATACATTTTAACCTTGAAATTCCCACAAGACATACCTGAATTTTATGGTATTTCCACTCAGAAAGCTACTGAAACATGATTTATAAATTAAGAAAAAAAAAAGTCAAATTATGTACCGACTTTAAATACTCAGATATATTTCTTAATTTTGTTATAACCTATTCTTTATCGGTGTTAAATACTGTACCAGGACCTCTTTGACTAGAAATAATTGTTACACTGTATTTGTGTTGTGGAGAAAAGTTTAAAAGTAGCTGTTGGCACAGTTTGTGAGTATCTAGAACCAAATTACAGTATCCTAAGATCAAAGTGTTTTGCTTCAAAGATTATATCCATGTTTGGAAGAACATAATGAAATAAACAGTTGGTGCCTGTTCCTACATTAACAAATCTTGGCATTGTTTTCAATTTGCATATGCACACCTAAATTCAGTACTCAAGGTTGCTGTAGCTCGGTCATTTACTCCAAACTTTGATGCAATGTGGTAAACCCAGAGATATCAAGTCTTAGGAAGTAGTAATGCCAAGCAATAAGGTAAAAATTATTGTTGTTTTCTTTCTGATACAACTGGTTCACTCGTGAAGGGGGAAGGTCTTCCTTGTCATGGCCCACATCATGTAGTATCACATGAAACCTAGGCCATGACAGTAAATGAGTCTGACACCCGAGCAAGGCCAAATGATACTCTTCCTGCTGACTCGACATTCACAAGTGTCACAACTCTATTTCATGTTCAAATCAACCTTTTCAACACAAATTTGTAAGGTTACCAGCATAACTAACATCAATAACAAAAAGTTTTATGTTGTATTTTAGTATCAACACAGTTTGATATGCCACTCTTCACATTTTCACTCATTTTATGCTACTCTTATGCTCACATAATTCTAATATGAGACATTACAAATACAGTAGAGTACTGTATATTCTGATAACTCAAGAAAATGCTTAATGGAAGACCATTTTAATCCCTACAAACAATTGCCATCTTAACTTTAAATGAAAGTTAGAGTATGAAACTTTACATACATTTATTGCTTTGGGGATTAAGTGCCTTTCTCATTCCCTTTTAATGGGAATGGTGTAAGACTAATAAATGTGTTTTGCTTATGCTGCTTTGATACATTATATTAGAATTTATTTTTCCTATTACTGTACACTTTTTCAAAATAATGTAAATTTCTAAGTTAAATCTGTATGAATCACATATATACTGTATAATCAAGAATATAATTATGACTTTGTATGTGTTAGTGTGTGCTGCTTTAGTTGACACAACCGAATAAAACATAACGAGCAAAACTCACATTTATATGGCTTTTCTCCAGTATGAGTTTTAATGTGTCTCCGAATGCTACTATTATTAGCACAGCGAAATGGACAATGTGGACAAGTATATGGTTTTTCTCCAGTATGTATATGAAGATGATCCTTAAGATGAACGTTTTGGGTAAATTTAGATGGACAGTGAGGACATGCAAATGGTCTCTCGCCAGTGTGAGTTCGCATATGAACTTTCAGACCACATTTTTCTGAAGCAGTGAATGGGCAGATTGAACATGAATACTGTTTTCCCCTACTTGGTGCAGCAGCACAAGCAGCTTGATATCGGGTCTTGTCATCAATCAGCATGAACTGTGATAAAGAATATGAATTATCTAGACAATGAGTCTGAATATGTTTCTTTAACATTAAGCTCTTGGATGTGTTGTAAGGGCAGAAGGGACAGTGATGTAACTCGCTGACAGTAGTGAAGCCCTCATCGCCTGTGGCTGCTGCTCCTTCAGCCGTTTGTTCTTCCCTGTTCAGGTGCATCTGTAAGGGATGCCCATCTTATTCAGTGATGCAACACTCATCACATTAACTATTAATATAGCTAATTAAAAAAAAGCAACAATCGTTTTAAAATATATTTTTTCTGATTATGTTATGTTATGTTTGTGGATTGTTGTGTGTGTACAGTACTGAAATAACTAATGTGTTCTTCCAGTAAAATCTAAAGTATGATTTTCTACAAACATTGTTACCCTTACAAAAGTTTTTAATGTTAAATAATCAAAGGATTTGTTGACTATTAATACAGACAGCAAATTGTCCAAAACAACAGTACCATTGAAGAATTTTCAGCAATTGTATGAAATCTGACAACCCCTACAACTTTATACAAGCTGGACAACACTGTGGCAGTTCACGTAAAAACACTGAAATTTTGTACAGAGGAATAACTATTTATTAATAGCTATTATTTCTTATATAATATTGTATAACTTTTCCCTAAGAAATTTTGATTTCTAGGAAACAAAATCTAGATTATTGCATCATGTTCACCATTTACTTTTTCCACAGACTGTCACAATCTTCAAAACTTTCAAAAACTCCAAACCAGTGATAACCATGTACGGTATATATGCATGGAAATAGAGAAATGGCTGCACAGCACTCCACCCCATCACTCATCCCTGAGCAACTGCCACCAGCCACCACACTATCCAGCTACCAAAAAAAAAAAAAAAAAAAAAAAAAAAAAAAAAAAAAAAAAAATGATGGTATGTAAATGATTTATTTTATGACATGTTCTGAGATGCTATTTAACAATTTCTGAAGAAAAGTAAATTTGGGGTATGTAATTTTATTGTTTATGTACATGGATAGATAGGCACATAATATTGCCCTGCAGTGTGAGGGTTAAGCCCACTGTAATAAATTTACAAATTTGGAAAGACTCTTAGAATGTTTTTTTTTTTGTATGCTAATGTTTTCTTCTTCGTGTTTAGGACTTGTTCACCATTTTCAGTCCTGTAATGATTAATGGAAATCAGAGAAGAGTATTCCTTTTTATTTGATATACAGCATAATACTGAAAGAAAACAGCACACATCAAAATATAGTGCAAAAAAAGGAGAGAATTAACTTTTGGTTGCACTCTGTAAATAAAATTAATAAAATTCCTTAATAGGTATACTTATTTGCAGACATTCTATTAATTTGCTAAATATATGGCCTGATATTGAGTTACTCGAGCCATTATTAATTTTATATAATGATTCAAAAGTAATACTTGTATTTATCTTTTGTATCCATATCTTTTAAAGAACTTTGTACTATCTAAACAAAATTTTATTTTCATGGTATATATGAACAGAGTAAACACTTATTAGAAATTTAATAAAAGTGAGAAAAACATAAAATACATGCTTTAAAAAAATAAACATTCGGTTGAAAGTAACTTCTTGTTTTTTTACTATACTGGTGTCAAATCACTCGAGATCAGACAAAACATGTCAAACTTTTGCATCAGTGTTTTTCTCCTATGCACAATTGGGAATTTTTATGAAGAACTAATCCCAGAATCACTGCAGATTACTATACAAGTCATTTCCTCTTATAGCAACATTATGGTTTCTTGTTCTCAACGAAGCATTTTTACACGTTCCAAAAATAAACAAAATTTAATTTGAATGGTAATAAATTTACAGAATATTGAAAGTGCTGGTATTGCAATAGTATTTTTTTTATAAAATAATTAAATGTTTAATATATTCTTGGAGAAGACTTTAATAAACAGCGCACTTAAAAAAAAAAATCCACTCATATGTTGACTACACAAAAACAGTTTCTCTGGATACCTTCACAAGACAGACTACCAATCTGAAATACTGTCAAGTGTGAAAAGGGGCACATAACTTTACTTGCATGCTGTAATTTCATAAAAAATTGCAATGATCAATTTACATCAACTACACTGATAAATACAATCGATTCAAAATCTGAAATATAAAATAACACTTATTTGCAATTATATCAGAATGCTTGGCATTGAAGGAATCTAAGATACATACTCATGTATTTAAAAAATCTAATCTATTTTTTCACCAGATGAAATAAACGGAAGAAATAGGATTTTGTCAACTGCATAATGACACAGGATGACTATGGGGGTTTGCGATAAACTAGCCACCTCCAGCAGCAACAGTCATAATGACACAAGATGACTATGGGGGTGTGCGATAAACTAGCCACCACCAACAGCAACAGTCATAATGACACAGGATGACAATGGGGGTGTGTGATAAACTAGCCACCACCAACAGCAACAGTCATAATGACATAGGATGACTATGGGGGTGTGTGATAAACTAGCCACCACCAACAGCAACAGTCATAATGACACAGGATGACTATGGGGGTGTGTGATAAACTAGCCACCACCAACAGCAACAGTCATAATGACAGGATGAGTATGGGGGGTGTGTGATAAACTCCACCACCAACAGCAACAGTCATAGTGACACAGGATGACTATGGGGGTGTGCGATAAACTAGCCACCACCAACAGCAACAGTCATAATGACACAGGATGAGTATGGGGGGGTGTGTGATAAACTAGCCACCTCCAGCAACAACAGTCAATCATTATGACAGCCAGGCTCTGTGTCAACACCAAAATTATCCCTTTGTTCAAACCTGGATGATGCTAGAATGATCCCTCCCAAATATTTTTATTTCTGAAGAACTTCTAATCTATAAATACAGTAACAAAGTAGAGCACTTAAGAAATCTACATGATAAGAGTTATGGAATGATTACAGATCATTTTTGATACTATACAAATTTCAATGACCTGAACTTAAGATGCACATAGGAAAAACTATTACTTAACTCTATAGTAATAGTTCTCAGTTCTGTATTGTTATATACAATTTACAATATACAGTACTTTTCCTTTATTTAAGATACAGTAGACGAAGAATTTTACATGGGGGATGCCTTTCTAAAAACTTTTCAACTACATGAAATATACAGTACTATATTCAAGAAAAATAGGATGCACCCGACCCAAATAAAATTTGTCAGAAAAAAACAATATTGATACTATGTAGAGTACTGTTGTCAAGCATCGAGTGTAATGAAATGTCGTATTCTGCTGGCCCCCTCCAGTAGCTCGGTGAAGATTCTGTTACCGTCAAGCTGTAGCCCATCACACCAGGCCTCAGAGGTGTCCAATGCATACCAGAAGACAAACAGAATCTAGCTGCACAAGCAACAGGAGCCAGAAACAGAATCTAGCTGCACAAGCAACAGGAGCCAGAAACAGAATCTAGCTGCACAAGCAACAGGAGCCAGAAACAGAATCTAGCTGCACAAGCAACAGGAGCCAGAAACATAATCTAGCTGCACAGGAAACAGGAGCCAGAAACAGGATCTAGCTGCACAGGCAATGGGAACAAATAAAAAATCAACTGGGAAAAATTCACCAGACCACATAAGTGCAACAAAACAAACAACTGCTTGAAAAAAATTATGATACCATAAGAAAAACTTTATGGTAAACCCCAAATTTTGGATCATTTTGACAGATTAAATACCACAACCTATAGTTACAGCTAGCCTGCCCCTTACAAGGGAACTACCCATACAAAACTCAACAACCCCACTGGAAAAAAGGAACAGAGCAGGAACAGGAAACTACTTAGGGGGTCGAACCATTCTATGGCATTTCATTACATAAACAGCTTGACTTCTGGGAAGGACCTCTTGGTAACTCCCTGAGCTTACTCATAATAGTGCATTGAGAGAGGAGACCAGCTTTCCTGGAAACCAAAAATGGCAGACTGGGCTTATCCATAGAAAAAAATGGCAGAAGGCGAATGCCAGGGACAAAGAATGGCAGCTGCACAATAAACACCCAGGCATAGCAGCCCGTCCTCCTAATGTTTCCCAATGTTACGAAAACGATCAATTTAAAGTGTCCTCTCCTAAACTACCAGAGGACCCATAGCAGAAAACGGGACAGTACATCACTTTCGCGAGCCACTTCCATTTTCTAGTACATCAATTTTTGGCCTTATTTAAAGCATACGAGCAAAAAGCGAAGTTCTTTGTAGGAGGACAGGTTGAGGCATAGTAAAACTAAAGAGCAGCAAAAGGACCACTAGAAACAAAGTCCAAATAGCAGCTGAAGACAAAATGGCAAGAAAGCTAGTAAAGTAGGAAACATCTGCATTCAAGGGTCCTGGTAGTACAGTACAGTCGGGTTCGTTCTTGACTCACAATCGAGAATTCCAGGTTCGAATCCTGGATGGGACAGAAATGGTTCAGCGTATTTCTTGTCACCTAATGTCCACCTAGCAGTAAATAGGTACCATGAGTTAGTCAGCTTGTTGTGGGGTTGCACTCTTGGGAGGGTCAGTAATCCAACCCTGGGAGAGGGAGGACCTTGATTTAAGTACATGTACTGTATGTAAAAACTGGCTCCCTGTCCCTCCGACACAATGTATTAAATTCTGAATTTTATCCTTAGACGAGGAACAAACAGCCGGCTGGTTGGACCAAACCACAATGCAGAGGATCTGGGAAAGACAAGACATTTGAGCAGGGGATGTGAAAAACAAGAGCCCCATCTCCAACAGCATGCAAAATACAACACCACAGTCACAGAATTGATCTCATATAATGGACACGCTCAAAGATCAAAGAATGCCCTAGACAGCCAAAAAGTCAACATTGCACCAAGAACCCAACACCCAACTCCTACATAGGAGATGGGACACAAAGCGAAGAAAACACATATACACACACAGACAGGTAGAGCACCATGAATCACAAGAGGCTGGGTGAGATGGGTCGGGAAACATACGGTGGAACCTGCCCATAAATGTAGCCTACAAGACTGGAAAGCAGCAGTTTGACTGGGAAAGATAAGGCCATCTTCCCCAAGTCAAGTGAAATGCAATTTCTGCACCACTGTATAATCTGGAAATGGTGTCCCATTGATTGGAAACCCATCGGACCACACAGAGGCAAACCAGACTCAATTGGACAGCTGAACAGCCCACTAAGCCAGGAGGAGGAGGATCCAACCACTGCCCTCTCTGCCAAAAACATATGGAAAGGAGATAGAAACCATAAGAATGGTCAGCATGCCCTAAAAGGGAGCATCACTGATGACCAAAACCCAAGAAGCCAGAAGCAAGGCCACCCAGAGACCAGCCCATAGGGAGAGGCCCATAGGGAAAGGAAACAAATGTAATCACCCCTATTTCTCAGGGGACAGGAGTGGTTTAGGGATAAGCCCTACAGGAGACAGACTCATTGAAGTGCCCTCAAGATCATCACAAAATCCACACCTTAATTACTGTGCTGTGCCAGTCAAGAAATCTTGTTCTGAGAGTTGTCCTATTTTTTTAATTAGGCTATATTTTAATGTTTTAATGTTTTCGTCACTGTGTTTTAAAATTAAAATCGTTGAGTTTGGAAACATGTTAACATTAATGTTACTGAATATTTATAAAAAACAACAAAAATATGTCCTTAACAATTGCATGACGTTTTTGCCAAAAACCAGTGCACACTGCAGGGGATAAAGAGTAGACAAAGTCGATGAGGCCATTGATGCTGACCCTTGCTGGGAGAGCTACAGACAAAGCCCCAGCTGATAGCTAACTCAACTAAGAAAACAGCCCAAGCACTGAAGTAGTGCACCATGGAAATGAACCATGAAGCTAGAAAAGACCCAAAATCTCAGCCAAAACATGCACAACACTGCCCCGACAGTGACCAAAGTGGACAGTGCCTTCAGCCAGCCTCAGTCCAGCAGGAACATCATGAGGGTGAAAGAAATGTTGCCCAAAAGGTGCAGGAGATCCTGACAGGAAAGCTCGAGACCTACCCAGACATCAGTTTGAGTTCAGAGGCACAGCTATAATAGGGCCAACTGAGGAAGCAAAATAGGAGGCTGGAATGGTATCCTAGACCATGCCCAGGTCAGCTAAGCCCTGAAAAGGCACTGAAATGTACTCCACTTAATAACAAATCAAGAGTAGCCAACTGGAAAAGAATCAAACCCTGGCTATTAGACAAATTGGAGGACTGGAGGACCCAAAGTAACTAGTCGTTGAGATAGAGAGATAAGAATGTAGATTCCTTGAAGAATCTACATTCTTCTGAATATATGCTGGAGGACCACACACAAGTCAATCTGGGAAAGACTTTGGGTCCAGGGAAAACCTGAATGGCAAAACCCAAAAGTGTAAAAGATGTGCCTCATACCAAACTCTGAATTTGGAAAGAATGGCAGAACTGCCAATTGGCAATTGGTATTCAGATCAAGGGAATGAGCCAAAGGATGCTCAAAACTGCATGCAGAACTAGGGACAAGGTAACCTGGAAGGTCCATAGTTGGCACCAAGATGGCATACTATGAAAGGCTGTCAGAACAAACCACACCGATCACCGAAAATGTCCCTATGGCAAGTAATGCAGAGTACACAGACATACACCTGGGCTCCCATGCCCTAGAACTCAAACCAGGAGCCCAAGAAACATGGGCACCAAATACCCCAAAAATGGAATGAAAGCTGCCAATCACAGCTGGAACATATTGCAAAGCAGCTGAATACACACCCACAAACACCCAAAACTGCAACCTCCGAGGAGAGGAGAGAAAACGGGAAAGCAAACAAAGAGAAAAATGACCAAGTGGACTCATGGAGAGAATCAAAATGGCTAGCCAGGGTATACAAAAAGTCACAAAGAAGCCCAAGACCACAATTTGTAGGAATAAAGAACCAGGGAAACCTTGAAAATGGACAAAAACCATCCAGAACTTCATGGGTAAGACAACCTGCACTGCATAAAAATGGTTAACCTATGCCAGGTTATCTATGGTGCAGGTCCCATAGGACAACATGAAAGGCAACTACAGATACTGCAACTGAACGTGGAATGACCAAACCCTACTATGGAGGCTAGGACAGAAGTAAACAGAACTTTTTTACAGCCACAAAGGACAAAAAAAAAATGACCTGGTTTGATGAAGTTATGGAGTGTTGCTATGGATGACTGCTAGTGTGTGGTAATGCTTATTTGTGATGCCATAATGTGTATTATGATGCAATGAATTGAATTATTTTTAATATACATAAAATTCTTTCACTATATTATTTACTTTCTCTTCTCAGGGTTGATGCCTCCACATCCCATGAACATTGAAAATAGGGCAATGATAATGAATGCATGCATGAATGAATAAACTAAAAAAAGTATTAAAAAGTAAAAAGAATAAAGACTACAGTCTTATTAAATTTATAATATACAACAAGAAACTAATGGGAAGGACACCACACTTAGATTTGATGCATTTGTTATTAATCCACTTTGAATGAGCAAGGGAAGGAGTAAGAGGGATGGAGGTATGTTACAATCAAAAAATATTTAAATCATTATCTACTCCACAAGTGCACACCATCAAATCAAATATTTTACTGTTTTATATATTTCAAAATATCTTAAGTTATATTTGAGCTAGAAACAAAATGAAAAATGAGGGTCTCAATTTCAGTGTTTACTTTTAAACATTTACATGTAATTGTTTAAGATTCAGATGTGTAATAATGAAATCACTCCTCTAAGGAGTATGCAAAACAATCTGAACTCTGATGTACTGCATTACATCTAACATAACCAGTTTTGAAAACCATGAACTGATAAGTTACTTTAAAATACTGTAGTATTTTAAAAATACTTAGCACATGCCAATTTCCTATTTATCGATGTGACCTTTTGACTTTTAGCTAAATGACCCAAATTCTAAATCCAACTGTAATATGGCACAATACTGTACTGGTATATTTACTTTCAGTACAGTATTTTGTGATGCTTTCTTTCCCATAGGAATTACCCATTCTTAAAGAGTGGCATAACGCAAACCTTCCCATCTCTTTTGGTACATTCATCTTTTTTTACCTGTTTTAATGAGCTTTGGACGCATTTATGAAGATACTGTAATAGTAATAATAATAATAGTACTATTATTATTTATTTTATTAAAGTTGCATAAACACAATAATAAAAATTTGGTATACTGTACAGTGAATTGGCTCAGTATTACTATAACTGACACCCATGAGGATTAGCGAGGACAAATTCTAGATTTTTGGTGTCAAAGAAAAATATTCAATACTTTAATTTCTATATTAAAAATTAAGCTATATTAAAACTTAACCTTTTCTGTGTGATTATATATATATCAATATACTGTATGCACATATGTGTTCTTTAGTTAATGCTTAAAAACAAAAAGTTACTGTATATTAATAGTGGCTAAAATAAATAAAAATAAATAATAATAAAAAAGTAAATGTATTCTTGACAAAAGACTTATTGATTTATACAAGACATCAATCTTTTCCATTCACCTGGCTGTATGGGTCTCGAGCTGTGGACCCCACATGTGAGAGGCCGAGTCTCTATCAAATGTTTACTTCCACAGAAGTGTGGATGACAATAGTTATCCTTTGTATACATATAAATCCAAAGGGTGAAAAGAATGAGGAATGTCTAAGTAACGATGTGACAAAACAGAAAGGAAAAAAGACAGAAAAATAATACTTTAAGAAAAAAGACAAAGAGAAAGTAGTACAATTTTAGTTGAAGAAACTTTTCCAAACCTCCAGATGGCACAGTAGTTACCCAAGTATCCAGCAAACCTCCCCAGATGACACAATATGTACCCAAATATCCAGCAAACCTCCCCCAGATGACACAATATGTACCCAAATATCCAGCAACCTCCCCAGATGACACTATTACCCAAATATCCAGCAAACCTCCCCAGATACACTATGTACCCAAATATCCAGCAAACTCCCAGATGGCACAGTAGTACCCAAACATTCACCAAACCCACAGATGACAGTAGGATTCCCAAAGAGTTAGCAAACCACACAGATGATGCATTTAAGATACCCAAAAAGAGAGCAAAGCCCCAAATGACACGGTAAGGTACCCAAAGAGCCAGGAAACCCCCCCAGATGACACAGTAGGGTCCCCCAGAGAGATAGCAAGGTGTTCACATTTGACCTGACCAGCAGCGGTACAGTTTTCCATGGACGACTAAGACCACTAGTCTATGCACCAAAATTGGAAAGAATCTGTCAAGATAATTCAAGTTAGAATATAAAAACTAAGACTTAANTATGCCTTCAAAACGTGAGAGAGAGAGAGAGAGAGAGTACCTCATAAATGTCATCATTGCTGTTATAATGGAAGGGGACTCCCCTTCCAAACACTAACACCTTGTCCTCCTCCCCCCCCCCCCTTCTTCACTGTCTTCCATATGCCAACAAGAGTCCACAAAAAGGTAAGATACACTTGTACAACTGTGTCCAAATGTAAGTACAGTAGTATTATGTATAAAATGTATTTTAAGTCATATTTTTGGGGGTGTGGAACGGATTAATTCAATTTACACTTACTGTATTTCTTATGGTAAAATTCGTTTCAGTTTTCAAACCTCTTTGGGAACGGATTAATTGAAAACGAAGGTACCACTGCACTTTGCAGCTTTGTGTGGTAGTAGTTTTTTCTGTCACTGCATACCACTTGTTTGGGTGGAGTGGCTTTCTTTTTAGTCGTACCCACTTTGTAGGGTGTGGCTTATCAGTGGTAACTTCTTACCCGAACAGGGAATCCCATTTAAATTTTGTCCTGTCTTGGATCTGCTTTGGATGCCCAGAGTTAAACCTCCTCCACTCTCTGCTATTGAGGAGGTTGTGTATTTGGTTATGCAGATGTGTTCCAAGTTTGTTCCTTCTCGTCGTCCCACTTCAGTTTTGGGCTGTGCTGGTTTGGTGCACTCGGCCACTTTTACTTGGACCTTCCCTAGTCCAGACTTCAAAGTGCTTGCATCCTTCAGGAGTTTTGGCTGGTTCTGACTTCAAGGTTGGCTCCTTCCATGCTGGCAACAGTGACAGTTGAGCCAGAGTTTCCTTCCGAGGTTCTGTTGTCTTCTGTTCCAGAGGGGTTTTGTTGGGATGTATTCTCCTTGTGATGGGGATATCTGTTGATCTCAGATATCTGGCAAGGAACCTGGTACTTTCCTTGGGGCCCCTCTATTCAGCTTTGTGGGGCTGGACAGGTAGGTCCAAAATGGGTCTATGGGGTCCTTTCATCCCGATATGGTTTCAAGCCTGGTCATAAGGGGGTTGTAGCTCTGCAAGTTTTTTTTTACATATCCCTGTCACTGTTTGAACTTGCAGGTGCATGTCCAGGTGCTGGTAGGTTTCTCAGATTTGTCTTTTTTATATAGATTTCTGTCATCTCATATTTTCTGACTTTTGCAAGGGTGGGTCTCCAAGGGTTCCTGCTGTAGGATTGCAACCTCACCTCTTTTTTGAGTTTGGATCCATTACTGCCTTTTGGTTGAGATTTGAGCTTTTGTCCTCTTCCTAGTTTGTGGACATTCACTTTGGGGGTTCAGAGCAGTTTCCACTGCTTCAGAATGCTTGAGTATGTGAGATGGGGTTAGTGTTGCAGGTGTTTAGGAGCTCGATTCCTCCCTGTTGGCACTTGCCCTACACTGGAATGCACATGCTTGGCTGCTACAAGTGTATTTGCCTTCAGTTTCTACTGTTCAGGTCATGAGGACCACAGAGGATGCCTCTTGTACAGGAGCCTATTTCTGTGCAGCTTTGTGGTAGTTTAGATGCTTTGGCTTTGATGCCGGGGGTGGGGTTTCTTCTACCTACAGCGAGTGCAGCAGAGGCAGTGCCTCTGTTGTATGCCCTTCTACCCTGGAAAGCAGTTAATTTCCTTCTGTGCCCCTCTTCCCTGACAGGCAGTGGTGCACTTTTTTTTACAGCTCATTTAGCATGGCAGTGAGCTTCAGTGTTTTCAGTCTTTGAGCAGAGTATTTTTGCAGTAAGAATCTGCCCATTGTGGGCAGATGTTCTTCAGGGTGTTTTGGCCTTGATGGCTCCTGGTCAAGGAAGAAATTCTGTGATGCAATTTTCTGGGGCCATAGTGCTGTCTTTGGCTTAGACTTCCTCAGTTTCTCAGTGGTGGTGTCGTTAATTTTGCAAGAGGGCTGATCATCAGGGTACTTAGCACTTGTCCTTTTGCAGTCACCCCATTGACAGTGCAGGAAGAGATAGGGGTAGGGGTTGAATGCTTTTTCATGATGCTTGGACATTTTGTGTGGTTTTGTGGGATCTTCAATGGGAGTGGTCTTCATGCTTCCTCTTGGTGTCGCAGGTCCAGGCTGGGCTATCTCTTTCCCTGCTCCCCAGAATTATTATGAAGAGATTGGATGCTTGGGTGGTTCCCCATGGGAGCCTCAATGGACCTACCACTCCTTTTTAACCTCTCAGATTAGACAGCTTCAGTCTTGTCTTACCTTCTGCAGGAGTCCCTTCAGCCAGGACTGACTGGTCTTTTAAAGCAGATGCTTGGATAATCTCATCATTTGGAACATTTATTGCCATGTTCCTCTCCATCCAAGGTACACAGACTGGCTAGGGTTTTGTGTGGTACATCTTTGCTACTGATTCAGGGTTCTTACATTTGGTTTGAATTTGAAGCCCAGGGTATTTTTTCCGGGGTTAACAAGGGCCAAGGTCTCTCATCTTCATCTTTTGGAGAACTCAACTTTGCCTAACTTAACAGCTGGCTGGTTTAGGCTCCCAGCTTGTTTGCAAGCTGAGAGATCTGGTTCTTCCCCAGTTGGTGAAGTTATTCTTTGTCAATTGGCAGATGTCTTAGTTGATTCTGCCATAGGTTCAGAGTTGGATGGGCCTCGTCTGGTATTCTTGGTTGGCATCCCTGTCTCCAACTCAAGCGAATCTGCTCTACTTTTTTTTCTGCACCCATTTTGTGAAGCATGTTGAAGTTTCCCATTCGAGGTGCAACAGGTTGTGCAGCATACCAAACTTTGGTTATATGGTTTGTCCACTGGGTTTGTCTGTAGGCGTTATGTCGTTTCCCAGGGCCACCCATTTTACTACCATCCAGACCATTGGGTTTGAACCCTGTTTGTCCATTGGCAGCTTGTTGCCACTTAACTCTTTTGGCTATTGGAGTTTGAATCATGGCACCTTCCTCCTCCATGCTTTGCCTGTTAATGGAAGCCTCGTATTTGGCCTGGAGTTTTATGACCCACATTCTCTGGGTTATCTTGAGGTTATCTTGAGTTGATTTCGGGGATTTTTTAGTGTCCCCGCGGCCCGGTCCTCGACCAGGCCTCCGCCCCCAGGAAGCAGCCTGGGACACCAGACTAACTCCCAGGTACCTATTTACTGCTAGGTAACAGGGGCATCAGGGTGAAAGAAACTCTGCCCATCGTTTCTCGCCGGTGCCCGGAATCGAACCCGGGACCACAGGATCACGTGTCCAATGTGCTGTCCGCTCGGCCGGCCAGCCCTACGTGGCCGTAGGGCTACATATGGCCCATAGAGAGAGAGTCATAAATTATTTGTTTGTCCTGCACACCGCCCCCCCCCCCCCATCCAGTGGGCAGCAGTGGATAGGTTACAATTACTTAGTTACTACCAACAGTTAGCAAACTGGGGATATTTGGCTAAAATTTCTGGTAGCAGATAATTTTGAATTAAATATTTACACATCTTTGCTACATTTGTTATAGAATTGTCACTGAATTCACATATCTTCCCGCACTCCATTACATAGTGACGGAGGGTTTGCGATTAATTTTGTTGACACCGTTTACATTTGGTCAGGTCTACATCAGCAGATAATGAGAATTCCCAGAGATACTTGTAACCAAGTCTAAGCCGAGCAGTAGTAACATCTAGGAGTCTGATGATTATATTGGATGATTCATATATATGTGTGGCTCCTCTTGCATGATAGTGTGATGATAGATTCATAGCAGTGGGTTATTATGAATGAAGTACTTGCGCATTTCTTGGGGTCCATTGATGGTGTTATCTCTGAATTCTGCAATTTTTTTCACATAACGTTACATAATGACACAAATTATGCAAATCGTTATGCTAGCAGTTTTACATTTGGTCAAAATCAGCAGATGTTACAAACTCCCGGAGGTACTCGCACATTATTGCATTAGTGGCAGTTTCTAAATGAAACAACTGGCATATGTAAAGAGTTAGTCTAACAATTGGGTGGCTCAGTGCAGTTGGTTAATCATGGTCTGGCTTGCTTTTGACTCCTTTCTTCTCATTTGGGCTTCATGATTCAGCTCCACTCCACCTGCTCCAGTGGTTCTTTGTCTGAATCACAGAGGGTTGTTTCTGTCCTTTCCATTGTAGGAATGGACTCCGTGTAGCTTGTCTTCTGGAGTCTAGGTTTGACTGTGCAGATCCAGTGTGCAATTGTTGGCATCTCATTTCCATTCCTTCACTGCAGAGTGGATGGCCTCAAACATGTCCTTCCATTGGCTTTGTGAGTCATTCAATTACCTTTGGGTGGACATCTGTGTTGACATAGAAAAAGGGCTTCCATTTTTCCAATTCCCATTCCTTGATTGCAGTTAATGCTTAGCTTAGAAATGTGTTAGGATTTCTCTTATCTTTATCCTCCAGTTTGGCTTTATCCTCTTTTCATCCTTTTCAGGCTGGAGATGTTTGCTGGCAAGCAGATCCTTTTGGCTACTTATAGCCAATTTGGCCTTAGTTTCCAGCTCTTCTAACTCGGTGTCCAAACCCATGAGTACTCCATGGCTCCACCTCTAAGAACATAAGTTGGGATGTTTCTCAATGGTTTTAGGTTCTTTGCCAATTTATGTATTTGAGCTTTCTTGGCTTTCCTCCATTTGTTTAGCTTTAGCGGGGCCAGTCTTGTAGGCATTTGTTATCAACATCATGTTGTCTCCCTTTCTTAAGTTGTATCAGGCTTTCTTTGACCACCACCACCACTACTACTACTATTGCCAGTAGTAGTAGAGAAGGCCTACTCCTTCTGAGCCAGTTTGGTCTATGGATTGGAATCTTATTTGTCCTCTTTGGTCTGGTTTCTATTTTTCAAGCGATCTTTCTCTTGGCCCACGGCTGTCAGATATTTTGTTCCTTCTCGGTGTTTGACAAGGAAATATCTTACAAACAACATGTAATTTAGGAAGGGCATGACCTGGAGAATATATATTTAAATATGAGTCTTGTGAAGAAATATGTTTGTAAATACTGTACTGGAAATAGGTTACCTGGGATGCTTTGTATTTACAGTTCTCATTGCTAACTGTAGTTCATTCCTAAGGACCTTAGCGTATCAAACAAATAATAAATTATCAAACAATTAAATATTGTATCAAATTCAATAATTAAATTAAAGATGTATCAACAAATATATAATTGAGTCGCAACATGGTTTTTAAATGGCCGTTCATGTTTAACAGATTTGTTACTTTTACTTCTAGCATAGTTGAGGCAGTTGATCGTGGTAACGGATTGTGATGTGACCTTGACTTAGCAAAGCTTTCATACAGTGCACATGAAAAGATGATTAAAAAGATAGAGGCTCCTGGATTGGGGGTGCTATATTAAGCTGGATTAGGGCATGGCTATACAAAGGAAACAGAGCGTGTTAGTATAACTGGAGTCAAGTCAGAGTGGGAAAATGTGTAAGTGGCTTTCATCAAGGCCTCTGTTTGGGTCTCTGTGTTTTTTTTTTCTTTTTTTATAAATAATCTAAATGATTTCGATTCAGGTTTGAGTAGCAACATTTGCAAATTTGCCGATGATCCGAAAACATCGGTAGGCAACATACTTAGGAGGAGGGGACCCCACTATCAATTCAAGTCTGGTCAGATAGTGGTTTTGAAATGGTCAAAGGACTGGCAGATGCAGTTTAATGATGGTAAATGTAAAGTTCTGAAGCTAGGTATCGACTTATGAGAGAAGTTACAAGATACGAGCTAGATGGTGTTGAGATTGCGAGGTCGGATTTCGAAAGGGATCATGGGAGTTATGATTAGTAGAATTTAAAACAAAGGATCAATGCATAAATCAAAAGGATCAATGCATAATTTTTAAGGCAAATAGGACACTCGGATTTATAATCGCAGCGTAAGTAACAAGAACCCTGGTGTGCTCTCAAGCTATTCTTGCTCTTGGTCGAGCCCCATTTAGATTATGCAGTTCAGTTTTGGTGCCGCCATATTATAGAAATGGATATAAATTCACTTGCACGTGTGCCAGCGTAGGATGACTAGATAATTCCCAAATTAGAAATCTTTCATTAGAAGAAAGATTAACAAAGCTTAAATTTTGCATTCACTGGAAAGGCGCAGAGATTAGGGGTGACATGATAGAGGTTCCAAGTGGATGAATGGGGACATAACAAAGGGGATATAGACATAACAAATAGGGTATTGAAAGTATCAACACAGGCCAGAAAACGCGAAACAATGGGTATAATTGGATCAGTTTAGATTTAGGAAAAGAATTGGGTAAATACTGGTTCAGTAACAGGGATTGTTGTTGCTTTGTGGAACCACTTGCCGCGTAACATTGTGGAGGTGGGGGTTCCCTCGATTGTTTCAAATATGGGTTGGACATGTATATGAGTGGGATTGGGATGGTTATAAATAGGAGCTGCCTCGTAGGGCCCAATAGGCCTTCTGCAGTTGCCCTTTGTTCTTTATGTTCATGATGTTATGTTCTTAAACAAAAACTCGCTAGTCATTAGACATTTTCAATGTTACCCATTCGTGTTAAATATGATGATCGCTGCTAATCAATTCTTCATTCTTGGTGTCGGGCACACAATTGCCCCTGATAAGGTATCTGGGCGTAATTTACACCCTCGCATGCCTGTTGTCAAGGTCAGGTTCCCCCCTTCCACCTACAAACAGCCGCCCTAAGTACTATTGGTGCAACAGAATGGCATAGGGTTTAGGGAAATTTATTCAATTGTCTATGAAGATAGTAAGGCTCCTAGGCCTGTTTTCTATGCCATCCACACCTCAAGCTATGCTCTTGTTCTCCGTACCGTCCACACCCCATCTTGCCTCTGTTCTCCATACTGTCCACACCCTACCTAGTCTATGCATACACCACACACTCCCTGTTCTTCGTACCATCCACACCCACCTAGCCTCTGTTCTCAGTACCGTCCACACCCCACACCTAGCCTTTGTTCTCCATACCGTCCACACCCACTCTAGCCTCTGTTCTCCGTACCGTCCACCACGTACCCCCACCTCGCCTTGCTTCTCTCCAATACCCGTCCACACCCCACCCTAGCCTCTGATACTCCGTAACGTCCACAACCCCACCTAGCCGCCTGTTCTCCGTACCATCCACATCCCACCTAGCCTGTTCTCCGTACCGTTCCACACCCACCTAGCCTCTGTTCTCCGTACTATCCACACCCCACCTTGCCCCTGTTCGTCTAGTACCGTCCACATCCCACCTAGCCTTTGTTCCGTATCCATCACATCTGCACCTAGCCTTCAGTTCTCTGCTACCGGTCCACACCCACCTAGCCGGTTCTCTATCTACACTCCCACACCTACCTAGCCCTCTGTTCTCCATACCATCTACACCCCACCGACCTCTGTTCTCCGTACTATCCACACCCCACCTTGCCACTGTTCTCCATACCGTCCACACCAACCTAGCCTCTGTTCTCTATACCATCCACACACTACCTAGCCTCTGTTCTCCATAGACTACCGTCCACACCCACCTAGCCTCTGTTCTCCGTGCCGTCCACACCCCATCTTGCCTCTGTTCTCCATATTGTCCACACCCTCCCTAGTCTGTTCTCTATGCCATACACACCACACCTAGCCTGTTCTCCATACCATCTACATACCCCACATAGCCTCTGTTCTCCGTACTTATTCCACACCCCTCACCTTGCCCCTATTCTCTGTACCGGTCCACACCCCACCTTGCTCTGTTCTCTGTACCCGTCCACACCCCACCATTGCCGCTGTTCTCTGTACCGTCCACACCCCACATTGCCTCGTGTTCTCTGTACCGTCCACAACCCCAGCATGCCACCTGTTCCTCTGCTACCCGTCCACACCCCACCTTGCACCTGTGACTTCCTATACCTTCCACACCAACCTCGCCTCTGTTCTCTTTATACCGTCCATCACTCCTAGCATCTTGTCTGCGTGTACCGTCCACATCCCACCTAGCCTCTGTGGCTCAGTACCGTCCACACCCCCACCTACCCTCGGATTCTCCGTACCGTCCACGACCCCCACCTAGCCTCTGTTCTCCGTACTGTCCACACCCCACCCACCCCTCTGGTCTCCCGTACCGTCCACAGACCCATCCAGCCACCTAGCCTCTTTCCCGTACCGTCCACACCCCACCTAGCTCTGGTTCTAAGTACCTCCGGCAACTCTAGTGGCTCCCCTGGGGTCCTCAGTGGGTTGTTATGACACCCACAGCTGAGTGTTGAGGCACTGTGTGTTGGGTCAAGATGGTGCTTCAGATTGGAGCTGTGACCCAGAATTTAGGTTTAATCTTTGTACTCCTCCAACATTTTGTAACTAGTTGTACAAGAAATAAGATATGTACTTATTGATTAGTACAGTATCTGTAAGATATTTGTCCTAGTATATTCCAGTTAGTGTCTTTTATATTCCTTAAATTTTAGGTATAAATAAATAACAGTAACATGTTAAATTTTATTCACTTGGTTATTCAGGACATAAATGTTAGCCCATATACTGTAGTTTAGGAGTGGTATAGCACTTTTTTTTTTTTTATAATGTGTGCTAGCCAAATTCTAACTTTTGGAATAAAAGCAATACAATTGATTATATACAAAACTGTTTTGGGTATTTATACTATCAGTATTTACCAACTAAAAACATTCAGGCAATTCAACTTATTCCACTATTAGCACATCCACCATACACAGTAATGTTTGGTATGATGATTTACAGTAATGCCAAGTACATTTCTGTCTTGAAAACAATTAAACCAAATTGTTTAAAACTTAGGATTTGTGTATTATCGAGCCATAGCAAGGGAAGAAAGTTGCTACACCAGAAGCAATAGTCAATGGAATGCTTGAAGCTTGAATGCTTGACACATAGAGTGTATAATTTTGTGTAATATACATAAACATTTAGAGATGTTTCTATTATTTCCTGCTAGCACCAGTGACACAAACATGTAGATCATAATTTATCATTAGAGAGGCTTGCAATATTGCCAGCATTCCATTATTGATCACACTTGCACTACTGTAGTGCAGTAATGATCTACAGTCACAATTGTTACACATATTGTCCAGAGTTTGATTTTCATGCCGGTTGGACTAGACAGTTGGGCATGTTTCCTTTCACCATATGCCTCTGTTACCCTAGCTCCAGTCAC
>WNGS01165751.1:28318899-28340845 GCA_020271785.1 Procambarus virginalis | reverse complement strand
ACTGTACAGTGATGACTAATATTAATCTATTGCAGCTTTATGCGATAAAATTAGGGATAAATATGTAAATAGGTACCTGGGAGTTAGGCAGCTGTTGTGGGTTGCATCCTGGAAAGATCAGTCTTTTGTCTAGGGTGACCTTAAGCCCAACAGACTATCTGTCCCCTAACATTAGAGCATCAGTATCACATACTTCCAGCACTGCTGCATACAACATTAAACAGATAAGGTGAAAATTGAATTTACAGTACTAGTGCATAAACCTAACCAGGTCACAAACATTGTGGCACTATTTTGTTTTGTTATTTATGTATACAAGAGTTCTTACGTTCTTGTAAAGCCACTAGCATGCATAGCATTTCGGGCAGGTCCTTCATCTTAATTTTCCCTGGAATACGACCCCCAAATTGCTTAACAACCAGGTACCCATTCACTGCTGATTGAACAGATACGTACAGTTAAGGATTGGCACCTAGCCAATTCTCCCCGGCCAGGATACGAACCCATGCCAAATCGCTCGCAAAGCGCGGGGTGAGTGTCTTACAACTGCACCACTATTATTAATTAAATCTTGGGAATAAATGTGATGCATTTTATAAAACTGAATATACTGTGCATAATATCTTTGTACTGTACCTGTACATTCAATGATTGATTTAATTTAAAAATAGTTATCTTGAGCAATGCCTTTTATCCATGATTGTGAAAGGGTGTCCTCATAGTTTCAATATGTCTCGGACATTCGGTAAGCAAATGATTTATTGCTACTGTAATAGGACCATGCATTTATCACTAAGGTTAATATTATTATACATAGAGTAGCCATAAGTCAACATAGATAGGCTTTAAGGTCTGCCACCTTACAATATTGATGGAAACTACTCTGCCAAACATTTGTAATAATGGAGAGTCTTGCAGTACGTATTGTCATTTTTAGATACAAAAATCAATGTGTTATACAATTAAAACTGATTGATTAGTTATCTTAAAGTGGGTTATACATTACACAAGCGTTTACCTGAGAGCCACTAACACTAGTGGTCTCAACGAGGACAGGAAGCCAGTGGCTTGTCGAAGGTCCTCCCTTTTTCCTTGATCTTTTCCAGCTATACTTTAAAGGTTAACAGAGTTTTGGCATTTTTGGCTTCGGCGGGTAGGCGGTTCCATGGGTTAATAACCCTGTGGGTGAAACAGCATCTCCTGTTCTCAGTTTTACATTGTGGCTTGTCGAGCTTGAAACCGATACACTAATCCAAATGCACCAGAGATACAATTGAATCACTACCTTCTTTTCCTTGAAGTCAAAGTACACTTGATTATTTCAAGTGTTTGGTTAGGTTTTTTTTACTGCTGTCCCTACCTGCTATGCAACTTTTATCGAGTGGTGGATTTTGACTCAAAGGTCCTTTTTTTAATCAATCTGCTGTAATGTTTCTAATTTAGTGGTTGTGGCAGGGGTTGTTATGCCCCTAAATGCAAGGTCTTGCATTTGTCAATATTAAAAAACATTTGCCAGTCTTCTGACCATTTGTGAAGTTCCTGTAGATCTCTTTGTAAGGCTTCAACATCATTATCATTTCCCACAAATCTTGTGTCATCTGCAGATTTGATGATGTGGTTTGTAATATTCTCATCTATGTCCAGGGCGCCTGACAGCTGCGTGGACAGTGCTTCGGATTTGTAGTTCTGAGGTTCCGGGTTCGATCCCCGGTGGAGGCGGAGACAAATGGGCAAAAGGTTTCTTTCACCCTGATGTCCCTGTTACCTAGCAGTAAATAGGTACATGGGAGTTACACAGCTGCTACGGCTATGACAAAAAGGGTTGGCCCCAAAATGGGCCCCTGTGGTACCCCACTTACCACATTTCTCCAATCAGATTCATTCCCATTTAGCACCACTCTTTGTTTTCTTTGTTTTAACCATTGTTTTATCTATTCTAGTATTCTTCCATTTATTCTATGTGCCTGTGTAATTTCTTTGCCAGTCTTTCATGTGATACCTTATCAAAGGCTTTAGCAAATCCATGTACCGTACTGTATACTAGACCAACCGGAAGTCCCTTGTCTGAGTAGCTGGTTACCGTTTCCAAAATATGAGGAAGTTTGTAAGGCAGGATCTATATTTTTAACAAACCCATGTTATGTTGATTTTATGAGATTGTTCACTGAAAAATGGTGAATAATTCCCTCCCTTAGGAATTTCTCCATGAGCTTGCAGATGTGTGATGTCAAGGCTGATTGGACGGTAGTTCTCTGCCAAGTTCTTTCTGCTCTTTTTAAAAATAAGGGTGACATTTGCATGTTTCCAATCTAGGGGTACTATCCCTTAGTCCAGAGACTTTGTGAAAAGTAATTTCAGTGGTAGGCATAGTTCTTCTGCCAGTTCCTTTATGACTCTGGATTGTATTCCATCCACACCTGGGGCTTTAGAATCTTTTAGTTTGCCAGTGTTCTTCCTGATTATGCCATATGTTATGATTATATTCCTAAATTCATTCTCTTCACCTCCTTGAAATATTTGTGTGGGTGATGGGATGTCGTCTAACCTTTCTAGTGTGAACACTGATGTAAAATATTAATTTAGTTAAGCAATCTTCAGTGTTTGTCTGAGGTTAGAGGGTAGATGCTTGCAGATGAGCTCTCACAATTTCCCATGGTGATTTGTGGTTGTATGTGGAATATCGTAGGGAAAGGGAGGGATTCACGGTTGACTCCCAAGCCCCCTCTTTAAGTAGAATATGAAGAGCTTTCTGAGCTCTTCATAATCTACTTGTTTCAGGTAGCAACTAGGTTGCTACCTGAAGTAAGATCCTGATGGTTTACTGGACAACATAGTGCAGAGTCAAGGCAAAGTTTTGCACCAATACAGTACGGATCTTTCCACACATCCCTTCCAAATCATAGTGGTGCAAGGAAAACCCTAAAGAATACACAATCCAGCCTGAAATGACATCTAGAAGGCTTGTTCAAATAAACTAAAAGCCCTTCCAAGCCATACTTGGCATCACAGGAACTTCCAAGTAGAAGTCTCACTAATCACTAGTTGGGTCACCAAGCTACTACCCCAGACACATTCTACTTAACATGAACACCTATAAAGCACAGGGAAAGGAAGTTCCTACATCCCAGGAAAGATCCATATCCAGACATTCAGACTCCTGCCCAAGAAAGAGATGATCAGGAAGATAGCTATCCAAGTACCAGGACATAAAATTATGGGACACCATCCAATTTTCCTAAGCTCTGATGTCAGGTCAGACCAAATGATACATGCATAGAAAGAGCCTGTGGCTGAGCTTGATCACACTATGCTGCAAGTGGAAAAACCAGTCATTAGTGCAAGGCACCATTCTTTGGAAATTCAGCAAAAGGGACTCTGTATTATAAAGCCAGAAGCTAGAAGGACTTTGCTGTGACTGCACAATGATGATGCACCAGCACAATGACTATAAAAATGAGCCAAAACAACTAAGAAGAATAAATAGCTCACTGGCCCAACTGCCTGTAGCAAGGGGCATAAGAAACATAAGAATTCTCAAATGGAGAGTCTTGAAATCAAAGTACAGTAGATAAATTTCTGCACCCTATCAAGAGACCAGGCTGGGTTCAAATGCACATGGTTGAAGTCCCTACTAAACTTAATAAAAGAACTATACTTCAAGACCAAGATTAAGGTGAAGCAGTTCTGCCAGTACAGCTCTACATGAAGAAATATTGTTTGGCCTGAGCTTCTCAGCAATAAAGATTCAAGTGAGGAATGACATAAGAGCAAAAGGCATGGAAGAAAATTGGTGCAGTACAAGATACCATTGAAAAGCCCACCAGTACACCAGATAGCAACAATAAGAGGAGGCTCTAAGGTGTTGGATGAGCAGCTATTTGACCTGCTTCCCATACAGATGGCAGTAGATCTGCAGTAAAAAGTTCACACATTAAGAACCACAGAAAGCCTGTATTAATAACACTACAAGCCAGTTTTTTGAGTTGAGAATATACAAGGGAAGAAGAGTTTGGAGCAAATGTAGAGCAGGGCTGGAAACATGGTCCACAAACACTCCAGCCTTGATAGATTGCAACTGCAATTGTGCTAGATGAGACAGAAATGTTTCCCACTGATTCCAATTGAAACAGTGCCAATGTCAGTGTGTCATTTATCTTGGACACAGATCCTGTGTCTTTGGCAGGAGCAAACATCCATTCCAAAACAGGTAGCAAGGATAAGGCTTGTTGGCCATTTAAAGTGGAGAATGGAGAGTACCCAAGCCTCACATATACCCAGAACCTGCCTCATCCTCCTCCCCTTCCCAAATAAGGTTGAAAGGTCTTCAACAATGTAAGCACTACTTTGTGAAGGATATATAGTACATAGAACTTAGAATGAGTACTGCTTGGAAGTCATTGTGATGTCAAGTAGTACAATATTTGAAATAACTGAGTTAATTTGAATGAGTTTTCTAGAGGACATTCCAGGCTGAGTAGTTATTCTTCAGCATGACCTAACATGGATGTTTTAAATGATCCATGGTGTGCCAGTGGAGGATGTCAACTTGACTGTGTATAATACTGTCCAGAAAACTAGCAGGATCTTGCCTGAGGCAGCAAAAGTTGTATTACTTAGAAATATGCAACTAAAATATGTAATGTTTGACTTAATTTTATTCACTGGAGACTGAAACATGAGTGCTGATGTGGTGCTTGAGGTAATCCTTGCGCGAGGAGCGGTAAGGACAGTGTGGACAGGAGTACGGCCTCTCTCCTGTATGAGTTCGGGTATGTCGTACAAGAAGATAATGGAAGTAGGTGGAGTAAGAACAATACTGGCACCGGTGTGTCTTGTATGTCTTCAGTCCAGATAAGTTTTTGTCACTTCTGGCTTCCATTGTACCCAAAACCTGAAAAAAAAAAAATTAGGGATCTATTGATTATCCAGCTAAGAAATATACATTCAGCAATAAGACAATTTACCAGTTATAAATATACATTTTATAAACATGGCTGCATTAAGTATATACATGTACACTTTCATAAATATGAGTGTATATTTATACACTCATTTTTATTTTATTTTATATTTATACATATAACCAGCCTTCCATGATGCATAATTGTGACATCTAGCAGAGGAGGAACTTGCATCAGGAAGTGCAACAGCAGAATGAGACTCGCCTGAGAACCTAAAACTATGACCTCTAGAACCAAATCTCTTTAGTAAACCATTTGTAATAATAATTTTGTTTTTTCAAATACCTGTAGTATATACTTACTACTAAAAGTGTTAGTATTTAAGCAAACACTTTACTGGAAAAATATGTGAACAGCAATGAAATTACTTTACAGAATCGGTTTCAATATCATTATGATGTTGGTTTCATGACTTGTCCCCGATTCAGAATTTTTATACGCTATTCCAGTAGTCAAATCACTTCTAATTTTCAAGGATTCCAGTATGGTCCAGATTTATGGGCTTTGCTGTACAGTACTTTCAATATTTGGAAATAAGAATGATAATTTTAGTGTACACTTAATGCAGGGGAATGAACAAAAATAAACCACATAGATTGCAATTTATTAAACATAACTATTTTTTACAATGGAGTAATATAATTGCTAATAAAACATACTATAGTTACATCAATATACAGTACAATATAATATATGTGTTTATACTGCAAGAGCTCAGTAATTTCGATTCTTGTACAGTATCTCAAGTCTCTGAGTAGTCTGAATGATATCAAGTTTGTGTTTTACCTTATATATTTTTTTTTTTTACTTTTTTTTTATCTCAAAAAGAAATTTGGACTGCCAAGATTTCTGCCAAACAAAAACCTGAATAAATTCAATTTTTTTTTTAACATTCCTGGTAAAATATTTTGCCAACTCGAATGGGGTGAGCCCCATATAATTCGGATTAGCAAGCATAGATGTTATTTAAAAATGTACACTTACCCCATTACAGTGAAGACCTTAGTTTATTGTACAGTATGTACATTTAATAGTCATGGCAATGTAATATAATTTTGTGCTTACAGCATTATCAATGTTACAGAAGGAAATCATAAATACAGTAATACTGTACTTATTAATACAATATACAATATAAAAGAATTCATCAAGATTGACTCTGCAGTAATGAAGCCCATTATGTTAATAAGCAGAGCTATTTCCACAAACATTTTCTAACAAAATTTATTCTTTTTTTACTTATAAATTCCATTGAAGTTTAAAATATTTTCTAAGCTAACTGTTAATGATGGCATGATGACACCTTAAATATTGAGTAGTGTTGAGTGATGCATATAACCATGAACGCCTTTACCAGTTGGTTTGCCATAGTTGGGGCCAGAAAGCCCATTAGGCTTATTGAGGTCTACATAGGCTATCTATTGAGCTGCCAAACGATGCAACCAACAATCCTCTCAATTTTGAATTTAAAAAAAAAAAAAAAAAAAAAAAACTAGAGGGGAATGTAGCAAAATCTGGATCATTGATACACTGTGTTAGGTATTTTCCATCAAATTATATACAGTATACAGTAATCTTTTTTTTTTTTGCTAATCTTGTTTTAATATTTGAACATATTACAAATATTGCATTTATATTTTTAAAATGTTTTACTGTATTAATATTGTACTGTATTATGAATTGTACAAGCAAGATTTGAGATTTCTTTGGGACTAACTGTTGAGGCATGCATAACAATAATGCATAGTTGGCTCTTGTTACTTGAGCATTTGCATGTGATGTATCATTATTTCCACGGTGAAGCCACGTTGCGCAGCAAGAGTAGTATTGGTACATCAGACAAGGGTAAGAGCAATTACCTTGCCATAGATAATACAGCCACATTGTTTAAAAAAAAATAAAAAAAAAGTGATCATTGGTGGGGAGGAAAGCAGCTAGAAGAGGAGTACTCCATGATATTGCTGCCCTTTCTGGCCTTGCTAAAGAGAGTTGGAAGTGGATCACATAGTTTGGGAATAAAATGGAGAGCAACAGTGTCAAGATAAGTAACAAAAGAATATTGAAACCACCTTGGCATGAGGATTTATATGATGGTATTTACCAATGATTTATACAGTACTGTAGCCTGGAGCTGGCTGATCGTGGAGAAGAGTTAGTATTTTGCCAAGAGAATGCGATTACATGTGGCCACTATGGACTTACACTGCAGACACTTCAAGTTCAGGGTGCCTGTGCAGGTTCAACACAGCATGACATAGTACTATAAGTGTACTTTTGCTGTCTGTTTTCAAAAGCATCCTGTGCTATAACAAGGCAAGTCAACAAATTTTTTAAATTTGTTGTGCATTATTAAAACTACTGTACTATATATAGAATCATTGTATATAATTTGTCTAAATAAGTACTGTATCACACTAAAAGAAAAAATATGATCAATATCTAAAAATTTAAAATTTCCAAAAATCTGGAGTTACTCAAATTTGGATTGGGTACAATACAATATGTATCTGATTTTGGATGTACAGTACAGTACCACTGTATTCTACTTGACTTCTGAATAATAAGATATTGTGAATTGACAATACAATATAATGTACAGAATACAATTTTATATATAAATGTATATAATATATATATAACATACACAGTAGCAGCAGCAGCAGCACCCAGACATGAGGGTGGGTGGGTGCTACAGTTTTACTTATTCAACAAGGCTCACAGGGTCTGGGCAAGCCAAGACTCGACTCACATCAGTGTAAATACCTGCTGAAGACTAAGTGAAACAAGGACTTTCTGCTCGAAATGCTGTGTGCATTAGTAGCTTTAGGCATAGTATATACAGTACTTGCTCCATACAGTATAGAAATCCAACATTCTGTTTGTAACTCACTTTGTGTGCGTGTACTTTTACCTGAAGAAACATTATTATTATTATTTTGTGACATTCCAAAAGAATCAATGGAAGAAGGCGTGTTCTTTTGGTGGGAAGTCTGAGAGGAAGGGAAAGAGTATATAGGCCAGAGTGAGGGAGAGTTGGTCTTAGTGCCACCACCAGGTGGGAAGGAGGTCGAGGGTGAGTGGAGTGAAGGGGAGGCACATAAGCCACATTTATTGTAGCCGACTTAATGGTGATGTTTCCAATTAGATGTATAGTGAGTTTGTAGTTCCACATATAAATGCAACAGCGAATTCTCATGTGTGAGAATTGTGTGACCACTGCCACTCCATGTACGTACCCCTTCCTTCCCCGGCCTTCTGTAAGGGGACTGTCTAATACCCGAAGCTACCCAAACTTACTCAAAGCTACACAAAGCTTCCTAGCATTACAGTACTTAGTAATGAATAAATATGATATATATTCATTATAATGTTGGTACTGGATGTAGACATGGAAAACATGTTATTTTTTCAGAGTAAGAATATTTTATAACGAAATTAGAGAAAAATAAGAAGCTCGTGATGTCAAAGCAAGTCGACAGTCCAAGCGACAATGTTTGCTGGCAAATGAGCCTCCTGTGCCTACCTACCCAACCTAACCAACCTACCCAAACAAACTAACCAAACAAACCAAACCTAATTTATCCAAACATAACCTAATATAACCTCTAGACAACAATATCTTGAATAATTTGTTTATCTTGGATAAGTCGCTCCACAACATTGTCGCTTGGATCGTCAACTTCCTATGGCCTCACATACCACTTAGTTTCGTCTAATTTCGTTATAAATTTNAAGTAGTTTGCTGGGTTATTTTTTTTTTTTGTTATATACCAAGTTAACCTTGAACTTCTAATTTCTAAATGTTTTTAAAACTTAGATACAGGTAAAACTACGCTTTAGCCGTGCTCGAAACGCTTTAGCAGTGCTTGAA
Source organism: Procambarus virginalis (assembly GCA_020271785.1). Classification (NCBI taxonomy): domain Eukaryota; kingdom Metazoa; phylum Arthropoda; class Malacostraca; order Decapoda; family Cambaridae; genus Procambarus; species Procambarus virginalis. Next base: position 28,332,013 of record WNGS01165751.1, on the reverse strand, counting down.
ACGCTTTAGTCGTACTTGAAAGCATACGTAATACCTTTTGAGGGCAGCTGGACCGTGAAAGAACATTTCCACACCCAAGATGTTCAGTGTGAGAGCTGGATGATCAGCAAATCCACCGTGAAATTAATCTCAGTATTATCATTCTGAATAAATTATTAACTTGTTAAATATTACCCGCGAGAAACATTATAGTTTATCAAACGGAAATATGATATATTTTGTTGAGGGAGTCTGCATACAAATGCTGAGCTGTGCTGCACCAACGGATATGTGGGTGCTGCAGTGCCTTCACGAGTGGCGGGAACCCGCACTTGCAGGAGTCCTCTTGCTTGTGGCAGACATGAGGCGCACATTAAGATGTTCTGGAGGAGGTAATGTAGGCGCCGCCTCCTACCCTCGCCAATTAGAGAGTAAATTGGTGGTTGATGCCTCGGTGTTGGGAATGTATAATTGCGTACAGTTTCTTTATTCATCGTCCAGATGACCTCGTTAAGTTGTTGACCCAGATAACGAAGGTTGTGAGCGAGTGTATAGGAGTAAGTAGTCCTAGTGTAACAGGAGTACCTGTCCCCGTAGCGCAGAGGTCTGACGCTTCGCAAGCGCTTTGGCCTGGGTTCGTATCCTAGCCGGGGAGGATTGACTGGGTGCCAATCCTTAACTGTAGCCTCTGTTCACCCAGCAGTGAATGGGCACCTGGATGTTAAACGATTTAGCGGGTCGTATTACGGTGAAAATTAGGATTAAGGACCTGCGAACCGCTGTGTGCTAGTGGCTTTTCAAGAATGTAAGAACTCTTGTATATACAAAAAAAAATGCTGGCGTCTGACCTGTGTTGTTTATCGGTACATGTTCTTATGACATGTATAGACATAAATTTGGATGGATGTAAATGGGAACTGCCTCCTATGGACTAATAGGCCTTCTGCAGTTCCTTTGTTCTTATGTTTATGTAACAAGTTCAGTAACACAAACTCGTATTAAATGTGAGATATATTGCAGCTAGTTGGTTCAGCAGTGTTGGCGTCGTCTGGAGAAGGAACCTATTGTCTTTCATTATATTTACGTTAAGAATAGCCTCCGTAGGGCCCTGCGTTGTGTGCATAAATGCTGACGTATGGGACATGGGGTACTGCAGGAGTTTGTTATTTTAGATTCAGCTACTGGGAACAAAAAGTTGCAAGTATCACGGGCTATGGTGATCCCGTAGTTGACTTACCTGGCACAGGAGCGGGGCTGTAACTGGGGTACTGCAGTATTAGTACAAGTCCTTTTCTTGGACCTCCGGGTGCTCGGCTACACACCCTCACAAGCGTGTGCCTGTAAGTACATTCGGAAATCACTTTCGTAACAAATCCATTTAGTACAAAGACCATCTTGAGAGCAAAAATGGCTATCTGAAGCCATCATTTTATAACGAGGGAGGACCGAATTCGTGTCCGTTGGGCTATAAGCCGACTGCTCTGAGAGCGAGGAGGTAGTGTGTTCCTGTTGCCTCCCAGATGGTGAGGCGCATCACCTCATTAGGCAAGGTGTTAGGTAACAAGACACATGCGGGCGAGGCGCTTATCTTGAAGGATCAAAATAGTTGCGCAGTAACGTGTCGACGAGGCGACCTTGTCTAAGAGTTCCCGTTGGCCTCTGGATTTCTCTGATGACTCTGGTTATATTGTCGATATTTAAATAATGGTTTAGTGTTGTATATACAGTAACTGTAACGACGCAGGTGAGGCTGTATTCCACAGCGTCATGGCTGAACATACAGTCAGTTGTGGAATTAGGAGATCAAACACTACAGCTAAATATAATTTATTAATTAAGACGAGAAACTTCATGAGCTAAGGTGTGAGGAGCGGGGAGGCCAGCCAGTGTGAGGGGACGCGCCCTATCGGTCTTCAGTACAGAAGCCGGCAATCATACTGAGACAGACAGAACATGCCCAGTGGAAACTATCCTAGAAAACATAATTTAGGAGGTCTGAGCAAAAGGCAAAAAGTGGTTTTGAAAATGTTATTTTATTTTACCTTGCTAACAGTAATAATTGTAAGTGATACAAAACGTATAGCAAGTAAATGCCATAATGTTTACATGATTTAACAATATGAAATTAGTAATAAACATAAATAGTAAGTTGAAACAAACGCTGTATAACAGTGGATACAATAAATGAGTGTAGGTTTCTAGTGTAAAATGGGAGTTGCCAATTACTGTCCAAAAGGAGACGATATAAGAACAACATAGGCTTAGAAGGCCCAGCTAAGGAAGTTGAGATTTGAAGTAAGTGAAGACCACAAGAATATAATAGTAAGATGGGTTACACCATGGAGGGGGGGGTACCGGCAGACCATCCCCCCTCCCATAAAAGCAGGGAAATTGATACCCGGAAGACCCTGAAAACAAGGAGGGCGGTTATGTGGGCGTTGAAAAAAAAAACAGGTGTGAATAGCGCAGAGCGGACGAGCTAACTGCAGCCCTGGGAAGGTGGTGGTGGTTTTAGATTCAGCTACTGGGAACAAAAGTTCCAAGTAGCACGGGCTATGGTGAGCCCGTAAGTGGAGGCTCTCTGGAGCCATTATCAATAGCTGACACTGGAGATCTGAGGATGGGGTCCGTGGAAGCGCCAATCCAATCCAAGAGCAGGACTGCGGATGATGGTGATTGATAAAGATCGAAGCTCTTGGGTATGATTGATTGATGAAGATTAAGGCACCCAAGAGGTAGCATAGGCATGAATAGCCCATAAGAAGCCCTTGGGTGTGGGAGTAAAGTACACCAGAGTACCAGGCAGCACAGCCACCAGAGTACCAGGCAGCACAGCCACCAGAGTACCTGGCAACACAGCCACCAGAGTACCAGGCAACACAGCCACCAGAGTACCTGGCAACACAGCCACCAGAGTACCAGGCAACACAGCCACCAGAGTACCTGGCAGCTAGCCTGTGTATGTATATACTTTAAGCTGGTGTAGGGGTCCCCCTTCAAGGTCGACTTACAGACCCTGCCAAGATACAACTCCATAGGTTGCCTAACTCCAGGATACCTATTTATGCTAGGTGAACAGAAGACTTTGCACCTTTTCCAGTTTGTTGATGTGCTTCTTAAGATATGGGCACCACACAACCGCTGCATATTCTAGCTTTGGCCTAACAAAAGTCGTGAACAGTTTCTTTAGTATATCGCCATCCATGTATATAAAAGCAATTCTGAAGTTAGAAAGCGTGGCATAGGCTCCTCGCACAATATTCTTTACGTGGTCCTCAGGTGATAGTTTTCTATCTAGAACCACCCCTAGATCTCTTTCTTTATCAGAATTCTTTAAAGATTTCTCACATAATATATAGGTTGTGTGAGGTCTATGTTCTCCTATTCCACATTCCATAACATGGCATTTATTAACATTAAATTCCATTTGCCAAGTGGAGCTCCATATACTTATTTTGTCCAGGTTATCTTGAAGGGCATGACAATCATCTAAGTTTCTTATCATTCCTATTATCTTAGCATCATCAGCAAACATGTTCATATAATTGCTGTATACCAACTGGTAGATCATTATGTAGACATTAAACATCACTGGTGCAAGAACTGAACCTGTGGTACTCCACTTGTGACATTTCTCCAGTCCGATACATTGCCTCTGATCACTGCCCTCATTTTTCTATCAGTCAGAAAATATTTCATCCATGTTAGAAGCTTACCTGTCACCCTTCCAATATTTTCCAGTTTCCAGAACAACCTCTTATGTGGAACTCTGTCGAAAGCCTTTTTTAGGTCCAGATAGATGCAGTCAACCCAACCATCTCTTTCCTGTAATATCTCTGTTGCTCTGTTGGCTCGATCATAGAAACTGAGTAAATTCGATACACAGGATCTTCCAGATCGAAAACCATACTGTTTGTCTGATATTATATCATTTCTCTCCAGGTGTTCTACCCATTAGTTTTAATTATTTTTTCCAATATTTTGACTATTACACTTGTCAATGATACCGGTCTATAATTAAGGGAGTCTTCCCTGCTTCCACTTTTGTAGATTGGAACTATGTTAGTCTTTTTCCACAAATCAGCTACAACTCCTGTAAACAGGAATGCCTGAAAAATCAGTTGAAGTGGAATGCTGAGCTCAGGTGCACATGCTCTCAGAACCCATGGTGAAACTACATCTGGACCAACTGCTTTGTTCTTATTTAGCTCCTTGAGCATTTTTTCCACTTCGTCTCTAGACACCTCTATGTGCTCTATGTTGTTCTCTGGAGTTCTTATTGTATCTGGTTCCCTGAAGATTTCATTTTGTACAAACACACTTTGGAATTTTTCGTTTAATGTTTCAAACATTTCCTTTTCATTTTCCGTGAATCTATTTCCATTTTCAACCTCTGAATATTATCCTTTACCTGTAATTTGTTGTTTATGAATTTATAGAATAGACCTGGTTCTGTTTTACATTTGTCTGCAATCCTTTTTTCAAAATTTCTTTCTGCCCCTCTCCTCACTGCCGTGTAGTTGTTTCTCGCATCGCTGATATGTTTGGGGGTTTGGCCTCTTCCTGTATTGATTCCATTTTTGTGTCTTTGGTCTCTGGCCCTATCGCAATTCGGTTGAACCAATCCTGTTTCCTAGTTCTGCATCTCTGTTTGGTATAAAAATTTTTGTGCCTTTATCATATATTTCACAAACTTGACATACATCTCATTCACTTCCTGCCTAGCAACAAGTCTGTCCAATTATACTCACTAAAAATTTTTGTAAGGGTTGCCATAATGTGTGTGTGTGTGTGTGGTGTGTGTGTGTGTGGTGTGTGTGTGTGTGTGTGTGTGTGTGTGTGCGCGGCGCGCGTGTGCACGCACGTGGTTACTGTGTGTGTGTACAAATAGGGTGTGTGTGTATATATGGCGTGTGTACATGTGCGAAGGCTAAACCATGTACGGTATGTCTACATTAGTGTTTACATAAATTTAACCCTGCAGCCCAAGCACATGTTTACAATGAAAACTTTTAATTTAAAATTAAACTGGAACCATAATTAACTTGGAGCTGAGCGGACCTGTATCTAAACCCCTCTCCCTCCTCCTCATCCCCCTAGTATATATAGCAAGTGGTTATATTTTAACAATATAGAATCCGTTAAAAATGAAGTAAACTGCAAGATGCCGTCGGGTTGTTAAGTTAAAAAATCTCTCGCTGAAGACTCGTAAATTTGGCATTCGTAAATATTAAGAAGAGGGAAAAACATCAACCCGGATGCACTTGTAACATCGTAGCACGCTACCAGCCCTTGATATGCAGTACAAGTCACGTTGACAACCTTTTTCCTGACATTTAGGGATCTGTTTTAATCAAACCAACAAATAGTCTATTTATGTATGACCAATAGTTGCTATAAGTACTATCATTTTGGATCAATTGTTGGCTAGATAGTGTTGTCAGCATGTATCAAGATGCGAGTGCCTTATAGCGTGCCTTGTATCTGGTATAACAATATTATTATCTGCACCACCTGTCCAGTTCCACATAAATTCAGCCTTGGTATAAGTCCTGCAAACTGTGTCGAATGTGTACAGGATTCATTTTTTTTTTGGCCTTGCAAGGCTACTGGATCGGGGGTCACGAAGCTTGGACAGCCCACAATTTAGACATGTTAAACATTTCTCTTGTATCATCTTGGACCAGGACGACAGCCCATGGAAAAAAATATGTGCATATGTTTTGCCATGTAATACTTTAATAAATACAGTACAGTGTTATTATTATTATTATTATTTATTATTATTATTATTATTGTTGTTGTAAATGGAGGAATTAGTGATTCTATACATAGGTATTTGTATTTTTTCGTTATTTTTTCAGTAAACTCGTTAGTTCTGGCTTATGTACTTAGCTATCACTGACTACGGGGTAGTGAGGTCTAGCTATGCCCTGCCTAGTAGCCTTGTTGTACCCGTGTGTTAAAGCTTCACTATTCTAACGTTCAATATTTATGTCTAACCTTTCCTTAAAGGTGTGAACGGAGGTGGCTTCCACAATTTCCTCTTTTGGTGCATTTCACCAGTAGACCGACAGGCGACGAGTATTTTCCTTACGTTTCTTACTCATTTGAATTTCCAGTTTCCACTTGTAATCTTGTCTTACTTTCCTCTAAACTTAGAGGCTGTTCTTATCCATCTTGTCTATTTCCCCACAGTATCTTTGTACATTGTTATCGTATCTCCCTATTTCTTCTGTCCTCCAAAGTTGTGAGGTCCAGCTCATTCAGTCTATCCTCTTAATTTAACCTTCTGAGCTCTGACAGTAATCTAGTTGCAAACCTCTGCACTATTTTAATTTTAGGTTTGTTTCACAAGATATGGTTTCCAAGCCGGCGCTCTATATTCTAGCATTGGTCCAACAAAAGCTATGCAGATTATCTTAAAAGCGTCGTGATTTAGGTTTCTAAACGACGTTCTAATGTTTGCCATCGTCCCATATGTTGCCTATGTCACCCTGCCTATGTGTTCCTCTGGTGATGATGAAGATTAAGCCACGGGCATCAATACCCCGTAAATACCTCTGGTGTTAATGATGGAATTATATCCTCTCAGATCTCTCTTGATTCCTGCAATTACCTTCCATTAATGGTGTAGACGCCCTTTGGTATTATTTCTCCCTTTTCTATTTTCATTGCCTTACACTTATAGGGATTGAACTCCAGCAACCATTTGTTTGTCCACTTCTGGAGTGGACAAACTCCAAACTCAAGGTCTTCCTGTACCATTCTGCAGTCCTCTGTTTTGTACATTCATCATTATCTTGACATCGTTCGCAAACATTGGCATTTACTAGATCACGCCCTCGTTCAGTTACAAAGTTTATTCTCTAGGTGCTCCACTATCCTCAACTGATTTCTCTCTAGCACTTTACAATGTTGTTATTGATTCAGCTACTCGGAACAAGTTCCAAGTAGCACGGGCTATGGTGAGCCCGTAACTTACCTGGCACAGGAGCAGGGCAAGAAGCACGGGCTATGGGTAGCCTCGTGGACAGGAGATGTCTCCCGTGCACTTTACAAGGAATACTTACAAATTATACTGGTCTGTAATTTAGTGCCTCCAGTCTGTCCGCATTCTTGAGTATTGGGATTACATTTGCCTTTTTCCAGCATTCGGGAAAAAATCTTGTTTTAATGTTATTAAAAACATCAGTTAGCGGGTGACATAGCATCTCCGCAGCCTCCATCAGTAGCCATGGTGACATTGCTGCCTCTATAACCTTCAGGTGTTTGTTTAACCTCTTCCACTGTGACTGTCATATAGTGTTTCCTCTGGCCTTTCATCACTCGACTCTGGTCTCCACATTCCTTCCAATGTTAAGACCTCTTGAAATTACCTGTTTCGGTCTATATTCACAATGGTCTCCTTGTCATGTAGATTAATTTATTTTATTATTATTATTATTATTTACTCCTATTAAGGGTATTATTGTTATTCCCTTCATGACTGCCTTGTTTATCGCCAGCAGTTAACATAATCTTGCGTTCCATAAACTAATCCTGAACCAGTTATGTGCTCTGTAACCATTTGTTCCCTTTACCACTCGCAGGATGAGTTTGTGATGCATAATAAATTATCTAAATTCATACTAATCCACTTACATTAACTTTCACAGCCCAAATGCCATCATAAAAAAGTTAAAAAGTTAAGAACTTAACCTGGCCAGGCAATCGTAGGCCTATTATAGAACATATGTGCAAGACGAGTTTTTAACTATCTATTTGGTGTAGAAGGCTGTCTGGTGGTGTAGAACGGGCCACTACAAATAACCAATTGGAGGTGGCTTCTTTATATTCAGGTCGGGAAATGGAAATTGGCGCACGGAGTTAGACTGTGGTTATGAGGTGCGATAAGAGGCGCTGGCCAAGGCCGCCAGCCTGGATGTCCTCCAGGGCGGGTTTCCTGCCTTCCAGTTTGCTGAGCGTGGGTACCGTGGGGTGGGAGAGAGAGGCGAAGGTAACATTCTAAACCCCCTCATAACTTCACCCCACTGCTTGTCAGCACTGCCAGCAATATGTAGGTGGATTGCGGAAACAAGATAAGGGAGTGTTCATTTATGTTAGAAACAACTTGCGTGTATAGTAAAGTGTCTTGTTCCTCGATTTCACCATCTTTACGTGACCACCATTTCGTTGAACATAAGAACATAAGAACATAAGAACAAAGGCAGCTGCAGAAGGCCTATTGGCCCATACGAGGCAGCTCCTATTTATAACCACCCAATCCCACTCATATACATGTCCAACCCGCGCTTGAAACAATCGAGGGACCCCACCTCCACAATGTTACGCGGCAATTGGTTCCACAAATCAACAACCCTGTTACTGAACCAGTATTTACCCAAGTCTTTCCTAAATCTAAACTTATCCAATTTATACCCATTGTTTCGCGTTCTGTCCTGTGTTGATACTTTCAATACCCTATTAATATCCCCTTTGTTATGTCCATTCATCCACTTGTAAACCTCTATCATGTCACCCCTAACTCTTCGCCTTTCCAGTGAATGCAAATTAAGCTTTGTTAATCTTTCTTCATATGAAAGATTTCTAATTTGGGGAATTAACTTAGTCATCCTACGCTGGACACGTTCAAGTGAATTTATATCCATTCTATAATATGGCGACCAAAACTGAACTGCATAATCTAAATGGGGCCTAACCAGAGCAAGATATAGCTTGAGAACCACACCAGGTGTCTTGTTACTTACGCTGCGATTAATAAATCCGAGTGTCCTATTTGCCTTATTACGAACATTTATGCATTGATCCTTTTGTTTTAAATTCTTACTAATTATAACTCCCAGATCCCTTTCGCAATCCGACTTCGCAATCTCAACACCATCTAGCTCGTATCTTGTAACTCTATCATCATTACCTAGCTCAGAACTTTACATTTATCAGCATTAAACTGCATCTGCCAGTCCTTTGACCATTTCAAAACCCTATCTAGATCAACTTGAAGTGATAGTGAGTCCTCCTCCGAATTAATTTCCCTACCGATTTTCGTATCATCGGCAAATTTGCAAATGTTGCTACTCAAACCTGAATCTAAATCATTTATATATATTATAAACAACAGAGGTCCCAAGACAGAGCCTTGAGGCACTCCACTTACAACATTTTCCCACTCTGACTTGACTCCATTTATACTAACTCTCTGTTTCCTTTGGTATAGCCATGCCCTAATCCAGCTTAATATAGCACCCCCAATACCATGAGCCTCTATCTTTTTAATCAGTCTTTCATGTGGCACTGTATCGAAAGCTTTGCTAAAGTCAAGGTACACAACATCACAATCCTTACCACTATCAACTGCCTCAACTATGCTAGAATAAAAAGATAACAAATTTGTTAAACATGAACGGCCATTTATAAAACCATGTTGCGACTCAATTATTAATTTATGTTTTTCAAGATGAAGACGAATTTTATTTGCTATTATAGATTCGAGTAACTTTCCCACAATAGACGTTAGCTAATTGGTCGATAGTTAGACGCAAGTGATCTATCTCCTTTCTTAAAAACTGGTATCACATTAGCAACTTTCCAAAACTCTGGCACTGTGCCTGACTCTATTGATTTATTAAATATGATTGACAGTGGGTCACAAAGCTCCTCTTTGCATTCTTTCAGCACTCTGGCAAACACTTCATCCGGCCCTGGGGATTTGTTTGGTTTGAGTTTTACTATTTGTTTAATAACATCCTCCCTGGTAACTGCTAAACTCGTCAACCTGTCCTCGTCCCCACCCACATAGACTTGTTGGGCTGAAGGCATATTGTTAAGTTCCTCTTTAGTAAATACAGATACAAAATATTTATTAAAAATACTACTCATCTCTTCATCACTATCTGTTATTTGACCTGTCTCAGTTTTTAATGGACCTATCCTTTCCCTAGTCTTAGTTCGATATAACTGAAAAAACCCTTTAGGATTTGTCTTTGCTTGCCCTGCTATACGAACTTCATAGTTTCTTTTTGCTTTCCTTATCTCTTTTTAACATTTCTAACTAGTTGTACGAATTCCTGTTCTAAAGTGACCTCCCCATTTTTAATCCTCTTGTACCAAGCTCTCTTTTTACCTATAAGATTCTTCAAATTCTTTGTTATCCACTTTGGGTCATTAGTAATCGATCTATTCAATTTGTGTGGTATACTACGTTCCTGTGCTTTGTTTAGAATATTCTTAAATACGTTATAAATTGAATCTACATCGAAATCCCCATTTACATCACCCATCGCTGGGTTCATGTCTCGCTCCAAGACCGGCCCCCACCCCATACCCAAGACTTTCCAATCAATTTGACCCAAAAAATTTCTTAGGCTATTAAAATCAGCTTTTCGAAAATCTGGCACTTTAACAGAATTTTCTCCTACAGGTCTATTCCATTCTATGCCAAATCTGATTTCTTTGTGATCACTGTTCCCTAGCTCACTCCCTATTTCGATGTCATTAATTTGTGTTTCCCTGTTAGTTAACACTAAATCTAAAATATTATTTTCCCGTGTTGGTTCCTTAATGTGTTGCGTAAGAAAGCAATCGTCAATTAATTCTAGAAAATCTTCTGCTTCACTATTCCCTGTTTTGTTCAACCAGTTTATTCCACTCAAATTAAAGTCACCCATGACATAAATACTGTTAGATCTAGATGCCCTAGATATTTCATCCCATAGATGCTTTGCTTCCATTCTGTCTAAATTTGGTGGCCTATATATAACTCCAATTATAATATTATTTGCTTTTTCGTTTAATTCTATCCAAATAGTTTCTGTGTGTGGCTCAGTTTTGATTCCCTCTTTGAGACTACATTTCAAATTGTCCCTAACGTATATGGCTACTCCACCACCTCGTCTAATATATCTATCTGTGTGAAATAGTTTAAATCCATTTATTTGATATTCGGCTAATAGTTCTCTATTATCAACATTCATCCACGTTTCGGTAAGTGCAATAATATCTATTTTTTCTGTGCAGACAAGAGCATTTAATTCGTTAATTTTATTTCTTAGACTTCTACTGTTTGTGTAATATACTCTAAGTGAATTGTTATTTTGAGGCCCTTCTCTTTCCCTGATCATTTTGCCAATTCCTTTCTCCCGCAAACACATACTTTTATTACATCCTTCCTCCAGGAAGGATGTAATGACTACTAGTTGCAGCTTCATTGCAACTAGTAGTCATTCCCTAGCGACATTAGAGTATCAAACAAACAAAAACTCGCTAGTCATTAGACATTTTCAATGTTACCTTCGTGTTAAATATGATGATCGCTGCTAATCAATTCTTCATTCTTGGTGTCGGGCACAATTGCCCCTGATAAGGTATCTGGGCGTAATTTACACACCCGCATTCTGTTGTCAAGGTCAGGTTCCCCCCTCTCACCTACAACAGCCGTCTAAGTACTATTTGGTGAACAATGGCATAGGGTTTAGGGAAATTTATCAAATGTCTATGAAGATAGTAAGGTCCTAGCCTTGTTTTCTATGCCATCCACACCCCACCTAGCCTCTGTTCTCCGTACCGTCCACACCCCATCTTGCCTCTGTTCTCCATACTGTCCACACCCTACCTAGTCTATGCCATACACACCACACCTAGCCTGTTCTTCGTACCATCCACATCCACCTAGCCTCTGTTCTCCGTACCGTCCACACCCCACCTAGCCTCTGTTCTCCATACCGTCCACACCCACCTAGCCTCTGTTCTCCGTACCGTCCACACGTACCCCACCTAGCCTCTGTTCTCCATACCGTCCACACCCACCTAGCCTCTGTTCTCCATACCGTCCACACCCCACCTAGCCTCTGTTCTCCGTACCATCCACATCCCACCTAGCCTGTTCTCCGTACCGTCCACACCCACCTAGCCTCTGTTCTCCGTACTGTCCACACCCCACCTTGCCCCTGTTCTCTGTACCGTCCACATCCCACCTAGCCTTTGTTCTCCGTACCATCCACATCTCACCTAGCCTGTTCTCTGTACCGTCCACACCCACCTAGCCTGTTCTCTATACCATCCACACACTACCTAGCCTCTGTTCTCCATACCATTACACCCCACCTAGCCTCTGTTCTCCGTACTATCCACACCTCACCTTGCCCCTATTCTCTGTACCGTCCACACCCCACCTTGCCTCTGTTCTCTGTACCGTCCACACCCCACCTTGCCTCTGTTCTCTGTACCGTCCACACCCCACCTTGCCCCTGTTCTCCATACCGTCCACACCAACCTAGCCTCTGTTCTCTATACCATCCACACACTACCTAGCCTCTGTTCTCTGTACCGTCCACATCCCACCTAGCCTCTGTTCTCCGTGCCGTCCACACCCCATCTTGCCTCTGTTCTCCATATTGTCCACACCCTACTAGTCTGTTCTCTATGCCATACACACCACACCTAGCCTGTTCTCCATATCATCTACACCCCACCTAGCCTCTGTTCTCCGTACTATCCACACCTCACCTTGCCCTATTCTCTGTACCGTCCACACCCCACCTTGCCCCTGTTCTCTGTACCGTCCACACCCCACCTTGCCCCTGTTCTCCATACCGTCCACACCACCTAGCCTCTGTTCTCTATACCGTCCACACACTACCTAGCCTCTGTTCTCTGTACCGTCCACATCCCACCTAGCCTCTGTTCTCAGTACCGTCCACACCCCACCTACCCTCTGTTCTCCGTACTGTCCACACCCCACCCACCCTCTGTTCTCCGTACCGTCCACACCCCACCTAGCCTCTGTTCTCCGTACCGTCCACACCCCACCTAGCCTCTGTTCTCAGTACCGACAACTCTATGGGCTCCCTGGGGTCCTCAGTGGGTTGTTATGACACCCACAGCTGAGTGTTGAGGCACTGTGGTGGTTTCAAGATGTGCTTCAGATGGAGCTGTTGACCCAGAATTTAGGTTTTAATCTTTGTACTCTCCAACATTTGTAACTAGTTGTACAAGAAATAAGATATGTACTTATTTATATGTACAGTATCTGTAAGATATTGTACTGTATATTCAGTTAGTGTCTTTTATCATTAAATTTTAGGTATAAATAAATAACAGTAACATGTTAAATTTTATTCACTTGGTTATCAGGACA
>WNGS01165751.1:28300270-28317109 GCA_020271785.1 Procambarus virginalis | reverse complement strand
ATCTGTTAATGTGTATGCAGCAGTGCTGGAAGTATGTGATACTGATGCTCTAATGTTAGGGGACAGATAGTCTGTTGGGCTTAAGGTCACCCTAGACAAAGACTGATCTTTTCCAGGATGCAACCCACAACAGCTGCCTAACTCCCAGGTACCTATTGACTGCTAGGTGAACGAGGCACTAGGTGAAAGGAAACATGCCCAAATGTCTAGTCCACTGCCATGAAAATCAACTCTGGACAATATGGTTAAAATTGACTGTAATCATTACTGCACTACAGTGGTGCAAGTGTGATCAATAATGTATGCTGGCAATATTGCAAGCCTCTCTAATGATAAATTATGATCTACATGTTTGTGTCACTGGTGCTAGCAGGAAATAATAGAAACATCTCTAAATGTTTATGTATATTACACAAAATTATACTTTTGTGTCAAGCATTCAAAGCTTCAAGCTTCAATACTCTTGCTTCTGGTGTAGCAACTCTTCCCTTGCTATGGCTCTATAATACACAAATCTAAGTTTAACAAGTGGTTAATGTTTTCAAGAAATGTACTTGGCATTAACTGTAAAATCATATATCCAAAATTACTGATGGATGTGCTAATAGTGGATAAGTTTATGCTGAATGTTTTTAGTTGTTAAATACTGTAGTATAAATACCAAAACAGTTTTTGTATATAATCAATTGTATTCTTTTATTACCAAATTAGAATTTGGCTATACATTATAAAAAAAAAAAAAAGTTCTATACACTCCAACTACAGTATATGGGCTAACATTTAAAATCCACCGTGAAATTAATCTCAGTATTATCATTCTGAATAAATTATTAACTTGTTAAATATTACCCGCGAGAAACATTATAGTTTATCAAACGGAAATATGATATATTTTGTTGAGGGAGTCTGCATACAAATGCTGAGCTGTGCTGCACCAACGGATATGTGGGTGCTGCAGTGCCTTCACGAGTGGCGGGAACCCGCACTTGCAGGAGTCCTCTTGCTTGTGGCAGACATGAGGCGCACATTAAGATGTTCTGGAGGAGGTAATGTAGGCGCCGCCTCCTACCCTCGCCAATTAGAGAGTAAATTGGTGGTTGATGCCTCGGTGTTGGGAATGTATAATTGCGTACAGTTTCTTTATTCATCGTCCAGATGACCTCGTTAAGTTGTTGACCCAGATAACGAAGGTTGTGAGCGAGTGTATAGGAGTAAGTAGTCCTAGTGTAACAGGAGTACCTGTCCCCGTAGCGCAGAGGTCTGACGCTTCGCAAGCGCTTTGGCCTGGGTTCGTATCCTAGCCGGGGAGGATTGACTGGGTGCCAATCCTTAACTGTAGCCTCTGTTCACCCAGCAGTGAATGGGCACCTGGATGTTAAACGATTTAGCGGGTCGTATTACAGTGAAAATTAGGATTAAGGACCTGCGAACCGCTGTGTGCTAGTGGCTTTTCAAGAATGTAAGAACTCTTGTATATACAAAAAAAAAATGCTTGCGTCTGACCTGTGTTGTTTATCGGTACATGTTCTTATGACATGTATAGACATCAATTTGGATGGATGTAAATGGGAACTGCCTTCTATGGACTAATAGGCCTTCTGCAGTTTCCTTTGTTCTTATGTTTATGTAACAAGTTCAGTAACACAAACTCGTATTAAAATGTGAGATATATTGCAGCTAGTTGGTTCACCAGTGTTGGCGTCGTCTGGAGAAGGAACCTATTGTCTTTCATTATATTTACGTTAAGAATAGCCTCCATAGGGCCCTGCGTTGTGTGCATAAATGCTGACGTATGGGACATGGGGTACTGCAGGAGTTTGTTATTTTAGATTCAGCTACTGGGAACAAAAAGTTGCAAGTATCACGGGCTATGGTGATCCCGTAGTGGACTTACCTGGCACAGGAGCGGGGCTGTAACTGGGGTACTGCAGTATTAGTACAAGTCCTTTGCTTGGACCTCCGGGTGCTCGGCTACACACCCTCACAAGCGTGTGCCTGTAAGTACATTCGGAAATCACTTTCGTAACAAATCCATTTAGTACAAAGACCATCTTGAGAGCAAAAATGGCTATCTGAAGCCATCATTTTATAATGAGGGAGGACCGAATTCGTGTCCGTTGGGCTATAAGCCGACTGCTCTGAGAGCGAGGAGGTAGTGTGTTCCTGTTGCCTCCCAGATGGTGAGGCGCATCACCTCATTAGGCAAGGTGTTAGGTAACAAGACACATGCGGGCGAGACGCTTATCTTGAAGGATCAAAATAGTTGCGCAGTAACGTGTCGACGAGGCGACCTTGTCTAAGAGTTCCCGTTGGCCTCTGGATTTCTCTGATGACTCTGGTTATATTGTCGATATTTAAATAATGGTTTAGTGTTGTATATACAGTAACTCTAACGACGCAGGTGAGGCTGTATTCCACAGCGTCATGGCTGGTGGCTGAACATACAGTCAGTTGTGGAATTAGGAGATCAAACACTACAGCTAAATATAATTTATTAATTAAGACGAGAAACTTCATGAGCTAAGGTGTGAGGAGCGGGGAGGCCAGCCAGTGTGAGGGGGACGCACCCTATCGGTCTTCAGTACAGAAGCCGGCAATCATACTGAGACAGACAGAACATGCCCAGTGGAAACTATCCTAGAAAACATAATTTAGGAGGTCTGAGCAAAAGGCAAAAAGTGGTTTTGAAAATGTTATTTTATTTTACCTTGCTAACAGTAATAATTGTAAGTGATACAAAACGTGTAGCAAGTAAATGCCATAATGTTTACATGATTTAACAATATGAAATTAGTAATAAACATAAATAGTAAGTTGAAACAAACGCTGTATAACAGTGGATACAATAAATGAGTGTAGGCTTCTAGTGTAAAATGGGAGTTGCCAATTACTGTCCAAAAGGAGACGATATAAGAACAACATAGGCTTAAAAGGCCAAGCTAAGGAAGTTGAGATTTGAAGTAAGTGAAGACCACAAGAGATATAATAGTAAGATGGGTTACAACATGGGGGGGGGGTACCGGCAGACCATCCCCCCTCCCATAAAAGCAGGGAAATTGATACCCGGAAGACCCTGAAAACAAGGAGGGCGGTTATGTGGGCGTTGAAAAAAAAAACAGGTGTGAATAGCGCAGAGCGGACGAGCTAACTGCAGCCCTGGGAAGGTGGTGGTGGTTTTAGATTCAGCTACTGGGAACAAAAAGTTCCAAGTAGCACGGGCTATGGTGAGCCCGTAAGTGGAGGCTCTCTGGAGCCATTATCAATAGCTGACACTGGAGATCTGAGGATGGGGTCCGTGGAAGCGCCAATCCAATCCAAGAGCAGGACTGCGGATGATGGTGATTGATAAAGATCGAAGCTCTTGGGTATGATTGATTGATGAAGATTAAGGCACCCAAGAGGTAGCATAGGCATGAATAGCGCATAAGAAGCCCTTGGGTGTGGGAGTACAAGTACACCAGAGTACCAGGCAGCACAGCCACCAGAGTACCAGGCAGCACAGCCACCAGAGTACCTGGCAACACAGCCACCAGAGTACCAGGCAACACAGCCACCAGAGTACCTGGCAACACAGCCACCAGAGTACCAGGCAACACAGCCACCAGAGTACCTGGCAACACAGCCACCAGAGTACCAGGCAGCACAGCCACCAGAGTACCTGGCAACACAGCCACCAGAGTACCAGGCAGCACAGCCACCAGAGTACCTGGCAACACAGCCACCAGAGTACCAGGCAACACAGCCACCAGAGTACCTGGCAACACAGCCACCAGAGTACCAGGCAACACAGCCACCAGAGTACCTGGCAACACAGCCACCAGAGTACCAGGCAACACAGCCACCAGAGTACCAGGCAACACAGCCACCAGAGTACCAGGCAACACAGCCACCAGAGTACCTGGCAACACAGCCACCAGAGTACCAGGCAACACAGCCACCAGAGTACCTGGCAACACAGCCACCAGAGTACCAGGCAGCACAGCCACCAGAGTACCTGGCAACACAGCCACCAGAGTACCAGGCAGCACAGCCACCAGAGTACCTGGCAACACAGCCACCAGAGTACCTGGCAACACAGCCACCAGAGTACCAGGCAACACAGCCACCAGAGTACCTGGCAACACAGCCACCAGAGTACCTGGCAACACAGCCACCAGAGTACCTGGCAACACAGCCACCAGAGTACCAGGCAACACAGCCACCAGAGTACCTGGCAACACAGCCACCAGAGTACCAGGCAACACAGCCACCAGAGTACCTGGCAACACAGCCACCAGAGTACCAGGCAACACAGCCACCAGAGTACCTGGCAACACAGCCACCAGAGTACCAGGCAACACAGCCACCAGAGTACCTGGCAACACAGCCACCAGAGTACCAGGCAACACAGCCACCAGAGTACCAGGCAACACAGCCACCAGAGTACCTGGCAACACAGCCACCAGAGTACCAGGCAACACAGCCACCAGAGTACCTGGCAGCTAGCCTGTGTATGTATATACTTTAAGCTGGTGTAGGGGTCCCCCTTCAAGGTCGACTTACAGACCCTGCCAAGATACAACTCCATAGGTTGCCTAACTCCAGGATACCTATTTATGCTAGGTGAACAGAAGACTTTGCACCTTTTCCAGTTTGTTGATGTGCTTCTTAAGATATGGGCACCACACAACCGCTGCATATTCTAGCTTTGGCCTAACAAAAGTCGTGAACAGTTTCTTTAGTATATCGCCATCCATGTATTTAAAAGCAATTCTGAAGTTAGAAAGCGTGGCATAGGCTCCTCGCACAATATTCTTTACGTGGTCCTCAGGTGATAGTTTTCTATCTAGAACCACCCCTAGATCTCTTTCTTTATCAGAATTCTTTAAAGATTTCTCACATAATATATAGGTTATATATATAGAGGAACATAGACCTCAGGTTGTGTGAGGTCTATGTTCTCCTATTCCACATTCCATAACATGGCATTTATTAACATTAAATTCCATTTGCCAAGTGGAGCTCCATATACTTATTTTGTCCAGGTCATCTTGAAGGGCATGACAATCATCTAAGTTTCTTATCATTCCTATTATCTTAGCATCATCAGCAAACATGTTCATATAATTGCTGTATACCAACTGGTAGATCATTTATGTAGACAATAAACATCACTGGTGCAAGAACTGAACCCTGTGGTACTCCACTTGTGACATTTCTCCAGTCCGATACATTGCCTCTGATCACTGCCCTCATTTTTCTATCAGTCAGAAAATATTTCATCCATGTTAGAAGCTTACCTGTCACCCTTCCAATATTTTCCAGTTTCCAGAACAACCTCTTATGTGGAACTCTGTCGAAAGCCTTTTTAGGTCCAGATAGATGCAGTCAACCCAACCATCTCTTTCCTGTAATATCTCTGTTGCTCTGTTGGCTCGATCATAGAAACTGAGTAAATTCGATACACAGGATCTTCCAGATCGAAAACCATACTGTTTGTCTGATATTATATCATTTCTCTCCAGGTGTTCTACCCATTTAGTTTTAATTATTTTTTCCAATATTTTGACTATTACACTTGTCAATGATACCGGTCTATAATTAAGGGAGTCTTCCCTGCTTCCACTTTTGTAGATTGGAACTATGTTAGCCTTTTTCCACAAATCAGCTACAACTCCTGTAAACAGGGATGCCTGAAAAATCAGTTGAAGTGGAATGCTGAGCTCAGGTGCACATTCTCTCAGAACCCATGGTGAAACTACATCTGGACCAACTGCTTTGTTCTTATTTAGCTCCTTGAGCATTTTTTCCACTTCGTCTCTAGACACCTCTATGTGCTCTATGTTGTTCTCTGGAATTCTTATTGTATCTGGTTCCCTGAAGATTTCATTTTGTACAAACACACTTTGGAATTTTCGTTTAATGTTTCAAACATTTCCTTTTCATTTTCCGTGAATCTATTTCCCATTTTCAACCTCTGAATATTATCCTTTACCTGTAATTTGTTGTTTATGAATTTATAGAATAGACCTGGTTCTGTTTTACATTTGTCTGCAATCCTTTTTCAAAATTTCTTTCTGCCCTCTCCTCACTGCCGTGTAGTTGTTTCTCGCATCGCTGATATGTTGGGGGTTTGGCCTCTTCCTGTATTGATTCCATTTTTGTGTCTTTTGGTCTCTGGCCCTCTCGCAATTTCGGTTGAACCAATCCTGTTTCCTAGTTCTGCATCTCTGTTTTGGTATAAAAATTTTTGTGCCTTTATCATATATTTCACAAAACTTGACATACATCTCATTCACTTCCTTGCCTAGCAACAAGTCTGTCCAATTATACTCACTAAAAATTTTTGTAAGGGTTGCCATAGTGTGTGTGTGTGTGTGTACTCACCTATATGTACTCACCTATATGTGTCTGCAGGATCGAGCATTGACTCTTGGATCCCGCCTTTCGAGCATCAGTTGTTTACAGCAATGACTCCTGTCCCATTTCCCTATCATACCTGGTTTTAAAATTATGAATAGTATTTGCTTCCACAACCTGTTCCTTGAGTGCATTCCATTTTCCCACTACTCTCACGCTAAAAGAAAACTTCCTAACATCTCTGTGACTCATCTGAGTTTCCAACTTCCATCCATGTCCCCTCGTTCTGTTACTATTCCGTATGAACATTTCGTCTATGTCCACTCTGTCAATCCCTCTGAGTATTTTATACGTTCCTATCATGTCCCCTCTCTCCCTTCTTCTTTCTAGTGTCGTAAGGCACAGTTCCCTCAGGCGCTCCTCATACCCCATCCCTCGTAGCTCAGGGACGAGTCTCGTTGCAAACCTCTGAACCTTTTCCAGTTTCATTATATGCTTCTTCAGATGGGGACTCCATGATGAGGCGGCATACTCTAAGACTGGCCTCACGTAGGCAGTGTAAAGCGCCCTAAATGCCTCCTTGCTTAGGTTTCTGAATGATGTTCTAACTTTTGCCAGTGTCGAGTACGTGTGTGTGTGTGTGTGTGTGTGTGTGTGTGTGTGTGTGTGTGGTGTGTGTGTGTGTGTGTGTGTGTGTGTGTGTGTGTGTGTGTGTGTGTGTGCGCGCACGCGTGTATACTGTGTGTGTACAAATAGGGTGTGTGTGTATATGGCGTGTGTACATGTGCGAAGGCTAAACCATGTACGGTATGTCTACAATTAGTTGTTTACATAAATTTAACCCTGCAGCCCAAGCACATGTTTACAAATGAAAACTTTTAATTTAAAATTAAACTGGAACCATAATTAACTTGGAGCTGAGCGGACCTGTATCTAAACCCCTCTCCCTCCCTCCTCATCCCCCTAGTATATATAGCAAGTGGTTATATTTAACAATATAGAATCCGTTAAAAATGAAGTAAACTGCAAGATGCCGTCGGGGTTGTTAAGTTAAAAAATCTCTCGCTGAAGACTCGTAAATTTGGCATTCGTAAATATTAAGAAGAGGGAAAAACATCAACCCGGATGCACTTGTAACATCGTAGCACGCTACCAGCCCTTGATATGCAGTACAAGTCACGTTGACAACCTTTTTCCTGACATTTAGGGATCTGTTTTAATCAAACCAACAAATAGTCTATTTATGTATGACCAATAGTTGCTATAAGTACTATCATTTTTGGATCAATTGTTGGCTAGATAGTGTTGTCAGCATGTATCAAGATGCGAGTGCCTTATAACGTGCCTTGTATCTGGTATAACAATATTATTATCTGCACCACCTGTCCAGTTCCACATAATTCAGCCTTGGTATAAGTCCTGCAAACTGTGTCGAATGTGTACAGGATTCATTTTTTTTTTTTTGGCCTTGCGAGGCTACTGGATCGGGGGTCACGAAGCTTGGACAGCCCACAATTTAGACATGTTAAACATTTCTCTTGTATCATCTTGGACCAGGACGACAGCCCATGGAAAAAAATATGTGCATATGTTTCGCCATGTAATACTTTAATAAATACAGTACAGTGTTATTATTGTTGTTGTTGTTGTAAATGGAGGAATTAGTGATTCTATACATAGGTATTTGTATTTTTTCGTTATTTTTTCAGTAAACTCGTTAGTTCTGGCTTATGTACTTAGCTATCACTGACTACGGGGTAGTGAGGTCTAGCTATGCCCTGCCTAGTAGCCTTGTACCCGTGATGTTAAAGCTTCACTATTCTAACGTTCAATATTTATGTCTAACCTTTCCTTAAAGGTGTGAACGGAGGTGGCTTCCACAATTTCCTCTTTTGGTGCATTTCACTAGTAGACCGACAGGCGACGAGTATTTTCCTTACGTTTCTTACTCATTTGAATTTCCAGTTTCCACTTGTAATCTTGTCTTACTTTCCTCTAAACTTAGAGGCTGTTCTTATCCATCTTGTCTATTTCCCCACAGTATCTTTGTACATTGTTATCGTATCTCCCTATTTCTTCTGTCCTCCAAAGTTGCGAGGTCCAGCTCATTCAGTCTATCCTCTTAATTTAACCCTCTGAGCTCTGACAGTAATCTAGTTGCAAACCTCTGCACAATTTTAATTTTAGGTTTGTTTCACAAGATATGGTTTCCAAGCCGGCGCTCTATATTCTAGCATTGGTCCAACAAAAGCTATGCAGATTATCTTAAAAGCGTCGTGATTTAGGTTTCTAAACGACGTTCTAATGTTTGCCATCGTCCCATATGTTGCCTATGTCACCCTGCCTATGTGTTCCTCTGGTGATGATGAAGATTAAGCCACGGGCATGAATACCCCGTAAATACCTCTGGTGTTAATGATGGAATTATATCCTCTCAGATCTCTCTTGATTCCTGCAATTATCTTCCGTTAATGGTGTAGACGCCCTTTGGTATTATTTCTCCCTTTTCTATTTTCATTGCCTTACACTTATAGGGATTGAACTCCAGCAACCATTTGTTTGTCCACTTCTGGAGTGGACAAACTCCAAACTCAAGGTCTTCCTGTACCATTCTGCAGTCCTCTGTTTTGTACATTCATCATTATCTTGACATCGTTCGCAAACATTGGCATTTACTAGATCACATAAGAACATAAGAACATAAGAACAAAGGCAACTGCAGAAGGCCTATTGGCCCATACGAGGCAGCTCCTATTTATAACCACCCAATCCCACTCATATACATGTCCAACCCATGCTTGAAACAATCGAGGGACCCCACCTCCACAATGTTACGCGGCAATTGGTTCCACAAATCAACAACCCTGTTACTGAACCAGTATTTACCCAAGTCTTTCCTAAATCTAAACTTATCCAATTTATACCCATTGTTTCGCGTTCTGTCCTGTGTTGATACTTTCAATACCCTATTAATAGCCCCTTTGTTATGTCCATTCATCCACTTGTAAACCTCTATCATGTCACCCCTAACTCTTCGCCTTTCCAGTGAATGCAAATTAAGCTTTGTTAATCTTTCTTCATATGAAAGATTTCTAATTTGGGGAATTAACTTAGTCATCCTACGCTGGACACGTTCAAGTGAATTTATATCCATTCTATAATATGGCGACCAAAACTGAACTGCATAATCTAAATGGGGCCTAACCAGAGCAAGATATAGCTTGAGAACCACACCAGGTGTCTTGTTACTTACGCTGCGATTAATAAATCCGAGTGTCCTATTTGCCTTATTACGAACATTTATGCATTGATCCTTTTGTTTTAAATTCTTACTAATTATAACTCCCAGATCCCTTTCGCAATCCGACTTCGCAATCTCAACACCATCTAGCTCGTATCTTGTAACTCTATCATCATTACCTAGCCTCAGAACTTTACATTTATCAGCATTAAACTGCATCTGCCAGTCCTTTGACCATTTCAAAACCCTATCTAGATCAACTTGAAGTGATAGTGAGTCCTCCTCCGAATTAATTTCCCTACCGATTTTCGTATCATCGGCAAATTTGCAAATGTTGCTACTCAAACCTGAATCTAAATCATTTATATATATTATAAACAACAGAGGTCCCAAGACAGAGCCTTGAGGCACTCCACTTACAACATTTTCCCACTCTGACTTGACTCCATTTATACTAACTCTCTGTTTCCTTTGGTATAGCCATGCCCTAATCCAGCTTAATATAGCACCACCAATACCATGAGCCTCTATCTTTTTAATCAGTCTTTCATGTGGCACTGTATCGAAAGCTTTGCTAAAGTCAAGGTACACAACATCACAATCCTTACCACTATCAACTGCCTCAACAATGCTAGAATAAAAAGATAACAAATTTGTTAAACATGAACGGCCCTTTATAAAACCATGTTGCGACTCAATTATTAATTTATGTTTTTCAAGATGAAGACGAATTTTATTTGCTATTATAGATTCGAGTAACTTTCCCACAATAGACGTTAGGCTAATTGGTCGATAGTTGCACGCCCTCGTTCAGTTACAAAGTTTATTCTCTAGGTGCTCCACTATCCTCAACTGATTTCTCTCTAGCACTTTACAATGTTGTTATTGATTCAGCTACTCGGAACAAGTTCCAAGTAGCACGGGCTATGGTGAGCCCGTAACTTACCTGCACAGGAGCAGGCAAGAAGCACGGGCTATGGGTAGCCTCGTGGACAGGAGATGTCTCCCTTGCACTTTACAAGGAATACTTACAAATTATACTGGTCTGTAATTTAGTGCCTCCAGTCTGTCCGCATTCTTGAGTATTGGNCCGGCTGGGCTGACCCGCTTCTTCTACCTGTCTTCTCCATCGGGTACGAGAGACGAAGAATCATTTTAGTTCCCACACAGATCGGGTTAGATACAGTAGCTGTCAGTGAGCTACGTAGCAACAGAGGTACAGGAGTAGACAAGATAGTAAGGGAATGTGCCAATGTGCTCAGGTATCCCCCCCTGTGACTATTGCTCACTGCAAACAGGTAGATAGGAATAATGTAATAATTCCAGTTGTCGGGTACAGGAAGCTTGTATTTAGGGTTATTGAGGTCTTGTAACAATTACCTAACTCCATAATACCTATTATTTACCTCTGCTAGGTAAACAGATGAAAGAAGATGAAGATGAAGAAGATGAAAGATCAGATGAAAGAAAGACCGAGTACACTACACACACACGTCATTGTTGACTGCGGTGGCCAATGATTTAAAAATGACAAACCCACAATGTGCATTCAGATGTATCCGCCTCCTTGTTACTCAGACGCTGCTGATGGCTGACCCAAAGACCTGGCCCAGGTGGTGCTGGTGGTTGGGAAGGTGGGCCGGGATGGTAGTGGTCAGGGTGGCTGGTGGCCAAGGCTGGTGGCCAAGGCTGGTGGCCAAGGCTGGTGATGGTCAGGGGAATGAATTTGTGTGGGGACAGAATGGTTGAGATGCCCTGGTACGACCCGGATGTTGTGCCATCCACTCACTTGATATATATATATATATATATATATATATATATATATATATATATATATATATATATATATATATATATGTCGTACCTAGTAGCCAGAACGCACTTCTCAGCCTACAATGCAAGGCCCGATTTGCCTAATAAGCCAAGTTTTCATGAATTAATTGTTTTTCGACTACCTAACCTACCTAACCTAACCTAACCTAACTTTTTCGGTTACCTAACCTAATCTAACCTATAAAGATAGGTTAGGTTAGGTTAGGTAGGGTTGGTTAGGTTCGGTCATATCTCTACGTTAATTTTAACTCCAATAAATAAAAATTGACCTCATACATAATGAAATGGGTAGCTTTATCATTTCATAAGAAAAAAATTAGTGAAAATATATTAATTCATGAAAACTTGGCTTATTAGGCATATCGGGCCTTGCATAGTAGGCTGAGAAGTGCGTTCTGGCTACTAGGTACGACATATATATATATATATATATATATATATATATATATATATATATATATATATATATATATATATATATATATATATATAAAATATAACGTATGTAACGCATACGAGCGAAAAGCGACGTTCTTTATAAGAGGACATTTTGGAAGGATAAAAGAAGCAGAGGAGATATGATCACGACATACTGTACAAGATAGCGAGAGGAACAGACAAGGTGGACAAGGGTGGCTTCTTTTAATTGAGAGAAACTACAACGAGAGGATACAAGTGGAAGCTGGAACCGTAAATGGGTCGAAGAAATGTAAGGAAATACCCCACGTACCCTGTACAGGTGGTCAACACGTGGAATACACTGAAAGAAGAACTTGTGGGAGACACCTCACATCTTTAAGGCCAAATTCGACAAAGAATTCGAACGTCAGAATAGTTAAACTATAACGCAACAAGCATAAGAAGGTTAGCAGACGGGGCATAAACAAGTAGACCTCAATCCCCAGGATACGTTGCTATATAAGCACTGATAACCAACACCCTCCCCCCCCCCCCCCCCCGACACAGTCAAACATAAATTACTAAACAAAATTTAAATGTAACACAAAAAACGAAGGTAAGCTAAACAATTACTCTGAGGTGCCCGAGCTGCATGCCAAGTGCCTGAAGGAAATGTATATGTTTATCTCTCAGACTGTTCGGTAATATGTTTATTGTTTGTGATGTGTGTCTATGTATGTATTAACACGATGTACTGAACGGGGTGAGAATAGCTTGAGCTACCTCATCCCTTTGTGTGTATTTTACATCAATAAACTTATTTTAATTTCAATTTCAAGTGGCTGAGCTATGTGAGGTCAAGTCATTATCGTATTTGTGCCTGGGCTGACACCATCGCTGCTGACTCGGCCTTGGCAACACCAACCAGAGCGTCAGCTAATAGCCCCAGCTAGCCTCCCAGTCTTCATATCAAACTTACCTGACTAAATAGCTCTTGTTATCTTGTTATCGTATTGTTATCTCTCGTCTATAGCGAGTGGACTCTGAGAGCTTGCCAACCACAACAGTCTCATGTGTTTTATTTGGCCATTTTCCGTCATGGTAAACATTTGTATCAACTTTAATCGTGAGAAGTTGAAAAATTAACTTTATAGGGTAATACGTATAGAAAGCAAAGTCACGCCTACAAGAATGTTTATTTTTTTAAGAGAACTCCGATGATGAACATAAGCTGAGGAGAATTCTCGGGCAATCTTGAGGTTATCTTGAGATGATTTCGGGGCTTAGGGTCCCCGCGGCCCGGTCTTCAACCAGGCCTCCTCTTTTGCGTTACACACCCCCAGGAAGCAGCCCGTAGCAGCTGTCTAACTTCCAGGTACATATTTACTGCTAGGTGAACAGGAGAATCAGGGTGAAAGAAACTGTTTGCCCATTTGTCTCCGCCGGGATCGAACCTGGAACCTCAGGACTGTGAATCTGAAGTACTGTCCACTCATCTGTCAGGTCCCTAGTAGGCGCCGTTTAGAACAAGCTTGGGCCCACATGTGAGCCCGCCGCCCTCCGGCCACTGCTAACGCAGCTCATGTTTTCCGCTCTGCCCAAAACGCTTTGCGTAATAGTGGCTTTAGGCATTGTATGTACTAGCTCTATCTATAAATTCATCAATATCTGTATCACCCCTTGTATGTATGTACTTTACCTAAATAAACATTTGAATTTGAATGTTGCTGCCTCTCCGCCCGCCAAGGACACCAACACCGGCCACAACCACTCTCCATAACAGGAAAAAAACGAAGATGCTGCTTGTGGCGAGATCTGGATCGTTAGACAAAAAATGATTACAAGGTGGGAGGTTGGGCAGACACCGGCGTGGCGTGTTTTTGTGGGGGTAACTGGAGCATCTGCTCGTCTCTGTGTGTGTGGTGGCACGCTGGCCCAAGGCGTGTTTACTCATCACCACACACATGGACCTTGGCGGTAAATGTATGTACAGTTGCTAGCCTTTTTCGACTCCCAGCCGGGGGGGGGGTGATTCTATTACTACTTTTACTGTTGCTGCTGCTAATGTTGGTGATAATAAGCATGCCCCATAAATCCAACACTCTCCGTTACACCGCTGTCGCTAGCGTCGCCATCGTGTAAATGATCCTTTAAATTTTAAAATTTTGCCCCGAGGGGCGAGTTTATTGGGCAGCGCCACTCATCTTCTGAGTGGACACACCGCCATAAGTCTTTGGGATTCCGTACAGCAGCAAGGAGTCGTCACAGCAGCCCGCCAACACTGGGTAGAGTGCGTCTATCTTCGACGAGCCGGACCATCTGTCCTCCACCGGTTAAGGTTCGTGTTCCCGGTAGGGGACACACAGGCCACTGGGTAGTTTCTGCAGCTCAGCCTTGTACCCGGTACAGACTTCTCTCAGACAAGCAACTAAAGATTGTTCTAGTTTCTGGGCCGGGAGATTGTTCTAGTTGCTGGGCCGGGAGATTGTTCTAGTTGCTAGGCCGGAAGATTGTTCTAGTTGCTGGACCGGAGATTGTTCTAGTTGCTGGACCGGGAGATTGTTCTAGTTGCGAGTCAGAAACAGACATAGAAGTTCGACCAAATCGGGATTGTTATGTTATTGTCAATGAAACTGTTATTTTCCTAGCACGCATAGGTACTACGTCCCAACAATGCTCCCATGGTATTGTCACCCGAACACCGACCCACGGTTGCCCAACCACTTGGACTGGACGGTAGAGTAATGGTCTCGCTTCGTGCAGGTTGGCGTTCAATCCCCGACCGTTCAAGTGGTTGTGCACCATTCCTTTTTCCCCCCGTCCCATCCCCAAATCCTTATCCTGACCCCTTCCCAGGGCTATATAGTCGTAATGGCTTGGCGCTTTCCCTTGATAGTTCCATTCCATTCCACGGTAGCCTCATATCCACCACTCAAGATGTGTTTGAGAATTCACAACGAACGAATAACTTCTCTGCGCGGCTTAACGTGCGAAGTCATTTGCATTTTTATAGATATAGTTGGCGATATACCGGTGAGTTATGAAGTGTCTTTATTAACTGGCTTTCAGTGAGAGCTTGAGTAACACGACCTTCAAGGGGCGTCGAGGTTAGGTATATGTTAGCTGTCTAGTGCAGGCCGGGCGCGGTGTACCGTAAGATTGCTGCTAATATTTTTTTTGTTATATATATTTTTCTGTATTTCTTGGCGCTTTCTCCTCGTAGTTCCCTTCCCTACGCTAAACAAACATAGGAGGAGGAGTTATTATCTGTGATTAACAGTCTGATCTTCAAGCATCTGCAAGAGACACGGGAACAGCCTCATAGAAGCAAATATAAACATCTTGCTCGATGTGAAGAATAAAGGGTTTAAAATATATTGTGTGTGGATTCCTTCTCGTATGAACATAACTCATAATGATAACACGGACATGGCGGCCAAATTAGCATGCAACAAGGATGAAGGTGAACTAGACCTATAGGTATCCCCATCTGTATTGCCCAATACATTCAGTCCTAAAACTCGTTCCTCATATTCCCTCCACCACTCCTCTCATTCAACACCTCCCCCACTCCCCCAAACCCCTATTCCCCGTACCCCCATGCATTTTAGACATGACAAATCAACTAACCGGATACACAATCGCACACTATGTAGGTGGTGGAGGGGGGGGAGGGGGAAGTGGGTGGATTACAAGGAAGGAACGTAAGGAACAGGGCTGGGTTGTGGGGGGGGGGGACATGTTGCTACCCGGAGCTTAATGCCGTGATATGTGGGCAAGAAGATGAATATGCTGATGAATGTAGTAGATGAGAAGAATGTCTTGTGAGAACAAGACGAGGAACATTGGGTAAGGCATGTGGGAGTGGGGGGAGGCGATCAAAGAATTAATACAAAATGTTACAAAATACATCACAAGTTACAACGGTGGCCATTAACGTTATAAAGTGATGTATATAAACATTGTCACTGTGATCTCCCGCGACGGGACACATCTCCTGTCCACGAGGCTAACCATAGCCCGTGCTTCTTGCTCAGCTCCTGTGCCAGGTAAGTTACGGGCTCACCATAGCCCGTGCTACTTGGAACTTGTTCCGTGTAGCTGAATCTATAACAACAACAACATGATCTCTCACCCAGAGGGCCCCAACACCGCCTACGGCTGAGTGCGCTCTCTCACCACCTGTCCTCCCAATTAATTCACTAAAATGTTGATGCTATCGACCACACCGTCAATATTCTAGTGTTTTAGTTAACCTACATCCATCGTAATAATGACGTTACTCGGAACAAATTAGCATCGGTCTCCACAGGTTAGGTGGATCTGTGGTAATATTTTACTAGGTTATAGATGCGTGATAGTTTCATTAATACTCGTCTTCAACAACCTAGATAAACGTCTGTTTTACAAATGGTACATGGTATAAGACACGCTTTTGTTGTCCGGTGCTGTTTGAACAGAAGAACACTCTGCAGTGTTTTGTAAACTGGTCGTTTTTGTAAACTGGTGGATAGGTTGCTTAGCAGCCTAGTGGAAATCTGATTTTTTTTTAAGGGACGAACCTGTCCTTGACACCTGAACACCCCCCTTGGCCAGCCCCGTTCCCCTTGTTCATCCTTAGCAACGCCAAGTTTAGATCATATTGAATAAACTTAAAAAAATATTATATTAGTGTTCCATAAATTATATTTGCTGATCATCCAGCTCTCACACTGGAACATCTTGGGGTGTGGGAAGATGTTCTTTCATGGTCCAGCTGCCCTCAAAAGGTGTTACGTATGCTTTCAAGTACGACTAAAGCGTTTCAAGCACTGCTAAAGCGTTTCGAGCACGGCTAAAGCGTAGTTTTACCTGTATCTAATTTTAAAACATTTAGAAATTAGAAGTTCAAGGTTAACTTGGTATATTAACAAAAAAAAAAAATACCCAGCAAACTACTTTCACATTTCACATCTATATTCCATATATTATTTGGAGGTCCGGCGGGCAGGGGAGAAGTGTCACCGCGCCAGATTATATTATTA
>WNGS01165751.1:28285837-28300170 GCA_020271785.1 Procambarus virginalis | reverse complement strand
ACCCCGTCAAGGTCGTCTCATCCTCCACCACCCCGTCAAGGTCGTCTCATCCTCCCCCCACCCCGTCAAGGTCGTCTCATCCTCCACCACCCCGTCAAGGTCGTCTCATCCTCCCCCTCCCCGTCAAGGTCGTCTCATCCTCCCCCTCCCCGTCAAGGCCGTCTCATCCTCCCCCCCCCCACCCCGCTAAGGCCGTCTCATCCTCCCCCTCCCCGTCAAGGTCGTCTCATCTCCCCCTCCCCGTCAAGGCCGTCTCATCCTTCCCCCCACCCCATCAAGGCCGTCTCATCCTCCCCCCCACCCCGTCAAGGTCGTCTCATCCTCCCCCCACCCCGTCAAGGTCGTCTCATCCTCCCCCACCCCGTCAAGGTCGTCTCACCCCCCAACCCGTCAAGGTCGCCTCCTCCCCCACCCCGTCAAGGTCGTCTCTACCCCCCACCCCCATCCCTAAACCAATGAAAACCGCAAGACTCTTGACTTACGAGCTAAAATTACTAATATTACCTCTAATATCTCGAAGGGCTCATATCACTTTTGATATCACATCAAAATCTAATTCATTTTACTTCCACTCCCTCAAATCATTCAATCAGAAACGAATAATTTACAAATCAATACCAGACACAATCATATTTTATAGCTAATTAGATTAGTCTTTCAGAGTTCATTTTCCATTATATCAAGGCCAGAGTGGATGAGAATACCTGAAAATGTCGGTGAGTTTGTTGTGTCTCTGGCCGAGGGCCGAGGCTCTCCAGAGCAGTACCTGTACTCACAAAAACCTGTTGAGATGAGCAGGAGCGGTAGCGTCCCCAGCCGGAGGAGGAGTGGCCATCGGCCACGCCCCACGCCAGGATATAAAGGGGTAAGTATGTAGAGCACTGTGTCAGTTGAGTGGGCTTCTTCTCCCATGGCTGCTGCTTCGCCTCTCATAGTGAGTATTGATCCGCATTCGGCTTGAACTTGATAGCTAGAAACTTGATAGCGAGAGCTTGCACTGGAAACTTGATAGCTAGCACTGGAAACTTGATAGCGAGAGCTTGCACTGGAAACTTGATAGCGAGATCTAGCACTGGAAACTTGATAGCGAGATCTAGCACTGGAAACTTGATAGCGAGAGCTAGCACTGGAAACTTGATAGCGAGAGCTAGCACTGGAAACTTGATAGCGAGAGTACATAAGATCTTTATGTACACTATATAAGTGTGTACTTATGTACACAAGTGTGTACACTTGTACATAAGATTAAGTGAACTGTAGTCCACCAAACAGGCAAAGGGCCTTGCAAATCTATTAACAGCTCAGATCACACAACTAACTAACTGATGCAGTAAAATTCACTATCTTCCCGAGTCATGTGAGGCTTCTCACTTGTCTAATTTTCAAATGAACGAATCTATAGTTATTTCACTTGACGCTAGTTAGTCAACTGTGCCTTAGCGATTTCTCCTGATAATTGCCTATCTTTAAAGCTTTAGATTATGCGTATAATTGGGTGAATCTTCAACAAAGAATACATTCTATTATGGTACATAAGATTAAGTGTATGTTCTTAATGCTAGTAATGTTGATTGCTAGTAATAATGATTAACGTGTGGTCCTTCTTGATTCTTCTTACTATGGTGGGTAGCAAACTTTAATACAACAAAATCGTTTTTGAACTTGCCTAAATTTACTAAAAGGTGCAGAAATTAATGATATTGTCTAAACCACATGAACCGTTTTTCAGGACAATTATTCCACAAAGTCCAAAAAAGGGTAAGTTGGGTTTTTGCATGAGATTGCTTTGCAATACACCAACGAATGTGTGACAAAATTTCGATATAAGGCAACGTAATTAGGAATGACAATGAGCCCAGGTTCTTGTTTGTGATGTGTTTATATATATGTATTAACACGATGTACTAAACGGGGTGAGAATAGCTTGAGCTACCTCATCCCTTTGTGTGTATTTTACCTCAATAAACTTATTTCAATTTCAATTTCATTTTCAATAAGACCAGGAGTCTGCGAACAGACCGACGGCCTCATAACAATAGTCACGGGTATTGGGGTTAAAAGTCAAACGACTTTCCAATATTTACAAAGTCTGTGGTTAAGTGGTTATAGTACTGGACATGCCAAGGGGCATGGAGGCCCTGGCTGACTGGGTTCGAATCCTTCAGGGGTCAAAAGTTTTCTGATGCACGTTGGCTTGGGGACCATTCAAGCTTTCCATATGTGGAAGATCCCCAAAGAAATGGTGAAAGGAACGGGACAACGACTGTGAAACGACCGAAACGTTCATCTTTTTTCTCCATTTCTTTGTGGATTTTCCGCATAAAAATTATCAGTGTTTCG
Source organism: Procambarus virginalis (assembly GCA_020271785.1). Taxonomy (NCBI): domain Eukaryota; kingdom Metazoa; phylum Arthropoda; class Malacostraca; order Decapoda; family Cambaridae; genus Procambarus; species Procambarus virginalis. The sequence goes on along the minus strand of WNGS01165751.1, from coordinate 28,297,830 downwards.
TGATCGTCAATTGCATAATATATATATATATATATATATATATATATATATATATATATATATATATATATATATATATATATATATATATATATATAAGAGTGAGAACGAGCCGCCGGCCACTGTGAAATATATGGTTGGATGAGGCTTTTGATCTCCTATGAGAAGCTCAGATGAAGCCAGTACAACAAATATTGTTTAACATTTATTTGTTAATGTTTATTGTGCTCTTGGGTTTTGGAGGAGTGAGCCCAACTTATCCTTCTAAGATGAGAGTACTTATAGCAGCCATTTAGTCAAACGTACAAAATTAGACTGTTACAGCCAACAATACTTGTGCTAATCATTTTGCAGAGGGCACAAAAAAAAAGCCAAAAACACCATTTAAAAATTTCTAGACTTAGTCTTGCACATACGTGTATTAAATTAGGCATTAGAAAATATTAGGCCTAGGATTACGTAGGTCAGGTTAGGTTCTTTAGTTATTTTTCCGTTGTTTAATATACTATTTGGGCTAATTTAGGAAGACAAACGTCCACAAGAACATTTCTGTACGTTTAACCAAATATAAGCTACAAGTATTCATTATTTAGCCCGTTCTCTTCATTTAAACTCCGTAAAATATCTAACTTCTTAGCCTAACCAATAACGAACGAACCCAAGCAACCTTCTTAACCTATCGAGTCCAGTGCACAGAAAACGTGAACATTTGTTAGTGAATAAAATATACACGTACTTTTATTAATAGGTTGAATTTGAAATGTTGGTTACGATAACGTAAAAAAAAACAAAGGCGAGAATATTTATTTCACCACTTGCACTCAGGGGATGCGAGTGTTAAAATAAATATCCAACATTGATGGACACAAACAAATGATTGGATTAGCATTCATGGCAGTTACAGTCCACATGAACTCTCAAATTTAAATTTTTGTTTATTATGAGTAGGAAATACGCCAATCATTCTTGTAATTAATACTGAACACTTATTCAAATGATTCCTCAAATAAAAATTCTAGTCATGAAGACACTAACGATAAATCCAAAACAACTATAAAGTGAACTGAAGTAGCAATTTAATCTATTACAAATCTAAATAGAATCAGAAAATTATAACTTTCCGAATGTCATGCATATACTCAATGTGATGAACAATGTTTCAGGCGGTGCTGTTGGTGGTGGCAGTGGGCACAGCGCAGAGACTGCCACAAACCACGAATCCGTTATATGACATCACTAGCGGAAGCGGCATCACATACAGCTTGCTGCCCTCTGGAGATGTTTTCCAGAGATATGGATCTGGCAGAAGTTACTCCTTCAACTATAAAACACCGACGAGCTCTCGCTCTGAAGATGCCGATTCTAATCTGAACGTGAAGGGAAGGTATAGCTTCCGTGCTGATGATGGACGCACGAGAACCATCAATTACAGAGCTGGATCAGCAACTGGATTTGTCGCCGAAGGTGACTCAATTCCTGTTGCTCCTATTGTTCCTATTGGATCAGCAGCTTCTCCAGTTGCAGTCAAATACTCTATCACTGGAACACAAGGCGAAGCTAAAGTGAGAAGTTCTTCATCGCCTGATGGAAGTTACTCCTTCCAATACGATGCACCCACCAGCTCTCGCTCTGAAGATGCTGACTCAAATCTGAACGTGAAGGGAAGGTATAGTTTCCGTGCTGACGATGGACGCACGAGAACCATCAGTTACAGAGCCGGATCTGGAACTGGATTTGTCGCTGAAGGTGACTCAATTCCAGTTGCTCCCACTGCATCACCAGCTTCTCCAAAGCCTTCTGGTGGATTACCAGCTTCTCCAGAGGTAATTAAGTACTCAGTTACTGGAACACAAGGTGAAGCTAAGGTGAGAAGTTCTTCATCTCCTGACGGTAGTTACTCCTTCCAGTACGATGCACCTGCCAGCTCTCGCTCTGAAGATGCCGATTCAAATCTGAACGTAAAGGGAAGGTATAGCTTCCGTGCTGACGATGGACTTACGAGAACCATCAATTACATAGCAGGATCTGGAACTGGATTTGTTGCAGAAGGTGATTCCATTCCTGTTGCTCCTGTTGCTCCCGCAGCATCACCAGCTTCTCCTAAGCCTTCTGGTGGATTACCAGCTTCTCCAGAGGTAGTTAAGTACTCCGTTACTGGAACACAAGGTGAAGCTAAGGTGAGAAGTTCTTCGTCTCCTGACGGTAGTTACTCTTTCAAATACGATGTACCCGCCAGCTCTCGTTCTGAAGATGCCGATTCAAATCTGAACATGAAGGGAAGGTATAGTTTCCGTGCTGACGATGGACGCACGAGAACCATCAGTTACAGAGCCGGATCTGGAACTGGATTTGTCGCTGAAGGTGACTCAATTCCAGTTGCTCCCACTGCATCACCAGCTTCTCCAAAGCCTTCTGGTGGATTACCAGCTTCTCCAGAGGTAATTAAGTACTCAGTTACTGGAACACAAGGTGAAGCTAAGGTGAGAAGTTCTTCATCGCCTGATGGAAGTTACTCCTTCCAGTATGATGCACCCGCCAGCTCTCGCTCTGAAGATGCCGATTCAAATCTGAACGTAAAGGGAAGGTATAGCTTCCGTGCTGATGATGGACGTACGAGAACCATCAATTACAGAGCAGGATCTGGAACTGGATTTGTCGCCGAAGGTGATTCCATTCCTGTTGCTCCTGTTGATCCAGCTGCATCGCCAGCTTCTCCAAAGCCTTCTGGTGGACTACCAGCTTCTCCAGAGGTAGTTAAGTACTCCGTTACTGGAACACAAGGTGAAGCTAAGGTGAGAAGTTCTACGCCTCCTGATGGAAGTTACTCTTTCAAATACGATGCACCCAACAGCTCTCGCTCTGAAGATGCCGATTCAAATCTGAACGTAAAGGGAAGGTATAGCTTCCGTGCTGATGATGGACGCACAAGAACCATCAGTTACAGAGCTGGACCTGGAACTGGATTTGTCGCCGAAGGTGACTCAATTCCAGTTGCTCCCACTGCATCACCAGCTTCTCCAAAGCCTTCTGGTGGATTACCAGCTTCTCCAGAGGTAATTAAGTACTCAGTTACTGGAACACAAGGTGAAGCTAAGGTGAGAAGTTCTTCATCGCCTGATGGAAGTTACTCCTTCCAGTATGATGCACCCGCCAGCTCTCGCTCTGAAGATGCCGATTCAAATCTGAACGTAAAGGGAAGGTATAGCTTCCGTGCTGATGATGGACGTACGAGAACCATCAATTACAGAGCAGGATCTGGAACTGGATTTGTCGCCGAAGGTGATTCCATTCCTGTTGCTCCTGTTGATCCAGCTGCATCGCCAGCTTCTCCAAAGCCTTCTGGTGGACTACCAGCTTCTCCAGAGGTAGTTAAGTACTCCGTTACTGGAACACAAGGTGAAGCTAAGGTGAGAAGTTCTTCATCTCCTGACGGTAGTTACTCCTTCCAGTACGATGCACCTGCCAGCTCTCGCTCTGAAGATGCCGATTCAAATCTGAACGTAAAGGGAAGGTATAGCTTCCGTGCTGACGATGGACGTACGAGAACCATCAATTACAAAGCAGGATCTCGAACTGGATTTGTTGCCGAAGGTGATTCCATTCCTGTTGCTCCTGTTGCTCCCGCAGCATCACCAGCTTCTCCTAAGCCTTCTGGTGGATTACCAGCTTCTCCAGAGGTAGTTAAGTACTCCGTTACTGGAACACAAGGCGAAGCTAAGGTGAGAAGTTCTTCATCTCCTGATGGAAGTTACTCCTTCCAGTACGATGCACCTGCCAGCTCTCGCTCTGAAGATGCCGATTCAAATCTGAACGTAAAGGGAAGGTATAGCTTCCGTGCTGATGATGGACGTACGAGAACTATCAATTACAGAGCAGGATCTGGAACTGGATTTGTCGCCGAAGGTGATTCCATTCCTGTTGCTCAGCTGCATCACCAGCTTCTCCAAAGCCTTCTGGTGGACTACCAGCTTCTCCAGAGGTAGTTAAGTACTCCGTTACTGGAACACAAGGTGAAGCTAAGGTGAGAAGTTCTTCGTCCCTGATGGAAGTTACTCTTTCAAATACGATGCACCCGCCAGCTCTCGCTCTGAAGATGCCGATTCAAATCTGAACGTAAAGGGAAGGTATAGCTTCCGTGCTGATGATGGACGCACGAGAACCATCAGTTACAGAGCTGGATCTGGAACTGGATTTGTCGCCGAAGGTGACTCAATTCCTGTTGCTCCCGCTGCATCACCAGCTTCTCCAAAGCCTTCTGGTGGATTACCAGCTTCTCCAGAGGTAGTTAAGTACTCCGTTACTGGAACACAAGGTGAAGCTAAGGTGAGAAGTTCTTCGTCTCCTGATGGAAGTTACTCCTTCCAGTACGATGCATCTGCCAGCTCTCGCTCTGAAGATGCTGATTCAAATCTGAACGTAAAGGGAAGGTATAGCTTCCGTGCTGATGATGGACGCACGAGAACCATCAATTACAGAGCGGGATCTGGAACTTGTTTTGTCGCTGAAGGTGACTCAATTCCTGTTGCTCCTATTGTTCCTATTGGATCAGCAGCATCTCCAGCGGCAGTCAAATACTCTATCACTGGAACACAAGGCGAAGCTAAAGTGAGAAGTTCTTCCTCGCCTGATGGAAGTTACTCCTTCAAATATGATGCACCGGCCAGCTCTCGCTCTGAAGATGCCGATTCAAATCTGAACGTGAAGAAGATAGTTGCTTCCGTGCTGACGATGGACGCACGAGATCCATCAGTTACAGAGCGGGAACTGGAACTGGATTCGTCGCTGAAGGTGACTCAATTCCTGTTGCTTCCGCTGCATCACCAGCTTCTCCAAAGCTTTCTGGTGGTTACCAGCTTCTCCAGAGGTAGTAAATACTCCGTTACTGGAACACAAGGTGAAGCTAAGGTGAGAAGTTCTATTTCTCAGGATGGAAGTTACTCCTTCAAGTATGATACTCCGACCAGCTCACGCTCTGAAGATGCAGATTCTAACCTGAATATTAGAGGAAACTATCGGTTCATTTCTACAGACGGACAAACAAGAGAGTATCTTACAGAGCAGGAGCCAAAATCGGGTTTGTGGCGGAGGGCAGTGACATACCTCGCAGAAGTTGAGCACGTTCTGGTACCATGATGCTCCTCCATATTGTTGATTGCCGAATATTTTGTGATGATTATTGGATAAATGTGGCGATTGTCGATAAATGTGACTGTTGTTGGATAACTCATAACGACTGTTGAATAATGCATGCCGAATATCGATATCGTGAAAATTATCTGCCGTTACTCTTCTGTGTCGATTTCTGAAGTACAATTTATCAAGCATTTTGCCCACAACCCAAATTTTGTAACTACTGCTCTTTGTTTCAGAGCAGTAGTTACAAAATGCTGACTTTGCATTTAACATCTAAATAGTTAAATATTTAATAGTTCACTTACATATGTACCTATGTGATATTAATGTAAGTGTAAATAAATTGTTTCACTTCACCTACATTTATATATATATATATATATATATATATATATATATTATATATATATATATATATGTTTATTATTATAGTGCAGTATTTTTGTAGACATGTTTCTTAAAGAGTAGCAAGTTTACCTTAATGAGTTATTTTTTACATCATTTTACAGTACTTTACTTCTAAAGTTAATTTGATTTGCTTGTGTGATGTTTAAAAATCGTGGGACAGAAGGGTGACAGGGTGTAGCGAAGATTGGTGACGAGGTGACAGGGTAGCAAGGAATGGTCAAAGTTGTGACGGGCGGGTGACAGGGTGTAGTCAAGAGTTGTGACGGGGGTGACAGGGTGTAGTCAAGAGTTGTGACGGGGGTGACAGGGTGTAGGCAAGAGTTGTGACGGGGGTGACAGGGTGTAGGCAAGAGTTGTGACGGGGGTGACAGGGTGTAGTCAAGAGTTGTGACGGGGGTGACAGGGTGTAGTCAAGAGTTGTGACGGGGGTGACAGGGTGTAGGCAAGAGTTGTGACGGGGGTGACAGGTGTAGGCAAGAGTTGTGACGGGGGTGACAGGGTGTAGTCAAGAGTTATGACAGGGTGTAGTCAAGAGTTGTGACGGGGGGTGACAGGGTGTAGTCAAGAGTTGTGACGGGGGTGACAGGGTGTAGTCAAGAGTTGTGACGGGGGTGACAGGGTGTAGTCAAAGTTGTGACGGGGGTGACAGGGTGTAGTCAAAAGTTGTGACGGGGGTGACAGGGTGTAGTCAAGAGTTGTGACGGGGGTGACAGGGTGTAGTCAAGAGTTGTGACGGGGTGACAGGGTGTAGTCAAGAGTTGTGACGGGGGTGACAGGGTGTAGTCAAGAGTTATGACGGGGTGACAGGGTGTAGTCAAGAGTTGTGACGGGGGTGACAGGGTGTAGTCAAGAGTTGTGACGGGGGTGACAGGGTGTAGTCAAGAGTTATGACGGGGGTGACAGGGTGTAGTCAAGAGTTGTGACGGGGGTGACAGGGTGTAGTCAAGAGTTATGACGGGGGTGACAGGGTGTAGGCAAGAGTTGTGACGGGGGTGACAGGGTGTAGTCAAGAGTTGTGACGGGGGTGACAGGGTGTAGTCAAGAGTATGACGGGGGTGACAGGTGTAGGCAAGAGTTGTGACGGGGGTGACAGGGTGTAGGCAAGAGTTGTGACGGGGGTGACAGGGTGTAGTCAAGAGTTGTGACGGGGGTGACAGGGTGTAGTCAAGAGTTGTGACGGGGGTGACAGGGTGTAGTCAAGAGTTATGACGGGGGTGACAGGGTGTAGTCAAGAGTTGTGACGGGGGTGGACAGGGTGTAGTCAAGAGTTGTGACGGGGGTGACAGGGTGTAGTCAAGAGTTGTGACGGGGTGACAGGGTGTAGTCAAGAGTTGTGACGGGGGTGACAGGGTGTAGTCAAGAGTTGTGACGGGGGTGACAGGGTGTAGTCAAGAGTTATGACGGGGGTGACAGGGTGTAGTCAAGAGTTGTGACGGGGGTGACAGGGTGTAGGCAAGAGTTGTGACGGGGTGACAGGGTGTAGTCAAGAGTTGTGACGGGGGTGACAGGGTGTAGTCAAGAGTTGTGACGGGGGTGACAGGGTGTAGTCAAGAGTTATGACGGGGGTGACAGGGTGTAGTCAAGAGTTGTGACGGGGGTGACAGGGTGTAGTCAAGAGTTATGACGGGGGTGACAGGGTGTAGTCAAGAGTTATGACGGGGGTGACAGGGTGTAGTCAAGAGTTATGACGGGGTTATAACACCTACACCTACTGTCCCAGCTGGTGCTACACCTACTGTCCCAGCTGGTGCTACACCTACTGTCCCAGCTGGTGCTACACCTACTGTCTCAGCTGGTGCTACACCTACTGTCCCAGCTGGTGCTACACCTACTGTCTCAGCTGGTGCTACACCTACTGTCCCAGCTGGTGCTACACCTACTGTCTCAGCTGGTGCTACACCTACTGTCCCAGTGGTGCTACACCTACTGTCTCAGCTGGTGCTACACCTACTGTCCCAGCTGGTGCTACACCTACTGTCTCAGCTGGTGCTACACCTACTGTCCCAGCTGGTGCTACACCTACTGTCCCAGCTGGTGCTACACCTACTGTCTCAGCTGGTGCTACACCTACTGTCCCAGCTGGTGCTACACCTACTGTCTCAGCTGGTGCTACACCTACTGTCTCAGCTGGTGCTACACCTACTGTCCCAGCTGGTGCTACACCTACTGTCTCAGCTGGTGCTACACCTACTGTCTCAGCTGGTGCTACACCTACTGTCTCAGCTGGTGCTACACCTACTGTCTCAGCTGGTGCTACACCTACTGTCCCAGCTGGTGCTACACCTACTGTCTCAGCTGGTGCTACACCTACTGTCCCAGCTGGTGCTACACCTACTGTCTCAGCTGGTGCTACACCTACTGTCCCAGCTGGTGCTACACCTACTGTCTCAGCTGGTGCTACACCTACTGTCTCACTGGTGCTACACCTACTGTCTCAGCTGGTGCTACACCTACTGTCTCAGCTGGTGCTACACCTACTGTCCCAGCTGCCAACACCAGCTGCGCTTCTTAATGCATGTTATTTTTATTTATTTTTTTCTCCGGTCTCTGTGGTGTAGTGGTAAGACACTCGCCTGGCGTTCCGCGAGCGCTTTGTCATGGGTTCGTATCCTGGCCGGGGAGGATTTACTGGGCGCAAATCCTTAACTGTAGCCTCTGTTTAACTCAACAGTAAAATGTGGTACTTGGTTGTAAAAACGATTCTCCGTGGAGGTCGTATTCCAGAGAACATAGGATTAAGGACTTGCCTGAAACGCTACGCGTACTAGTGGCTGTACAAGAATGTAACACTCTTGTATATATCTCAAACAAAACATGATAATAATGAAAACATACATCAAAGCTTGAGGCATGAAGCAAAAGAGTAGAGCCGTGTGAATCTTCACCCAGCAAGGTCAGTGACAATTAGTAATCACCTTGTTAACTGTCGCATAGTAACATTTTACGACGAATGTCACTATCACTTCACTGACTGGTTCCTCTTTATCTAAACCAAGCAGACAGGGTGTGTACTGTCAGCTGGTGTACTGGCAGATTGTGAACTGGTTGGTGTATTGACCAGTGGGGTATTTGCAGATTGTGAACTGGCAGGTGGTGTACTGGCAGGTGGTGTACTGGCAGGTGGTGTACTGGCAGGTGGTGTACTGGCAGGTGGTGTACTGGCAGGTGGTGTACTGTCAGCTGGTGTGCTGGCCGGTGGTTAACTCTTAGGTGATGCACTGGCAGGCATGAACTTGCACGTGAGAAGCATTAAGAAGCGCTGCTGGTGTTGGCAGCTGGAGCAGTGGGTGCAGGTGTTATATACACACAAGGCTCCAGCTGGTGTTGGCAGCTGGAGCAGTGGGTGCAGGTGTTATATACACACAAGGCTCCAGCTGGTGTTGGCAGCTGGAGCAGTGGGTGCAGGTGTTATATACACACAAGGCTCCAGCTGGTGTTGGCAGCTGGATCAGTGGGTGCAGGTGTTATATACACACAAGGCTCCAGCTGGTGTTGGCAGCTGGATCAGTGGGTGCAGGTGTTATATACACACATGGTTCCAGCTACTGATCACATCTGCAAGGCAGCGTGTTTAACCAATCATACAATCGACTCATTCACAATCTTTTATATATTTGCTATTTAATAAACCAAACGTCCTAATGATTTACATTTTTCAAAAATATGTCATATGCATATTACAGGTCAAATTACGCATGTTTTAGTAATTAATTGCATCTAAAATATTGTTGATTTCATTATCACCAAATACAAAGTCATAATCAAAGGGATTATTTTCCCTCTAGTGAAGTACTAGGAATTTCTGCTGAATAAATAAACAGAATAGGATAGAAAGATTATTATAATAATTATCATATTAATTTTTAAGGTTATTTTATTATTTATGTGAGTAGCGAATGTGAAGGGATGAGTGTGGGCGAACTCTGACCCACAGCGTGGGGTGAACACGTTGAGACGGACACCCGCACACACACCAACACAATGGTGAAGTATTCCCTACGTCTCCACGGCGGTGTCATCAGACATTACTATGCAGGTACGTATCTCGAGTCTCAGCGCGCCAGCCAACCAGCCAGCGGGCGGGAGTCTACCATCTTCAGTGCAGACGAGGAGTCACAAATAACGTGGCTGAAGTATGTTGACCAGACCACACACTAGAAGGTGGAGGGACGACGACGTTTCGGTCCGTCCTGGACCATTCTCAAGTCGATTGTACCATCTTCAGTGTCTTTCTTTTTGTAAACATTCTTAGACACGTCCGCGTTGATGTGGCTACTCTTGACTTTATGGTGGAACTTTACGATTATTTTATCCACTCTCAGGGCGCCCTTATACTCACAGGACATTTGGGGTGACACGACCCAGGGTGTGACTCGAAACCCAGGCTGACTATTGTGTGGAGACCAGAGCTATCTTCTGTTGATATAGGGTTTTATTCAAGTCGATTATCAGTGTATGGTGAGAAGAGTTCTGTCTAGAGAGTGGAGAGCAGAGTTCTCATCTGTCTAGAGAGTGGAGAGCAGAGCTCTCATCTGTCTAGAGAGTGGAGAGCAGAGTTCTCATCTGTCTAGAGAGTGGAGAGCAGAGTTCTCATCTGTCTAGTGTATGAAGAGCAGAATTCTCAACTTTGAAGCGTTTTGGTGATTTAGGATAATCTTCACGTAGAAACAATACCCAACAGCCGCAATACGTCCAAACACACACCCTCGAAGTCCCTTCCTCCTCCTGTAGATGGCGGGCTCTGAGGCGCACACTTGTGACCTCATCCGTGGTGCCTCACCGACCTGCAGGAGCAGGAGCCGCCGAGGTGACTGCGTCTCCAGGATAGGAATGAAAGTGAGTGTGGTCGGGGCGCGCCGCCACCACCAGGCCTGCATGTAGGGCACCAGAGATACCCTGGCCGCGACCTTGGACTCGCTACTACACTTACCAAAAATCCCTGTTGGGAAGGACGAACGCTGTTTTATAATATCTTCGTCCACTGGAATCTTTTTTCTTAGCTAGACAGAAAGGGGAGAAAAGTATATGGAGCGAACCTTTCAGCAAAGCTTCGGTACCTCGCGTACCAGACGTTTCATGACAACTTTCAATTATATTAGTCCGACAAGACTATCGAATAGTGCAGGTGAGATGAGCGATCTAGTAGAAGGGACGAATACACAGCTGCAGATTTGGCCGAGAATTCCCTTGAATGATGAGTGTGACGCCGACGACAGGGAGCGTTCACTGGTCATCTTCAGGGAGCACGCATGCGCAAACACACATGCCGGCCAGGTATATAAGGGTTAACTAGATCACAGTCCGGCACTGGCATCCTCGCCCCTCCGCCGAAAACATGTGGACCTGGACTAGCTTAGTAAGTACTGAGAACTCGGTCACAAGTGAGGCAACACCAGGCTTAGTGATAGAGATTTGTAACAGTGATGGGGATAAGGGGCCCCTAGTTATGGGGTATGGAGTACGGGGCATAGTCATTGTACGGAGCATAATGATGGGAAAGTTGTATAGTGAAGGGCATGATGTATAGTGATTGGGCATGGGGCATTTTGATGGGGCACGGGACATATTGATGAGGCACTGGGCATGGTGGTGAAGCAAAGGGACATGTTTATGAGACCATGCTGTGACAGTCTGCTAATGTAGTGATGGGGTCATGTTGTGTTGGTCTGGTGGACCAGTGATGGGGTCATGTTGTGTTGGTCTGGTGGACCAGTGATGGGGTCATGTTGTGTTGGTCTGGTGGACCAGTGATGGGGTCATGTTGTGTTGGTCTGGTGGACCAGTGATGGGTCCATGGTGTATTGGTCTGGTGGACCAGTTATGGGTCCATGGTGTGTTGGTCTGGTGGACCAGTGATGGGTCCATGGTGTGTTGGTCTGGTGGACCAGTGATGGGGCCATGTTGTGTTGGTCTGGTGGACCAGTGATGGGGTCATGTTGTGTTGGTCTGGTGGACCAGTGATGGGGTCATGTTGTGTTGGTCTGGTGGACCAGTGATGGGGTCATGTTGTGTTGGTCTGGTGGACCAGTGATGGGTCCATGGTGTGTTGGTCTGGTGGACCAGTGATGGGGCCATGGTGTGTTGGTCTGGTGAACCAGTGATGGGGCCATGGTGTGTTGGTCTGATGGACCAGTGATGGGTCCATGGTGTGTTGGTCTGGTGGACCAGTGATGGGGCATGTTGTGCTGATCTGATGGACCAGTGATGGGTCCATGGTGTGTTGGTCTGGTGGACCAGTGATGGGGCCATGTTGTGCTTATCTGATGGACCAGTGATGGGTCCATGGTGTGTTGGTCTGGTGGACCAGTGATGGGGCCATGTTGTGCTGATCTGATGGACCAGTGATGGGTCCATGGTGTGTTGGTCTGGTGGACCAGTGATGGGCATGTTGTGCTGATCTGATGGACCAGTGATGGGTCCATGTTGTGTTGGTCTGATGTTATGAATACAAA
>WNGS01165751.1:28257619-28284837 GCA_020271785.1 Procambarus virginalis | reverse complement strand
TCATATCTGATATTCCCATCTCACAGGATGGTTAGTCATACATGGAGTCAGGAGAACATTAAATGTAAGGCTGATCTATTAGCCTCCACTAGCACACTATGGGCACAGCATAGAATACCTTCAGATTATTATTAATTGTATGAAGTCATTACAGAGCTCTAAGTACCTCGTATTATTTAATCTGAAGTCACTTATAACAGGGCAATCACTAATATAGTGTTGGAGAGTTTATCCTAATTTAATATGATATTATACTATACATTTTAATTACTCGCTACCGATAGACTGATTTAAAAAACAGAAATTATTTTGTATTGCTGTATTTTCGTATTTTATATCAAATTAGGCGAGTACTATTTCTAATTTATTTCCTTCAGTGAAGCCCGTTTTGGGGAAAATATATTGACGTGATTTCAAGTCAAAGAAAATGAAGCCGCTTCTCTTTCAGGCAGACTTATGTAATTTAACGTAAACTCCTGTGTATACTGGGTTTGATTCCCCGCGGCAGGATAGTAACGTTTGGGCACTGTTCCTTACACCTGACGCCTCTGTTCACCTAGCAGTTGCCTTTTTGGAGAAGGTTAGTAATTGGCTCCAGTGATGGACTTCGATCCTTCCTGTCTCCGAAAATGGGAATATGTTTTTTTATTTACCTGAATTTACCTGAGAGCCACAAACACTAGTGGCCTCGACGAGGACAGGAAGCCGGCGGCGTGTCGAAGGGGCCCCCATTTGCCTTGATATGATCTTTTCCAGCTTTACTTTAAAAATAAACAGAGTTAAAAGTAAGTAATTTACTTTTACTTTAAAGAAAACATTTACGGCTTTGGCGGTAATTTACTCATAATTTTTCCCAGACGTAATTAAGATAATTATTACGCTGGGTTTTGAAGGCTTCATCAGGGCATACAAGAAAATGGCGGCTCCCGGGTAAAAGGTTTAGGTGCGTGTTAAATTAAATTTATTAAATGAACTCCAGGCTACGTATTGTAACATTGTGCTGCACCGTGTAGGAGTTGGGTCAACCCATGTAAGGTATTCCCCAAAATGTGCAGCCATGCTGGAGACAGTGTCAAGGAACACGTCTCAACACAGATGGGAATACGAGCTATGTTTCCTAATGTTTAACCACGAAAGTATCTTAAGTGAAACAGAAGATATATGACTTGTTATCATACTGTCTTGTGTGCTCCGTCTGGGAGCTGTAGGGGTCTCAAGTGCAGAAACATTATGACGTCAGTATATTCTGCAGAAACATTGTGACGTCAGTATATTCTGCAGAAACATTGTGACGTCAGTATATTCTGCAGAAACATTGTGACGTCATACCTCCTGCATATCGTATGTAAACACACACAACGTTTTATCGATTATTTTCGTTATGTAAACATAGGATATGATGGATTATATGTTGTGAAGAATAGTGATGACGTAGGGGAGTACATTCGTTCCTCAGGTCTTAGACCCTACTCTTCCGGGCCGCCTGGACATCAGCTCACCCGCTCCTCTCACCTCTCACTGAGAGAGAGACATCCGATTATTGATAAAGATTAAGCTACACACAAGAGGTGGCACGGGCATGAATAGCCCGTAAGTGGTGGCCCTTTTGAGCCATTACCAGTATCAAGAGCTGATACTGGAGATCTGTGGAGGCGCGACTGCACCCTGCGTGACGGGAGATGTCTCCCGTGAGAGACATCCTTGTTGTTAAAGATTTAGCTACTCAGGATGAAGTGTCCATGTAGCACGGGCTATGGTGAGCCCGTAAGAGACATCCCAGGTGGCTCTACTTATGTTTCTTCGCAGGTGACTATAGTGGACAGGTGCAGATAGTAAGTCAGTGTTACGTGCCTGGGGAACAGATAACCCAACTCGCAAGTGTTAAACTGGAGAACTCCTCTACCACCACACCACAGTGTGAGGTGTGGTGGTAGAGAAGGTCTCAGTGTGAGGTGTGGTGGTAGAGAAGGTCTCAGTGTGAGGTGTGGAGGCAGAAGAGCCGCAGGTGTCACCTAACACACGCCTCCTTCACCTGAGGGTAGTGTTTAGGTGGGTGGCCATCAAGGACACAAGAGCAGGAACAAACGACTACCATGTTTTAGATCACGCGAGCTGGGAGCACCTGGGAAGGCATGCAGTAAGGGGGCGTTGAGTCGCTCCCGCTGCTCAAAATAAAATGACTCCAAATATGAGGTTCAAGGTGATGGTAGCTCTCCTCCAAGACACCTCTGGTGTGAGGTGTACTGCTTGATACATAAAGGGAAAGAGAGAAATAGTGAACGTTGGAATGGGAGGGTAGATTGGGCACTAATTCCTAACTTCTCATCCATGGTTGTATATCGATTGGATGATTGTGTTCTAGGAAAACCTGGTAGGATAAAGCTTTGGATGAACTGTAGGAAGGGAAAGCTCTGAGCCTGAAAGCAAGTCTTGGAGGTGGTCCTCTCCTGTACCCGCCTGGGTGAGGAAATGTGTGCTTGTGCGGCCATCACGGAATGAATTCAGTCCTTCACAAAAGGCCCCCCTGCTGCGTTATGAAGAACATTGTACTCTTCCTGTCTGTCTGTTTGTCTTTAAGTGTGAGGTTATCTTGAGACGATTTCGGGGCTTAGCGTCCCCCGCGGTCCGGTCTTCGACCAGGCCTTTTTATTTGTTATACACCTCCCAGGAAGTAGCCCATAGCAGCTGTCTAACTCCCAGGTACCTATTTGCTGCTAGGTGAACATATGGGCATCAGAGTAAAAGAAACTGCTCATATGTTTCCACCTCCGCCGGGGATCGAACCCGGGACCCTAGGACTACGAATCCCGAGCGTTGTCCACTCAGCCGTCAGGCCATCCCTGAGAGGAACAAGTGTGCAGTTGTCCTGAGTGCCACAAGTGTTTGCAGTCATTCTGGGAGGCACAACTACACGGCCAAAGGATGGCGCAGGTTGCGCAATTTCCTCCAGCAGACCTGGGCGGGCAGGGCAGGCGGAGCTGTCCATTAGTGTTCACATCCGGGAGGAGGTGAAGTAGAAGGAACAAGAAAATGAGGTGAACAAAAATAAAATAATAAATCAGGAGGAGACATAAGCGCCGTTTGGTGTCCCTGGGGCTTGAGGTCTGAATATTTAGATCACTATTTACGGCATCAGTGAAATTCCTCTCAGTGGCGCGTCCTCCCGGGCTTTGGCTTGGCCTCACACTCTGGATGTATGGCTTTACTTATAAATTTGTACATAGATTTGATTGTATTTGTATTTGTGGGATTCTAGTGCATTGTTGCATGTGTGACCTACAAATACGAGGCACTAATGTGATGCCTTGAGTACTCCTCCACCCTGAGGGTGGAGGCCTGGTCGAGGACCGGGCCGCGGGGACACTAAAGCCCCGAAATCATCTCAAGATAACCTCCTGTGTGCTCATTATTATTGCTCCCGTCGGACTCTACTGTTGAGTTACTCTCATGGCTTACTCATGTGTGGTCCACTTCTCTCATGGCTTACTCATGAATGATCCACTTCCCTCATGGCTTACTCATGAATGATCCACTTCCCTCATGGCTTACTCATAAATGATCCACTTCTCTCATGGCTTACTCATGAATGGTCTACTTCTCTCATGGCTTACTCATGTGTGGTCCACTTCTCTCATGGCTTACTCATGTGTGGTCCACTTCTCTCATGGCTTACTCATGTGTGGTCCACTTCTCTCATGGCTTACTCATGTATGGTCCACTTCTCTCATGGCTTACTCATGAATGGTCCACAAATTTACATGTTTACCATGAATCTTGTGACATAGGCCGGGATATTTAGAATCTTTATCCAGGCTTCCACTCTTTGAATTTTGCGCCTTGTGTCCGTAAAGTTACCTCCGGACACAAAGTTCCCTGCAGCATGTAGGGTTTTATATAAATAATATTTCTACACAGACTGTCCGTGTCAGGTTAAACAACTGGCTGACCTCCACACAAGCAGAACTAGCGGCACTACAACTAGCTACCAGAACACTACAAAACATTGGAGGAGGAATAATATTTTGTGATTCAAAGTCTACTCTTCAAGCAATCGAAAACGTCTTCTGGAAGATCGACAGCAAAAACCTCATACTAGCATTTATAAATGACCTAATCGCTGCACAGAGTAAAGGGTTTTGAATCTCCTTTGTATGGATACCATTACACATAAATATAACCCATCATAATGAGACAGACATTGCAGCCAAATTAGCATGTAACAAAGATGAAGTTGAATTAGATCTAGGTATCCCCATCTCTGCTGTCAAAACTATATTGTTCCCAATACTCAGGTGATAGGAGAGAAATTACTGACACCCAATGACCTGAAAGCACCAGTATAAAAAGCTATGATTTGTTCAGATCTGAATCTTTTGCTTATGGGCAGCACAAAACGTGGACCAGACTGTGCGACACAGTGGTTGCCAGGATCAGGTTGGGTTACCGTTACCTGTGGCAGGTGGCTACAGGTGACGGATCTCCCAATCCTGAGCACTCCAGGTGCAAACTCTGTGAGCAGGAACTGCGGCATGATCTCCCACACTACATCACCGAATACCCAGTTATCAGACCATTCAGACCCGTTGGCATGAGGTACCTGGAGCTTTACAATTACTTTATTCACTCGTGTGTTCTTGAAGATATCCTCATATTGCATCTAAAATTTGCTAATGCAGGCTACTGAACATATGGCCCTGTATGACTAACCATCCTGTGAGATGGAGACTTTTATTACCACTGCTGCCTTATTCACTCTTGTGTTGATGATATCCTCATAATGCACCCAGAGTCTGCCAGTGCAGACTACTGATCACGTGCCTCTGTATGACTAACCATCTTGTGTGATGGAGATTTTATAGCATCACGTAGCTAGCTTTTTGACACACTCTACTCCCCTTCATATAGTCTATGGCAGCTGCACAAATGAAGATGTACCTAAATATGTTAATAAAAAAACAAACTGTAGTTTCCTGCGCTGTGTTGATGGTTCAACTTGTGTTTCGTTCTCCGTCAAATGTAACTATGTGCACCATAGCACAAATATTGACATACTAAGCAATTAGATAGTAGAACTTTGTACTGTTCACTTTATAGTCCAAAAAATGAAGCTAAAAAAAGTTTATGCGTCGGCCTAGTATAACACACACATATATGTACTAGATTAGGCCTCATATAGCGTGTATTATGCCTTGGAAAGTTAGGCTATATATATATATATATATATATATATATATATATATATATATATATATATATATATATATATATATATGTGTGTGTGTGTGTGTGTGTGTGTGTGTGTGTGTGTGTGTGTGTGTGTGTGTGTGTGTGTGTGTGTGTGTGTGTGTCACGAAAATAAACATAACTGGGTATTCGGTATATATATATATATATATATATATGTGTGTGTGTGTGTGGTGTGTGTGTGTGTGTGTGTGTGTGTGTGTGTGTGTGTGTGTGTGTGTGTGTGTGTGTGTGTGTGTCACGAAAATAAACATAACTGGGTATTCGGTATATATATATATATATATATATATATATATATATATATATATATATATATATATATATATATATATATATAACAAATGAGGCTATTGCTTAACTTAAACATCGTAATATTAGAATATTAATTACATGGACAGAGAAACCCATTACATCGTATGACACTTTTATTGATAAACTGTGTTGTGAAGGAACATTTTTTTTTTGCCCACCAGTGATTTGGCATTTTGGTTAGTTGCCAGGGATGAGTTATTTATGGGTTTTGATTGTTGCGGGTTAGGTGTTGACTGGTGTTATTTACAGGTGTTGAGGCCGCTAGCGGATACCACCCGTCGTCCGTGTCCAAGTGAGATGAGATGACTTGAAGTGCTTGAACGTGCTCAGTTGATGTACTTGATACTCAGCTGATGTACTTGGTGCTCAGCTCATGTACTTGGTGCTCAGCTGATGTACTTGGTGCTCAGCTGATGTACTTGGTGTTCAGCTCATGTACTTGGTGCTCAGCTGATGTACTTGGTGCTCAGCTCATGTACTTGGTGCTCAGCTGATGTACTTGGTGCTCAGCATGTGTGTGTTCTCCATACTCTTGGTTCTGCACTGAGGGAACTTCATGATTAATTGGTCGATTGAGATTTCTGCGGCAGCCTAACATAGAAGTCGTCGTCGAACTCTGAGCCTACTTCTCCTCTTTCATTTGCTTTTTTTCCTGACACTGTCGCTGACTGAAGAAATGAATGAAGCAAAACGTATAAATTCCTGTCGTGAAACAATTTAAACGACCAGAAAATAATTTGGGTTGCATTTAGCTACAGGGCTGAACATATGTGAACTTCAATACACTTCAACGCATTCTCAGGTTTGTTCGTTACTCATCATCGCCGTATTGCAGTGAACACGTAACCATACTTGTCGGCATTGGTGGCAGCGTACTGATGGAGCAGCACATCCCCCACTACCTGGGTGCTGTGGCCACTGGGCGAGCCGGAGGGCTGGCCACTGGGAATGCCTCCTGCAGACTTGGTAGCAGCAATGGGCGTCACACTTTTGGTGCCAAGCGTAGCCGCGGTTTTGGTTCCAGCCGCAGTTTTAGATGCAGAAGTAGAATATGCGAGGGCATTGGCTTCTTCTTCAGAGAACACTGGAATGATCCTACCAGTAGGAATACCGCTCTCAGCCCCCGGCACTGGAGGTCCAACAGGGAGAGAATCTCCTTCGGCAATGTAACCAGTTTCAGCGCCAGCGATGTAGTCGATCTGACGATTAATTCCATCATCGGCAATGAAAGAATATCTTCCCTTGACAGAATTTTGGGCATCGGCAGATTCAGAACGAGAGCTGCTGGAAGTATCATAGGAGAAGCTGTAACTACCATCATCAGCTACAGAGCTTCTGACTTGAGCCACTTCGAAAGGCACGGCTTGACTGCTTCTGACCTGAGCCACTTCGAAAGGCACGGCTTGACTGCTTCTGACGCTAGCCACACCAGAGCTTGGAGCAGCAGCAGAAGTAGAAGGTGGTGCAGAGTAAGCAGGTAAAACGCCTCTGGAGGAAGCAGCAAATGCTCCAGAATCAGGTGAACCAACATCAGCTACTGGTGCAACAGGAAAATGAGCGCCTTCCGCGACGAAGCCAGTGTCAGCTCCCGCTCTGTAGTTCACAGTCAGCCGTTGGTTGCTGTCTGCAGGAACGAAGCTGTAAGTTCCTTGTACATTGAGACTGGGATCAGCACTCTCAGAGCGAGAACTATCTCCAGCATCATAACTGAAAGAGTAGGAAGCATCAGAGGCAGAAGCTCCTGAAGAGACCTTTTGGCTGGCGATTTGGCTTGAAGGACTAGCAGGTGAGCTGGGGGCACTGTATGCTACAGCAGGAGAGGCACCAGCAGATGTGGAAGCCGCTAAAGCATTGGCTTCTTCTTCTGAAAGTACTGGAAGGATCCTGCCAGTAGGAATACCGCTCTCAGCCCCCGGCACTGGGGGTCCAACAGGGAGAGAATCTCCTTCGGCAATGTAACCAGTTTCAGCGCCAGCGATGTAGTCGATCTGACGATTGATTCCATCATCGGCAATGAAAGAATATCTTCCCTTGACAGAGTTTTGGGCATCGGCAGATTCAGAACGGGAGCTGCTGGAAGTATCATAGGAGAAGCTGTAACTACCATCATCAGCTACAGAGCTTCTGATCTGAGCGACTTCGAAAGGCACGGCTGGACTGCTTCTGACGCTAGCCACACCGGAGCCTGGAGCAGCAGCAGCAGATGTAGAAGGCTGTGCAGGCTGTGCAGGGTAAGCAGGTGAAATGCGTCTGAAGGAAGCTGCTCCGCTTGTAGGTGTGCCAAAGTCAGCTTTTGGAGCAACTGGAAGATGAGAACCCTTGGCAATGAAACCTCGATCATCAGCCGTGTATTCTAGCTTGATATCTTCTCCTGTTGCATCCTTGTACCCAAAGGCTCCGTTTACGTTTCCAGGGGCTTGGGCCATTGATTGTTCATAGATGCCATCACCGGTGTCATAGCCATACTTGTAGGTACCATCAGAGTGGAGGACGTAGTACTGGGCGCGGGCTCCCAGGCCCACATTAGGAATAGCGTAATCGGCATCAGACCGTGGAAAACTCAGCGTGCTAGCCACCGCCAGAGCCAACACAACCTGCGGGAGGATACAACCAGTTATTAGAACACCATTTGATTGAAATTAATCTTTATCGTGTGCTGTGTCCCTTCTTCAGCACCGTTTCTTAAAATGATCTTTCTTATTTACTCATTAATTTTTTTGTTTCTGCTACTAAATTTTCTTCTAAATTTCTAATCGATACATTGAAAACTAAATTTCCTTTGTATATCACTTTGGCAACAGGAGAGCAGCCAAACTTGGAAGAAATATCGAATGCTTAACACTTAATTTTAATCAGTACTTTATTTAAACAATTTTACCAAACTAATATAATGGTAAAGTATTGCAATTTGAGATTTGAGATAAGTCTACCCCTATGAATCGTTCATTGCCCATAATTAAAATTTTGTTGACTCAACCAAAGAAAATGGTGAGCATTAGCAACCAATTCATGTCTTTAATGCTACACCACACGAAATTGGTCTCTAATGTTTGCACTTCTTCGGCCTTGACGGTATTGCGGCGTACGCAATACGTACGTACCTAAATATTCCAGTGTTGTAATTCTTGATTAATTAACGATCCCAGAGAGCTAAACCCCACATTTGTATTCATAACATCAGACCAACACAACATGGACCCATCACTGGTCCATCAGATCAGCACAACATGGCCCCATCACTGGTCCACCAGACCAACACACCATGACCCATCACTGGTCCACCAGACCAACACAACATGACCCCATCACTGGTCCACCAGACCAACACAACATGACCCCATCACTGGTCCACCAGACCAACACAACATGACCCCATCACTGGTCCACCAGACCAACACAACATGACCCCATCACTGGTCCACCAGACCAACACAACATGACCCCATCACTGGTCCACCAGACCAACACACCATGGACCCATCACTGGTCCACCAGACCAGCACACCATGGACCCATCACTGGTCCACCAGACCAACACAACATGGACCCATCACTGGTCCATCAGATCAGCACACCATGGCCCCATCACTGGTCCACCAGACCAACACACCATGGACCCATCACTGGTCCATCAGATCAGCACAACATGGCCCCATCACTGGTCCACCAGACCAACACAACATGGACCCATCACTGGTCCACCAGACCAACACAACATGACCCCATCACTGGTCCACCAGACCAACACACCATGGACCCATCACTGGTCCACCAGACCAGCACACCATGGACCCATCACTGGTCCACCAGACCAACACAACATGGACCCATCACTGGTCCACCAGACCAGCACACCATGGACCCATCACTGGTCCACCAGACCAACACAACATGGACCCATCACTGGTCCACCAGACCAACACAACATGACCCCATCACTGGTCCACCAGACCAACACAACATGACCCCATCACTGGTCCACCAGACCAACACAACATGACCCCATCACTGGTCCACCAGACCAACACAACATGACCCCATCACTGGTCCACCAGACCAACACAACATGACCCCATCACTGGTCCACCAAACCAACACACCATGGACCCATCACTGGTCCATCAGACCAACACACCATGGCCCCATCACTGGTCCACCAGACCAACACACCATGGCCCCATCACTGGTCCACCAGACCAACACACCATGGACCCATCACTGGTCCACCACACCAACACAACATGACCCCATCACTGGTCCACCAGACCAACACACCATGGACCCATCACTGGTCCACCAGACCAATACACCATGGACCCATCACTGGTCCACCAGACCAACACAACATGACCCCATCACTGGTCCACCAGACCAACACACCATGGACCCATCACTGGTCCACCAGACCAATACACCATGGACCCATCACTGGTCCACCAGACCAACACAACATGACCCCATCACTGGTCCACCAGACCAACACAACATGACCCCATCACTGGTCCACCAGACCAACACACCATGGACCCATCACTGGTCCACCAGACCAACACAACATGACCCCATCACTACTTTAGCAGACTGTCACAGCATGGTCCCATAAACATGTCCCTTTGCTTCACCACCATGCCCAGTGCCTCATCAATATGTCCCGTGCCCCATCAAAATGCCCCATGCCCAATCACTATACATCATGCCCCTTCACTATACAACTTTCCCATCATTATGCTCCGTACAATGACTATGCCTCGCACTCCATACCCCCATAACTAGGGGCCCCGTATCCCCATCACTGTTACAAATCTCTATCACTAAGCCTGGTGTTGCCTCACTTGTGACCGAGTTCTCAGTACTTACTAAGCTAGTCCAGGTCCACATGTTTTCGGCGGAGGGGCGAGGATGCCAGTGCCGGACTGTGATCTAGTTAACCCTTATATACCTGGCCGGCATGTGTGTTTGCGCATGCGTGCTCCCTGAAGATGACCAGTGAACGCTCCCTGTCGTCGGCGTCACACTCATCATTCAAGGGAATTCTCGGCCCAAATCTGCAGCTGTGTATTCGTCCCCTTCTACTAGATCGCTCATCTCACCTGCACTATTCGATAGTCTTGTCGGACTAATATAATTGAAAGTTGTCATGAAACGTCTGGTACGCGAGGTACCGAAGCTTTGCTGAAAGGTTCGCTCCATATACTTTTCTCCCCATTCTGTCTAGCTAAGAAAAAAAGATTCCAGTGGACGAAGATATTATAAAACAGCGTTCGTCCTTCCCAACAGGGATTTTTGGTAAGTGTAGTAGCGAGTCCAAGGTCGCGGCCAGGGTATCTCTGGTGCCCTACATGCAGGCCTGGTGGTGGCGGCGCGCCCCGACCACACTCACTTTCATTCCTATCCTGGAGACGCAGTCACCTCGGCGGCTCCTGCTCCTGCAGGTCGGTGAGGCACCACGGATGAGGTCACAAGTGTGCGCCTCAGAGCCCGCCATCTACAGGAGGAGGAAGGGACTTCGAGGGTGTGTGTTTGGACGTATTGCGGCTGTTGGGTATTGTTTCTACGTGAAGATTATCCTAAATCACCAAAACGCTTCAAAGTTGAGAATTCTGCTCTTCATACACTAGACAGATGAGAACTCTGCTCTCCACTCTCTAGACAGATGAGAACTCTGCTCTCCACTCTCTAGACAGATGAGAACTCTGCTCTCCACTCTCTAGACAGATGAGAACTCTGCTCTCCATTCTCTAGACAGATGAGAACTCTGCTCTCCACTCTCTAGACAGAACTCTTCTCACCATACACTGATAATCGACTTGAATAAAACCCTATATCAACAGAAGATAGCTCTGGTCTCCACACAATAGTCAGCCTGGGTTTCGAGTCATACCCTGGGTCGTGTCACCCCAAATGTCCTGTGAGTATAAGGGCGCCCTGAGAGTGGATAAAATAATCGTAAAGTTCCACCATAAAGTCAAGAGTAGCCACATCAACGCGGACGTGTCTAAGAATGTTTACAAAAAGAAAGACACTGAAGATGGTACAATCGACTTGAGAATGGTCCAGGACGGACCGAAACGTCGTCGTCCCTCCACCTTCTAGTGTGTGGTCTGGTCAACATACTTCAGCCACGTTATTTGTGACTCCTCGTCTGCACTGAAGATGGTAGACTCCCGCCCGCTGGCTGGTTGGCTGGCGCGCTGAGACTCGAGATACGTACCTGCATAGTAATGTCTGATGACACCGCCGTGGAGACGTAGGGAATACTTCACCATTGTGTTGGTGTGTGTGCGGGTGTCCGTCTCAACGTGTTCACCCCACGCTGTGGGTCAGAGTTCGCCCACACTCATCCCTTCACATTCGCTACTCACATAAATAATAAAATAACCTTAAAAATTAATATGATAATTATTATAATAATCTTTCTATCCTATTCTGTTTGTTTATTCAGCAGAAATTCCTAGTACTTCACTAGATGGAAAATAATCCCTTTGATTATGACTTTGTATTTGGTGATAATGAAATCAACAATATTTTAGATGTAATTAATTACTAAAACATGCGTAATTTGACCTGTAATATGCATATGACATATTTTTGAAAAATGTAAATCATTAGGACGTTTGGTTTATTAAAGAATAGCAAATATATAAAAGATTGTGAATGAGTCGATTGTATGATTGGTTAAACACGCTGCCTTGCAGATGTGATCAGTAGCTGGAGCCATGTGTGTATATAACACCTGCACCCACTGCTCCAGCTGCCAACACCAGCTGGAGCCTTGTGTGTATATAACACCTGCACCCACTGCTCCAGCTGCCAACACCAGCTGGAGCCTTGTGTGTGTATAACACCTGCACCCACTGCTCCAGCTGCCAACACCAGCTGGAGCCTTGTGTGTATATAACACCTGCACCCACTGCTCCAGCTGCCAACACCAGCTGGAGCCTTGTGTGTATATAACACCTACACCCACTGCTCCAGCTGCCAACACCAGCTGGAGCCTTGTGTGTATATAACACCTGCACCCACTGCTCCAGCTGCCAACACCAGCTGGAGCCTTGTGTGTATATAACACCTGCACCCACTGCTCCAGCTGCCAACACCAGCTGGAGCCTTGTGTGTATATAACACCTGCACCCACTGCTCCAGCTGCCAACACCAGCTGGAGCCTTGTGTGTATATAACACCTGCACCCACTGCTCCAGCTGCCAACACCAGCTGGAGCCTTGTGTGTATATAACACCTGCACCCACTGCTCCAGCTGCCAATACCAGCTGGAGCCTTGTGTGTATATAACACCTGCACCCACTGCTCCAGCTGCCAACACCAGCTGGAGCCTTGTGTGTATATAACACCTGCACCCACTGCTCCAGCTGCCAACACCAGCTGGAGCCTTGTGTGTATATAACACCTGCACCCACTGCTCCAGCTGCCAACACCAGCAGCGCTTCTTAATGCTTCTCACGTGCAAGTTCATGCCTGCCAGTGCATCACCTAAGAGTTAACCACCGGCCAGCACACCAGCTGATAGTACACCACCTGCCAGTACACCACCTGCCAGTTCACAATCTGCAAATACCCCACTGGTCAATACACCAACCAGTTCACAATCTGCCAGTACACCAGCTGACAGTACACACCCTGTCTGCTTGGTTTAGATAAAGAGGAACCAGTCAGTGAAGTGATAGTGACATTCGTCGTAAAATGTTACTATGCGACAGTTAACAAGGTGATTACTAATTGTCACTGACCTTGCTGGGTGAAGATTCACACGGCTCTACTCTTTTGCTTCATGCCTCAATCTTTGATGTATGTTTTCATTATTATCATGTTTTGTTTGGGATATATACAAGAGTTGTTACATTCTTGTACAGCCACTAGTACGCGTAGCGTTTCAGGCAAGTCCTTAATCCTATGTTTCCTGGAATACGACCCCCACGGGGAATCGTTTTTACAACCAAGTACCCATTTTACTGTTGAGTTAAACAGAGGCTACAGTTAAGGATTTGCGCCCAGTAAATCCTCCCCGGCCAGGATACGAACCCAGGAGAAAGCGCTCGCAGAACGCCAGGCGAGTGTCTTACCACTACACCACAGAGACCGGAGAAAAAAAAATAAATAAAAAAAACATGCATTAAGAAGCGCAGCTGGTGTTGGCAGCTGGGACAGTAGGTGTAGGTGTAATAAACCCCGTCACAACTCTTGACTACACCCTGTCACCCCCGTCACAACTCTTGACTGCACCCTGTCACCCCCGTCACAACTCTTGACTACACCCTGTCACCCCCGTCACAACTCTTGACTACACCCTGTCACAACTCTTGACTACACCCTGTCACCCCCGTCACAACTCTTGACTACACCCTGTCACCCCCGTCACAACTCTTGACTACACCCTGTCACCCCCGTCACAACTCTTGCCTACACCCTGTCACCCCCGTCACAACTCTTGCCTACACCCTGTCACCCCCGTCACAACTCTTGACTACACCCTGTCACCCCCGTCACAACTCTTGACTACACCCTGTCACCCCCGTCACAACTCTTGCCTACACCCTGTCACCCCCGTCACAACTCTTGCCTACACCCTGTCACCCCCGTCACAACTCTTGACTACACCCTGTCACCCCCGTCACAACTCTTGACTACACCCTGTCACCCGCCCGTCACAACTCTTGACCATTCCTTGCTACCCTCGTCACCAATCTTCGCTACACCCTGTCACCCTTCTGTCCCACGATTTTTAAACATCACACAAGCAAATCAAATTAACTTTAGAAGTAAAGTACTGTAAAATGATGTAAAAAATAACTCATTTAAGGTAAACTTGCCATACTCTTTAATGAAACATGTCTACAAAAATACTGTACAATATATATATATATATAATATGTAGGTGAAGTGAAACAATTTATTTACACTTACATTTAATATCACATAGGTACATATGTAAGTGAACTATTAACTATTTAACTATTTAGATGTTAAATGCAAAGTCAGCATTTTGTAACTACTGCTCTGAAACAAAGAGCAGTAGTTACAAAATTTTGGTTGTGGGCAAAATGGTTGATAAATTGTACTTCAGAAATCGACAAAGAAGAGTAACGGCAGATAATTTTCACGATATCCGATATTCGGCATGCATTATTCAACAGTCGTTATGAGTTATCCAACAACAGTCACATCTTATCGACAATCGCCACATCTTATCCAATAATCATCACAAAATATTCGGCAATCAACAATATCGAGGAGCATCAATGGTACCAGAACGTGCTCAACTTCTGCGAGGTATGTCACTGCCCTCCGCCACAAACCCGATTTTGGCTCCTGCTCTGTAAGATACTCTCTTTGTTTGTCCGTCTGTAGAAATGAACCGATAGTTTCCTCTAATATTCAGGTTAGAATCTGCATCTTCAGAGCGTGAGCTGGTCGGAGTATCATACTTGAAGGAGTAACTTCCATCCTGAGAAATAGAACTTCTCACCTTAGCTTCACCTTGTGTTCCAGTAACGGAGTATTTAACTACCTCTGGAGAAGCTGGTAACCCACCAGAAAGCTTTGGAAAAGCTGGTGATGCAGCGGAAGCAACAGGAATTGAGTCACCTTCAGCGACGAATCCAGTTCCAGATCCCGCTCTGTAACTGATGGATCTCGTGCGTCCATCGTCAGCACGGAAGCTATACCTTCCCTTCACGTTCAGATTTGAATCGGCATCTTCAGAGCGAGAGCTGGCTGGTGCATCATATTTGAAGGAGTAACTTCCATCAGGCGAGGAAGAACTTCTCACTTTAGCTTCGCCTTGTGTTCCAGTGATAGAGTATTTGACTGCCGCTGGAGATGCTGCTGATCCAATAGGAACAATAGGAGCAACAGGAATTGAGTCACCTTCAGCGACAAATCCAGTTCCAGATCCCGCTCTGTAATTGATGGTTCTCGTGCGTCCATCATCAGCACGGAAGCTATACCTTCCCTTTACGTTCAGATTTGAATCGGCATCTTCAGAGCGAGAGCTGGTGGGTGCATCGTACTGGAAGGAGTAACTTCCATCAGGAGACGAAGAACTTCTCACTTTAGCTTCACCTTGTGTTCCAGTAACGGAGTACTTAACTACCTCTGGAGAAGCTGGTAGTCCACCAGAAGGCTTTGGAGAAGCTGGTGATGCAGCTGGAGCAACAGGAGCAACAGGAATGGAATCACCTTCGGCGACAAATCCAGTTCCAGATCCTGCTCTGTAATTGATGGTTCTCGTACGTCCATCATCAGCACGGAAGCTATACCTTCCCTTTACGTTCAGATTTGAATCGGCATCTTCAGAGCGAGAGCTGGCAGGTGCATCATACTGGAAGGAGTAACTTCCATAAGGCGATGAAGAACTTCTCACCTTAGCTTCACCTTGTGTTCCAGTAACTGAGTACTTAATTACCTCTGGAGAAGCTGGTAATCCACCAGAAGGCTTAGTAGAAGCTGGTGATGCTGCGGGAGCAACTGGAATTGAGTCACCTTCGGCGACAAATCCAGTTCCAGATCCAGCTCTGTAACTGATGGTTCTCGTGCGTCCATCATCTGCACGGAAGCTATATCTTCCCTTTACGTTCAGATTTGAATCGGCATCTTCAGAGCGAGAGCTGGCGGGTGCATCATATTTGAAAGAGTAACTACCGTCAGGAGACAAAGAACTTCTCACCTTAGCTTCACCTTGTGTTCCAGTAACTGAGTACTTAATTACCTCTGGAGAAGCTGGTAGTCCACCAGAAGGCTTTGGAGAAGCTGGTGATGCAGCTGTAGCAACAGGAATGGAATCACCTTCGGCGATAAATCCAGTTCCAGATCCTGCTCTGTAATTGATAGTTCTCGTACGTCCATCATCAGCACGGAAGCTATACCTTCCCTTTACGTTCAGATTTGAATCGGCATCTTCAGAGCGAGAGCTGGCAGGTGCATCGTACTGGAAGGAGTAACTTCCATCAGGAGATGAAGAACTTCTCACCTTAGCTTCGCCTTGTGTTCCAGTAACGGAGTACTTAACTACCTCTGGAGAAGCTGGTAATCCACCAGAAGGCTTAGGAGAAGCTGGTGATGCTGCGGGAGCAACAGGAGCAACAGGAATGGAATCACCTTCTGCAACAAATCCAGTTCCAGATCCTGCTTTGTAATTGATGGTTCTCGTACGTCCATCGTCAGCATGGAAGCTATACCTTCCCTTTACGTTCAGATTTGAATCGGCATCTTCAGAGCGAGAGCTGGCAGGTGCATCGTACTGGAAGGAGTAACTACCGTCAGGAGATGAAGAACTTCTCACCTTAGCTTCACCTTGTGTTCCAGCAACTGAGTACTTAACTACCTCTAGAGAAGCTGGTATTCCACCAGAAGGCTTTGGAGAAGCTGGTGATGCAGCTGGAGCAACAGGAATTGAGTCACCTTCGGCGACAAATCCAGTTCCAGATCCTGCTCTGTAACTGATGGTTCTCGTGCGTCCATCGTCAGCACGGAAACTATACCTTCCCTTCACGTTCAGATTTGAGTCAGCATCTTCAGAGCGAGAGCTGGTGGGTGCATCGTATTTGAAGGAGTAACTTCTGTCAGGCGAGGAAGAACTTCTCACTTTAGCTTCGCCTTGTGTTCCAGTGATAGAGTATTTGACTGACTCTGTAGAAATTGGTGATCCAATAGGAACAACAGGAGCAACAGGAATTGAGTCACCTTCAGCGACAAATCCAGTTCCAGATCCCGCTCTGTAATTGATGGTTCGCGTGCGTCCATCGTCAGCACGGAAGCTATATCTTCCCTTTACGTTCAGATTTGAATCGGCATCTTCAGAGCGAGAGCTGGTGGGTGCATCGTACTGGAAGGAGTAACTTCCATCAGGAGATGAAGAACTTCTCACCTTAGCTTCGCCTTGTGTTCCAGTAACGGAGTACTTAACTACCTCTGGAGAAGCTGGTAGTCCACCAGAAGGCTTAGGAGAAGCTGGTGATGCTGCGGGAGCAACAGGAATTGAGTCACCTTCGGCGACAAATCCAGTTCCAGATCCTGCTCTGTAACTGATGGTTCTCGTACGTCCATCGTCAGCACGGAAGCTATACCTTCCCTTTACGTTCAGATTTGAATCGGCATCTTCAGAGCGAGAGCTGGTGGGTGCATCGTATTGAAAGAGTAACTTCCGTCAGGAGATGAAGAACTTCTCACCTTAGCTTCACCTTGTGTTCCAGTAACGGAGTACTTAACTACCTCTGGAGAAGCTGGTAGTCCACCAGAAGGCTTTGGAGAAGCTGGCGATGCAGCTGGATCAACAGGAGCAACAGGAATGGAATCACCTTCGGCGACAAATCCAGTTCCAGATCCTGCTCTGTAATTGATGGTTCTCGTACGTCCATCATCAGCACGGAAGCTATACCTTCCCTTTACGTTCAGATTTGAATCGGCATCTTCAGAGCGAGAGCTGGCGGGTGCATCATACTGGAAGGAGTAACTTCCATCAGGCGATGAAGAACTTCTCACCTTAGCTTCACCTTGTGTTCCAGTAACTGAGTACTTAATTACCTCTGGAGAAGCTGGTAATCCACCAGAAGGCTTTGGAGAAGCTGGTGATGCAGTGGGAGCAACTGGAATTGAGTCACCCTCGGCGACAAATCCAGTTCCAGATCCAGCTCTGTAACTGATGGTTCTCGTGCGTCCATCATCAGCACGGAAGCTATACCTTCCCTTTACGTTCAGATTTGAATCGGCATCTTCAGAGCGAGAGCTGGCGGGTGCATCGTATTTGAAAGAGTAACTACCATCAGGGGCGAAGAACTTCTCACCTTAGCTTCACCTTGTGTTCCAGTAACGGAGTACTTAACTACCTCTGGAGAAGCTGGTAATCCACCAGAAGGCTTTGGAGAAGCTGGTGATGCAGTGGGAGCAACAGGAATTGAGTCACCTTCGGCGACAAATCCAGTTCCAGATCCTGCTCTGTAATTGATGGTTCTCGTACGTCCATCGTCAGCACGGAAGCTATACCTTCCCTTCACGTTCAGATTTGAATCGGCATCTTCAGAGCGAGAGCTGGCGGGTGCATCGTATTGGAAGGAGTAACTACCGTCAGGAGACGAAGAACTTCTCACCTTAGCTTCACCTTGTGTTCCAGTAACTGAGTACTTAATTACCTCTGGAGAAGCTGGTAATCCACCAGAAGGCTTTGGAGAAGCTGGTGATGCAGTGGAGCAACTGGAATGGAGTCACCTTCAGCGACAAATCCAGTTCCAGATCCGGCTCTGTAATTGATGGTTCTCGTGCGTCCATCGTCAGCACGGAAACTATACCTTCCCTTCACGTTCAGATTTGAATCGGCATCTTCAGAGCGAGAGCTGGCGGGTACATCGTATTTGAAGGAGTAACTACCGTCAGGAGACGAAGAACTTCTCACCTTAGCTTCACCTTGTGTTCCAGTAACGGAGTACTTAACTACCTCTGGAGAAGCTGGTAATCCACCAGAAGGCTTAGGAGAAGCTGGTGATGCTGCGGGAGCAACAGGAGCAACAGGAATGGAATCACCTTCTGCAACAAATCCAGTTCCAGATCCTGCTCTGTAATTGATGGTTCTCGTAAGTCCATCGTCAGCACGGAAGCTATACCTTCCCTTTACGTTCAGATTTGAATCGGCATCTTCAGAGCGAGAGCTGGCAGGTGCATCGTACTGGAAGGAGTAACTACCGTCAGGAGATGAAGAACTTCTCACCTTAGCTTCACCTTGTGTTCCAGTAACTGAGTACTTAACTACCTCTGGAGAAGCTGGTATTCCACCAGAAGGCTTTGGAGAAGCTGGTGATGCAGCTGGAGCAACAGGAATTGAGTCACCTTCGGCGACAAATCCAGTTCCAGATCCCGCTCTGTAACTGATGGTTCTCGTGCGTCCATCGTCAGCACGGAAACTATACCTTCCCTTCACGTTCAGATTTGAGTCAGCATCTTCAGAGCGAGAGCTGGTGGGTGCATCGTATTGGAAGGAGTAACTTCCATCAGGCGATGAAGAACTTCTCACTTTAGCTTCGCCTTGTGTCCCAGTGATAGAGTATTTGACTGCAGCTGGAGAAGCTGCTGATCCAATAGGAACAATAGGAGCAACAGGAATTGAGTCACCTTCAGCGACAAATCCAGTTGCTGATCCAGCTCTGTAATTGATGGTTCTCGTGCGTCCATCATCAGCACGGAAGCTATACCTTCCCTTCACGTTCAGATTAGAATCGGCGTCTTCAGAGCGAGAGCTCGTCGGTGTTTTATAGTTGAAGGAGTAACTTCTGCCAGATCCATATCTCTGGAAAACATCTCCAGAGGGCAGCAAGCTGTATGTGATGCCGCTTCCGCTAGTGATGTCATATAACGGATTCGTGGTTTGTGGCAGTCTCTGCGCTGTGCCCACTGCCACCACCAACAGCACCGCCTGAAACATTGTTCATCACATTGAGTATATGCATGACATTCGGAAAGTTATAATTTTCTGATTCTATTTAGATTTGTAATAGATTAAATTGCTACTTCAGTTCACTTTATAGTTGTTTTGGATTTATCGTTAGTGTCTTCATGACTAGAATTTTTATTTGAGGAATCATTTGAATAAGTGTTCAGTATTAATTACAAGAATGATTGACCTATTTCCTACTCATAATAAACAAAAATTTAAATTTGAGAGTTCATGTGGACTGTAACTGCCATGAATGCTAATCCAATCATTTGTGTCCATCAATGTTGGATATTTATTTTAACACTCGCATCCCCTGAGTGCAAGTGGTGAAATAAATATTCTCGCCTTTGTTTTTTTTTTACGTTATAGTAACCAACATTTCAAATTCAACCTATTAATAAAAGTACGTGTATATTTTATTCACTCACAAATGTTCACGTTTTCTGTGCACTGGACTCGATAGGTTAAGAAGGTTGCTTGGGTTCGTTCGTTATTGGTTAGGCTAAGAAGTTAGATATTTTACGGAGTTTAAATCAAGAGAACGGGCTAAATAATGAATACTTGTAGCTTATATTTGGTTAAACGTACAGAAATGTTCTTGTGGACGTTTGTCTTCCTAAATTAGCCCAAATAGTATATTAAACAACGGAAAAATAGCTAAAGAACCTAACCTGACCTACGTAATCCTAGGCCTAATATTTTCTAATGCCTAACTTAATACACGTATGTGCAAGACTAAGTCTAGAAATTTTTAAATGGTGTTTTTGGCTTTTTTTTGTGTGCCCTCTGCAAAATGATTAGCACAAGTATTGTTGGCTGTAACAGTCTAATTTTGTACGTTTGACTAAATGGCTGCTATAAGTACTCTCATCTTAGAAGGATAAGTTGGGCTCACTCCTCCAAAACCCAAGAGCACAATAAACATTAACAAATAAATGTTAAACAATATTTGTTGTACTGGCTTCATCTGAGCTTCTTATAGGAGATCAAAAGCCTCATCCAACCATATTTCACAGTGGCCGGCGGCTCGTTCTCACTCTTATATATATATATATATATATATATATATATATATATATATATATATATATATATATATATATATATATATTATGCAATTGACGATCACGAAACACATAATTTTTATGCAGAAAATCCACAAAGAAATGGAGAAAAAAGATGAACGTTTCGGTCGTTTCACAGTCGTTGTCCCGTTCCTTTCACCATTTCTTTGGGGATCTTCCGCATATGGAAAGCTTGAATGGTCCCCAAGCCAACGTGCATCAGAAAACTTTTGACCCCTGAAGGATTCGAACCCAGTCAGCCAGGGCCTCCATGCCCCTTGGCATGTCCAGTACTATAACCACTTAACCACAGACTTTGTAAATATTGGAAAGTCGTTTGACTTTTAACCCCAATACCCGTGACTATTGTTATGAGGCCGTCGGTCTGTTCGCAGACTCCTGGTCTCATTGAAAATGAAATTGAAATTGAAATAAGTTTATTGAGGTAAAATACACACAAAGGGATGAGGTAGCTCAAGCTATTCTCACCCCGTTTAGTACATCGTGTTAATACATATATATATAAACACATCACAAACAAGAACCTGGGCTCATTGTCATTCCTAATTACGTTGCCTTATATCGAAATTTTGTCACACATTCGTTGGTGTATTGCAAAGCAATCTCATGCAAAAACCCAACTTGCCCTTTTTTGGACTTTGTGGAATAATTGTCCTGAAAAACGGTTCATGTGGTTTAGACAATATCATTAATTTCTGCACCTTTTAGTGAATTTAGGCAAGTTCAAAAACGATTTTGTTGTATTAAAGTTTGCTGCCCACCATAGTAAGAAGAATCAAGAAGGACCACACGTTAATCATTATTACTAGCAATCAACATTACTAGCAGTTAAGAACATACACTTAATCTTATGTACCATAATAGAATGTATTCTTTGTTGAAGATTCACCCAATTATACGCATAATCTAAAGCTTTAAAGATAGGCAATTATCAGGAGAAATCGCTAAGGCACAGTTGACTAACTAGCGTCAAGTGAAATAACTATAGATTCGTTCATTTGAAAATTAGACAAGTGAGAAGCCTCACATGACTCGGGAAGATAGTGAATTTTACTGCATCAGTTAGTTAGTTGTGTGATCTGAGCTGTTAATAGATTTGCAAGGCCCTTTTGCCTGTTTGGTGGACTACAGTTCACTTAATCTTATGTACAAGTGTACACACTTGTGTACATAAGTACACACTTATATAGTGTACATAAAGTTCCTATGTACTCTTCTTGCAATCAAGTTTTCCAGTGCAAGCTCTCGCTATCAAGTTTCCAGTGCTAGCTCTCGCTATCAAGTTTCCAGTGCTAGATCTCGCTATCAAGTTTCCAGTGCAAGCTCTCGCTATCAAGTTTCCAGTGCAAGCTCTCGCTATCAAGTTTCCAGTGCAAGCTCTCGCTATCAAGTTTCCAGTGCAAGCTCTCGCTATCAAGTTTCCAGTGCTAGATCTCGCTATCAAGTTTCCAGTGCAAGCTCTCGCTATCAAGTTTCCAGTGCTAGCTCTCGCTATCAAGTTTCCAGTGCAAGCTCTCGCTATCAAGTTTCCAGTGCAAGCTCTCGCTATCAAGTTTCCAGTGCAAGCTCTCGCTATCAAGTTTCCAGTGCAAGCTCTCGCTATCAAGTTTCCAGTGCAAGCTCTCGCTATCAAGTTTCCAGTGCAAGCTCTCGCTATCAAGTTTCCAGTGCAAGCTCTCGCTATCAAGTTTCTAGCTATCAAGTTCAAGCCGAATGCGGATCAATACTCACTATGAGAGGCGAAGCAGCAGCCATGGGAGAAGAAGCCCACTCAACTGACACAGTGCTCTACATACTTACCCCCTTTATATCCTGGCGTGGGGCGTGGCCGATGGCCACTCCTCCTCCGGCTGGGGACGCTACCGCTCCTGCTCATCTCAACAGGTTTTTGTGAGTACAGGTACTGCTCTGGAGAGCCTCGGCCCTCGGCCAGAGACACAACAAACTCACCGACATTTTCAGGTATTCTCATCCACTCTGGCCTTGATATAATGGAAAATGAACTCTGAAAGACTAATCTAATTAGCTATAAAATATGATTGTGTCTGGTATTGATTTGTAAATTATTCGTTTCTGATTGTAATGATTTGAGGGAGTGGAAGTAAAATGAATTAGATTTTGACGTGATATCAAAAGTGATATGAGCCCTTCGAGATATTAGAGGTAATATTAGTAATTTTAGCTCGTAAGTCAAGAGTCTTGCGGTTTCATTGGTTTAGGGGTGGGGGGGGGGGGTAGAGACGACCTTGACGG
The DNA here is from genome assembly GCA_020271785.1 of Procambarus virginalis. Lineage (NCBI taxonomy): Eukaryota > Metazoa > Arthropoda > Malacostraca > Decapoda > Cambaridae > Procambarus > Procambarus virginalis. The sequence goes on along the minus strand of WNGS01165751.1, from coordinate 28,261,503 downwards.
GGTGGGGGAGGAGGCGACCTTGACGGGGTGGGGGGGTGAGACGACCTTGACGGGGTGGGGGTAGAGACGACCTTGACGGGGTGGGGGAGGAGGCGACCTTGACGGGTTGGGGGGGTGAGACGACCTTGACGGGGTGGGGGGAGGATGAGACGACCTTGACGGGGTGGGGGGGAGGATGAGACGACCTTGACGGGGTGGGGGGGGGAGGATGAGACGACCTTGATGGGGTGGGGGGGAGGATGAGACGACCTTGACGGGGTGGGGGGGGAGGATGAGACGACCTTGACGGGGTGGGGGGGGGAGGATGAGACGACCTTGACGGGGTGGGGGGGGGAGGATGAGACGACCTTGACGGGGTGGGGGGAGGATGAGACGACCTTGACGGGGTGGGGGGGGGAGGATGAGACGACCTTGACGGGGTGGGGGGGAGGATGAGACGACCTTGACGGGGTGGGGGGGGGAGGATGAGACGGCCTTGATGGGGTGGGGGGGAGGATGAGACGGCCTTGACGGGGAGGGGGAGGATGAGACGACCTTGACGGGGAGGGGGAGGATGAGACGACCTTGACGGGTTGGGGGGGTGATACGACCTTGACGGGGTGGGGGGGAGGATGAGACGACCTTGACGGGGTGGGGGGGAGGATGAGACGACCTTGACGGGGTGGGGGGGAGGATGAGACGACCTTGACGGGGTGGGGGGGAGGATGAGACGACCTTGACGGGGTGGGGGGGAGGATGAGACGGCCTTGACGGAGATGGGATGAGGCAGCCTTGACGACGGGACACGGTTGTGGGGGGGGGGGCAGGGGGGGAGATAGTATTCGCCCGGGCAAGATTAAAAACTTGTAGGAAACCGTAACGAAGCCTTGGGACCACCCTGGGACCAACTCTGGGCTGGGGACCACTGTGGGACCCCAGTGTTGTCAACTCTGGGCTGGGGACCACTGTGGGACCCCAGTGTTGTCAACTCCGGGCTGGGGACCACTGTGGGACCCCAGTGTTGTCAACTCTGGGCTGGGGACCACTGTGGGACCCCAGTGTTGTCAACTCTGGGCTGGGGACCACTGTGGGACCCCAGTGTTGTCAACTCTGGGCTAGGGACCACTGTGGGACCCCAGTGTTGTCAACTCTGGGCTGGGGACCACTGTGGGACCCCAGTGTTGTCAACTCTGGGCTAGGGACCACTGTGGGACCCCAGTGTTGTCAACTCTGGGCTAGGGACCACCGTGGGACCTGGGACCTAACGAGCCGAATTTGTGTGAAATATTTAAATGTTCCAAAAAATTGTCTTATGAAATTATAAGGTTTTCATTGTATTGTATATGATTGCAATTTTATGTTACATGCGTCAAAACTAACATAGAAATTTGATCAAACCTAACCTAGCCTATCTTAACATAACTTAAATCAGTAATTCATGTTCCTAATATAATATATTATTATTGTTAGAAAAGATCCAGTCCAGAAAGAAACATTGGGAAGCCAAAGTACCCATTGAAAACCAGATACCCATTCACTGCTGGGTAAACAGAGGCTACAGTTAAGGATTGGCGCCCAGTCAATCCTCCCCGGCCAGGATACGAATCCAAGCCCAAATGCTCGCGAAGCGCCAGGCGAGTGCTTTACCAATGCGCCATCTTGAGGTTAACTTGAGATGGTTTCGGGGCTTTAGTGTCCCCGCGGCCCGGTCCTCGACCAGGCCTCCACCCCCAGGAAGCAGCCCGTGACAGCTGACTAACACCCAGGTACCTATTTTACTGCTGGGTAACAGGGGCATAGGGTGAAAGAATCTCTGCCCATTGTTTCTCGCCGGCGCCTGGGATCGAACCCAGGACCACAGAATCACAAGTCCAGCGTGCTGTCCGCTCGGCCGACCGGCTCCCACGGGGACTATTGCTTTACCCATCAGCACTATTGAGTTGGACAAACCGGAAAAACTATTTTTTAACTTGTGTTGCAAAGACAAACTAACCTAAACTAACCCTCCAAGGCCTAATACACGATATCTGAGGCCTAATATAGTACATATGTGTAATATACTAGACCTAGGAATGTTTAAGTTGACTTTTTAGCTTAATATTTTTTTTAAGAATTCCTTACTAGTCAGTATACTACTATCTGAAAGCTAAGTACATACGAATTCGTGACTTTTGACTATCATCACAATAGGTACTATCTAAACAGGAGGATAAGTTTATATGATTTATAATTTTATATACAATTATATATAATTATTGTATTTATATATAGATTATATATTATATATATATATATATATATATATATATATATATATATATATTCAACCTCACATTTGCTGCAAGAACAAGTCTCATAAATTTCTGAATCCGGATTGAAACCGTTAATACACATTTTCCGTTACTGATGCCATCAGATCCAGACCATCATTGCTACTACTTTTTTGCTTAAATTGGCCACAGTTTAATAGTGGGCTATTAACTTAGCTAAGATACAACTCTATCTTTATAATCTTTCTCGAGGATTGGCTCCATAAACAAAAACTATTTTATAATATAAACCTAGGAAGACGTTATTACTGTATGCTGATAACGAAAGGAACTTTATATATACTATATATATATATAAATATATATACAGTATTAGAATGTCAAAATGTATATTTGTTATGAGATTAATTAAGGCTACTTCAGCTTTCTAATGCTGTAGCAGTGGAATCTGCAAACAATATTGATGCTATTGTTGCTGAATTTTCTGATCGCTTTAAATCCATAGGTTGTTATACTGATAGCAAGGTACATCTGCATATCAACCCAGATGTAATTCCAGTTGCCCAACCACATCGCCGACAACCATTCCATACTCGCAAGAAAGTCGATGCCGAACTGGATAGGCTGATAGAACTAGATATCATTGAACCGGTAACAGGCCCAACACCATGGGTAAGCCCAATTGTCACTCCACCAAAGCCGAAGAATCCAGATGAGATACGCATTTGTGTAGACATGCGTGTTCCCAACAAGGCAATAATGCGTGAACGCCATCCTACACCCACTGTAGATGATATGATCTACCGCTTGAATGGTGCAACTGTATTAGCAAGTTAGATTTAAACAAGGGCTATCATCAGCTTGAACTTGATGATGAGAGACGATTCATCACAACGTTTACGACACATCGAGGTCTGTATAGGTACAAGCGCCTGAGTTTTGGCATTAACAGTGCTGCTGAAGTATTCCAGCACATCATCAGCCAGGTATTGCAAGATATACCTAATGCTGACAACATGTCTGATGACATCATTGTTTATGGCCGTACCCAAGCTGAACACGACAAAGCTCTTCGTGCAACATTGCAACGCTTACGAGAAAAGAATCTGACGCTAAGCCGAGCAAAGTGTGAGTTCAATCAACATAAAATTGAATTCTTTGGACATGTACTTAGTGACAAAGGTCTGTCTCCAGATCCTAAGAAAGTTGCAGATATCAAGAATGCTGCACCTCCTTCAACATCCACTGAAATACATAGTTTTCTGGGAATGGCAAACTACTGTTCTCGCTTCATTCCAGATTTTGCTACCATTACGAAGCCTCTACGTGAGCTCCTGAAGAAAAATGCATCATGGTACTGGAGCGATATCGAGCAAAATGCATTTGATGCTGTGAAAGATGCACTTGTAGAGAATGCGACTGCTGCGTACTTTGATCCATCAATGGACACTGAGTTAACGGTGGATGCTCGTTCTGTTGGTTTAGGTGCTGTGTTAGCCCAACACAAACCTGGTCAATCAGATTCCAGAGTAGTAATTGTCTACGCCAGCCGTTCTCTCACAGATATTGAGCAACGATACAGTCAGACAGAGAAGGAAGCTCTTGCTCTTGTATGGGGCTGTGAACACCTCAATG
>WNGS01165751.1:28149179-28161848 GCA_020271785.1 Procambarus virginalis | reverse complement strand
TTGTCACAGCTCGTATAAGACTTTGCTACAAGTATCTCTGGCAGTTCGACTTGTATAGGGATCTAGATGAAGTAAAGTGTAAAGTGTGGGACAAAGACAGGGACACACACTCGAAACACTATATCTTGGATTGTAGTAAAATTGAACCATTTAGAGATAAATCTAAGCTCACTCTGTATGATATGGCAACCTATCTTATTACAAGGATAAAATACTTGAATCCTTGCGCTGTATCCATATTTCGCTCCCAGTAGATAAATGACATATGAGATTAAGAAACTCAGTATTATGAAAACTAATAATAAACAGCAGCTCCCCTTGACTGTAATATCTACATTCCTCAAACATTATGTATTAGCGATAAGACCTACCATTAATGTATAATGACTTACTGTAAATATATAGCTCTTGAAATAGACATCTCTGTAACTAGCTGACATTGTACTATAAGGTGTGAGGATAGATGAATTGTTTATGTAATAATGTAAGATGGGTCTGATAAGACCTTTTGTGCCCTCTGTAATGCTTTTTGCGCTACCGCTCACAGGATAAGTATGAGGTGCACAATAAACTAGCCGCGTCCGGCGGCAACAATCAATCAAATGTATCACACTAGGTCAGATAGAGCCCTGATCACAAAAGGGTCAGACAGAGCCCTGATCGGACAAAGGCGCGCACAGATTCACGTTGTGTATAGAACACTATAATTCCTAGGCAATATTTGCAGTATTCACTCACTCACTATATACGAATTTAACTTTAACAAGTCAAACATAGCTCGTTCCTTCCCACCTCGCCGTGAAGACAAACACTTCCTTGAGAAACCTGCAGTACGTCGCTTATCATAACTTGGTGTAAATTGATCACACCTGGAGGCTGATGGTGATGGAAGGAATGGAGGAGTGAAATCGGGATCAGTTAGAGGCGGGACACAAGGTAACGGGTCCAAGAGGAGCAAGGTCGGCCACCATCCAGGCTGAGAGTGTGGCATATAAGGGGCTGACGGCACACACAGCCACCACACCACCGCCAGCCACCACACCGTCCACATCATGGTCGCCTGGACTAGCTTGGTAATATCTTCCACAACTCTTGATGGACAAGATGTTCCTTAGCACATACATTGTGCGGATGGGGTAGATAATTAGTGCAGATTAACATATGAATAACAAAATAATATGTGTCGGGGTAGGTAGCTTTCAGTACTTAATGTTGCGTTCTTCATGGAGTAATTGTTACTGTTCTTAATTGCATTCTTAACCGAATGAACACCTGTTTCTCTTGCAGGCGCTGTTGTCCGCATTAGCGGTTAGCGCGCTGAGTTCGCCAGACGAAAGTGCCTACAAAATTCCTCAAGTAGGCACAGGAAGACGGTCCCAGTACTCCGTTCTACACAAGGATGGAACCTACAAGTACGGATATGATACCGGCGAGGGAGCCTTCGAGACTGCTCGCTCATCTGCAGTTGGTCAGGTAGAAGGCAACTTCGGCTACAGGGACCCTGAGGGCAATAATATTAATCTCCAGTACGAAGCTGGTGAGGGCGGCTTCCAGCCAAGGGGTGCCCATCTGCCTGCCCCGCACCCTGACTTTGCCCTTGCCCACGCTCAGGCTCGTGCTCGCCCACCCTTCGTAGACCCCCTCGCCGATCCTAACGCCGATGCTTCCTATGGATTCGATTTTGCCGGAGATGGACAGGCACGTACTGAACAAAGTGACTCGGACGGTAATGTGCGTGGCTCCTACACTTACACCGACGACCAAGGTCGTACACGAACCTACACATACACTGCCGGTAAAGGAACCGGTTTTGTCGTTGAAGGCGACGATCTTCCTCAGGCACCTGCAGATCCTGCTCTTACTCCAGCTGCAACACGACTCTCGTCTTCTGCTGCCAGATTCCCATCTTCTACTCTAGGTGCTGCTAGACCATCATCCACTGGACCCTCACAAACTTCTGCAACATCTCCCTCCTTTAGAGCATCTACATCACGCCTTCCATCACGCCCCATTAGCACCACTTCCGGCTCTCCCACTGGACCTGTTTCCTTCCTCAGAAGCGGCGCAGGATCTGATGCGTCTTACTCATTTTCTTACGATGCTGGTGATCACTCGCGATCAGAATCTGCTGATGCTAACCTCAATGTCGACGGGCAGTTCTCTTTTGTGGCTGACGACGGTGTGAGACGCAGAGTCGTTTACGAAGCTGGAAGCGGCACAGGTTTTGTGGCTTCTGGAGATCATCTTCCTAAATCACCCGAGTCACACTTCGGCTCACAGACTGCATCAGCTACAGTCAGAGGAAGACCAACAACTTACCGAAGTCCAACAGCACCTGGAACTCCTGGCTCTCCTGCCTCCCCAGCTGGCTCTCGCTCACCTGCTCCTCGTCGTCCCGCCTTCACAACTACACAAACTCAGTACAGCTCTCCGTCAACTCGTGCACAAACCGGACCATTCGAACCTGCCAATACACGCAGCCAACTCTCACCGGATGGTAGTTACAGCTTCGCTTACGAGACCTCCAGTCACTCACGCGCTGAATCAGGAGATAGAGACAACAACGTAGTTGGAAACTTCGACTTTGTAGCTGATGACGGACAACGACGAGCCATAAAGTATGAGGCAGGATCTGCTACAGGATTTATCGCTGAAGGAGCTCACATTCCTGTAGGACCCGAGGTGCCTGGAGCACCTTCAGGTCAGCCTACTGGCAGGATCGTTCCGGTTCGAGAGGTTCCTTTCATCGACCCTTTGGCTGACTCCAAAGCTGATGCTTCTTATAACTTTGCCTTCGATTCCGAACAGTACTCACGCTCGGAGAGCGCTGACGCCGACGGCAATGTCCAGGGCACCTACACAGTGGTGGACGATGACGGCACACGCCGCACTCACAGATTCCGGGCCGGTGAAGGCATCGGCTTCGAAACTGAGGAAGTGTCATCCTCTCGTGGTCCTCCTCCATCTCGCACTCCATCATCTGCCACTTTCCGCACTCCAGCGTCTCCTGGCCAGGCCACTCCATACACTGGCCAAACCGGTGCCACCTTCACTCCTGCCCTCACCAGGGCTGCCTCAGCCACATCTTCAACTTTCTCACCATCTTCACCCAGCACCAGGTTGGATGGCTCCAACTTTAAGCTCCGCCAGTACGACGCTTCAGAGAATCGCGGCAAATATGGTTACGTTCTAACTTTTGACAATTAAGAACAGATGATAAACAGTTGGTATTGGATACGTTTTGACATTACGTGTATAAATGGATGTAGTGTCTATAGAAATTAGAACCAAATTCTAATTTCATTTTAATACTTAAAAAGCTTTATATGTATATACAGATTTACAAATAAGCTATTGCAAAACAAAACACAAAAACAAGGTTAACAGGCATACTGATATTTTTTTATGCACAAGTTGCTGTACAATAAAAACATGCAATGAAAAATAATAAAAAAAACACTCAAACCATATTTGTATGATAAATTTTATCCCAATGATAACACTTAAGGTCAGAAGCCGCCAAAATAAGAACATGAGGGAGCACTGTGCTGATCATGTGTTGATGATGGGACACCTTGACCTATCTTGCCACTTCTGTCACCTTGTTAAGGGAGCCGGTCGGCCTAGCGGACAGCACGCTGTACTTGTGATCCTGTGGTCCTGGGTTCGATCCCAGGCGCCGGCGAGAAACAATGGGCAGAGTTTCTTTCACCCTTTGCCACTGTTACCTAGCAGTAAAATAGGTACCTGGGTGATAGTCAGCTGTCACGGGCTGCTTCCTGGGGGGTGGAGGCCTGATCGAGGACAGGGCCGCGGGGACACTTAAAAAAAAAAAAAAAAGCCCCGAAATCATCTCAAGATAACTCTATTGTAATATGAACAGTAAACACCATGAACGCACAAACACTTTCAAAAACTTTATATCATTTTAAGTTGCTTACCATCTCCACATTACAGCCTCGCTGACACCATAATCAATCTTAGGACATTATGGGTTTATTTTTGGTGTCGGGCTTTAGGCTAGGGGGTTCCAAACTCATTTACTATTGCAACCCAGATTTCATATGATTCTACACGAAGCGGGCCATGACAAGGGAAGACCACTCCTTTTCCCCTCCAGGAGCAAGAATGCAGCACTCGTGAAAGAAAATATCAATAATAATAATATTCACCTTATTGATAGGCGTTGCTTCTTCCTGACACTTAGCATCACTTGGTCTTGTTCACTGCATCAAAGTATGGAGCAAATGGTTGCGCTACAGCAATTCAGAGTAGTGAATTCGTGTGAATCTGTAAGTTGAGAACGAAACTAAGATTTGTTAATGTTCATTACACAGATACATTAATCAAATGTTCCAACATCAACACTGGAAAACTCTTACCTTCCAACAGAATCACACTGAAACTCAAGTATTCCTAGCTTAAGAAATTCTGGTACTTCATTGTCACTGACAGGATGGTAACCCATCAATTCAGGAAGTTCAGATGCTAACCGTTCAATATTGAGGTCGATGTTAGCTTTGTGGGCTATGCCTAAAGTCGATTTGAAGGGGGAAATTGGAATTGTAGGGGCCAGGCTACGAAAAAACTACATATGGTGTACAGTAAAAAGTACATAAGCTATTTCATCAGTCTGTGTATGTTCTCGGGAAGGAAGGAATTAGTATTATGGTGACCTGCACCAAAATGAATGTGGGAGTGTTAATGTGCTAATCAATAAGTCTTATAATTAGAGGATCGCTGTGGATTATTGCTGGTGGAAAGAACCCAATTTTCCAGAAACATCCAGTAATTCCCTTGTCACCTATACCATTTAATAATTGTAAATTTTCTTAATTCTGTGTTAGAGTTTATCAGCAAAATAAAATGTGTGAACATGGATTTTGTGTCTTTAAATAAATTTGCTATTTTTTAATCTGAAAGAATACCTCTATTATTTACAAAATTAATTCATTTGATTGATATATAAACGTGTGCCTAGCTAGTTATATTAAAATTTTATTCCATTTACAATATTTGATAAATGTCATTAATCCTCCCGTTGATTACAAATTAACCAAGCTAATTTAAAAAAAATTATATAGTTATCCAACGAATATCACCAAGATGACTAATGATTCAACGCTGATGCCCAGTATCAGTATATATTAGCAAGTGGTCCTAGGTAAGTGAATTACTGAATATAATTCACTCACTGGTAATAAATGATTCATTGATAATAAGTGGAGATGAGGAGTAACGGTAGCGAGGGGAGAATAATTCCTAAAGTGTTTTAGATTCACGCAGTTTAATTATCAAACCGTTTAGGCTATTACATCAAATGGAAATAATTTTGTTCCTTCACCGCATTAGTGGTTTACATTATCCATGTAGTAACTGTGAACAAAAGTACACATGGGTTAAGAATTCAAAAACTTACATGAGTAAGATGTGAACTTAGGATTTTTTTTATTATTATTATTTTCTACCACAGACGTGGCCACACATTTACAATGCTAACCAACATAAATACATTTTTTCTGTCCTCCATGGACAGGGTTAGAGATGTGTTAAACATATACTTCAGGGGATTATTAAACAATCAACCACAGAAGGTGATTCGGTGCTTTTAAAATGCTAAGCTAACCTACATACGTAAATACATAGATACACAGATTTACGAACTAAGGAATGCACGTCGCGTAGATAACATCAAGACAGTTTGCGTCACACGCGTGAAACATGAGCAACAAAAATTTCAAGGACGTAAAACGTATCGAATAAAATATTACTAAATACGGCAAAGATGCTGCAGCCATTAAGCACTACATTACCAAGGGACAATATTAAGGAAAAATCAGCATAGCGACCTCACTTTGTTAAATGAATTATTAGGAAATATATATACAGTATTATGATTCGTAAAAGTCATCACTACCCAGACAATCCAACCCTCACCCTCCTCGCTCTATCCCATCGTCACTCCTTGACCTAACCTCACTAACACCTCCCTACCCTAACTCCCACCATCACCCCCTACCTTAACCCCCACCAACACCCCATGACCTAACCTCACCAACACCATTTAACCTCATCCGCCCCTAATCTCACCCCATCATTCAAACCCCTCTAAACTCACCCTAGTATATTACCACCAGCCCACCAAATCATCACCGTCAATCTTCATCAAACAACCATCATCTTACGGACTATTCACGCCCGTGGCGCCTCTTGGGTGACTAAATCTTAATCCATCAACCATCACCTCGCTTCAATACACATCTCGCTTATTTGCTAACTATACTCCGTCCTCAGCCCCTTGCGTTGGTTCCCGTGATTAACGTCTCTGGGGCCGACCAGGCCTCCTGGTTGGCGATCTGGTCAACCAGACTGTCGGACGCGGATGCTCGCAGCCTGACGTAAGAATCACAACCTGGTTGATCAGGCATCCTACTAACGCTCATCTTCCCCCCTCCTTTATTCCACTATACAAGCACTATACCATGCAAGCTCGTATTAGTCAAACTTGATGAAGCCTTTAAAGGCGAACCAATATCTTCAATAAAGTCAACGTTCAACTTAGTGTTTCTATAATGTTTCTATAACAGTATTTATATTTGATCAATAGTATTTTCCCAACTCAAACAATGTGGGGTTTATTCCACACATATTTCTAATGTCTCTTAGATGTTCACATTCTCTCAGGTCAAGGCCTGACAGCTGAGTGGACAGCGCTTCCGATCGTAGTCCCGAGGTTCCAGGTTCGATCCCCGGTGGAGGCGGAAACAAATGGGCAGAGTTTCTTTCGCCCTGATGTCTCTGTCACCTAGCAGAAAATAGGCACCTGGGAGTTAGACAGCTGCTACGGGCTGCTTCCTGGGGGTGTATAACAAAAAAGGCCTGGTCGATGACCGGGCCGCGGGGACGCTAAGCCCCGAAATTATCTCAAGATAAGAAAGAAGGAGGTGTCCGTCACTCTTTCCACAGATTCTACAATTCCGCTGTTCAACTGTTGTTTCCATTCCGAATCTCTATGGATATCTGTATCCAAGACGAATTCTTGCTATTACTGATTTTCTCCCGCGTCCGCCTCCTCTTCGGCCATAATGATTGGGATTGCCAGCTGCAACCATATTGTACCAGCGTACAGATTCACTGATTTGTTCTTCTATCCTACTTTCCTCAGTTACAGTGTCAAGGTGATATTGCCTGATAATACCTCTAATTTGTAGAAGAATCTTAGATATGAAGTATTCAATATGGTCTCCTTCAGCGCCCTCAGCAGCCAGCACATTTTCACATATTCCAACATTTGACGACTCTTCCCTGATTAGTCAGTACTCTCACAGCTCTCTTGATTTCAGCGACTATCGCATTCACTATTTTCACTATTCACAATATCACTATTTTCTGCCCGGCTTTTACTAAAGCTTTGTAGCGCTGCTTTTGAATCAGTGCAGATCACTGCACCATTAGTGTTTCGTTCAAGGAATCTTAATGCCATTACAATAGCAGTTAGCTCTGCTTACGTTGAAGAGGCATAGTTGTCAATACGCGCTTTTTCTTTATGTCCACGTTGAAAGGCATTATTCCTAATTACAGTATGCTGCACAAGCCCTGCCATTGACAAGGATTAGATGACCCACCATTGTAGATTCGATCTAATTTATTTCCGGCTTCTTTATAAATTTCCTAAAGATACTTGTGCCTCATTTCTTGCCGTATCATGTTAGACTTTTTCGTTGTCATTTCATTGATGATAATCCTGCATGGGTCATCCTCCCACGGAGGTAACCTCTCTACAGGCATATACTTACGGACTTGCTCAAGCAGAAGTTCTTCAAGGTAGCAGACTGATCTGTGATGCCATTTTTTGCTTCTCCCGTTTCCTCCTGTAAGTAGCACAGAAATAATTTTTTCCTTGGCAATATCATTGTAATGGGAATCTCTGGCTATCTTAATTGCAAGCCTAGCATTCAGTTCTTTAATTATACTTTTAACACTGAGGAGGGACAACTCTTGTAGATTAGATGTGTTGGCAGTTCTTGGGACTCTAAGAACGACTGCCATGACTTCATTCCGTATGCTTTCAAGTTTGTTCCTATCGCTTTGGGAATAAATGCACAAAACTGGTGCGGCATAGTCTATGACGAAACGCACACAGGCTGTTACTCAGTTCTTAAAATAAATGCAAATGCAAATGAGACATATTCTAGTTGTCGTCTCTGCCAGATAATTCTAAATTTTATGCGTTGCATGAATTTCATCTGCAGAAAATGTCAGTCACCTGCTTCAACTCTCCCTCTTTAACAAAAGGTTACACTTCCACGAAACAACCTTTCCCAACTAATACATTCATATTGTCCAGTGGATAGTAAAATCTGACATGAACGCATGAGCTATGAGGAGAGACTACGGGAATTAAACTTAATATGAATCTAATATGAATCTGCAAATAATGGTGAAACATTTTTATAAAATCGTTAATACTAATAGCGTTTAGGGTAAACTCTACAAATTATGGCATATTTTTTAAACTCTCATAGTTGAAGTTTATTATAATTAAGCTAGTTGTAACAACTGTATTTGGGACAATAAATGGAACAAGACCCGTGACCAGAAATCACACCTGGAGGCAGATGCTGAAGGAAGGAATGGATGAGTGAAATCGGGATCAGTTAGAGGCGGGACACAAGGTAACGGGTCCAAGAGGAGCAAGGTCGGCCACCATCCAGGCTGAGAGTGTGGCATATAAGGGGCTGACGGCACACACAGCCACCACACCACCGCCAGCCACTACACCGTCCACATCATGGTCGCCTGGACTAGCTTGGTAATATCTTCCACAAAGACCGACATAATGCTCTTGTTTATTGAGCAACGCTTGACTAATGAGAATGTTCTCACCCAGGTCTTTATCCATCTTTGTTGCAAATAATTATATTCAATATTTACATCAACGATTAACGTAACATAATAAATTATATATCTTTCATAAATTAGCATATGTCAATATAAACATAACAATACCGTGTTTATGTCAGGGCATAAAGCACTCTGTACCTAATATGGCGCTCTCGACGGAATGATAGTAGACTATAGAGCCTAACCCAAAATGAATTCCTGTTTCTCTTGCAGGCGCTGTTGTCCGCATTAGCGGTTAGCGCGCTGAGTTCGCCTCGCCCAGACGAAAGTGCCTACAAAATTCCTCAAGTAGGCACAGGAAGACGGTCCCAGTACTCCGTTCTACACAAGGATGGAACCTACAAGTACGGATATGATACCGGCGAGGGAGCCTTCGAGAGTGCTCGCTCATCTGCAGTTGGTCAGGTAGAAGGCAACTTCGGCTACAGGGACCCTGAGGGCAATAATATTAATCTCCAGTACGAAGCTGGTGAGGGCGGCTTCCAGCCAAGGGGTGCCCATCTGCCTGCCCCGCACCCTGACTTTGCCCTTGCCCACGCTCAGGCTCGTGCTCGCCCACCCTTCGTAGACCCCCTCGCCGATCCCAACGCCGATGCTTCCTATGGATTCGATTTTGCCGGAGATGGACAGGCACGTACTGAACAAAGTGACTCGGACGGTAATGTGCGTGGCTCCTACACTTACACCGACGACCAAGGTCGTACACGAACCTACACATACACTGCCGGTAAAGGAACCGGTTTTGTCGTTGAAGGCGACGATCTTCCTCAGGCACCTGCAGATCCTTCTCTTACTCCAGCTGCAACACGACTCTCGTCTTCTGCTGCCAGATTCCCATCTTCTACTCTAGGTGCTGCTAGACCATCATCCACTGGACCCTCACAAACTTCTGCAACATCTCCCTCCTTTAGAGCATCTACATCACGCCTTCCATCACGCCCCATTAGCACCACTTCCGGCTCTCCCACTGGACCTGTTTCCTTCCTCAGAAGCGGCGCAGGATCTGATGCGTCTTACTCATTTTCTTACGATGCTGGTGATCACTCGCGATCAGAATCTGCTGATGCTAACCTCAATGTCGACGGGCAGTTCTCTTTTGTGGCTGACGACGGTGTGAGACGCAGAGTCGTTTACGAAGCTGGAAGCGGCACAGGTTTTGTGGCTTCTGGAGATCATCTTCCTAAATCACCCGAGTCACACTTCGGCTCACAGACTGCATCAGCTGCAGTCAGAGGAAGACCAACAACTTACCGAAGTCCAACAGCACCTGGAACTCCTGGCTCTCCTGCCTCCCCAGCTGGCTCTCGCTCACCTGCTCCTCGTCGTCCTGCCTTCACAACCACACAAACTCAGTACAGCTCTCCGTCTACTCGTGCACAAACCGGACCATTCGAACCTGCCAATACACGCAGCCAACTCTCACCGGATGGTAGTTACAGCTTCGCTTACGAGACCTCCAGTCACTCACGCGCTGAATCAGGAGATAGAGACAACAACGTAGTTGGAAACTTCGACTTTGTAGCTGATGACGGACAACGACGAGCCATAAAGTATGAGGCAGGATCTGCTACAGGATTTATCGCTGAAGGAGCTCACATTCCTGTAGGACCCGAGGTGCCTGGAGCACCTTCAGGTCAGCCTACTGGCAGGATCGTTCCGGTTCGAGAGGTTCCTTTCATCGACCCTTTGGCTGACTCCAAAGCTGATGCCTCTTATAACTTTGCTTTCGATTCCGAACAGTACTCACGGTCGGAGAGCGCTGACGCCGACGGCAATGTCCAGGGCACCTACACAGTGGTGGACGATGACGGCACACGCCGCACTCACAGATTCCGGGCCGGTGAAGGCATTGGCTTCGAAACTGAGGAAGTGTCATCCTCTCGTGGTCCTCCTCCATCTCGCACTCCATCATCTGCCACTTTCCGCACTCCAGCGTCTCCTGGCCAGGCCACTCCATACACTGGCCAAACCGGTGCCACCTTCACTCCTGCCCTCACCAGGGCTGCCTCAGCCACATCTCCTTCAACTTTCTCACCATCTTCACCCAGCACCAGGTTGGATGGCTCCAACTTTAAGCTCCGCCAGTACGACGCTTCAGAGAATCGCGGCAAATATGGTTACGTTCTAACTTTTGATAATTAGGAACATATAAATACAGCTGTTGCCATTGGATACGTTTTGACATTATTTGTAAAAATGTACGCAGTGTCTATAGAAATTAGAAACAAATTCTAATTTCGTTTGTAACACTTAAAATGCTATATATGTACATATAAATTTCCAAATAAGCTATTGCAAAACAAAACACAAAAACAATGTTAACAGGTTTTCTGATATACTCAATGCATAAGCTGTTGCACAACGCAACATACAATGAAAAACTAATAAAAATATTGAACCATATTTGTATGATGATTAAGTTTACCCCAGTGATAACATTTAAGGTCAGAAGCCCCAAAATATAGGCATGATGTAATGCTATGCTGTGCTGAACATGTATTGTCGATGGGACACTTCAGCTCCCCCGTCATCACATGCTGGTGATGGGCATGTGTTGACGATGGGACACCAACTCCCCCGTCATCACATGCTGGTGATGGGCATGTGTTGACGATGGGACACCTTGGTCCATCTTGACACTTGTCACCCTGTTGTATTGTGAGCTGCAATCGTCATGATCGCAGAAATTGTTTCAAATTATTGTGATGTTACCATTATAGGATACTTAGCTTGTCCATATTATAGCATCACTAGTACATGATTTAAATTTAAGATATTTTAAATAAAACTTTTCTTTGTTTATTTTTAGAATATTAAGCAATTAAAAACTTTGTTCTAAAATTATACAGATAATTCATATTAAAATTACTTTACAAAAGGAAACGGCAGCCTAATGCCTATCCTCTCACTGTAAATTCAAAAAAACGTTATTACAAAACAATAAAGCAAAGGTTTTAATTAATTCTGATATACACAATGAATAAGTTGTTGCAAATTAAACATGCAATGAAATATTATATATATATATATATATATATATATATATATATATATATATATATATATATATATATATATATCTGGGGACCATTCAGGCTTGTTTGCATATATATATATATATATATATATATATAACTAAAATAGTATGATAAATTTTCCCCCAAAAATCATTTAAGGTCATTTGCCCCAGAATGTGAGTATACAACCCCTCTTCCTGTTTAGATAATACTTTTTGAAATTATGTGCACCATAGTACAAATATTGACGTACTAAAGAATTATATAGTAGAATTTTGCACTATTCACTTTATAGAATCCTAAAAAAGTAAGCGAAAAATGCAAACTTAAATATATTCCTAAGCCTAGTATAGTACACATATGTACTATGCTAGGCTTCAGATAGCATGTAATAAGCCCAGGAAGGTTAGTATAGTTTGTCTTTGCAACATAATTAGAAAATATTTTTCCGGTCTGTCCAAATTCAATATGTCCGATTTCTACTTTCCAATTGCGTTGAACGTCAGTATATGTGCTATGGTCCTCATTGTCACTACAAGTACTACCAAAAAGGGAGGATGGGGCTTACGGGCTATTCATGCCCGTGCCACCTTTTGGGTGGCTTAATCTCCATCAATCGAGGATGGGGCTCCATTTGGTCACCATTTGGTCCGGGAGACATCCCCGTCACGCAGGGTGCAGTCGCACCTCCACAGATCTCCAGTATCAGTTCTTGATACTGGTAATGGCTCAAAAGGGCCACCACTAA
>WNGS01165751.1:28125645-28139880 GCA_020271785.1 Procambarus virginalis | reverse complement strand
TATACACACCGTCGCCTCACCATACACACCGTCTCCACACTATACACACCGTCACTAAACAATACACACCGTCTCCACACTATACACACCGTCACCACACCATACACACCGTCACCACACCATACACACCGTCACCACACCATACACACCGTCGCCACACCATACACACCGTCACCACACCATACACACCATCGCCACACCATACACACCGTCATCACACCATACACACCGTCACCACACCATACACACCGTCACCCACACCATACACACAATCTCCACACCATACACACCGTCACCACACCATACACACCGTCACCACACCATACACACCGTCGCCACACCATACACACCGTCACCACACCATACACACCGTCGCCACACCACACACACCGTCACCACGCCATACACACCGTCACCACACCATACACACCGTCACCACACCATACACACCATCTCCACATCATACACACCGTCACCACACCATACACACCGTCACCACACCATACACACCGTCGCCACACCATACACACCGTCACCACACCATACACACCGTCGCCACACCATACACACCGTCACCACACCATACACACCGTCACCACACCATACACACCGTCACCCACACCATACACACAATCTCCACACCATACACACCGTCACCACACCATACACACCGTCACCACACCATACACACCGTCGCCACACCATACACACCGTCACCACACCATACACACAATCTCCACACCACACACACCGTCGCCACACCATACACACCGTCACCACACCATACACACAATCTCCACACCACACACACCGTCGCCACACCATACACACCGTCACCACACCATACACACAATCTCCACACCATACACACCGTCGCCACACCACACACACCGTCGCCACACCACACACACCGTCACCACACCATACACACTGTCACCACACTATACACACCGTCACCACACTATACACACCGTCGCCACACCATACACACCGTCGCCACACCGTACACACCGTCGCCACACCATACACACCGCCACCACACCATACACACCGTCGCCACACCATCTCCACACCATACACACCATCTCCACACCATACACACCATCGCCACACCATACACACCGTCGCCACACTATACACACCACATCGCTACCAGAACAAACATCACAATCAACACACGATACACAGGCGCGACACCATACGCATCATACATAAATAAATTAGTCACACCTTTGCTCCAGCACGCACCATACTCTCATGACACCGTAATCGCGAGTGCATTATAGTGTTCTCCCAGTTGTATGAATCTCTGATACATGTACAAATAATAAGTATGGGCTCAAGGACATTATATAAATATTATCTCTCACATAGTTCAGCCCATCCCATTAAATGATACTATTTATAGTAACTATTTGATCAAACGTGCAAAAATGAACTGTTGGGTCCCCCCCCCAAAAGTTCTCGTTTTGAAATCATTGATTTGTTGTTGTTAAAGATTCGCTACCTGGAACAAAGTTGCAAGTAGCACGGGCTATGGTGAGCCCGTATCACTGATTTAGCTCGAATGGCATACCTAGGAAATGGAAACGTAAGTGAAGAACCAAAATCCATCATGTCCAAGCAAACCTTGGCTTAATATATGCTATCCTTGACCTAATATAGTACATATATATATCCTATACTAGGTCTAGGAATTTTTAAGTTTGGTTTTAGGCTTTGTATTTCATGCCCTGTGCAAAAAAAAAGTACAGAACGTTAACATTGTTGTCTGCAACAGTCCATTTTGATACGTTAGACCAAATAGTTTTGCAAGTTATCCGTTTAAGAAGATGAGTGACTCCAAGTTAGCTATTTTAAGCAAATTGTTAGTAGTTACTACTGCAATGTTAAGTCAAAACTGTGTGCTTATAGTTGAAATGGTCGCTAATACTATTTTTCTTCTTGCAGGCGCTGTTGTCCGCATTAGCGGTTAGCGCGCTGAGTTCGCCAGACGAAAGTGCCTACAAAATTCCTCAAGTGGGCACAGGAAGACGGTCCCAGTACTACGTTCTACATAATGATGGAACCTACAAGTACGGATATGATACCGGTGAGGGAGCCTTCGAGAGTGCGAAGCTCAAGTACGCCGGCAAACAAGACGGAGAATTCGGTTACAGGGATCCTGAGGGCAATAATGTCCGTCTCCAGTACGAGGCCGGTGTGGGAGGTTTCCGCCCCAGCGGTGCCCATCTTCCTGTTCCGCACCCTGACTTCGATGCTGCCCACGCCGCGGCCCGCGCACGACCACCTTTCGTTGACCGTCTCGCAGACACAAACACAGATGCGTCGTACAAATTCCGTTTCTCAGAAGACGGACTTGCACGAACAGAGCAAAGTGACTCAGATGGTAATGTGCGAGGCTCTTACAGCTACACAGATGAGGAAGGTCGAACACGAACCTACTCATACACTGCCGGTCGAGGTATTGGTTTCGTTGTCGAGGGCGACGATCTTCCTCAAGAACCTGCAGCTCCTGGATCGACTCCAGCAGCAACAAGGCTTTCCTCCGCTGGGCAGTTTGGTTCTCCCAGTTTACGCACTGCCGGAGCTTCATTGTCAAGAACTTCCCAAAGAGGGTACAGTGGATCTTCAACATTTGGTGCTGGAACTTTTACTTCTGGTACAGGGGCATCACGTACCTCTTCTGCCTCTGGCACTCCTACTTTCTCTGCCTCTCGTCGGCCAACTTTCACAACCAAACAAACTCCGTACAGCTCCCCATCTTCACGACTTTCTCCGTCTACTCGTACTCGCCCATTCGAACCTGCCAATACTCGCAGCCAACTGTCGCCTGATGGTAGTTACAACTTTGCCTACGATACCTCCAGTCACTCACGCATTGAATCTGGTGATAGAGATAACAAAGTAGAAGGAAAATTTGAGTTCGTAGCAGATGACGATGGACAAAAAAGAGCTATTAAGTATGAGGCAGGATCTGCTACAGGATTTATCGTCGATGGAGCACACATTCCTGTAGGACCCGAGGTGCCTGGAGCACCTTCAGGTCAGCCTACTGGCAGGATCGTTCCGGTTCGAGAGGTTCCTTTCATCGACCCCTTGGCTGACTCCAAAGCTGATGCCTCTTATAACTTTGCCTTCGATTCCGAACAGTACTCACGCTCAGAGAGCGCTGACGCCGACGGCAATGTCCAGGGCACCTACACAGTAGTGGACGATGACGGCACACGCCGCACTTACCGATTCCGGGCCGGTGAAGGCATCGGCTTCGAAACTGAGGAAGTTTCATCTTCTCGTGGTCCTCCTCCATCTCGCGCTGCTTCAACTTCTTTAGCCACATCTGGTTCAGGATCATCAGCCTCATCTACCCAAAGTGCATCTACTCTCGGTGTTCTGAGTTATTCTACCCCATCAGCACGTCGACCAGGCTCTCAGCCTTCGACATCATTTAGAGCATCTACCGGCTTCCCGTCAGCATCGAGGTCACCACTGAGGAGCACCTTCACGCCATCATCCACACACGAAGTGTTCCCAGGCTTCAAGCTCCGTCAATACGATGCTGCAGACAATGCAGACAAGTATGGCTATGTTTTGACTTTCGACAATTAGAACAAACTTTGAAGATTCCCATTATAGTTGTATAAGTCACTGTATTTAGTAAGAGACGAATTTACACTCACGTTTTCATACATTTTCGAACGTTCACAAGTGTGTTCGTTCACACGAGACATGGGCCTCCATATCTAGCTATGGTGATGGGAACACAGATCTGGCAGCTACACTCAGGAAGAAGAAGAACATCTGCCATGAAAAAAGCACACACCAATGTATTGGAAACTCAACACAAGCATTGTTTATGTCGTGTAAGCAACTATCTATAAACATATAAAACAAACTAACATATTCCTGTTTAGCCTTTTTTTTCAGAGTTGCAATAAAGTTTTGAAGTTTAATATGTTTGCATTTAACCTTTTTAAATACCCTTCACATTATATATATATATGCGAACAAGCCTGAATGGTCCCCAGGCATATATTCAACTGAAAACTCCACACCCCAGAAGTGACTCGAACCCATAATGCCAGGAGCACTATGCAACTGGTGTACAGGAGGCCTTAACCACTCGACCATCAGTGACCGTACAAAAAGAGGTGATAGCTCTTTTTGTACGGTCTATAGATATATCTATAGATATCTATAGATATAGATATATTCCTATCTATCTTTTAGATAGATAGGAATATATATATATATATATATATATATATATATATATATATATATATATATATATTCCTTAATTTCAATATTTAAAAAAAATTATGAAATGATAAAGCTATCCATTTCATTATGTATGGCTTAATTTTTTTAATTTGAGCTACAACTAACGAAGATATATGACCGAACCAAACCTACCCAACCTAACCTAAAGTAACATAACGAAATCAATAATTTATGTTCTTAATATAATATAATAAAATATTTAAAATAAACCAACTGGAAACATTTTATTGAAAATAAAGAAAATCGTTCGCCCTAGTAGGCAAATCGGGCCTTGCATAGTAGACCGAGAAGCACGTTCTTGCTACTAGGTACGACATTATATATATATATATATATATATATATATATATATATATATATATATATATATATATATATATATATATATATATATTGGTAGCAGTCTTTCCTGTAGACATATATTATTAAATATGACCGAAAGAGTAAGATTAATAATTCTAACACGAATTTTCTCAATGTTTCTTATATTCTTTTTCACTGTTGATGGTAACTGAAAAAGCAATTCTCCAAAGTTCATTTTTATTTCTAGTCTGACGCGGCACTTGGGCACGTTTCGTAAAACTTATTACATTTTCAAAGACTTTAGTTTACACACACACAACTATAACTGAACAGAGTTTAAACAGCTTTGACTTTTTTATACCTGCATTTGGGTGAGGTGATATGTTACAATAGTTTTGGATGAGGTGAAAACAAACTTTCAACACAACACAGAACACGAAACAATGGGTATAAGCTAAAGGGAAGAATAGAAGTAACTGCAGAGGGCCTATTGGCCCATATTTCTTTATGCTTCTATATTGGAGCGGAGTCTTGAAGTGGGTAGAATATAGTTGTGCATTAATTGGCTATTGATTGCTGGTGTTGACTTCTTAGTGTGTATTAATGTTCTTACACATTAAGAACATTTTGCACTCTTTCAAGTGCAAAATAACCTCCACTAACCAGCACATAATAGAGGGAATAAAGGATGTTTTGCCTGATATCCATATAACCGACCCTGAGGACAGCACACTCCTAGGTGCTCCTCTTGGAGGGCAGGCCATCGACGAGGTCCTTGGTAAAAAGATTGCTGACCTGAAGAGGATGGATGAGAGGATTGAAGACATCGATGCTCATGACGCGCTTTACCTCATCACCAGATGCTTGTCCCTCCCCAGGCTGACCTACTTAGATGTTCGCCATCGTTCAATAATACTAAATTAGAAGAGTACGACAGCTTGCTGAAATCAATGTTAGAAAAAAGCCCTTAACCCTTCTCTCAGCGACTCACAATGGAAACAAGCCTCCCTTCCTGTAAGACTTGGAGCCTCATCGTTCGCACAGCAACACAAATTGCTGTACCAGCGTTCCTGTCCTCTTCTGTAGTATCTGACAACCTGGCGGTGGAAATCCTACCTAATTACCTAGGTCAACAGACAGGGGTACAAGATTCCGGCTTTACAGACTGCACCATCAAATGGGTCTCTCTTGCAGGACCAGCACTCCAACCACCGCCTTCTGAAGCTCACAACCAATCCAGCTGGGATGGCCCCATTGTAGACCAAGCAGCAGCAACCTGTCTAGAAGCTGCAACAACACCACATGACACTGGCCGACTGAGAGCTGTAGCAGCTCCCCATGCATGTGACTTCCTATTAGCAACCCCAATGTCAGCAACCATGCTTCTCACACCGCAGGCCCTCCGACTTGCTGCGACTCTCAGATTCGCTGCCCCAATCCACACGGAATATAGATGTATTTGCAGCGAGGCAGTAGCCGACAGGTACGGACGGCGTGGCCTGCTCTGCTAAAGCACAGAATGGCATGCAAGACACAGCGAGGTAAATGACATTAAGAGGAGCCTTACCATAGCCGGTTGTCCAGCAGAGAGAGAACCTCGTTACCTAATGCCCCGCAACTCTGACGAGCCTGTTGGTCGCCCAGACGGGATCACGGTGAACCCCTAGAAGAATGGTAGACAGTTGGTGTGGGACTACACTTGCGTTTCAACTTTAGCCAACACCTATGTTGACTTCAGTGTGGCACATCCAGACGGCGTTGCCACTCACAGGGAAGCAGTCAAGTCTCGTAAATACAGGGATCTTGATCACCACTACAATTTTGTCCCCATTGCCTCAGAGACATTTGGTGCCTGGGCTAAAAGTGCTGCTAGTTTTTTTAGGAGCTGGGTTCTAGGCTAATTGTGCCACTGGACTAGAGTTTTGTGATTTGCATTAAAGTAGATTCAGTAATGCTTTGATATAAATGCTTTTACAATTTGTTATAGAAGAACTCTTAATCAATTTGTTGAGATTTTTTTTATAAATGATGAATAAAGAATTAGATAATTGGCCTCTCAACTGGTGTACAGGTTCCTGAGGCTATTGGGCTCCATCATATCTACATTTGAAACTATATGGAGTCAGTCTCCACCACATCACTTCCTAATGCATTACCTTTATTAACTACTTTGACACTGACAAAGTTATTTATAATGTTTCTGTGGCTCATTTAGATGCTCATTTTCCACCAGTGTCCCCTTGTGCGAGTTCCACATGTCAAATATTCTCTCTTTATTTACCTTGTCTATTCCCATGAGAATTGAGTATGTGGTAGTCATGTCTCCCCTAACTCTTTTGTCTTCCACCGACGTGTAGTGCAATTCACGCAGACTTCCCTCATGGCCCATGGCTCTTAGTTTTGGAACTAGTCTAGAGGCATACTTTTGAACCTTCTCTAGCTTCGTCTTATGCTTGACAAGGTATGGGCTCCATGCTAGAGCTGAGTACTCTAGGACTGGCCTTTCATATATAATAATTTATATGTGGTATACAAGGTTCTAAATTACTCCTCACAGAAGTTTCTGAAGGCAGTTCTGATGTTAGCCAGCCTCACATATGCTGCTACTGATATCCTTTTAATGTGGGCTTCAGAAGACAGGTTCGGTGTGATTTTCTTCGCCTTTCCATTTCATGAATGACTTCCTCTCCCATTCGGTACCTTGTGTCTAGCCTCCTGCTCTCTCCACCTAGCTTCATTGCTTTACTTTACTCATGTTCAAATTTAGTAACCATTTGTTGGAAACATTCCAACAAATGGAGAAAGATGGAGAAACACTCCATCTTTCTTCAGTTTGTCTAGGACATCTTGTAACCTCTTGATATCTTCCTGTCTTGATCCTCCTCGTAATTTTTGCATCATCAGCAAACATGAGAAGAAGAGTCTATTTCTTCTGTGAGATTGTTTACATATACATGAAACAGGATTGGAACAAGGACTGAACCCTGTGGGACTCCACTATTGACAAGCTATATAGTCGTAATATATATAGGCGCTTGTCCCGCCTCTCATATGTCAATCAACCGGTGAACAGATAACTGAGCCTATTAGGCTCTATCATATCTACATTTGAAACGGTGTATGAAGTCTGCCTCCACTACACTCTCTTGTGTGATTAGGGCTCTACACGACTCCAGCGCGATAAGGGATCTGCTCTCCCCCCCCCCCCCTATTGATAATTCCCTCCCTCCACTGGTGACGTCTCGACACTTTGAGACCTCACCCCTCACAGTGATTCGCTGTCTTCTGTTGATTAGGCTGTTGTTGACTCCTGCTCACCCTTCTCCAAGTATAGCTCACCAACACAGCAATTATAATGGAAAATTTGACTCTTAAACTAAACTGAAAGCTCTATCTATATCACGAATCAGTAAATGTTTAAACCATTACGCTACTGAAAGTGTTTCTCCCCACCTCGCCGCGAAGACAAACACTTCCTTGAGAAACCTGCAGTACGTCGCTTATCATAACTTGGTGTAAACTGATCACACCTGGAGGGTGATGCTGAAGGAAGGAATGGAGGAATGAAATCGGGATCAGTTAGAGGCGGGACACAAGGTAACGGGTCCAAGAGGAGCAAGGTCGGCCACTATCCAGGCTGAGAGTGTGGCATATAAGGGGCTGACGGCACACACAGCCACCACACCACCGCCAGCCACCACACCGTCTACATCATGGTCGCCTGGACTAGCTTGGTAATATCTTCCACAACTCTTAATGGACAAAATGTTCCTTAGTACATACATTGTGTGGGTGGGGTAGATAATTAGTGCAGACAAACATATAACAAAATAATATGTGTCGGGGTAGGTAGCTTTCAGTACTTAATGTTGCGTTCTTCATGGAGTAATTGTTACTATTCTTAATTGCACTGTTAACCGAATGAACACCTGCTTCTCTTGCAGGCGCTGTTGTCCGCATTAGCGGTTAGCGCGCTGAGTTCGCCAGACGAAAGTGCCTACAAAATTCCTCAAGTAGGCACAGGAAGACGGTCCCAGTACTCCGTTCTACACAAGGATGGAACCTACAAGTACGGATATGATACCGGCGAGGGAGCCTTCGAGAGTGCTCGCTCATCTGCAGTTGGTCAGGTAGAAGGCAACTTCGGCTACAGGGACCCTGAGGGCAATAATATTAATCTCCAGTACGAAGCTGGTGAGGGCGGCTTCCAGCCAAGGGGTGCCCATCTGCCTGCCCCGCACCCTGACTTTGCCCTTGCCCACGCTCAGGCTCGTGCTCGCCCACCCTTCGTAGACCCCCTCGCCGATCCTAACGCCGATGCTTCCTATGGATTCGATTTTGCCGGAGATGGACAGGCACGTACTGAACAAAGTGACTCGGACGGTAATGTGCGTGGCTCCTACACTTACACCGACGACCAAGGTCGTACACGAACCTACACATACACTGCCGGTAAAGGAACCGGTTTTGTCGTTGAAGGCGACGATCTTCCTCAGGCACCTGCAGATCCTTCTCTTACTCCAGCTGCAACACGACTCTCGTCTTCTGCTGCCAGATTCCCATCTTCTACACTAGGTGCTGCTAGACCATCATCCACTGGACCCTCACAAACTTCTGCAACATCTCCCTCCTTTAGAGCATCTACATCACGCCTTCCATCACGCCCCATTAGTACCACTTCCGGCTCTCCCGCTGGACCTGTTTCCTTCCTCAGAAGCGGTGCAGGATCTGATGCATCTTACTCATTTTCTTATGATGCTGGTGATCACTCGCGATCAGAATCTGCTGATGCTAACCTCAATGTCGACGGGCAGTTCTCTTTTGTGGCTGACGACGGTGTGAGACGCAGAGTTGTTTACGAAGCTGGAAGCGGCACAGGTTTTGTGGCTTCTGGAGATCATCTTCCTAAATCACCCGAGTCACACTTCGGCTCACAGACTGCATCAGCTGCAGTCAGAGGAAGACCAACAACTTACCGAAGTCCAACAGCACCTGGAACTCTTGGCTCTCCTGCCTCCCCAGCTGGCTCTCGCTCACCTGCTCCTCGTCGTCCCGCCTTCACAACTACACAAACTCAGTACAGCTCTCCGTCAACTCGTGCACAAACCGGACCATTCGAACCTGCCAATACACGCAGCCAACTCTCACCGGATGGTAGTTACAGTTTCGCTTACGAGACCTCCAGTCACTCACGCGCTGAATCAGGAGATAGAGACAACAACGTAGTAGGAAACTTCGACTTTGTAGCTGATGACGGACAACGACGAGCTATAAAGTATGAGGCAGGATCTGCTACAGGATTTATCGCTGAAGGAGCTCACATTCCTGTAGGACCCGAGGTACCTGGAGCACCTTCAGGTCAGCCTACTGGCAGGATCGTTCCGGTTCGAGAGGTTCCTTTCATCGACCCTTTGGCTGACTCCAAAGCTGATGTCTCTTATAACTTTGCCTTCGATTCCGAACAGTACTCACGCTCGGAGAGCGCTGACGCCGACGGCAATGTCCAGGGCACCTACACAGTGGTGGACGATGACGGCACACGCCGCACTCACAGATTCCGGGCCGGTGAAGGCATCGGCTTCGAAACTGAGGAAGTGTCATCCTCTCGTGGTCCTCCTCCATCTCGCACTCCATCATCTGCCACTTTCCGCACTCCAGCGTCTCCTGGCCAGGCCACTCCATACACTGGCCAAACCGGTGCCACCTTCACTCCTGCCCTCACCAGGGCTGCCTCAGCCACATCTCTCAACTTTCTCACCATCTTCACCCAGCACCAGGTTGGATGGCTCCAACTTTAAGCTCCGCCAGTACGACGCTTCAGAGAATCGCGGCAAATATGGTTACGTTCTAACTTTTGACAATTAGGAACATGGTAAAGAGTTGTTCCTATTGTTAGGTTTGGTATTGCATGTGAAAATGTATGTGGTGCCTAGAAATTAGAAAAAAATCTGTATTTGATTTTTAATTCCTAAAAAGCTATATATGAACAAATATATTTACAAATATCTCAAAACAAATCCCCCCAAAATGCTAATAAGTATTTCAAAGTATTCAGTGCATGAGCTGTTGCACAATATAACATGCAATGAAAAAAATAATAAAAACTATTGAACCATATTTGTATTGTTAACTTTACCCCAATAATAACATCTAAGGCCAGAAGCCCCCAAATGTGAGCAACAATGTGCTGATGATGTGTTGACGAGCCGGTCGGCCGAGCGGACAGCACACTGGGCTTGTGATCCTCTGGTCCCGGGTTCGATCCCGGGCGCCGGCGAGAAACAATGGGCAAAGTTTTTTTCACCCTATGCCCCTGTTACCTAGCAGTAAAATAGGTACCTGGGTGTTAGTCAGTTGTCACGGGCTGCTTCCTGGGGGTGGAGGCCTGGTCGAGGACCGGGCCGCGGGGACACTAAAGCCCCAAAATCATCTCAAGATAACCTCAAGATAACGATGGGACACTAACTCTTCTCTCATCACATAGTGAGGACATGTGCTAATGACAGACACATTGACATATCTTGACACTTCTGTCGTCCTACTGTACTAAGAACAGTAAACATGAAAGCACACTTTCAAAATATATATATTTCATTTTAAGTTACTAAGTATATCCATATTACAGGATCTCTAACACAAGATTTAATCTTAGGATAATTTGGGCTGGTTTTGGTGTCGGGATTAAAACCCATCAACCTCTGGAATATTATAAGGATCAACATCTGGAAGATTATTAAGGATTACCACAATATCATACCAACCAACTACTGACCATACATATTTTGCTGCATGTATGATTAGTAGTTGGTTACTCCCAAGTGCGGCGTACAACCCTGGGTACAATCTTTGTAATTAAGAATAGGACCTAATTGGACTCACCTGATTTTCATAGAAATATATATACAAAGAAAAAATCTAGGCAATTTTTTTTAACTCACGAATTAGAAAGTAATTGGGAAAGTTATTTTTTACGGTATGTTATTATATACCACGAATCATGAAATTCAATAAATGTCTCTCCATATATTTTCTTATTTTTTAATAATTATAAAAACAAAGCGGAAGATGTTATTAAGGGTTTCAAACATCTTACCGTCGCTCTCTTAACAAACACCAACCATAACAAAATATGACTGTAAACAACCCATCCTCCTGTTTATAGACAGTACCTATTGTTACCATCGTCAATAGTCAGAATTCGTACGTTCTTAGCGTTTTATATACTAACTAGTAAGAATTCTTTTAAAATAACTGAAGTTAAAACATAAACTTAAAATATTCTTAGGCCTAGTATAGCACACATATGTACTATATAAGGCCTTAGATATCGTGTATTAGGCCTAGGGAAGTTAGGATAGGTTAGTTTAGTTTGTCAAAGCAACACAATTAAAAAGTAGTTTTCCGGTTTGTCCAACTCAATAGTTCAGAGTTCTATGTTATAATTTCGTTGTACGTCGGTATATATACTATGGTCCTCGTCGTTACTATAAGTACAGTACTACCAAAACAGGACTTACAGTACGATGAGGCCACTCCAGACCGACAACCAGAGCGCAACTCCATAGTCACCCGTGACTGAAGCCTACTACTACTACTACTACTACTACCAAAACAGGAGGATAGGCTGCTATATTACAGCCCTGGAGAACCTTGCCAAGGATCTTTATCAGAGTTACCAGAGCAGGCAAAGTGGGCGGCGTTGTTACCATTGACACAGACAATAAAAAAAAAAAAAGAGTATTAGACCTCGGGGATGCTGACACCTATACTGTGATAAAGAGGTACCTGTGTGTGGTTTTCTTCCTTTTGGGGAGTGTTGTACATGCTGCTATGGCGGTATGTCCACTCACAAGATGAGTGGCGCTGCCCAATAAACTCGCTCCTTGGGGCAAAATTTAAAAACTTAACGCTCCCAGTTTGAGAATAATGAGTCTATTGGTCTCAAGCTTTTGTATCCATTAAGGTTTTTTGAAGTTTGACGTAGCAAAGCTCAACGTACATATTATAACAAAATATGCACATAGAAAATTCGCCCAGAATATGTGTTAGGCTAACCATAACTTTCTGGGTTCGAAAATTCTGTCAAGGCTTTAACAGTTTTTGATATACGAGTTGTTTAATTATGAGAATACAGTTGGAAAGTTATTAGTTAGAAACAGCCCTCGTTAGTGACAATTTTGTAATTTACAAAATACCCTGTAAAGATTGTAATACATTCTACATAGGCCAAACATTCAAATATTTGAAATTTCGAATTTCACGGCATAAATATTCCGTAAAAATGGTCAATTAGCTAACGTTTTATTTATGAAAATTTCAGTAAAATCTCAACACTCAGAGGATGAGTAGAACCCCCTGGTCATGCAAGGCACGCGAAGCCGTGATCATACGGGGATCGAGCAGTCTTGATAACTGTGAGGTCATTAAATCTTGAGCATGTTCAGATCGAGCAGAGCCCCTAATCACTCTGGGGGTCGCACAATCCTGATCATGTTGAGGTTACCCTGAGCCCTGATCACGCTGGGATCGAGCAGAGCCCTGATCACGCAAAGGTCGCACAGACCCCTTATAAGACAAGGGTCGTATGGAGCCCTGATCAAAAGGTGCATAGAGCTCTGATCCCCCTAGGGGTCTGGCAGAGACCTGATTACACAAGGATGGTGATCAGGTAAAGCCCTGATCACACAAGGGTCAGGTAGATCCCTGATCACACAAAGATCATTTAAAGCCCTGATCACACGGGATTGTGCAGAGCCCTGATCACAATGCAAGCTGAGTTGCAAGCAATACTGGTAGCACTCGAAATTATTGACAACACTGAAGTGGACAGCTTAATTATTTCCGACTCCCTTTCCTCACTACTAGCAATAAACAGTTTGCATTCAAGTAATAACGTGCTTGTCTCAGAAGCTAGACATAGATATATAAGCATACTTAGCACGAGGGTAAATATAAAAATGTTGTGGACTCCTTCTCAAATTTGCTTGCAGGAACATGATAAAGTTGACGCCTTTGCTAAGGCTGCAGTAAATAAAGTAGTATTGAACGGAATCTTGAGTTATCAAATAGGTCCCTTAAAAGTGTCATTAGACGAGAACTCGTGGATGGATTTGAAGAAAGTAGAAGGGCAAACTGGAACTAGCAGGTCCATTATTCATCACAATGAAATGTGTGAAGTAAAACAAGTGTATGGGGCAAGTAACAAAGTCAGTAGACTAACAGATGTTGTCACAGCTCGTATAAGACTTTGCTACAAGTATCTCTGGCAGTTCGACTTGTATAGGGATCTAGATGAAGTAAAGTGTAAAGTGTGTGGACAAAGACAGGGACACACACTCGAACACTATATCTTGGATTGTAATAAAAATTGAACCATTTATAGATAAATCTAACTCACTCTGTATGATATGGCAACCTATCTTATTACAAGGATAAAATACTTGAAATCCTTGCACTGTATCCATATTTCGCTCCCAGTAGATAAATGACATATGAGATTAAGAAACTCAGTATTGTGAAGACTAATAATAAACAGCAGCTCCCCTTTGACTGCAATATCTACATTCCTCAAACAATTATGTATTAGCGATAAGACCTACCATTAATGTATAATGACTTACTGTACATATATAGCTCTTGAAATAGAAC
>WNGS01165751.1:28113709-28124645 GCA_020271785.1 Procambarus virginalis | reverse complement strand
TTTCCATTTCATGAATGACTTCTTCTCCCATTCGGTACCTGTGTCTAGCCTCCTGCTCTCTCCAACCTAGCTCACTGCTTTACTCATGTTCAAATTTAGTAACCATTTGTTGGAAACACTCCAACAAATGGAGAAAGATGGAGAAACACTCCATCTTTTCTTCAGTTTGTCTAGGACATCTTGTAACCTCTTGATACTTCCTGTCTTGATCCTCCTCGTAAGTTTTGCATCATCAGCAAACATGAGGAAGAGTCTATTTCTTCTGTGAGATTGTTTACATATACATGAAACAGGATTGGAACAAGGACTGAACCCTGTGGGACTCCACTATTGACAAGCTATATAGTCGTATATATAGGCGCTTGTCCCGCCTCTCATATGTCAATCAACCGTGAACAGATAACTGAGCCTATTAGGCTCTATCATATCTACATTTGAAACGTTGTATGAAGTCTGCCTCCACTACACTCTCTTGTGTGATCAGGGCACACGACTCCAGCGCGATAAGGGATCTGCTGCCCCCCCCCCCCCCCCCTATTGATAATTCCTCCCTCCACTGGTGACGTCTCGACACTTTGAGACCTCCCCCTCACAGGGATTCGCTGTCTTCTGTTGATTAGGCTGGTTGTTGACTCCTGCTCACCCTTCTCCAAGTATAGCTCACCAACACAGCAATTATAATGGGAAATTTGACTCCTTAAAAACTAAACTGAAGCTCTATCTATATCACGAATCAGTAAATGTTTAATCATTACGCTACTGAAAGTGTTTCTCCCACCTCGCCGCGAAGAAAACACTTCCTTGAGAAACCTGCAACGTCGCTTATCACTGGTGTATGGTGTAAAATGACACACCTGGAGGGTGATGCTGAAGGAAGGAATGGAGGAGTGAAATCGGGATCAGTTAGAGGCGGGACACAAGGTAACGGGTCCAAGAGGAGCAAGGTCGGCCACCATCCAGGCTGAGAGTGTGGCATATAAGGGGCTGACGGCACACACAGCCACCACACCACCGCCAGCCCACCACCGTCCACATCATGGTCGCCTGGACTAGCTTGGTAATATCTTCCACAACTCTTAATGGACAAAATGTTCCTTAGCACATACATTGTGTGGGTGGGGTAGATAATTAGTGCAGACAAACATATAACAAAATAATATGTGTAGGGGTAGGTAGGTAGCTTTCAGTACTTAATGTTGCGTTCTTCATGGAGTAATTGTTACTGTTCTTAATTGCATTGTAACCGAATGAACACCTGCTTCTCTTGCAGGCGCTGTTGTCCGCATTAGCGGTTAGCGCGCTGAGTTCGCCAGACGAAAGTGCCTACAAAATTCCTCAAGTAGGCACAGGAAGACGGTCCCAGTACTCCGTTCTACACAAGGATGGAACCTACAAGTACGGATATGATACCGGCGAGGGAGCCTTCGAGAGTGCTCGCTCATCTGCAGTTGGTCAGGTAGAAGGCAACTTCGGCTACAGGGACCCTGAGGGCAATAATATTAATCTCCAGTACGAAGCTGGTGAGGGCGGCTTCCAGCCAAGGGGTGCCATCTGCCTGCCCCGCACCCTGACTTTGCCCTTGCCCACGCTCAGGCTCGTGCTCGCCCACCCTTCGTAGACCCCCTCGCCGATCCTCCAACGCCGATGCTTCCTATGGATTCGATTTTGCCGGAGATGGACAGGCACGTACTGAACAAAGTGACTCGGACGGTAATGTGCGTGGCTCCTACACTTACACCGACGACCAAGGTCGTACACGAACCTACACATACACTGCCGGTAAAGGAACCGGTTTTGTCGTTGAAGGCGACGATCTTCCTCAGGCACCTGCAGATCCTTCTCTTACTCCAGCTGCAACACGACTCTCGTCTTCTGCTGCCAGATTCCCATCTTCTACTCTAGGTGCTGCTAGACCATCATCCACTGGACCCTCACAAACTTCTGCAACATCTCCCTCCTTTAGAGCATCTACATCACGCCTTCCATCACGCCCCATTAGCACCACTTCCGGCTCTCCCGCTGGACCTGTTCCTTCCTCAGAAGCGGCGCAGGATCTGATGCGTCTTACTCATTTTCTTACGATGCTGGTGATCACTCGCGATCAGAATCTGCTGATGCTAACCTCAATGTCGACGGGCAGTTCTCTTTTGTGGCTGACGACGGTGTGAGACGCAGAGTCGTTTACGAAGCTGGAAGCGGCACAGGTTGTGGCTTCTGGAGATCATCTTCCTAAATCACCCGAGTCACACTTCGGCTCACAGACTGCATCAGCTGCAGTCAGAGGAAGACCAACAACTTACCGAAGTCCAACAGCACCTGGAACTCCTGGCTCTCCTGCCCCCCAGCTGGCTCTCGCTCACCTGCTCCTCGTCGTCCCGCCTTCACAACTACACAAACTCAGTACAGCTCTCCGTCAACTCGTGCACAAACCGGACCATTCGAACCTGCCAATACACGCAGCCAACTCTCACCGGATGGTAGTTACAGCTTCGCTTACGAGACCTCCAGTCACTCACGCGCTGAATCAGGAGATAGAGACAACAACGTAGTAGGAAACTTCGACTTTGTAGCTGATGACGGACAACGACGAGCTATAAAGTATGAGGCAGGATCTGCTACAGGATTTATCGCTGAAGGAGCTCACATTCCTGTAGGACCCGAGGTGCCTGGAGCACCTTCAGGTCAGCCTACTGGCAGGATCGTTCCGGTTCGAGAGGTTCCTTTCATCGACCCTTTGGCTGACTCCAAAGCTGATGCCTCTTATAACTTTGCCTTCGATTCCGAACAGTACTCACGCTCGGAGAGCGCTGACGCCGACGGCAATGTCCAGGGCACCTACACAGTGGTGGACGATGACGGCACACGCCGCACTCACAGATCCGGGCCGGTGAAGGCATCGGCTTCGAAACTGAGGAAGTGTCATCCTCTCGTGGTCCTCTCCATCTCGCACTCCATCATCTGCCACTTTCCGCACTCCAGCGTCTCCTGGCCAGGCCACTCCATACACTGGCCAAACCGGTGCCACCTTCACTCCTGCCCTCACCAGGGCTGCCTCAGCCACATCTCCAACTTTCTCACCATCTTCACCCAGCACCAGGTTGGATGGCTCCAACTTTAAGCTCCGCCAGTACGACGCTTCAGAGAATCGCGGCAAATATGGTTACGTTCTAACTTTTGACAATTAGGAACATGGTAAAGAGCTGTTCCTAATTGTTAGGTTTGGTATTGCATGTGAAAAATGTATGTGGTGCCTAGAAATTTGAAAAAAATCTGTATTTGATTTTTAATTCCTAAAAAGCTAATATGAACAAATATATTTACAAATATCTCAAAACAAATCCCCCCAAAATGATAATAAGTATTTAAAGTATTCAGTGCATGAGCTGTTGCACAATATTAACATGCAATGAAAAAATAATAAAAACTATTGAACCATATTTGTATTGTTAACTTTACCCCAATAATAACATCTAAGGCCAGAAGCCCCCATAATGTGAGCAACAATGTGCTGATGATGTGTTGACGAGCCGGTCGGCCGAGCGGACAGCACACTGGGCTTGTGATCCTCTGGTCCCGGGTTCGATCCCGGGCGCCGGGAGAAAACAATGGGCAAAGTTTTTTCACCCTATGCCCCTGTTACCTAGCAGTAAAATAGGTACCTGGGTGTTAGTCAGCTGTCACGGGCTGCTTCCTGGGGGTGGAGGCCTGTCGAGGACCGGGGCCGGGGGACACTAAAGCCCCAAAATCATCTCAAGATAACCTCAAGATAACGATGGGACACTAACTCTTCTTATCAACATAGTGAGGACATGTGCTGATGATAGACACATTGACATATCTTGACACTTCTGTCGTCCTACTGTACTAAGAACAGTAAACATGAAAGCACACTTTTCAAAATATAATATTTCATTTTAAGTTACTAAATATATCCATATTACAGGATCTCTAACAAAGATTTAATCTTAGGATAATTTGGGCTGGTTTTGGTGTCGGGCTTAAAACCCATCAACTCTGGAATATTATAAGGATCAACATCTGGAAGATTATTAAGGATTACCACAATATCATACCAACCAAACTACTGACCAACATATTTTGCTGCTGGTGATTAGTAGTTGGTTACTCCCAAGTGCCGCGTACAACCCTGGGTACACTTTGTATTGTAATTAAGAATAGGACCTAATTGGACTCACCTGATTTTCATAGAAATATATATACAAGAAAAAATCTAGGCAATTTTTTTTAACTCACGAATTAGAAAGTAATTGGGAAAGTTATTTTTTACGGTTATGTTATTATATACCACGAATCATGAAATTCAATAAATGTCTCTCCATATATTTTCTTATTTTTTAATAATTATAAAAACAAAGCGGAAGATGTTATTAAGGGTTTCAAACATCTAACCGTCGCTCTCTAAAACAAACACCAACCATAACAAAATATGACAGTAAACAACCCATCCTCCTGTTTATAGACAGTACCTATTGTGTACCATCGTCAATAGTCAGAATTCGTACGTTCTTAGCGTATTAATATACTAACTAGTAAAATTCTTTTAAAATAACTGAAGCTAAAACACAACTTAACATATTCTTAGGCCTAGTATAGCACACATATGTACTATATAAGGCCTTAGATATCGTGTATTAGGCCTAGGGAAGTTAGGATAGGTTAGTTTAGTTTGTCAAAGCAACACAATTAAAAAGCAGTTTTCGGTTTGTCCAACTCAATAGTTCAGAGTTCTATGTTATAAATTCGTGTACGTCGGTAATAAACTATGGTCCTCTCGTTACTATAAGTCAGTACTACCAAAACAGGACTTACAGTAACGATGAGGCCACTCCAGACCGACAACCAGAGCGCAACTCCATAGTCACCCGTGACTGAAGCCTACTACTACTACTACTACTACTACTACCAAAACAGGAGGATAGGCTGCTATATACAGCCCTGGAGAACCTTGCCAAGGATCTTTATCAGTTACAGGCAGGCAAAGTGGGCGGCGTTGTTACCATGGACACAGACAAATAAAAAAAAAAAAAGAGTATTAGACCTCGGGGATGCTGACACCTATACTGGCGAAAGAGGTACCTTGTGTTGGTGGGAAACTGTTTTTCTTCCTTTTGGGAGTGTTGTACATGCGGCTTGGCGGGTATGTCCACTCACAAGATGAGTGGCGCTGCCCAAAAACTCGCTCCTTGGGGCCAAAATTTAAAAACTTAACGCTCCCAGTTTGAGAATAATGAGTCTATTGGTCTCAAGCGTTTGTTATCATTAAGGTTTTTGAAGTTTGACGTAGCAAAGCTCAACGTACATATTATAACAAAAATATGCACATAGAAAATTCGCCCAGAATATGTGTTAGGCTAACCATAACTTTCTGGGTTCGAAAATTCTGTCAAGGCTTTTAACAGTTTTTGATATACGAGTTGTTTAATTATGAGAATACAGTGGAAAGTTATTAGTTAGAAAACAGCCCTCGTTAGTGACAATTTTGTAATTTACAAAATACCCTGTAAAGATTGTAATACATTCTACATAGGCCAAACATTCAAATATTTGAAATTTCGAATTTCACGGCATAATATTCCGTAAAAATGGTCAATTAGCTAACGTTTTATTTATGAAAATTTCAGTAAACATCTCAACACTCAGAGAGATGAGTAGAACCCCCTGGTCATGCAAGGCACGTCGAAGCCGTGATCATACGGGGATCGAGCAGTCTTGATAACTGTGAGTCATTAAATCTTGAGCATGTTCAGATCGAGCAGAGCCCCTAATCACTCTGGGGGTCGCACAATCCTGATCATGTTGAGGTTACCCTGAGCCTGATCACGCTGGGATCGAGCAGAGCCCTGATCACGCAAAGGTCGCACAGACCCCTTATAAGACAAGGGTCGTATGGAGCCCTGATCAAAAGGTGCATAGAGCTCTGATCCCCCTAGGGGTCTGGCAGAGACCTGATTACACAAGGATGGTGATCAGGTAAAGCCCTGATCACACAGGGTCAGGTAGATCCCTGATCACACCAAAGATCATTGTAAAGCCCTGATCACACGGGATTGTCAGAGCCCTGATCACAATGCAAGCTGAGTTTGCAAGCAATACTGGTAGCACTCGAAATTATTGACAACACTGAAGTGGACAGCTTAATTATTCCGACTCCCTTTCCTCACTACTAGCAATAAACAGTTTGCATTCAAGTAATAACGGCTTGTCTCAGAAGCTAGACATAGATATATAAGCATACTTAGCACGAGGGTAAATATAAAAATGTGTGGACTCCTTCTCAAATTTGCTTGCAGGAACATGATAAAGTTGACGCCTTTGCTAAGGCTGCAGTAAATAAAGTTAGTATTGAACGGAATCTTGAGTTATCAAATAGGTCCCTTAAAAGTGTCATTAGACGAGAACTCGTGGATGGATTTGAAGAAAGTAGAACAGGGCAAACTGGAACTAGCAGGTCCATTATTCATCACAATGAAATGTGTGAAGTAAAACAAGTGTATGGGGCAAGTAACAAAGTCAGTAGACACAGATGTTGTCACAGCTCGTATAAGACTTTGCTACAAGTATCTCTGGCAGTTCGACTTGTATAGGGATCTAGATGAAGTAGTAAAGTGTAAAGTGTGTGGACAAAGACAGGGACACACACTCGAACACTATATTTGGATTGTAATAAAATTGAACCATTTAGAGATAAATCTAAACTCACTCTGTATGATATGGCAACCTATCTTATTACAGGATATAAAACTTGAAATCCTTGCACTGTATCCATATTTCGCTCCCAGTAGATAAAAATGACATATGAGATTAAGAAACTCAGTATTGTGAAGACTAATAATAAACAGCAGCTCCCCTTTGACTGCAATATCTACATTCCTCAAACAATTATGTATAGCGATAAGAACCTACCATTAATGTATAATGACTTACTGTAAATATATAGCTCTTGAAATAGAACATTTCTGTAACTAGCTGACATTGTAACTATAAGGTTGTGAAGGATAGATGAAATGTTTATGTAATAATGTAAGATGAGGTCTGATAAAGACCTTTTGTGCCCTCTGTAATGCTTTTTGCGCAACAAGACCAAGTGATGCTAAGTGTCAGGAAGAAGCAACGCCTACTCAATAAGGTGAATATTTTTATTATTGATATTTTCTTTCACGAGTGCTGCATTCTTGCTCCTGGAGGGGAAAAGGAGTGGTCTTCCCCATGTCATGGCCCGCTTCGTGTAGAATCATATGAAATCTGGGTTGTGCAATAGTAAACGAGTTTGGAACCCCCTAGCCTAAAGCCCGACACCAAAAATAAACCCATAATGTCCTAAGATTGATTATGGTGTCAGCGAGGCTGTAATGTGGAGATGGTAAGCAACTTAAAATGATATAAGTTTTTGAAAGTGTTGTGCGTTCATGGTGTTTACTGTTCATATACAATACGAGTTTATCTTGAGATGATTTCGGGGCTTTTTTGTTTCTTTAAGTGTCCCCGCGGCCCTTGTCCTCAACCAGGCCTCCACACCCCCCGGGTATAGGGGTTTATAGGGTTTTTAGAATGTGGACACTGGGGGTACTTATGGACTTGGTTTACCCTATCACCCAGGTACCGTATTTTACTGCTAGGTACCAGAGGCTAAAGGTGAAAAAACTATTGCCCCATGTTTCTCGCCGGCGCACTGGGATCGAACGCCACGGACCACAGGATCCACGTACAGCTGTTCCTTCGCCTAGGACCGTCCCTACGACGGGCAATCTGGTCAAGTGTCATCATCACCAAGATCAGCACATTGTCTCATGTTCTTCATATTTGGCGGGCTTCTGACCTTAAGATGTTATATTGGGGTAAATGTTATCATAAAATATGTTCAAGTGTTATTTTATTATTTTCATGGCATGTTTTATATTGTGAACAGCACACTATGTGCAATACTTAAAATATATAGTCAGTTTGGCCTGTAATTGTTTTTGGATAGTTTGCAATATATTTGTATCG
This sequence comes from Procambarus virginalis, assembly GCA_020271785.1. Taxonomy (NCBI): domain Eukaryota; kingdom Metazoa; phylum Arthropoda; class Malacostraca; order Decapoda; family Cambaridae; genus Procambarus; species Procambarus virginalis. The sequence continues at coordinate 28,116,638 of WNGS01165751.1, read as the reverse complement.
TATATAGCTTTTCAGAAGATTAAAAATGAATAGAATTTGGTTCTAATTTCTAGCCTAGCAACTACATGCATTTATCACTAATGTCAAACGTAACCAATACCTACATGTTAACATCCCCCTGCTTTAACATGTTATTGTATCAAAAGTTAAACGTAACCCATATTTGCCCGATTCTCTGAAGCGTCGTACTGCGGAGCTGAAAGCTTGAGCCATCCAACCTGGTGCTGGGTGAAGATGGTGAGAAAGTTGAAGATGTGGCTGAGGCAGCCCTGGTGAGGGCAGGATGAAGGTGGCACCGGTTTGGCCAGTGTATGGAGTGGCCTCGGCCAGGAGACGCTGGAGTTGCGGAAAAAGTGGCAGACTTGATGGATGTGCGAGATGGAAGGAGGAGCCACGAGAGGATGACACTTTCCTCAGTTTCGAAGCCAATGCCTTCACCGGCCCGGAATCTGTGAGTGCGGCGTGTGCCGTCATCGGCCACCACTGTGTAGGTGCCCTGGACATTGCCGTCGGCGTCAGCGCTCTCCGAGCGTGAGTACTGTTCGGAATCGAAGGCAAAGTTATAAGAAGCATCAGCTTTGGAGTCAGCCAAACGGGCGATGAAAGTAAACCTCTCGAACCGGAACGATCCTGCCAGTAGGCTGACCCTGAAGGTGCTCCAGGTCACCCTCGGGTCCTACAGGAAGGTGAGCTCCTTCAGCGATAAATCCTGTAGCAGATCCTGCCTTCATCTTTATAGGCTCGTCGTTTGTCCGATCATCAGCTACAAAGGTCGAAGTTTCCACCTACGTCGTGTTGTCTCTATCCTCCTGATATCACGCGCCGCGTGAGTAGCTACTGGAGGTCTCGTAGCGAAGCTGTAACTACCATCCGTGAGCAGTTGGCTGCCCTGGTGTCATTGGCAGGTTCGACAGTGGTCCCGGTTTGTGCACGAGTTGACGGAGAGCTGTCACGTGAGTTTGTGTAGTTGTGACAGGAGCGGGACGACGGAGGAGCAGGTGAGCGAGTAGCCAGCTGGGGATAGGCACGGAGGCAGCCAGTGGAGTGCTCCAAGTGCTGTTGGACTTCGGTAAGTTGTTGGTCTTCCTCTGACTGTAGCTGATGCAGTCTGTGAGCCGAAGTGGTGACTACGGGTGATTTAGGAAGATGATCTCCAGAAGCCACAAAACCTGTGCCGCTTCCAGCTTCATAAACGACTCTGCGTCTCACACCGTCATCAGCCACAAAAGAGAACTGCCCGGTCGACATTGAGGTTGCATCAGCAGATTCTGATCGCGAGTGATCACCAGCATCGTAAGAAAATGAGTAAGACGCATCAGATCCTGCGCCGCTTCTGAGGAAGGAAACAGGTCCAGGGGAGAGCCGGAAGTGTCTGCTAAGGGAGGCGCTGCATGGAAAGGCGTGATGTACGATGCTCTAGAAGGAGGGAGATGTTGCAGAGTTTGTGAAAGTGAGTCCAGTTGGATGATGGTCTGCAGCACTAGAGTAGACTCAGATTGGGAGCTTCTGGACAGCAGAAGTACGAGAGTCGTGTTGCAGCTGGAGTAGAGCAGGATCTGCAGGTGCCTGAGGATGAGACATCGTCTGCCTTCAATCGACAAAAACCGTTCCTTTCCGTCCTGCAGTGTATGTGTAGGTTCGTGTACGACCTTGGTCGTCGGTGTAAGTGTAGGAGCCACGCACATTACCGTCCGAGTCACTTTGTTCAGTACGTGCCTGCCATCTCCGGCAAAATCGAATCCATAGAAGCACTCGGCGTTAGAGTCGGCGAGGGGGTTCCTACGAAGGTGTGGGCGAGCACGATCCTGAGCGTGGGGCAAGGCAAAGTCAGGGTGCGGGGCAGGCAGATGGGCAGCCCTTGTCTGTAAGCCGCCCTCACCACTCTACTGCGAGATTAATATTATTGCCCTCAGGGTCCCTGTAGCCGAGTTTGCCTTCTACCTGACACAAACTGCAGTATGAGCGTGCATTCTCGAAGAAGCTTCATCTACCTTCTCCTCTGCCGAGTATCATATACCGTATCTTGTATGCATCCATCCTTGTGTAGAACGGAGATACTGGGACCGTCTTCTGTGCCTACTTGAGGAATTTTGTAGGCACATTTCGTCTGGCGAAGCTCAGCCGCGCTAACCGTAACTGCGGACAACAGTCCGCCTGCAAGAGAAACAGTGTTCATTCGTTAAGAAAATAGCAATTAATAACAGTAACAAATAACTCCATCTAGAAGAACCGCAACATTAAGTCTGAAAGCTGACCTACCCCGACACATATATTGTTTGTTATTCATCTGTAACTTCATGCACTAACTTATCTACCACCATCCCACAATGTATGTGCTAGGAACAATCTTTGTCCTCAAGAAGTTGTGGAACAATATTAACCATAAGGCACATAGTCCAGGCGACCATGATGTGGACGGTGTGGTGGCTGGCGGTGGTGATGGTGGCTGTGTGTGCCGTCAGCCCCTTATATGCCACACTCTCAGCCTGATGGTGGCCGACCTTGCTCCTCTTGGACCCGTTACCTTGTGTCCCGCCTCTAACTGATCCCGATTTCACTCCTCCATTCCTTCCATCACCATAGCTCCAGGTGTGATCAATTTACACCAAGTTATGATAAGCGACTGACTGCAGGTTTCTCAAGGAAGTGTTTGTCTTCACGGCGAGGTGGGAAGGAACGAGCTATGTTTGACTTGTTAAAGTTAAATTCGTATATAGAGTGAGTGAATACTGCAAATATTTGCCTAGGAACTACAGTGTTCTATACACAACGTGAATCTGTGCGCGACCTTTGTCCGATCAGGGCTCTGTCTACCCTTTTGTGATCAGGGCTCTATCTGACCCTAGTGTGATCACATTTGATTGATTGTTGCCGCCGGACGCGGCTAGTTTATTGTGCACCTCATATCTTATCCTGTGAGCGGTAGCGC
>WNGS01165751.1:28074674-28102972 GCA_020271785.1 Procambarus virginalis | reverse complement strand
GTGGCTTTGTTGCCTTTGGTTTCTGACTTTGGTGGCGTTGCCGAAGTTGCTCGCCACCCTCCTTCGGAAGGTGGAGCAGCAGCTACCTACTTAGCTCTTTTGTTGGGTGGCAGGCCATGTTGGTGCAGTCTCAAGATTCATTCTAGTCCTTTAATCATTTTGTCCAACTCTCGTTTTTTGTCTTTTGTCTCTGTCTGGAGGAGACTAGGTTTTGGGCACTCTGCTGCGTGCCTTTCAATCCCCGTACAGGGTTTTTCTACAGAGGGGTTCTGAACCTTCTGCTCAGTGGTTGTCTTTCAGGGTCACCCTCTGGCAGAGTTAGTCACACACCCATGTGTGACTGTAAGTAGCTAGGGGGGTTCTAGTGTGTTAAGTAGTTTTGAAAATCTTTACAAAAGATATAAATTACTAATTTGTTTATGCATTGCCCAGGATTTTGTAACATTGCAATATGAAACTATTTACTAATCAAACATGAAATGATTCACTGTTGCTTCAATTTCAGGGTTATAATTATGGAAGCCAGAGTTATGGCACAACTCCACAGTATGGAACTTCAGAACAAGCACGACAGGCTCATACCCCAGGATGGCAGTGGGAGTCACCCGTAAGCAGCAGCACAGTAGCAGCTGGGGTGGTACTGGCCAGCAACAATGGGGCGGTGCATATAATAAACAGTGGGGGCTCTGGTATGGCTCTCGGAAGCCAAAGCAGCCAGAGGAGGTAGAGTAGTAGTCAGTGGAGCAAATGGCTTGTGGCAGTTATTGGGAAGATGGAATAAAATTAATCTTCTGCAGAAAGAAATATTGTATGTTCACGGTATTGGGGGCTAGTGTTGCTGTAACCATTCGATCTGTGCCCTGTCTGTATAAGCTAGTTAACCTTACCATTATGTATCCTTATTTAGTGTTTATTCACTATAGTGTAGGATTTTTACTTGTCATAGCCCTTAGTGTTTGAACACTTGAATATCTTTGGAACTGATGGTCTTAAGATATGTTAAATGGTGTCACAGGTGGTGTGAATGTGAACATTGCTTGATGTGTTGGTGAAAGCTAGGACAGTCGGGCTTGTTCCTGATGTTCGTTTATTTGACAGTTGAGAGATCTATCTAGCTAATGTTTTTGCACTGGTATATTGATAGTTAGCTAAATAGATTAGTTAGTGGCTATATAATCATATGTTCTAGGCTTTTAGCTGATAAGGTGTATTTACTTAACAACTAAAAATAGTAAGTTTGCCACAAGCATTGTACAAAGTTCTTCTTGAAAATGAAGTCACAACCTGAAATTGCTTGTAAATTTATTTCTTGTATTAATCAGGTACTCGGAAGTTTATTATTCAAATTAAAATTTGAAAGATATGACTTACCAACTTGTATTAATTTGTTAAAAACAATGAAGGCTGGTAATCATTAATGGTGTTATCATTCCTTAATATATCAGTATTTACCTTTTTTTTTTTTAAATTTGTTGGTTATATTTACGTAGTAAGACAGGAAAAGCAATAGTTGCCTAAGTTGAGATTTGAAAGAAACTTCAGTTATTTGAAGTCTCTATATGCATATTTAGTTCTGAGTAGCAAGAACTTGGTAAACATAAAATTTTTACCTTCAGTATTAAACAAGGTAGTAGTTGCATTCTGAACTATTTAATAGCTACAAATTTAACTGAATGTTCATTTGCAGAAAGCACCTAGGCATGTGGCCATGTGATAATTTCCCACTGGATATGGCCAAGTATATAGCTTTTCCCTCCTTTTTTTAAGATGGAAATTTTGGGCTATGTTACATGCAAACAACATTTAGTTTGCTTCGATGGCACGCCCTTGAATCTTCATCGTAAACATTGTGCACAGATTTACTCTGCAGTCTACTCGAACTCATTACAGCTTAAACTCTGCATTTAATATCCAGGACTGCATAATGGCTGTAATTATGTCAAACTGCATAGTTTAAATTAACATTTTGGGCCAAATCTTGAACCCATTATGTGGATGTAATTTTCCACCACCGACTGCATAAAGGGTATACAGACTGTAAAATGATTAAAGCTTGGCAATTAGAATGTTTGCTAGTGCACAGATATTTTTCACACTCGCAAACCCTAGGCTGGATACCCTTCTTAAGTGGTGTTGGGGGTTTGTCACGTATTTGTTCATTAACTTAGTTTCACGTTCTTTTAGCTAATCAATTTAGGCATGTGGTGAACAGGTTACATTAAATATTAATTTGTCTCCTGCATCCCCACCTATCCAGGGAGTAATTTCAGGACACCCATAGTAATCCGACGTTAAACTAACTTTAATGTTTACACATGTATAAACTGCAAGAGATGTTCAGTTAAGCAGTATTCCAAAACAAGGTGTAGTTTAGAAATCTCTTAAGATTAGCAAGAACTGGCATATTTGGCTAATAAATCTTAATAAAAGACAACACACAAATATGGTAATTAAGTGAATCGTCAATTATGGCATCATCTCGTACTGGAGCATGATATTACAAAGGATAGTTTGCCACCACTTTATACAAAAAATTGTAACATTTGATATCAATTTTAGGCCTTGACTCGGTCAGGATTTGAGTAATGAGATTCAGTTGTGTGTATATAAAGACATTGTATGTTTTTTTTTGGGGGGGGGGATTTACAGTTCTTATTTCAGTAATAAAATTGTAAACGTGCAAAATTTAGTTGTATATAGTATTGGTTTGGCTATATTGAAAACGTTTTACATCTGTTTGGATGTTATGCAAATTTTATCAAAGCAACCATACAATTGTTTTCTATTTTTATACTTGGATGCCAGCAAGGTGTCAAAGATAGTACATCATTGCATCTTCAATTTTGGCAGATCAATCTAGAGAGATTTACCAGGCCTAGAAATGATTGAGGCAGCAACTATGCTACAAATGCTGCTCTTAATATCATTGCTGGCCTCTTGCCTCCAGTCAACTCTTCACTTAACTGCTAGTTTATCTTTGATAGAAATTTTATATGATGGTTTCTTGATAAAATCGGTATTTAAAGCAACCGAATGGTTGAGAAGTACGTCTACGTGCCTTGGTAGTGTGGGTTTCATGATGAGTAGATGGCTTGAACAGGCTCGGTGAACAATGTTCATTATGCAGGTCTGGTACAATCTGGCTTCCCTTCCCCCCCTTTCATTTCTAGATTACCAAAAGGGGCCCCACAATATTCTTGGATTAGTCGTCGAAGCTTCAGTAAGTAGACGAGCTTGGCATTTTCCATTTAAGGTTTAAAAATAGGTTGACACGTATTGCCTAAGTGCTCAAATCATTCACTTTACCAGATGACGAATGCCTGATTAGTTAAATTTAACATGCGAATGAAAATTGCCAGAAGCCATAATTGTAAATGATGCTCTAGAAAATACAAGTCAAATGTATCTGCTGTTGGTAATATAATAAGGATTAGGACTCGTGGTATGTTTGTCACCAGTGTTTCATCTCTAGGTTGTTTTGCTTCAACCCTTACAGTGGCTCTTACTATGTTGTCCTAATTTTTGCTTTGTCTGGCTTATGACATTGTTTTTCAATACAAGAATTTGTTTTGCTTATGAATAGCTATAATTACCAAGATTTGACATCTCTGGCTATTGTTATCTAATAAAATTATGAATAATTTATAAAATCATTAATTAGAACACTTGAGTATGTGGTACATTTCTAAATATATATTCAATATATTGATTTTGACACATTTTTTTCATCCATTTATCTAAATATTACTAAAATGGAAAATGTGTTGTTCTTATAGATTTCAGGAACAAATAATAAAATGTATTTAAGATTGTATAGCCAAGGAAGTATATGGAGGTTTTAAATTTCTCCATTGTAAAGAAAAGTAATTTAAAATATACAGCATGTGTTTTTTCAAGAATTTAACATGGTTGGCAGTCGTATTGTGCGTACTTTGCACACTCTTGGTTATCTTGAGATGATTTCGAGGCTTTAGTGTCCCCGCGGCCCGGTCCTCGACCAGGCCTCCACCCCCAGGAAGCAGCCCGTGACAGCTGACTAACACCCAGGTACCTATTTTACTGCTAGGTAACGGGCATAGGGTGAAAGAAACTCTGCCCATTGTTTCTCTTCGGCGCCCGGGATCGAACCCGGGACCACAGGAGCACAAGTCCAGTGTGCTGTCCGCTCGGCCGACCGGCACAATACGACTAGAGGCTAAATAAAGAGGCGACTTTACATTTTACACAACTTAGATTTTGCTTTTTACTTAAATTTAAACTTCAACTGGCATAAATTTTACAAATTGTACAATCCTTATGTTTTATTACAAATATATAATTTTATGTCAAAACGAGAAATTGTCTCACGTGAATGGGCTTAATTGTTTTGGTGAAGACGGGAGCTTAGTCAAACTACAGTACTGTCATAATCCAAGTTCTGGAAGAACGTTCATATTGCATCGCACAGTTCGCTCGGCAGTTACATAAGCAGCCTTCAAAATACAGTTTCCTGTGGCCATTGTTGCCTCTTGAATGATTATTTGTGTGGGGGCAGTGTTACACTGGAATAGCGGTGAAGCCAGCCTTGGCGCCGCTCTCGCCCAACACACACTTCAATTTTAACGCCAAACGTTCTAACCAATTTAAACTAACGGAAGTTTTTTTTTTTCTCCATAAAACTTTGTTTATTGGAGTATTATAATGTTCCACAATTGTAATTTCGGTGAAGAGAAGAGTTCAGTTTATAAGAGTTGAAACGTTCGAAAGAGAAATGAAGTGGAATCAAGTTGAAGTACAGTATGTTTAAGACAAGAAAAAATACATCTCAAAGGGATAGAGTAGCTTAGGCTATTTCTACCTCCTCTGAAGTGGAATAATGTGCACTTGGAGAGAGGGGAGGAATGATTTGATGCTTACAAGTGTATCTGGCAGTTCACCTTGCATTGGGGGATTTTAATGACGTCAAATGTATGTGAACAAATACGCATAAAATTTAAAATACAGTATTGTGAAAATTTTCCGGTGCATGAAATTGCAAATAATTGTATTGTAAATGCAAAAAATATCTTAAATTCTTTTACTGTTAAAATATTAAGCTTCCAGAATATAAAAGAAACAGTATGATGTAAGGTTAAACTGTTTAGACTAAAATCTAAGACTGCCATACCCCTTTTATCCTGTAGTCTCCAATATTGAAAATTATTTTAAATGGTAACTAGCGTACCTCTAATGTATAATTCATTGCAATTCACAGACGTTGCACTGCAAAAAGATTGTTCCTACTTATTAGTAAAAGGTGTGGCGACAAATTGTCAAAACTAATGTTGAATATCTTGCAGAGTTCTGATTATGACCTTTAGTGCTACCGTTCGCCGCTCATAAGTATGGAGTGCAGAACAACAACAATGCAGGTTAAACTATGGCTAATAGGATGACTTCGGGGTGCATAACAAACTACTACTAGCAGGACGAGTATATGACGTACAATAAACTACAGTTTGTAGGGTGATTATGGGTGCTCAATAAACTACAGCTCGCTGAGAGTCAGCTCTTCATCATAAACAAAAGTTAGTTATTTTATGCACACGCCAGACTCCAGGGGCCAGATTCGCGAAGCAGTTACGCAAGCACTTACGAACCTGTACATCTTTTCTCAATCTTTGGCGGCTTTGTTTACAATTATTAAACAGTTAATGGGCTCCGAAGCACCAGGAGGCTGTTTATAACTAACAACAGTTGATTGGGAAGTTTTCATGCTTGTAAACTGTTTAATAAATGTAACCAAAGCCGTCAAAGATTGAGGAAAGATGTACACGTTCGTAAGTATTTGAGTAACTGCTTCATGAATCTGGCCCCTGGTTTACGAATCTAAATCTGTTTTCTACAACTCTCAAATGACGTCCGAACACATCCAGAACAAGTGCTTTGCTGACCACTTTTCTCTGAAAACAACGCTGTAAATGCCTCGCCAACCTACAAATAATAGCCATCAGAACCCAAACTAACCTAACCAATGTCTAAATATGCACAATATGTTATCTAAAACTATCAATTTATACTTGGAGAAAATTCCTATTTTGAATGAGCAGTATGTTAAAATTTATGAATGTGTGTGGACGGGTCGGCCGCTGGATGGAGTGGACTTGGCCTGAGTACGGGGTACGCATTATTAACCTACCGCTCAAAGGACGAGTATGAAGAGAACAACATTCTCTCTATATGGCAAACTATTATAATTATAAGATGTGAAGGATAGATGAAAATGCCAGTGTGAAATTCTTCGTTGAGGTCAGATAAAAGACCTTTTGTGCCCCCTCTGATCCTTTTTGCGCTGCCGCTCACAGGATGGGTATACGTTACACTGTACACTACCCCACCTCCTGCGGCAGCTGTCAAATAAAAAAAAAAAGTACCACTCTCAGGACACGCAGGAAGAGTATGGGGTACACAATAAACTGGTGGCAGCAATTAACATAGGTATGTCGTACCTAAAAGCCAGAATGCACTATATGGGCTAGTGTACAAGGCTCTATTTATCTAACAGTGAATTTCGCTATTTTCAAATTTATTTTGATTCACGTTCGAATTTACACGTGTGCGTCTACATTGGCAATAGACTTTAGAATGGTCCAGGACGGACCGAAACGTCGTCGTCCCTGTGTGTGGTCTGGTCAACATCATTTTGAGGCAATGGAGTAACATGGACTTGTGTTCTGGTGATTTCCAGACACCTGCCTTAACCGACTCTGCTGCAGTGATCCAAAAGTACCCCGTTCTGAGTAAGCGAAATAATTTCAGTTCATATTAAATAGATTATGTGCCGTGTATTTAAGTCGGAGAATATGTGTGACTGATGTTGTTTACACTGTGCCTATCACCCATCCAACTTACTCATGTGATGATATAATAAAAGATATCGTTATACATTAAAGTTTATTTTGTTTTCTAAAGTATAATGCACTCGTTCATTTTATACTGCTTATTGATTCGCATAAGTCAACTCTATAAGGTATAACATTTCAACTGTTCAAAAACATTTTATATTTTTAATGCATTTCCTTATTCACAAACTTATTTGTAGGAAAAAAGCTATTTAAACTTCATAATATACAAATCGAAAATTATTTCCAATGAGTTATGTCAAAGTAAATAAGACGTGACAAATAGCAACAACTGTTTATGATGTATTCCTAATTGTCAAAAGTTAGAACGTAACCATATTTGCCGCGATTCTCTGAAGCGTCGTACTGGCGGAGCTTAAAGTTGGAGCCATCCAACCTGGTGCTGGGTGAAGATGGTGAGAAAGTTGAAGATGTGGCTGAGGCAGCCCTGGTGAGGGCAGGAGTGAAGGTGGCACCGGTTTGGCCAGTGTATGGAGTGGCCTGGCCAGGAGACGCTGGAGTGCGGAAAGTGGCAGATGATGGAGTGCGAGATGGAGGAGGACCACGAGAGGATGACACTTCCTCAGTTTCGAAGCCGATGCCTTCACCGGCCCGGAATCTGTGAGTGCGGCGTGTGCCGTCATCGTCCACCACTGTGTAGGTGCCCTGGACATTGCCGTCGGCGTCAGCGCTCTCCGAGCGTGAGTACTGTTCGGAATCGAAGGCAAAGTTATAAGAGGCATCAGCTTTGGAGTCAGCCAAGGGGTCGATGAAAGGAACCTCTCGAACCGGAACGATCCTGCCAGTAGGCTGACCTGAAGGTGCTCCAGGCACCTCGGGTCCTACAGGAATGTGAGCGCCTTCAGCGATAAATCCTGTAGCAGATCCTGCCTCATACTTTATAGCTCGTCGTTGTCCGTCATCAGCTACAAAGTCGAAGTTTCCAACTACGTTGTTGTCTCTATCTCCTGATTCAGCGCGTGAGTGACTGGAGGTCTCGTAAGCGAAACTGTAACTACCATCCGGTGAGAGTTGGCTGCGTGTATTGGCAGGTTCGAATGGTCCGGTTTGTGCACGAGTTGACGGAGAGCTGTACTGAGTTTGTGTAGTTGTGAAGGCGGGACGACGAGGAGCAGGTGAGCGAGAGCCAGCTGGGGAGGCAGGAGAACCAGGAGTTCCAGGTGCTGTTGGACTTCGGTAAGTTGTTGGTCTTCCTCTGACTGCAGCTGATGCAGTCTGTGAGCCGAAGTGTGACTCGGGTGATTTAGGAAGATGATCTCCAGAAGCCACAAAACCTGTGCCGCTTCCAGCTTCATAAACGACTCTGCGTCTCACACCGTCGTCAGCCACAAAAGAGAACTGCCCGTCGACATTAAGGTTAGCATCAGCAGATTCTGATCGCGAGTGATCACCAGCGTCGTAAGAAAATGAGTAAGATGCATCAGATCCTGCGCCGCTTCTGAGGAAGGAAACAGGTCCAGCGGGAGAGCCGGAAGTGGTGCTAATGGGGCGTGATGTAGATGCTCTAAAGGAGGGAGATGTTGCAGAAGTTTGTGAGGGTCCAGTGGATGATGGTCTAGCAGCACCTAGAGTAGAAGATGGGAATCTGGCAGCAGAAGACGAGAGTCGTGTTGCAGCTGGAGTAAGAGAAGGATCTGCAGGTGCCTGAGGAAGATCGTCGCCTTCAACGACAAAACCGGTTCCTTTACCGGCAGTGTATGTGTAGGTTCGTGTACGACCTTGGTCGTCGGTGTAAGTGTAGGAGCCACGCACATTACCGTCCGAGTCACTTTGTTCAGTACGTGCCTGTCCATCTCCGGCAAAATCGAATCCATAGGAAGCATCGGCGTTAGGATCGGCGAGGGGGTCTACGAAGGGTGGGCGAGCACGAGCCTGAGCGTGGGCAAGGGCAAAGTCAGGGTGCGGGGCAGGCAGATGGGCACCCCTTGGCTGGAAGCCGCCCTCACCAGCTTCGTACTGGAGATTAATATTATTGCCCTCAGGGTCCCTGTAGCCGAAGTTGCCTTCTACCTGACCAACTGCAGATGAGCGAGCACTCTCGAAGGCTCCCTCGCCGGTATCATATCCGTACTTGTAGGTTCCATCCTTGTGTAGAACGGAGTACTGGGACCGTCTTCCTGTGCCTACTTGAGGAATTTTGTAGGCACTTTCGTCTGGCGAACTCAGCGCGCTAACCGCTAATGCGGACAACAGCGCCTGCAAGAGAAACAGGTGTTCATTCGGTTAAGAATGCAATTAAGAACAGTAACAATTACTCCATGAAGAACGCGACATTAAGTACTGAAAGCTACCTACCCCGACACATTATTTTGTTATTCATATGTTAATCTGCACTAATTATCTACCCCATCCGCACAATGTATGTGCTAAGGAACATCTTATCCATCAAAAGTTGTGGAAGATATTACCAAGCTAGTCCAGGCGACCATGATGTGGACGGTGTGGTGGCTGGCGGTGGTGTGGTGGCTGTGTGTGCCGTCAGCCCCTTATATGCCACACTCTCAGCCTGGATGGTGGCCGACCTTGCTCCTCTTGGACCCGTTACCTTGTGTCCCGCCTCTAACTGATCCCGATTTCACTGTTCTTTTCCTCCCATCACCATCAAGTTCAAGTATGTTTATTGAGTCAATAAAGTACATCTCAAATGGATAGAGTAGTTTAGGCTATTTCTACCCTCCATCCCATCAACCTTTTGGCGTGATCTCTGGTCTCGAGTCTTGTTTCATTTATTGTCCCAAATACAGTTGTTACAACTAGCTTAAACTGCTAAAGTAAATATAATAAACCTGTACATTAGAGAGCGAAATCATAATTGTGTTGGTTGTCCCTAACGTCTTTAACAGTAGTGGCTTTACGAAAATGTTTCTGAATTCTTACCTGATTCATATTAGATTGTAACTATAACTGCATGATATGCAGATATTACAATCGACTTGAGAATGGTCCAGGACGGACCGAAAGTCATCGTCCCTTCACCTTCTAGTATGTAGTCTGGTCAACATATTTCAGCCACGTTATTGTGACTTATCGTCTGCATGATATGAATGTATTGCATGTTCACACTAAAATTTCGATTAAACCCTGTATATCATTTTCGTGAAAAGTATTTAAAATTCACTATATTGATGAGTTCATCTTGCTTGGTTGATTGGTTCCTTCTTTTGATAATCACTTAATTACGTGGCTGAAAACATAAAAAGCAAGTTTTTGTGCCATATTGATGTTATATTTTATGACTTAAGCGGCTTAAAGTTCTGAATGTTTTCTGAACTGATTGTTGTGTGTGAGGCAGTGCTGGTGTTACTGACATGTCCTCATCACTTAAGTCACCCGGCCTCCCATGTCAGTGTCGGGATGCCTCACCTACGTATACTTTGTTACAGTTACTAAGGACAATGTAAACCACTACCACGGTGACCTTGTTGCTGTAGAGTCGTGTCTGGCGAGGATATTGACCGTAGTGGACATGTGTGCATACACCATATATTGGCATATTAACAGTGTTATTTGCTTTGGTTTTTGCTGCTTGGAGATCGAGCCAGCGTTCCTCTTCTGTTATCTATATTAGTTAGAGACAATTTTAATTTTGTTATTTGTTTTATTTTAATATTTTCCTTCTCTGTGTTGCTGACTGATTTTTATTCCGTACTTCGAGAGCGCTTCATTTTTTTACTTGTATCTTAGTTATTAGTTTAATTAAAATGTTTATTTGAAACTGAGGCACGTGTCAACATTTTGTTCTATTTTTATTATTTTCCGTGAAGTGTCTTGAGAATGATTTACGTTATCGATTTTATACTGACAGAAACTCTGATCGCCAATTAAGGTTCCGTTCGGTTTTGGTCGGCGATGCACACGGGCATTAAATGTTATTTAAATATTTGTTTCTTGTTTCTTTATATTTGAATTAATATGTATAGGAATGTTGCACAGGGACCAAGGCTGCCACTCTTGAGCGGTAACGGACAAAATCACATCTAGTGTTACTTTTTTTATTATTATTATTTTCTACAACAAACGTGGCCACATATTTACAATGCTAACAAGCATATATACATTTTCTTCTGTCCTCCATGGACAAAATGAGAGATCTGTTAAACATATAGTTCAGGGATTTATTGAACAATCAACCACAGAAGGTGATTGTAGTACTTTTATACTATTTACAATCCTCGTTGCTCACGTCTTGCATGTTGTTGTTGTTTTACATTCAGCTACTCGGAACAAAATTTCCGTGTAGCACGGGGAATAGGGAGCTCGTAAAAAATGCTCCTTGCATTCCCTAATGCAATATATAGAATATTGAAGATTTCTGAAGGAATCGGTGACGTGCTCGGAATTCCGAGGAATCGGAATTCGTCTTCATGGAACTGCTGACTATAAATCGGTTGTACAGTTGGCTTGGTTCTTGTCTTGCAACCGGGGATCCTGAGCAGGACAGGAATGATTGCGAACGTTTCCTTTCACCTGAAGCCTCTTTTCTTTTGTAGGGAAATTCCTGCGCAGGCCCTAAGTCTTTGGCTGGCCTCTGTTCATTTACCAGTAAATAGGTACCCGGTAGTTAGTCAACTGTTGTGGAGTTGCCTCCTTGGGAGGGTCAGTAGTTTGACCTTGGGAGAATCTCAATTTAAGAAAAATATACATACACAGGGGACTTCGGGGACTGCATGTCTCCGAAAAAAACATTAATTATAAATGTCTTGTGAAAGAGCTCATTCACTACGACTTGTTTCGTTCTATTATCAAGGCGAGAGTAGAAATGAAGGAGGCCGTTCTTATAGGCAGGTTTCATGTTGACTTTGAATTTGAGTGTGTTACCATCTTTCATTATTTGTGTTTTCATTATTTGTGTGTCAGAGAAAGGTAGTTTCACATTTTTTCATAAAAATATATTGTATTTTAGCTCATTCAATACCTCATTGAATCTCTGTTCCTAAAGTTATCCGGATCAAAATGATATGACTTATGATGATCAAAATATCGTCAACACAGAACAAACATTTCACAATGCTTGGGGATGTACTGGAAGATGGACCTACATTACCTCATTACATTAACAAATTAGAAAGCATAACACTAACAGAAGATTCCATTACGATGCCGAGTGATTATTAATACAATTAATAGCCAAAAAAGATGTAATTTTATCATGAGCCAGGACGATGATATCGTTGTTGAGTAGAGGAAGGTAGTTAACCCTTCAGTAGTCTCAAAAGTTGATAGTTGGAACCTTGATAAGCAGCAAGATAACATCCACACTATCTGAGATGCATATTCTTTGTATTGATACATACAAGAGTTCTTACATTCTAGTAAAACCACTAGCACGCATAGCCTTTCGGGCAGGTCCTTCGTCCTAATTTTCCCCGAATACGATCCGCCACATCGTTTATTTGCATTGCTAATAGTACCTAACAGTTAACACAACGATGCCTCTAAAGAGCTAGATAGTCTTTGTGAAGCACTGTCAAAACCAGAGGTGATTGGGCACATGGCACTATTGGGTTTATGTGTGATGGCCAAACCGCCCATGTAGTCGTCATCGGGTTTCTGGTCATTGGAAATGAAATGCTTAATTGTTGTTTGATGGAGTCAGAACATTTAAATCATTTTTGTCTTTCATACAACATTTTGTCTGTTCTCTTGTTGAGTTACAATGGTGTAGGTCTCAGCATCCCTGAGTTTTGCTTTGGTTTTAGGCTTGAGGCTTATCAACTTCGAGACGGTTATTAAGGCCACACCATCGCTTACATTACCAACCAGCAAGTAAACTTTACCCCATGAAGAACAGTTCACGACTGAAGTAAATTTAGAGTGTGAATATATACATCTTAAAGCGAATTGGTTTGCTTTTGGCTTGATACCTATCAATCTCCAGAGGGTTATTGTGGCAACTACATGCTTACGGACCTACCAGTAATTATACTTTAGTCAAGAACATATTCCAGGTTTAAAATAAACTCTCATCGTATATTTACTAAGGGGAATTCGTCTTCTTGTGTATATATTTCTATGTGAAGAGATATACGCCTCTCTGTGTATATATATCCCTGTACCTGAGGTTTAATGCAGATGCTCTTATTTCAGGATGTGTCAAAGGCAACATCGCCGCCCGCCTTGTGGTAACTGACCATTAACAAGGTTCTCCACGGCTGTAATGTTCACATATTTCGTTATGTTTGGTTTCGTTGGTTTTAGTAGAGCGACGGTCAAGATGTTTTGCAGTAAATCTTTCGTAACATCTGAGGCACTGTAATTTACAAGGTTATTAAAGAAATGTAGACTGAGATATCGATTTTTTGTTGTGTCATGGCAAACTATACCATAACGGTTCATACAAAAATGAAACATAATTTATTTAGATAAATTTTTATTTGGGTAGCATATTATTTTCTATTTCAAAATAATTGCAGAAAATCTAAAGTAATTATAAAATATATATACATTTTTTTAAATATATACATTTTAAAGTATATATTTGCATAGTAGTATGTACATGGTCTTAAAATGATTTTAGATTCTAGATATAAAGACGAGAAATTTTGTAACATTTAGTAATCAAATTTAATTTTAGTGTGACGTGTAGCGTATAAGCGAGACAAATTACAATGCCTTCTTTATACTTTCCGAAAGTGTTACTGTGTTTAGAACATATATGGCTCCCACTACCTTACGAAGACATCAGTGGTGAGGTAGGTCAATGTGTCCCATTACCACATGTCCAGCGTCACCAGAGGATGACAGGAGTGTTGAGAGGCGGGCTATCACGGCCCTATCCTCGAGCGATTGATAAAGATTAAGCCACCCAAGAGATGGCACGGGCATGAATAACCCGTTAGTGGTGGCCCTTTTGAGCCATTACCAGTATCAAGAGTTGATACTGGAGATCTGTGGAGGCGCGGCTGCACCCTGCGTGACGGGAGATGTCTCCCGGACCAAATGGTGACCAAATGGAGCCCCATCCTCCCTTTTTTTGGTATACTTAGTAGTGACAATGAGGACCATAGCACATATACTGACGTNTCAGTGCCAGCAATTTGTCAGCTTTCTAACATAGCAATCAGCCTTCTGGTGCTTCATTCCTTAATTGTACTATAATGTTGCAGTAGTACATTCAAGTAATTAACTAAGAAGAGGCATATGGTATTTGGTGGGTTATCTCAAATCAGATTAGGCCTTGGTTAATGAAAGTTAGGGTAAATGTTGTTAAGTTGGAGTGAGGAACTGTTGTTGCCCCCCCGGTGGTTCTTGCCCAAGACCTACGCTTACCACCAATAAAAAGGTTGACATGGGCGTAAATAGCAACATTTGCAAATTTACTGATGTAAAAAAGTAGTGTAGGAAGTAGCTCGATGAAAACGGTCTACAAGATGAGCTACATAGGTTTTTCAAAATGGTCAAAATATTGGCAGATGTGGTTTCATGGTGAACAATAGGGTTCTTTGCTAAGGTAATAAAAATAGTTGGCAGATGGCAAATTAGTTATCAGTTGGGTCATGGCGAAGATTTAGTAAAAGTTCGAGTCAGGATTATTTAGGATCTTGATGCAAAAAATTCAATGCCATAATGTTTGGAGTAAAGCAAGAATGATATCTGGGTTTATTTCTAGAAGCATTAGCAATAATACATGTAATATTGTTACTTGGCTTTAGACCCATTTAGTTAAGTTTTGGTCTAGAGTACCTAAGTTCACTTTGCTTGTTATAGTGAATGATGACAAAGTTAATCCCAAAATTGTAACCCTCCCTTATAAGGTTAACAAAGCTTAATTTACATGAAGTACAGTATATGAAAGGGTATAACAATGTTTTAAATATCTATAATAAACAACTGTTTTAAGTTAGAGAAGCTTAGGTTCTAAAAAGATATGGGTAAATACTGTTTGAAACAGGGTTATCGCTTTATAGAACAAACTATCGGTAACATAATATACTCAGGAGTGCTAGTGTGGTTCATACGAAGGCTTGACATTAAGTATCGTGAGTTTGAATGGATATGAAAAGTAGTTGACTGGTATGGGCTAATAGGCCTTCTGTTTCCTTTATGTGAATTATCACTACAAAACATCATTTCTTCAATGGTAACATCATCATTGTCTTCACTATGAGCCATAGTTTTCTTTAGTGTCTGTGGCTAAATACTGGATATTATCAGTCCTGTCCGTCACAATGGATGAATAACTTGACCCCACGTGTGATTTGACAGTAATATCTACTGTTCATAGAATGCGCTAACATGTCAGTGTAATATCTTGTCATTCGTCTTCTATTAGACTCCCTACAAACTTTGGACACGGTGCTAATGTGGTGTCACCACTACCACAAGCATGCATTCCACCATGGCAGGCATTTCCCTCACCACCACCAACACACTATACCCAGCCACAATAACATTGCCATCGCTAATAACTGGGTCACTAATAAGTCCTTGAAATGTGTTTACATCAGATTCACTTAGGTTGCAAGTGTTTCAGGATCCACTACCAGTTCGTGTAATCATCTAAGTGTAGTTACAGGATGAGAACAACGCTCGTAGTGTCCCGTCTTCCCAGCACCATCATATAACATCTTGAAATTACTGAAGGTTCTGGCCTCCACCACCACCTCACTTAGGAAGTAATGTGCTACTTGCACAGTCATCATGTGGCTCTTCACTGTCACTTGCTATCTCGCTTCATTCATTTGAATACTGAATTTGTGGTTGTGATCTGATGATATTCCTCATCTTCAAGGCATTCCTATGTGCAAAATTAAAAAAAAATTTGGTTGGGACAGGGAAGGGGGCTGGTTGTGTGTGCACAGCATTTTGGAGCTAAATGAGGGTGCATAAGCTATGGTAGAAGTAGAGAATACTGCCTTGTAGAGATGCCTGGTCTTGAACTATATATATTTTTCCAAGGTTGTGTATGACTGAGCGAGCTCTTAAGGAGTGAGTGATGTCTCCATGGAATCAACAGGGCTTTAAATATTATGGAGCATAACGACCAATTGCTCGAGAGTGATTGGAGAGNTGTAATCTTGGACAAAAGGTGCACAGTAGGAAAGAATTGCTCCCAGCAACAAATTCATCCTTTAATGGAAGTGGGGAAATCCCACAGCATAATGGTTGCACTGTGTAGAAGTTTGAAAATGGTATTCACCAGGAACTCATCTGACGTTTCAAGTGTCACAGGTTCAGGCAAAGCCAACTACTCCTCAGACAAATGTTGTTCCAAAGATCTGATACCAGGAATATAATACATTTCCAATAAAGGAAAAGCAATCTTCCGAACTGCTTGCACCATATGCATGTAACTGATCATTCCCAATCTTGGAAAAAATTAAAATAAAATAAATCAGTGAAAGTTAAAGTAGCAGCAGTATAGCAGTTGCTCCTCAACAGGAAAGTCTGGTATGGACAACCCCCATACAAGTCTTAACCTACGAGTTCCCGATTATGAGCATCGGTGCTATACTCTTGCCTAAACATGGAATAAGCCTATAGGATCACTCCAAATTTGTAGCCAGCAGTGCTTGTGTGAAGTTGTAACTTTGACCAAGGGAAAATACTAGTAATGAATTAATAGCTATGAAACTACGGAAGAGGATAAAATAGAATTACCAAAACTTACAATGTCTCAAAGATTTATCAGAAATAGACAAAATTAAGTCTAACTTGGTGACTACAGGTGGTGTTGGTGGTTACAGAAATACTGAAATTACCACGAATGCTTTAATGAAGACAATACAATCTTCAAGAAAAACACCCTGAAGCTCATGAGGCATAGGCAGCAACCCCCCCCCCCCCCCATCCTCACAGCTCACAAGGCAAAGGCAGCAACCCCCCCATCCTTCACAGCTCACGAGGCAAAGGCAGCAAACACACCCCCCCCCCCTCCATCCTTCACAGCTCACGAGGCAAAGGCAGCAAACCCCCCCCCCCATCCTTCACAGCTCACGAGGCAAAGGCAGCAACCCCCCCATCCTTCAAGCTCACGAGGCAAAGGCAGTAACCTTATCCCCCTTCCCCTAGTCACATGATGCAAAAGCAGGCCCCCCCCCTCCCTTTTCCCCATCCAGGCACATGAGGCAAAGGCAGCACCCCTTCCCACGTTGACCCCCCCCCCCCCCCCTCCTTTCCCACATTGACCCTCCTTCACACACGCATGTCCCTCCATGTCAGGCACAGCAAAGGCAGCACCCACAGGCACACAAGGCAAATGGACAACAGCAGCGGCTTGAGAAACCTGCATGATCGTCACATCATTATCTAGGTGGTAGTGTTGGAGTGAGCTATGCAAGTGGTGGTCCTGATACCATAAATATACTGAGATCAGTAATAAAAGATGGTGAGTGAGGTTTGTTGAAAAAACATTCAGATCTGAAAAAGTATTGAGCAGGGGGCTGGCTGCCTGAACAAAGGCAGTGAGAATCAAAACAAAAATGGCTGACACAGTGGGTTCGTCAGTGTCTACTGAAGTGTCGACATGTGATGAAAACTTTTCAAGGTTTCACCAAGAAAGAAATGAGAAAAGGACAAAGGGGCCCTGGAAGATATTTCTAAAAATCACATACAGTAACCTAGATGGGTTAATGAGATAAAGAAAAATACTGGAGCTAAATGATGTAATTCTGATTAAGATTCCAGATAGTCACACTCATTGAGATAAAGCTTGAAGGTAATATTTTAAGCGAGATCATATTCCTGAGGGCTGCTTGATTTGGAGACATGACAAAAAAAAAAATAAAAAAAGGTGGATACATTTCCATGCCAATGAAAAAAATACCAAAGGCAAGAGAATTAATAATCGACAATTCACAAAGTTCACATAGCGGCTCTTCACTGGAGATTTGTAATCAGAATAATAAACTGATAATCATAATGATCCTCATAATGATCATGAGTGAGATATGAAGGCTAATCTTCATAGAGATGATAATGAGAGGTAATAGCAAGAACAGATAAAGATAAATCAGGATTGTTGGTATGTGACTTCAACGTGAAAGCAATAGACTGGGTGGCCTTCAAAGCAAGAATGGAGGACGTTTGGACTGGCAGATTCGTAAACCTCATCTTGATTGAAAAACTTGATTGTAGGAAATGACACTTGAAATTTAGCAAGTTTTTTAAGGAGTTTAATTGGAAAGACATTGTTAGGCAAGGGAGTAAATGAGATGTATACCAAATTTTGTGAGCTATGTAATGGACAGAAAAATCTGTAAAATAATAGATGAATTAAAAAACAGAATTGGTTCAACAGAAATTGCAAGAAGGCTAGAAAACAAAAGACCCAAAAAAATTTGGTGAATGTAGGGAGAGTCAAGTCCTCAAATGTACAAGCGATACAAATATGCAAGAATAACTGTGTGGCAATAAGAGACGGATAAAGAAACTTTGGGAAAGGGATACAGTAACAGACAAAAGTGAAACAGAACCAGGTCTGTTCTATAAATGTATTGAAAGCAAGTTGCATATTAAAGATAAAATCCAGAGGTTGAAAATGGGGGTCACATTAAGAAAATGGAAAGGAATTGTGTGAAACACTAAATGAGCATTCTTGAAGTGTATGAGTGTGTGAAATGAGGTTTTCAGAGAAACATAAATACAGTAATATAGATTTTTAAGATGTACATAAGTGTTCAAGAGATGAAATAGAAAAATAAAAATGCTTAAGTCACTAGGTAGAAACAAAGTACACCAGTTGACCTAGATGGATTCTCGCTTTTAATGTTTTTTTTAACATGATTTTTTAAAGTACAGTACAGTACATTGATGCATTGGGCCGTCCATATTATATTATCACAATGTGTAGAACCTCAGTAGGCACAGATATATATTTGTGTAACTAATATGTGGACCACTATATTAGAAAAATAAAACATGTTTTGCTGTTATCACACTGTTTTCACATATTGTATATAACTACAAGTTTATGCACTGTTGTGAGCATTGTTGCATTAAGTGGAATGCACTAATAAACAAACTCGTAACAAAGTAAGTGAGAAGGTGGTGGAGACCAAAACAGTCAGTAGCCTCAAAGCCTTACGCGACAGAGTACTGGGAAGACGGGACACGACGAGCGTAACTGCTCTCCTGTAACTTCACTTAAGTAATTACTAGTCACCTCCACCTATAACTTGAAGACTAGGGGTAATAAACTCGAACCCTACTGTTAGTCCCAGGGGTAATTACCATACTGAGCCTTGGCATAATGAGCAGCAGGGGGGAGGGGGGCAGGTGAGAGGAAATTTGAAAACAAATGCCTATAAATACTAAGGGCCTTGTACTTCAAATAAATGTTGGCTGTTATGTAAAATTAACCTTGAATATTTTAATTTGCATAATTTGTAGTAAGAAATGTACATTAACTTGAAGTTTTTTCTTCTTAGATATAAAGACTGAACAAGACAATGGCTTAGAAACAGAAATCAAAGAAGAATTTGATGCAGAAGTTAAACAAGAATATGGTACCAAACAAGAGCAAATGGAGTGTGAAGAAACGGAAGCAGTTAGGCGAGGTGAGAAACGAGCACTTTCACGCTCTCGTTCTCCTGAGGCCAAAAGATCTCGCCCAGATGTTGAAGAATTGCGAATTGAAGATGAACCTGAAATGGACAAGACAGTTGTTGCACTTGATTGGTGTAAGTATTGTTAATAAAAGTTTTGACTGTTTTTAGAATGTTAATAATAGAAATAATAAAAATATAGCACTGTTTATTACTGTACATAGAATTGTGTTTTCAGATAATTCTGATCTAAGCTTGATAATCAGCAAGGAGGACTATTTGAGTGCTCAACCGCTAACTATGCAAGGATTCGGCTATGTGTGGCATGGTGTGCGTGCTTCATATGGATTTACTCATGGTCGGATATTCTATGAAGTGAAAGTTGAAGATTATTTACCCGTTCCGCAATTGGAAGAAGAGGAGCAGCACCCTCATGTATTGCGTTGTGGTTGGTCTATCAATGATGCTGGACTCACCCTCGGTGAAGACCCTTTCAGTTATGGTTATGGAGGCACAGGAAAGGCCTCAACAAATCTGAGGTTCAAGGTATGATTAAATGTCCACATGTCAATTTGCAAAGACAAAATTAGAGAGTAGTGGGGGGGAGGTTCCCAAAGTGCTAGATATGATGCCATGTGGTCACTGACAGGCAAGTGTGAGCTCTCAAAATTTATACTCTACATTTTTTCTCTTTGAATCCTGATTTATTTTATGTAGGTGGGAATACACTTAATTGCCCTTGTCATGTGATTGAAATATATAGTCTTATAGTTAGCAAACTAAAATGTTGCATTAGATTCTCATAGTATTACTGCATCTTTAATTTTTGTTGATAAATTCATATTGTATATACATAGATACTTAATAAGCTTTTATTTCAGGACTATGGTAAAATGTTCGGAAAAGGAGATATTGTTGGCTGTTTTCTCGACATGGAGGCAGAGCCTATCGTTATGTCGTTCACAGTAAACGGAGAGCATCAGGGAATGGCATACGAGATTCATCATGCTGACCTTGGCGACCACGCATTGTTTCCCCACCTTGTGACCAAGAATGCCAGCTTTAGGGTAATTACTTGTTTTCTTTCTAGGGGAAATGGGTATTTGGCTTTCTAGGGTATTTATTTGTCTTGACTATTTTTTATGATTTTAATTTTTTCACTCAAAGATGTTACATGTAGATAAATATATTTTTTATCTTAATGTGATTTAATTAAAGGAATGTATACCATTTGAATATATAAAAAAATTTAATTTTAAATATAGGGTCTTGAATGCCTTGTCATTGCTTTGAAAACTAAAATTTTGTGTAATCTTAATATTTATCATTAACTTGGCCAGACTTGCTCTAGAATGCTTTGTCAGCTTTTGTAGTACTATCCAATTTTCATTCATTGAGAGTGATGTTAGGTTCAAAACCCCCATAGGAATGATGCATGCTCAAATGCATTGGCATTTGGTAGTATATAGTGTCATTAAGAAAGAGTTGGTAAGACAAGAATTGGATATTTAGGCTGGTATATTGAAAGGGGCAATGTGTAAGATATTTTAGAATTTCTATCAATAATTCCTTGGGAATCTGAACATCCTCTTGCAAAAATGGCAGGAAGTGGTTGATATGTTGGTCTGAAAAGAAGAATGAGAAACATCACCCATGGTTTAAAGATGCAAGGCAGCAAAGCCAATAAACACAAGAGGGGATAAAGGAACTGTAATAACAATAGAGCCAAAGGAGGTATCCGAATACCACATTAATGCAGATAGAAATCACAATAGCGTGATATATCGAATGAACAAATCCACAAGGGCTGTGATGATGGTTCGAACCAATGTCCAGGATGATCCCAGACACGCCTTAGTCGACTGCACCACGACATGGTAAAAGAATTGGAACCTTGAGAGCAGTAGCACTCCAGGTTGCAATTCTTTTACCGTGTCGTGGTACAGTCGATT
The DNA here is from genome assembly GCA_020271785.1 of Procambarus virginalis. Taxonomy (NCBI): domain Eukaryota; kingdom Metazoa; phylum Arthropoda; class Malacostraca; order Decapoda; family Cambaridae; genus Procambarus; species Procambarus virginalis. The sequence goes on along the minus strand of WNGS01165751.1, from coordinate 28,081,654 downwards.
AAGGCGCATCTGGGATCATCCTGGACGCAGGTTCAAACCCTTATCATGGCTCTTGTGAATTTCTTCATAATAATGGTTAAGCAAGACAACCCAAGTTGCCCCCTAGCCACATGATGCCTTTGTAGTCTTCCCTCGTTATAATTTCCATGGGATTCCTTATAGAAGTGCTCGTGTTTTTCTAAACAGCCTTTTATTTTTCAAACCCTTACCTGTACAAGGCTTTCTCAAGTTACACAACCACCAGTATACACTAATCGATCATTCCCAAGGGGGCATCAAAGCTAACTGACGTTACACGAACAGTGCGAAATTCGTAAATGTGCAAGGGTAAAGAAAGCGTTAGAGTTGGGCCATGTTAGTGATGAACATATGGAAAGTTAGCAAGTCATTTATCAAGTGCAGAATTTTTTTCATACAAAAATAAGTAAACTAGCTCCAACAGAGCTGCACTAAATATTATCATCAGGAGCCTCAGTTTTATGATCATACATTAACATTTACTTTTCAGAAGTATTTGGAGACGACTTGAGCAAACTGAATTACCTAGTCAACTAGGGGAAAATATTAGATCCAGAGGAGTTAGGTTTGACATAATGTAAAGAAATTGTGCCAGATCAGGCAGTGCTCTCTTTCAGGCCCTAGATGCACAGCAAGTTTTAGCTTGTATTGTTTTAATCCGTATAACTTGTTTATAATTTCTATCTTTTTTTTCTCAGGTTAACTTTGGAACAGAGGACCCTTGGTGCGAGCCATTAACGGGGTATACATTTGCTGGTCATGTTCCCCTGGAGGAGAGAGTACTTGGCTCTCAGAATCCTGAGAAACGAGAGGATGCCGAGGTTGGTTTTAAAAGTTTTGTGTTGGTTAAATGTAATCATTGTTGTGAATGAAATGGTGTCTTTTTCATTAACTTCAAATTTTTTAATTCACTTTCCAGCAGTCGTATTTTCTCAGTGTTGGTGTTATACGTGGCCAGGTAGGCTGGATATAATTGCAAGTGTTTGATTAAAATACTGTAGTAGGGAGTGTTGGAAATTTGCTTTACAGTACTTAGGTACGAAGGAGGCAAGTGTTTTTAAAATTTTCAGTAGGCAGTCGAATTACACTCAAGAGTCCTAGGTTGGATTCTGTGGCAGGACAGATGTTTAGGCAAGTTTTTCATCTGATGCCTCTGTTTACCTTGCAGTAAAATATATCTGTTGTGGGGTTTGGCATCCCACAAGATGCCAAACCCAGTGGTTTGGCATCTGTTGTGGGATGCATCCTGGGTAAGATTAGTTACTTTACATCCTGTCACCCTTGTTGATAAATTAAAGGTTGAACATTTGCAGGAACTTTTGTGTGGGTTTTACTTTCATACCAATTTTTTTAGTAGATTAAAAACTGATTAAAACTTGTAAAGTTTGGTAATTTTTATGAAGTAAAAATTTGACTACTTTGGGATTATATACATACTGAATTTGTATTGTAGGTGATCATGATGGTGGGTCTACCTGCTGCCGGGAAGACAACTTGGGTGGAGCAATATTGCAAAGAAAATGTGGAAAAGAAATATAATGTCCTTGGAACAAACTCCCTTATTGACAAGATGAAGGTCAATGGTTTGCCCCGTAGACGTAACTATGCTGGCCGTTGGGAGGTGTTGATTGAACGCTGCACCAAGTGTTTGAACAAACTGTTGGAGCTTTCGTACAAGCGCAGACGCAACTTCATCATTGATCAGGTGAGGGAGGATATAATTCTATTGGGGGAAAGACGAAGCTCCCAGGTTTTGTCTCTGGCAACACCATTATCATGTCAAGAATTCATATCTTGTCCTGATATTGTTGTTGTTCAGGGATTACCACATACACACTATCACCAACCACTAAATACTGGCCTGTATTTGGCACAGTGTAATAGTGGTATGGTAATAGAATAGACATTCAACATCGAGTGAGTGGCAGTTGTTTAAACGGTAAGTAAAAGAAAGACTGCAGCCCATAGTCCCTGGCAAACGGTAAGTCAACTAATTGTTGCTTTGCTTTTCAGGGTTTCAAGGTAAGTGTCTTTGAATTTTCAGGTCCAATCTTCAATAAAATGGAGGTATGGTTTTTTTCTGTACTTTAAACCCAGCCCAGCAGAATATTCACCAGGTAAGGCTTAGTTGTGATGTGTGCAGCCTTAAAAGGAGGTGTGCAACACTGAAAGATGAACTAAGTTGTAATAGAGGATAAAATATCTAGGGTATTGATAGTAACATATATATTTATATATAAGCACTTCCAGGAAGATGGTGATATCTTAGGTATTGGCTGCTTGACTTGCCATTTGATAGGTATCATTGAAACACAAAACGATAATTATATAATATCCTAATGCACTTATTATTTTGTACTAGATTTAAGGTTGTAGGAGTGAATTGTCCCAAAGAAGGCATTATTAGGTATTATCTTCAGAAATTGTGGGTACTCGTGGCTTTCTTTATTTGAAAGTTGCCTAGTTTTTAGGGTAGTTGATATTGAACTCTTGAGTTCATTGATATTGATAACAAGTCAAGTCATTTCACTGTTGGGGTCTGGTGGTTTTAACAATTAATGCACAGTTTTTCAGGTTCTCTAAGACCCACATTATGCCAATCGTTGTCATGTCAGTCAAAACCAACAAATTATAGAAGAAATATATGAATTATGCAACTGGTATACTCAAAAGCTGTAACTTAAATTTGATAAAAATGTTTTCCAGTCTGGCTGTTGAATTCTTTCTGATGGTGAATGGTTTTAATAAAATAGAATAGGTTTAATAAATTGAAATTGAACAAGGCAGTTAACAAAATGTGTACCAAATTGGTTTTAAACTTTAAATATAATTAAAGTTGATAATATTTTAGTATGGATAGTGGGCAAAATGGATTAAAAGTTCATTTTGATTAATTAAAAATGATGGGCCAGCCACTAAATGTGGATTGTGAATATTGGAATACAAATAACAGTAGGTATAAGAAATAAATTGGGAAAATTGCTTCACACAATAGCTAGGGAATCGATTGTATTTCTGTATTTGAGAGATTGAAGTGTAGCCAAATTTGGAATGTGTTGATGTTGGAATATAAATAAGTTACTTTTTTCTGGAAATATTCACACATCGTTGACCTATGTAGATATAAAAAAAACACTACTGTACTTGCAAACTTAAAATTTGTAAATGTACCAGTACATACATACAAATTCAGACAGCATGTCCTACAACATAGTTTGGTGAATGTTTACTATGTTTTCCACGGTAAACGTATTAATTACACATGGCTATATTTCATGTGTACAGAAATAACTTCTTTCATTTAAAGAAACTTTGAGATCAAGTAGAATTTCAAAGGTATTGATAAATAGAAAACATTAGTGGCAAGTGATGGGGGCTCTGGCATCCAGTAATGGAGGTTCATTTATCTAGGGTTGTGGCTTTGCAGATTTGTTGGAATCTTTTGTCGAGGGGTTTGCTTGACGCTTACACTGCTAGATGAAAAGTGTATGGGAATAGATTTTTTGGGAAAAAAGGCAATAAAAGCAGGTGTTGATGGGGGGGGGGGGAAGGGAACAGGAATAGAGAGATGCTTGAATTTGACAAGGACCTTAGGTGTATTACACAAATTATAGGAGTCTTAGAAACAAAATACTTTACTCTTGGCTGCACATAAATACTAGATATTATTGCAGTACTGAAATATGGATAAATATAGAAATTGAACTATTTGGTAAATATTAATGTAATTCAAATCATTTTCCATGGGTACAGATTAGATCGGGGAAGGAGCAATGTATGTCAGGAAAAAAAATGAAATGTAATGTCAGACTGGGGATCAAAACTGAGCTACATACAGAAACTGTAGAATTGCATGAAAATAATGATGTAATAATCAGATTGTATACAGGCCACCAATCTTAGAATGGATGTAAACCATGTATAAGATGAATGTTTGAAGCATCTAGGCCATTATGTTTAGTAGACTTAAAATTTAGTCAAACAAACTGGATTAACAAAGCAGAAGACTTTATAATTGGTTGATGATGCTTCCTAACACTTTAACTGCGCAACGCGCCTGCAGGCTTGCGTTTGGTTTGCGCACGCACCTCCTGGTATTTGTATTTTTCATGTTCCATTCAAATCTCCCGCGGCTACATGGGGTTCACATCAGCTTCCTCAGAGCTCTTGTAAACAGACGCCATCTTTAAAAAAAATCGTGGTCCACATTCCCGGGGGTGGGAGCCTCAGTAGTGTGTGAGCAACCAAGGCTGGCGCTCGCAGCATGAGCGCACAGCACTGCTGTTCAGCGTGTGACCACAGCATCGCCTAATAATGTCAAAATATATATAACTTGTATCATTTAGCCATGATAGTGTTATAGAAGCCTGAGTGTGATAATAACTGGGTACTACCATTGTTCAACTTCAGTTGAATTTTCAATGCTGTCCACATGTTCACGCACCCACAATAGCTAGCATTATTGTCCCATCTAGGAATTTTCAAATGATTTCTTAGTTCTTTTCAAAATAAACGTGTGGTCAGTTATTCATTTACAGGAATTAGTGACCAGGATTGTGATAATAGCAGGATTGTGTTATAATTAGCATTGTGCGTAGTATTGTGGAAGGAGGAACATTTGGCGAGGGAGGGAGGGCGAGAATTGAGGTAGCCTCATTGTGTGTGTGTGCTGCCACTCTTGTTTTGCTCACCATAATAGCTTAGTGGTTCGCTATGGGCAACACATATGTACATGTGTATATATAGTGTAAGAACAGTAACAGGAGAATGTTGAGAGGAGCTATTTTGGTGAGGGAGGTGACGTAATCGTAGCGTCGTCTGCTGTCTGCTGTGTGATTTTTCATGCAGTGTATGGTGGCCACTGTACTGTTTGGACACAATACCGGCTTACTTGCATAGTTCTGGTAAATAAAACATGTAGATAGGTATATAGAACATGTGTAATAAGAACTATAACAGTATGGTGGGAGGAGCAATGTTGGCGAGTAAGATGTTGGAGTGAGGGAGACTGGCTGGGTGTGGCTGCTCTCACTCGAGGTGTTCTGTGTGTTGATGGTGAATGTATATAGTGTGTGACAGTGTGTAGTGTGGTAATAGATTATATGTATACATAAATTAGCATGACTAGTATATATGTGCAGATAGTGTGTACACTAAGGTGTCATGCACGTAACACAGTGTCTTCGACAGTACGGTTGTTTTACTGCCATAATATAGTGTACGTGTTCACTATACATAGGATTAGTACGTAAAAACAATAAAATAAGTAGTATTGGAACTGTGCGAAAAAATGAACAACGAAAAATTCGCGCAGGCACTCGCGCGCGCCCGCCCCGACCGCCCCACCCCCCCCTGGGAGCTTACAGCACGCGGCGCACGGGGAATCATGACGTCACGCCCCAACTTACGGACCCCCATAGCAGCCAAAGTAAGTACAATAACGACTTTTTTTTTTACATACCCATACTGAGGGAAGGGTTTTTGACACTTTAAAAAGAAAAAAAGCATTTTTTCCAGAGAATTTATTTCCTGCGCACCACGGGGGTGTCATATTTGGAGGCAACGCAGTTAAAGGGTTAAACTACTGTACCTACTTAGCAGGCAATACGGAAAATATTTTAGACTTTAGTGTTAACTAAGAGGGAGACATAAGAAATGAGTCAAGTAGGGAGCTGGATACATGGATATCAGTTTTGGCATTGATTGGAATAGATGTGCAAGATCAAATTCTGTTAATAAGGTGCTAGATTTCCAAAAAGCTGATTTTGGTGGACTAGGAATTAAGATGGATAGATTGGACAGATGATTGACAAAATGCGAGTGGTGAGCTGTTCTTGGAGTATGCCATGAACCTGGCGGTGGGTGATGTAATTCAGAATAGGATTACAATATAGATTGAAATTAGTGTTTAAAAATATTCTTAGGAAAGCACAGGAACAGAGTACATCTTTTAAATTGATGTGATTGTATAATGATGATGCCAAATGTACAGCAGGATTAAGAATGTAAAGCCAGTCTAGAATAACTGTTTATCAGCATGTATGATGTATGTATAAAGGACAGCAAAGACAAATCCTAAATGGGGGTTCACTTGTTAAAGATTAGGAGGAAAGATGGCCATTAAAAACCTCGACAGGTCAGATAACTGATAATTACAAATAAAATCGGTAATATTTTAAAATAAAATATTCATTTTTAAGATGTGTTGACTAGTTTTTTTGGTTATGAAAGAAGTTGTTGAAGAAATTGAAAACTAAAGCAAAACAAGTCCTGAGGACCAGATGGGAAGTGTTTGCCAGGGTGCTTAAAAATGGAAAGAAGTGCTTTGAAAGCCCTTGTCCTGCATATTCATCAAGTCATGAGTTTAGCAGTGTGCTGGAGTTGGTAGATGGTTGCTAATGTTGGTGGCAGATTTTTATGTTAGGTAGGGAAATAATTGCTTGCATTGAACTATAGAACAGGTTAGCTTAAACGTTTGTTGTGGGAAAATTTACAATTGCAAAGCCATTCATCTCGTTTTGGAAAACTTAATTAATAAATGATTTGCAACATGGTTTTTTGTAAGGGCCAATCATGCTTAGCAAATCTACTTTCATTCTTTTTCCAGCATATTTGTTGGAGGCAGTTGGTGGAAAGGATTGTATCCTTGCGCACCTTGACTAGCAAAGCTCTATACTATTACATGAAAGACTGATTAGAAAGATAGAGGCTCACAGTATTGGGGGTGCTTGGGCATTTTCTCTTTCTAGCTTTGATATTCTAGTTGTATTTATCCAGGGTTGATATGGTGAGCTTGTGTAGCTGCATCTGGGAACATGGCTGTTTGAGTCCTGCCTCAAATATAATGTACCTTTTACATGTTAAACTAGTACCATTAAACACTCCATGGTAATTAAAACCATCTAAGAGTAACCTTCCGATTCAAAAATTTGATCATAACACCACTGAAGGTACATAATGGA
>WNGS01165751.1:27993046-28074615 GCA_020271785.1 Procambarus virginalis | reverse complement strand
TTACTTCATTTATACCACTCATTGCTTCTTCTGATACAACTAATCAAACTTAAGATACCGAGGGAGACCGCAGTACTTTTAAGAATTTATTTAGTGTGATACGGAAGATAATATAGGGTGGCTGCTACAAGAATTAGAAGAACGGAATACAGGTTGGGTAACCCAGTGTTGGCCCCCATAATCTTCAGGGTATTGAATAGTACAAGAGTAATGACTTGAGTATAAATTGTATAACGAATAGGAAAGGGGAAATTCATGACATGATAATTATAGAAAATAATAGGTTATTGAGAAGGTAGCAACTGCTGTATTTATCAAAAGCTTTGCTTCTAATATTTAGCCACTTTAATGAGAGGAAATTTAACTGGACAACGAAGGGGTAAATTAAACCTAATAGAGAAGCTCTTAACACAATGGATTAGGAGAGGGGCTGAACTAACACTGTTTATACCTGGTGTTAAATTGATGGAATAAGAGATAAGATGCTACTTGGGGCCAGTTCTTAAATACAGCATCTAGGAGCTCGAGAACAGGAGGCGTAAGAGTCCAAGGGAATGAAACTGTAGGAGGGTTAAGAGACATGTAGGAAATCCAATTGGATAATAACTAGAGGGGAGGACAGCAGATTTATATATAATTATGACAGTGGCAAGTAATTGTGATGTTGAATTAGATATTTAAAAGAGGAAAGGTAGCTGCCAGAGATGACCATCTGTACTAGCACACACAGGTAAGATCACCACTCTAGCCCATTAAACAAGACACATGAAACTACAATTGGCACACAGTCCCACGAAATGCCCCTCCCCTTCAAACAGTAGCCTACAGCCCTGTGAAAATTTGTTCCCCTTTCCCACAAACAGCAGCTCAGCTTCAGGGACCTGTGGTCAAGTGGTCAGCGCTCGGGATTCGTAGTCCTAGGGAGCAGGGATTTATCCACAGATGGCGGAAACAAATGGGCAGAGTTTCTTTCACCCCAATGCCTCTGTTCACTTAGCAGTAAATAGGTACCCGGGAATTAGACAGCTGCTACAGGCTGCTTTCCGTGTGTGTGTGTGTGTGTGGGGGGGGGGGAGGGGGGAGTTGATTGACATTTGAGAGGCAGGCCCAAAGAGCCAGAGCTCAACCCCAGCAATCACAACTAGGCATTTGTGATTGTAGTAGGCAGTAGGTGAGTACACAACAGGTAAGGGGGGTAAGTCCCCCTCCCCAAAAGAATGGCAACAGCCCATCCCCCTCCCAAAAAGCTTGTCCCACCTTGTCCTCCCGCCCCTTCGAGCAGTTTGTCCCTTCTCCCTTGCCAACCCTGTCAAGCACCAGATCCCTCGGCCTTCCCCGACCAGCAGTGCATCCTTCCGCCTCCCCCACCAGCAGCACACCCTAGCTGTACCTGCAAAAATTCATTTATTTCACTGCTTCAAGAATCATCATTAACACTTTAACATCCCGGCGTGCGCTCCCCAGCCCTTCTCAAGGTGGGCCTGGTGTTTCCCGTGGGCACGTACCCATACTAAAAATGTGTTCTCTTTTCAGTTTTCTCACATCAATTTTAGTGTTACATCATTCATTTTGGCATCAAATTCTTTACAATAGAATTCTCTAAAGGGATATATATGCATATGGGGTATTAAAAAAAAATCCCAGCATGCCACCTGCAGCAAACCCGAAAATCTGCCTAGCATTACCCGTGAGCGTGCAACCACTGAAATGTGTGTACTTTTTTTTCAGTTTTTCATGTCAACTTTCGTGTTAAATTTCATTTTTGTATCAAATTGTTTGTAATCCTTCTCTAAAGGGATATATGCATATAAGGTAAAACAGAGACACGCTACCTGCAGCAAACCAGAAAGTCAGACGAACGTTACCTGTGAGCACACAACAACACTAAAATGTGTGTTCTTATCAGTTTTCTTGCACCATTTTTCGTATTACATTGTTCATTTTTGTATCAAATTGTTTGCAGTAGAATTCTGTAAAGGGATATATATGCATACAGGGTCAAAAAGCCCGGTGTGCTACCTGCAGCAAACTAGAAAATCCGCAGAGCATTACCTGTAAGCAAGCTCCCCATCCGAACACCCCACACTAAAATGTGTGTACTCTTCAGTTTTCTCACTTCACCTATTGTCATGCTACTCATTCATTCTGGTATCAAATGGTTCGCAATCTAAAGGCGTGCATTTTAAATCGGCCCCATAATGATTGAAAAACAAATGGAATTTTAACAAATATTTTTATTTTGGACGTCACATGCGTCCCTGCTGGACATTCGCAAAGTTGTTTGTGGACATCAACTATGTCCCCGTAGGATGCAAGTGTTAATAGTATTGGATTGAAGGGAGGTATAAATGTATACAGGTACACAACACAAGCCATGTGAAAAATACATCCACTGGTTATAATGGCTGAAGTTACTCTTTTTTAGATAAAGTGATTCAATGCTTTGTATGAAATATTTACATATAAAATATGTAAATTGCAGTTCAGTACTGAAATCTCTGAAACATAATTTAGTGAGATCAGGTTAAGCCAAATTGTATTATGTACTAGTGCTCGCCAACTACCTTAGGAAGAGTCTGGAATTTGATGCAGGAACAGTGGAGCTAGATAGATGGAGCAGACATTTCCTAACTAGGTCTATTGTGCTTGGGGGTTAAAATAGTGAGTAACAAATTTTACCATCCAAAGGCCTTTATTAAATAAATAAAACTACATGCTTTATTTTTTAGGGTGAAGTTTACTTGCCAGAATGCATAAAATGTTTATTCTAATTTTCTGATAGTGAATATATAAAGGTTTGAAAATGGATTTTGATATGGGTGTTGTTTTAAATCTCAGGGCAGGAAGGGAAATAGACAAAGTACATAGAAAGTCTTTTTTCCAACTGAAAGAAATTGAACAAGGTGTCACAGGGAAGAAGTTATAAGCACACAAAATTGAAGATTTAAGAAATGCTGGTATTCATTGTGGGTTGTTAGGAAAAGGAAGGTTGTTCGTGAAAACTATCTACGTTTATAGCTTTAAGAGCTAGTACAGAGGTATTTATGAGTGATTGTATAAATAAAAATGTTACATTTACTAAGAGGTAGGGCCAAAGAGATACAGTTGCCTTGCCAACAGCAATGCTAGACAATCCCATTATTGCACTCGTTTCATAAGCAATGTAATTCACACGTAAAAATATTTTAAAATTGTTATCGTTGGAAATGGTGTGCGCAATATGAGCTTTTTGTTTTCGCTTGCCTTGTTCGCGGCACCTCGGTTTTGGTGTTGGGAGTTACCATATGCCTGTTGGCATGCATAAACAACTCCAGTAGGAATTGCTTGTCTTGTGGTATTTGGGTATCATTTGATATTGAGTACTGTATCATATTTCTTATGATTGACATTGAGAGTTGACTTGTATACAACATTGAATGTGTGTGTGGACACTGGCTAAGGTGGCTATCAGCACGTTCTATTTCCCAAAAAGGTGTTACTTATTCTGATATCTACCCCCACATCCATTCCTTGATTCGTGGCTATTGGCAGTCGTTTTTCTTGTGTTACTGGTAACAAACTGTGAGCACTCAGAGTCGCCTGTACCCTTAGCCTTCCTTCTACCCCCATAACAGGTGGTGGGAAATAAATCTGGTGAGGTTATGTACTGGCCATGCATGTTTAACTCGTGTACACTTAATGGAACAAACTGCTGATTATTGTCCAAACTGCATTGTCAGTCTTAGTCGTGTATATCCTTGTTGAATGTCCTGATTTTCAGGACGTTGATGCGTCTTGCTTCCCGACTCTCACTGTCATTTGTTCCTTGGTAGAATCTTTGATGAATCTGATACCTTTGAAATCATTCACCTTTCACATTTTTGTTTTTATATTGTCATCCTTAGTGATATTTAGCGTCTTTTTAAAGATTCTGTGACTGATGATGCTCCACTCTCTCCCTGGCTTGGTGCCTTCTTTTGATAATTACTTATTTCCTTACTTGTATTCAACAGTTGGACAGATAAATATAATTTTAAGATATAATATTTGATTTTGGGCCTTATCTGGACATAAGATTTTAATTGTTGGTAATTTTGCACTTTACTCCATATTAGTGGAGATTGATGTTCACTTTTTTAACACTGCGCGAACGTCGTCACAACACAGTCATCAAAACAATACACACAGTTCGGAGGATGATGTCATCGCTGTCAACATTTAATTTTTGCTTATTCTTATTAGTAAGTATAAACATTGTGGGTGATTGGGTCATGGGCAACGCCAGGCCTACCTTGCGGTGTCCTGCAGTTGGCCCACTGGGCCACGCAGTGTTAATAGTGCTTTAAGTGTGATAATGTGAAGCTTCCGATTCACAATTTTAATATAAAATATTAATAAATGTTGAGATATCTGATAAATTTTGTATTAAAGAAGTTATAATTTATAAGATGCAGATATTGTAGCTGAATATTACTGAACTTAATTTGTAGTGTGGGTTTTACTGCACTTGAAATTGGCAAAGTTTATCAATTATGCTTTACTTGCATTTTTTTCACTATCCTCAAGGGAGAGGATGACTTGACTGGCATCTGACAAAAACATTTGTCAACCTTGAAATTAAGTATCTGTAATAGATTAGAAATTACAATAGTCTTCAAGAAATAGCTTTGTTAGTGTTAATTAGGCAGCTTACTTTTTATGGACGTAAAGTGGCTAATTCTCTTTAATTGCAGGGTTGCAACTTCTTTGGTAAGTTAGGTGATTAGGATGTTTTAATAGAAGTTAATAGGGGATGTAGGCCTTGAATAGATGACAAAACTTTATTTATGGATAAAGAGATTACTCATTTCAGCAGGTTCTGATCTCAGTGTGTCCCAGGTACGTATATTAATGTTTAAGATGGGTTGGGAGGGAGGGCACGCACAGAGGAACTGCTATTAACCTGTTCTTCCAGACTGTCTTTACAGAGGAGACTAGGCTGAACTCAGCCTCTGACCTTAGGGTCGGGCAGGATCTAAAAACTTAAGTGCCTAATGGCTCTTGTTTATCTCCTCTGATACGGAACAGACGAATGTATACCCATCGGCTCAGAGGCGTAAAATGAAGGGTTTTGCTGGCTTCAAACGACGTGCAGTTGTTATTTGTCCCACTGATGAGGACCTGAAGAAACGAACTGAGAAGCGAGAGAGCGAGGAAGGCAAGGATGTTCCGGACAAGGCTGTCCTAGAGATGAAAGGTAAATAAGCGATGCAGGTAACCATATTGACCATGGGCTCTCATGGCCAACTTGTCACTGTGTTGTCTACTTCCATTGACAAATAACCTATGTTTCTCAATGTTTGGATGCTTGCTTCCTTTAACTATTGCTCCGTACACTTGTTCTAAGGTTTATTTTTCTGTCCTTTTTTTCTTTTTTTCCCCTATGCATTCACCCTAATTAAGGGGAGGTTTTCATTGACTTCACTCATATTATTAAAGTATTGTCATTTAAAATTTAAAGGCTTCTGTGATTTGTAAAATTATATGCTTTGGTCATTGAAGGCCTTCCCTAAATGTGTAATAAATTGTTATGCCATTAAAACTTTTCCTGGTGTGCAGCAAACTTCAAGCTGCCAGAGGAGGGTGGCCTGTTTGACTCGGTGGAGTTCATTGAATTGCAACGTGATGAGAGCCAGAAATTAGTGGAACAATATAACAAAGAAGGAGAAGCAGCTGGATTTGGCCAGAAGAAAGGCTTCAGAGGTGACTTTAGCAACAGACGTGGTGGGTTCATGGATCGCCGGGGAGGCTATGGTTAGTTTTATTGATATATGAAATGTGATGATAAATCTTAAATATGTACTGTACTGTACTGTACATAGATAATAATTATTAAGGTTTTGTGGTTAATGACGCATTCTTTTACAGGAAATCGTGGCAGTAGTTTCCGGGGTGGCTGGGACAGGGATCGCCGTGGTGGTTATAATGACCGTCGAGAAAAGAGCAGTTGGAATCGCGATCGTGACAGTCGTGATTACAATCGAGGTGGCTATAATAGAGAGAGTAGAGGCAGTTATAACCGGGACTACAACCGTGGTGGTGGCGGCGGTGGTGGTTACAACAGAGAGAGCAGAGGCAGCTATAACAGGGATCGTGGAAATCGTACTGGAAACTACCAGAGCAATTGGAACAGGAACTCGGTAAGATTTTTTGCTTAAAATAAAATAAAAATGGTATGATTGTTTTGAGAGAAAATTGGTAAGTAGAGCACAAGTATGACTCAACACTGAATTACATTTTTGTATTTCATATTAAGTTGTCCTCCAAATTATTTTCCCCAGTTTCTGTTTGCCATTCTCTGAACATATTTAATTTATTGTGTAATTCAAACTACAGTTCAGATACATTCATATTTGTAACAGTGGTATCAAGATAATATGGCAGCTTGATTTGTTTAAGGTTCTGAAAGAGATTCCTTGAGTAAATACAAAATTACATTAGCCTTGTTAAAAAAAAGCAGATCCATGTAGAGAAAATGTGATATAGTCCAAATAACGAGTTTAGAGTGCATTACACGGCATATAATTTGATAATGCACAATAAAATAATTTGGCTTTGGATAATGACTGATTTGTTATTCCTGTTGTGTGAATGTTTGCCTAGCCATCAGACACAGAAGCCATATGTTCTGCACTGAACAATGGATATAATCTTGCAGCCGTTATGAATGCTTGAATGGGAAATCCTCCTTTGAATAACATAAACCATAATTCTTTAGCATCCTTCTTGAGGTGATCTTTTGATTACACCACTACTTGTGTGCATCACTGTTTGGTAAATACTAAGAAATGTAATTCTAAATACATTGCAAGGCATTTTATTTTCTAATTACGTAAGTTATTGTATCGTTTTACAAATTGTTTTATTTTTTTTTTTATTCTGTGTCAATAAATGATAGAGATAGTATATAACCTTGTTACTTAATAATATTTAATGAAAATTTCCATTTTATCGGTTATATCATAAATATAAAGTTGGCATTAGGAAAGGATTTCAGTACACGTGTTTTATTTTTAAGCATTTAGAGATTTGCAGCATAAAATGCACACAGTTTGTACGAGTAATAGTGTTGCACTTTTTTTTTTCCTCTTTTTGTTATATATATTAAATAAATGGGATGGATGGATGGCCAACCCCCCTCCCCCTCCTTGTCTCATTCCAGTAGAACTCTTCTGCCTCGTTCCTCCGCAACCCTTTTCCCTTGTTCTTTTGCATCTCTTTCCCTTCATTCCTCTTTGCATCTTTCTCCCCCTCACTCTCCTTGTTCCTTTGCAACCCTCTTCACCTTGTTCCTCTGCATCTCTTTCCCCCCTCATTCACAATTTGACCTTCAGTGCTTTGTGGTAGTTATGTTAATTGTGTGAATGGCATTAATATTCATTCTTGTATTATTGGATGCTGTTAATATAATTAGTGACCAATGTGCTGCTTGGTCATTAATCTAAATTGACAGGTGTTTGGAATTTAATTTCCTGTGGTCGGAATTTTTCAATATCGATACTTTTTTTTTGGCTCTAGTTTCTGATTATCTGCAGTAGCCATTTATTTTTCCCCCCAACATTCATTTTCATGTTAATTTTGTAGTTTTTGGTAGACTTATTTGTTTTTGTTTTCTTTTTCCTTCTCTTCTGACTGCAGAGTAATGAGATAAAGAGTACTTCCAGTAGTGCTTCCACTACTACTACTACTAACCCATGGGCAACCCAGCAGGGAACCAAGGGGAGCCAAGGCTATGGGAGCTACGGCAGCTACGGCAACCAGGGCTACCAGGGTTATAGTTATGGCCAGGGTTACAACAATTGGAACCAACAGTACTATCAACAGCCACAAGCTCAGCCTCAGCAGTACTGGGGGACAGTGAGTAGTGTTCAGTTTTTTTCTGTATCATTATGCATGCATTTCAGTGGTTTCCCTTTTAATGTAACAAATGCGCACAGGAATCATAGCACTTGTGATCTTGCAACCTTGTTTAAATGAACAGGATACCCTGAATTGTGTATCAAAAGCTGCAGATTATTGTCTTAAAGATTCATTGAGCACTATTGATACTGTAGCAAAGTGGGAACTTTTAAGTAAAAGGGGTGAGAGAATGAAATTAATTCGTGGAGTTAAAGTGCATTACAATTTGGTGGTGTGGACAATTTAGTAGAATGGCTAAGAAGGCTGAAACGAAGATAATGGACTGAGTTTCTTTCACCCTGATGCCCCTGTTACCTAGCAGTAAATAGGTACCTGGGGTTAGACAGCTGCTATGGGCTGCTTCCTGGGGGGGGTGTAACAGAAAGGAGGCCTGGTCAAGGACCGGGCCACGAGGCCGCTAAGCCTCGAAATCTTCTCAAGATAACCTCAAGATGTATGGAAAATGGTGGGGGTAAGTGGATATAGCTTGATTGAAATGGTAGTGTGGACATGTACTCCTGGAGAAACTTGTGTTGTAGCCTTTGATGAGGAGCGAGTAAGGTGTCGGGGCTATAGACAAAACAAATGGAGAGTAGGAGGCCTGTGTAGACATTTGAAAATTGGAAAATTTACTAGACATTTGGTAATAAATGAATTTTACAAATCTCTCAATTGGGCTTGGTTCAAGAAAGTGCTTTATTCACATACTTGAGTATTTGTTTTGATACATTTTATGAATAACTTTTTATTCACAAAACTTGAACTGAATGAAATGAGACATGTGGATGATATGGTATTTGAAACAATTATAGGATTAGTTTCGAATTTAAAGTATTAATTATAGTATATTAGTTTTTTCAAAAGTTATTTGATGAATATCTTATTTCCCACGTAGTCATCAAATTTGTATAAATTCAAAATACGGAGATGGTGTATATGTTAGAATGTTATTAGTTTTATTACTGTATATTCTATTTTTGTAATGAAATATTTTGCCAATTTAATAGTTTTTTGGCATGTGGTACTTTGCCCATTTGATGTTGGCGAGATTCTTAGTTTTGCTGCAAGTTGGGCAGGTATTTCTTTTGGCTTCATTTGTGTGATGTCTTTTCTGTAACTCGAGTCCTTGTATGACAATGTGAAAGCACAGTCTTTATTTTCTATGCAGAATGACTAGAGTTTGAATTTGTCGACTGAATTTGTCAAGCTTTTGTTTTTCTGGAGGCACCTCATGATGGTTCCCTGAAGCCACCTCGGCAAGATGGCTCACAGTTATTGTCAGATCAGCTATAGGAGTCCAATATTGCCTACTGGAGACAAGAGCTAGAACCTGGCTTCCCTTCAGAGGCACAAGGAGTAGGGAATTGTTACAATCGCCCTCATCAAGAAACCATCTAGAATGTAAGCGAAGCAATGTGTGTAGACATCTGCGAGGTTCACAGAAAATGGAACATTGAAACGCCGAAGAACCTGCAAATGATTCGTACTGACCCATGGTGTACTGATGGAGCCGAGCGGACAGCACACTGGACTTGTGATCCTGTGGTCCTGGGTTCGATCCCGGGCGCCGGCGAGAAACAATGGGCAGTTTCTTTCACCCTTGCCCCTGTTATCTAGCAGTAAAAATAGGTACCTGGGTGTTAGTCAGCTGTCACGGCTGCTTCCTGGGGGTGGAGGCCTAGTCAAGGACCGGGCCGCGGGGACACGAAAAAAAACTCCGAAATCATCTCGAGATAACCTCAAGATAATCCAAATGATTCATTTGAAACTAGCCAAAACCTCACCTAGTGTAAATAGTCAGACAAGTTGCACCCTGGGAGCTCCAGGCTCCTATTCCAGCAATCAGTCAGTCCTGTCACTGATGTCTAAGCAATTAGACCTTCCTTCCCAAGTCTCACATCTTACTTTCAGAATGTGTTGGCCATCCTTTAGACTTGCTTCTGTACCATTACTAGCCTTTAGTATTTGATTCGTGCATGTGTGGTTATAAGTTTCACTGGTTGTGTGGTCTTTGTTACATATTTGCTATGAGCTGTGTTTAGCGCAGCCCTTTCTTAAGCTCTCATTTAGCATTGCCCCTACACTAGCTGAGTAGCTTTGGTGTATTTGGGGGGTGTCCTTGAGAAGCCAGGCCACTGTGTGGAGAGTATAGTCCTGGGTAGTACAAGGGGAGAGACTGAAAGAGGGTCTGTGGGTGCCCTTCAGCCCTTCTAGGCCATAATCTCCATGAGTATGGGCATGTAGAAACTCCATGTCCAGCAGCTCTGCATCCCTTTCCAAGAAGAATTATGGCTCGTACCTACTGGGCGGTCATTTTACACATCAGAGCAGAAGAGTTGTTCTCTGACCAACTTCATGGCAGTTTGAAAGTTTTGGCATCTGGTCCCAGTGTGGCTTTGTTGCCTTTGGTTTCTGACTTTGGTGGCGTTGCCGAAGTTGCTCGCCACCCTCCTTCGGAAGGTGGCAGCAGCTACCTACTTAGCTCTTTTGGTGTGTTGGCAGGCCATGTTGGTGCAGTCTCAAGATTCATTCTAGTCCTTTAATCATTTTGTCCAACTCTCGTTTTTTGTCTTTTGTCTTTCTGGAGGAGACTAGGTTTTTGGCAGCCTCTGCTGCTGCCTTTCAATCCCTCGTACAGGTTTTTCTACAGAGGGGTTCTGAACCTTCTGCTCAGTGGTTGTCTTTCAGGGTCACCCTCTGGCAGAGTTAGTCACACACCCATGTGTGACTTAAGTAGCTAGGGGGTCTAGTGTGTTAAGTAGTTTGAAAATCTTTACAAAAGTATAAATTAATATTTGTTTATGCATTGCCCAGGATTTTGTAACATTGCAATATGAAACTATTTACTAATCAAACATGAAATTGATTCACTCTGTTTTCAATTTCAGGGTTATAATTATGGAAGCCAGAGTTATGGCACAACTCCACAGTATGGAACTTCAGGAACAAGCAGCCAGGCTAATACCACAGGTGGCAGTTGGAGTCAACCCAGTAGCAGCAGCAGTAGCAGCTGGGGTGGTACTGGCCAGCAACAATGGGGCGGTGCATATAATAAACAGTGGGGCTCTGGTTATGGCTCTGGAAGCCAAAGCAGCCAGAGGAGGTAGAGTAGTAGTCAGTGGAGCAAATGGCTTGTGGCAGTTATTGGGAAGATGGAATAAAATTAATCTTCTGCAGAAAGAAATATTGTATGTTCACGGTATGGGGGGCTAGTGTTGCTGTAACCATTCGATCTGTGCCCTGTCTGTATAAGCTAGTTAACCTTACCATTATGTATCCTTATTTAGTGTTTATTCACTATAGTGTAGGATTTTTACTTGTCATAGCCCTTAGTGTTTGAACACTTGAATATTATTGGAATGAATGGTCTTAAGATATGTTAAATGGTGTCACAGGTGGTGTGAATGTGAACATTGCTTGATGTGTTGGTGAAAGCTAGGACAGTCGGGCTTGTTCCTGATGTTCGTTTTATTTGACAGTTGAGAGATCTATCTAGCTAATGTTTTTGCACTGGTATATTGATAGTTAGCTAAATATATAGTTAGTGGCTATATAATCCATATGTTCTAGGCTTTTAGCTGATAAGGTGTATTTACTTAACAACTAAAAATAGTAAGTTTGCCACAAGCATTGTACAAAGTCTTCTTGAAAATGAAGTCACAACCTGAAATTGCTTGTAAATTTATTTCTTGTATTAATCAGGTACTCTGAAGTTTATTTATTCAAATTAAAATTTGAAAGATATGACCTTACCAACTTGTATTAATTTGTTAAAAACAATGAAGGCTGGTAATCATTAATGGTGTTATCATTCCTTAATATATCAGTATTTACCTTTTTTTTTTAAATTTGTTGGTTATATTTACGTAGTAAGACAGGAAAAGCAATAGTTGCCTAAGTTGAGATTTGAAAGAAACTTCAGTTATTTGAAGTCTCTATATGCATATTTAGTTCTGAGTAGCAAGAACTTGGTAAACATAAAATTTTACCTTCAGTATTAAACAAGGTAGTAGTTGCATTCTGAACTATTTAATAGCTACAAATTTAACTGAATGTTCATTTGCAGAAAGCACCTAGGCATGTGGCCATGTGATAATTTCCCACTGGATATGGCCAAGTATATAGCTTTTCCCTCCTTTTTTTAAGATGGAATTTTGGGCTATGTTACATGCAAACAAATTTAGTTTGCTTCGATGGCACGCCCTTGAATCTTCATCGTAAACATTGTGCACANTGTATTTTGGCTGAGTGTGTGGTCTGCATGGGGGAGGGAGTCACAGCACTCCCTCCTCCAGGTTGAAGGGAGGTTGGGAACCCCCAAGCCCTCCCAGCACCCTTCCAGGAGAGGGGTGGATGATGACTTCCATCTAAACCCCCTCCCCTTCCCCCAACTGCTAGGAGGTGCTTGTCTTCCCCAGGATGAACAATTTATGCTCGAGCAATCCACATAAACATATGTTGATCAATATTATGCCCAGTTTCTTTCAACATCGATTCATGTAAACATGTAAAGACGAATGTGGGAAAGTGGAATTAATGCTATGAAGTATCTCAGTCACAATTAAGAATTCTCTGTTATAATATTCCTGCCGAAGAAATTCTTCAGTATTTTC
Organism: Procambarus virginalis; assembly: GCA_020271785.1. Classification (NCBI taxonomy): domain Eukaryota; kingdom Metazoa; phylum Arthropoda; class Malacostraca; order Decapoda; family Cambaridae; genus Procambarus; species Procambarus virginalis. Next base: position 28,062,085 of record WNGS01165751.1, on the reverse strand, counting down.
CTAGTACAAGCAGAGTGCTACGTGACGTCATCCTAAACCTTCTAGTTTTGGGGGCCTGCCATTGGAATTTCCAGGTTTGGAGAACTGCCATTGGAACTTCCCCCATTTGACTACCTCCATTTCCCACATTTAAGTGATGACTGTCATGGAGATGTTTCCAGAGTCAAGTCGGTAGTCATCTGTTCAACTTTCACCTTTTAACTTCCAGATACGCTTCTCGTTGCTGAAAACCGCTATAATAAGCTCCACACACTGGCTCACAGTGTCAGCCCAAAAACCACTTTTTTCTTCCAGTTTTTGTTCTTCTATCATATGAGTTGGAAGGAGAGTCTGGCATCGTCAGCTCTAAACGCCTATAGTAACCATACCCAGAGTACAGACAAAAATATTACACTGGAAACATTACATTCCTCATTTCGGTCTGTCCTGGACCATTAAGTCGACATTATACATAGACGGACCGAAACGTCGTCGTCTCTTCACTTTCTAGTGTGTGGTTTGGTCAACATTTTTCAGCCACGTTATTGTGACTCCTCATTTGCATTATATTCCTCACTGACCATACACAGGCTGCTAGCTAGAGGTAACGCCGAACCACACAAACCAAAAGAGTAGATTGATTGATTGATTGATGAAGATTAAGCCACCCAAAAGGTGGCACGGGCATGAATAGTCCGTAAGTGGTGGCCCTTTTGAGCCATTACCAGTATCAAGAGCTGATACTGGAGATCTGTGGAGATACGACTGTACCCTGCGTGGCGGGAGATGTGTCCCGTCCCAAAGGAGTACAATACGTTATACATTTGTAATGGTTTCCTTCTGGGTTTTCCAGACTGACTCAGGAAAGATGAGGTTAAGATTCTTGACCCGTGGGGACGGTCGTCTGACTAGTCATTGTCTTTGTTAATTATTCCTTTGAATTTATTTCCGACGTTATCAGATCATATAATCATATTAAGCAGTCCCCGTGGCGTAATGGTAAGACGCTTGCTGGGGTTTCCCGAGCGCTTTGTCCTGGGTTCATATCCTGACCGGGGAGGGTTTACTGGGCACACATCCTTAACTGGAGCCTCTGTTTACTCAACAGTAAAATGGGTACCTGATTGTTAAACGATTTGGCGGGTCGTATTCCAGGTCGATTAATAAGATAAGGACTTGCCTGAAAACGTTGCGTGTACTAGAGACTGTACAAGAATGTAAGAACTCTTGTTTATGTAAGTAAATAAAAATATATATATAACATCTATGACTGATAAACCCAGTTTACCTAAACCTTGTTTGCCATGAGACCTTGACAATGAGCACCAGTGCTTGATAACATAGAAGAGAGAGAGATATACTATCATCAGATAGTATATCTTATATGTTATATAATATATAACATCACATACGATGGATTTTCCTTAATCAGAGTAGGGAAGTCTCTACAAGGGATTCTTAAGGGGAAGACTTGATGGAAACTATATGAACTGTCAAGGGTGAGGCATGCATACAAATTAAGAAATTAAAAAAAAATAAAATCATGTAGAGGTGACTATGTGTCCCATAGTTATACAACTAATTGAAAATATTTTAAAATAATTGCAAGAGCTAAAGTGAAAGAGCAAAGCAAAGAGTAAAAGAGTATGACCTCCACTCTGCACATCAATACTGAGATATGGTAGGAACATTCAGGAATAGTTTTTCTGATGCTACTATTATTCCTACAAGTCCCAGGAACGCCACCAGTGTGTGTACGCTTAGCGCCATCCAGAGGCTGCAGGCAGTGGAGCCACCTTCCAGGGTTCAGTTTCTGGAGTGCTGGAGCGGAACACTAGGCGGCGCGCGACCTCATTCACCGCCACAAAGGTTTCTTTCACCCGTCATTCCAACGCAACCTGCCACCCCCATCCCCCACGACCCTCCTTCCCACCAAAAGCAACAAAAAAATTAGCGAACTTATACTTTAAATGTTAATTTTAATGACTACATTAGAAGTATTTATCCATTGATGAAGAAACTCCCTGAACCGGTGCTTCGGCGTGATAGCGGAATAATGGCGTCTGACGTGGCGGCAAGCAAGAAGCAGTGTCTCCCTAAGGCACGATGACAGCTCTCGCTCAATGACTTGTGCAATTCTACACTCCCAGACCCACACCCTACGTTGAATACAGCTTTGCGAAACGTGTATTCCAGACTTCCCCAAATAAACAGTTGTGGAGGATAATGAAGGTTTTATAATAGGAGGTAAGGAATTGTATCGCCATAGAAGGTGGTCTCTGGTTTGTAGGTCGCCTGCTGGGCTTGAAGCTATTAAATCAATTGGTGGCCGGAAGCTATACCGCCCGCCAGCTAATAGAGGTGTAGCAGTTTTCCGCATGAACGACGATAACATAAAGAGTTATACAATGGCAAGGATTCTTAACGCTAGCCGCAGGTTTTTGCCAGATGGATAAACTTCATCTTGGAGAATATCATACAAATGTAAGCTGCTTAAATGTTTACGGCGTTACACCATATAAGTGAGTGAGTGTGGAGGGATGAGGGTGTAATTCCCTAACTTTAGTAACAGGATGAGAGCTACGCTCGTGGTGTCCAGTCTTTCCAGTACTGTCATAAAACGCTTTGAAACTCCTGACTGGTTCGGCCTTCTCCATCTTCTCATTAAACTTCTTCCATTAACCGTCTATCGTGTGTGTGCCCACCTATATAGATGCGCTTGCAGGGTCAAGCTAGACTCTAAGCCCCGCCTTCTGAACGTTCTCTGATTTATGCAATGACCCATTTCTCACGTTTTTATCTTATTTACACTTAAAATTTTGAATCGAATCAGTTTCGACTTCGACGTGTAACCTATTTCACGTATTGACAGCTCTAACACTAAAATATTTCTTTCTGGCCTCTGTGACATTATTTTGTCTCTAGTTTCCATCTATGACCCCTCGTTCTGCTGTTCCTAGATTTGAACAATACTGCTTTTTCTACTTTGTCAATTTCCCTTAGAACTTTATAATTTGTTATCGCTGCCTCCCCCCCCCCCCATATCTTTCTTCCAGTGTCTTAAGGTCTAGTTCTGTCTTTCCCTCATAGCCCAATCCCTTCAGCTCGGGAACGAGCCTTGTTACATATCCTTGGACCTCTTCTAGTTTTCCTTGTCATTTTTAAGGTGAAGGTTTCATGGCGGGGATACATATTCAAGAGAGAGTCTCAACTGTGCTGTGTATGGGGTGTGCGTGCGTGTGTTAAAGGTAGAGGTTGTGGACAATCGTTCATCAAGAACAGAGCGTAAGAGTCCCCCAATGTTTTACCGCTATTCTTTAGTTAACTCTCCGTTACTTTCCTGGTTTTGTTAGAGAACGCGCTCACATTACACTATGCCATTTTTAGTTACGTACATTCAGATTACTATCACTTTGTCACCCTGGCATAAGTTTTTCTAAAATACTGTTTGTCATATTAAAATTACGTATTTAAATTTTTCTCGCCTCGTTACTGACCTGTTACTGGTCTATTATTGCTGTTACTGGCCATTGCTCAACAAAGATCTGCTATCAGAACTATAACAAACTTTGTTTCCTAATATGTAACATTTTACATTAAACTTTTACGTTAATCATTTTACATTTAAATAATTCTACCCGACATTAACTTCCCGGAAATAAGAATTTTCAAATATTCTTGGATAAATTCCTTAAATTTAAGATAAACACTATTTCCGCTCAAGTGGAAACTACCTCAAGATCACGCTCAAGTGAAGTTTCGGAATTCATTAAATGTTTTAATTCATTAAAAAAGACAAGTGTTAAATTAAAATAAGTGAACATTAGTACTCGCCTAGTTGTGCTTGCGGGGGTTGAACTTTGGCTCTTTGGTCCCGACTCTTGACTGTCAATTTCTCCCCCTATTGAAGCCCCATTGATCAACCCCTCCCTGCCAATGAAGGGGTATCCGGTCCTCTCCAGTAGTACATCGCATTTTGACATCAAAATCCCTAACGTCAACATATGATGTACTATAAATCATACCGGCTCGCAAAATTAATGGATTCCCGTTTTATGTTCGTGGGTCCTCGGTTAGGTTAGGTTCGGGCAATTTAGTACATCATTTTTGTGGCGTTGTGACAGCTGGAGAGGACGGGCTGTAAACAATTGTATCTTGTGCTGTAGACGCTTGTGCGTGTTCCTTAAAGATATCTTTTTCTGGATCAACTTTATGTACCTTTATTATTTGCTATCCTACATGTTGTGTTTTCTATGATGTTATCACTCAACTAATCGTTAGCCTAATTCTTGGTAAGCAAACTTCATTAAAATTATTAATGTTCGTCCTCCCTTCGCCTAAAAAAATTAGAAAGGAAAAGTTCTTTATGTTATTGCTAATTACATTTTCGATGAAAGCGGCGGGTGTTGACTGGCTTTCTCAGAAGCTTGTATAACTAATGGTCCGCGGCCTCAATGTCAGGGTCAGTGTAGGTGGGATTACTGAGTGTCAGGGTCGGTGTAGGTAGGATTACTTAATGTCGAGGTCGACGTAGGTAGGATTACTTTGTGTCAAGGTCGACGTAGGCAGGATTACTTTGTGTCAAGGTCGACGTAGGTAGGATTACTTTGTGTCAAGGTCGACGTACAGTAGGCAGGGCTATAGGTGCTAAGGTTCATGATCACTGTCAAGTGCTCGCCTAATTGTGCTTGTGGGGGTTGAGCTCTGGCTCTTTGGTCCCGCCTCTCAACCGTCAATCAACTGATGTACAGATTCCTGAGCTTACTGGGCTCTGTCATATCTACATTTGAAACTGTGTATGGAGTCAGCCTCTACCACATCACTTCCTAGTGAATTCCATTTACTAACTACTCTGACACTGAAAAAGTTCTTTCTAATGTCTCTGTGGCTCATTTGGGTACTCAGCTTCCACCTGTGTCCCCTTGTGTGTGTGCTACCCGTGTTAAATAATCCATCCTTGTCCACCCTGTCAATTCTGAATTTTGTATGTGGTGATCATGTCTCCCCTAGCTCTTCTGTCTTCCAGCGACGTGAGGTGCAGTTCACGTAGTCTGTCCTCATAATTCATGCCTCTTAGTTCTGGGAGTAGCCTATTGGCATACCTCTGAACTTTTTCCAGCTTCGTCTTGTGCTTGACTTGGTACGGACTCCATGCTGGGGCTGCATACTCCAGGATTGGCCTTATATATATGGTATACAAGGTTCTGAAGGATTCCTCACACAGGTTTCTGAAAGCTCCCGCAAGTGTTGTATCCAGAATGTTGTAGGAATAAATTAGTAGATTTCTCTCTCAAATATATAGGGCGGCGGAAGTAGTTATGATGTGAATGACTGGTTGACTGTATTTGGTGCGGTGGTTGTTGAAGACATGTTACGCGCCAGATAGCAGGGAACTCTTGAGGGTCACCAGGCCTTTGTTGACTGAGCCAGGTGGGCTCTGCTGGTGACCGGACGCTGGACCGGATAACGGTCCAGGCACAGAGGGCTTGCTGTGTGAGGCAGAGACATATCTCGCCCAGATGTGGATTGGGAGTGAAGATGATTGGCTCGAGCAAGTGGCATAAGTAGTCTTGATCCTACAGCCAATCCAGGAGCCCAGGTTACCCCAGGAGAGGAGCTGAGGACAGCAGTGGTCGACATGTCTGTGGGATTATCTACACACCCACCTGAGGCTGCAGCGCACATCTCGGTGGTGGAGTACGTGAGTAGTCATCATGAGTAGCATATGTGAGTGTTATGAGTGACTAACATTTTGGCTGGTAATTTGAGAGATAAGGAAAGTCTCCGGAGATACGGTATATTTAGGAATTATATGATCTGAACCACCAGACGCTGAAGTGTATCACTGTTTGTGACCCCTAGGCGGGTGTTGTGAGTTTTATATACACTGAGGAGTGTGTGCACTTTTAATTAAACAATAAACTATGATTACTCGGCATACTTAGCCATAATTTGAATAATTATTCGTGATGCATTCCTAGCTATTCCGTGTGATATTGCTCATCATAAGGAAATTGTTGCTCCCTCTCATGTGTTACTCGTCCACTCCACGCACGTGTCCCCTCGTCCTGGTCCCACGCACGTGTCCCCTCGTCCTGGTCCCACGCACGTGTCCCCTCGTTCTGGTCCCACACACGTATCCCCCTCGTCCTGGTCCCCTAATTGTGGACCTACATGTTCACAAGCTGAAATTTGTCCTCCTACCTACCCTGATGGTCTTATCCCTAACCAATAGGATAAGGGAGGCTAACTTATCCTTATGGAGGCTAACCTAAAAGCCTCCCTACTTATAAAAGATACTAAAATACCAATACAGAATGAGCGCTCATTCCATTTTAGGGCATGGCTATACCAAAGGAAACAGTGTAAATATGGTTTAGTCAGAGTGGGAAAATGTTGTAAGTGGAGTGCCTCAGGGCTCTGTATTGGGACCTCTGTTGTTTATAATATATATAAATGAATTAGATTCAGATTTCAGTAGCAGCATTTGCAAATTTGCTGATGATTCAAAATCGGTAGGGAAATTAACACGGAAGAAAGCTCGCTATCACTTCAAGTTGATCTAAATAGGTTTTGAAATGGTCAAAAGATTGGCAGATGCAGTCTAATGCTGATAAATGTAAGTTCTGAGCTAGTATGATGATAGTTACAAGATATGGGCCAAATAGGCCTTTTGCAGTTACCTTTGTTCTTATGTTCCAAATACAGTACCTTATGTTAGGCTCATTCAAAGTGAATATCAGGTCAAGTCTGGCTTGTTCAGTATTACCCCTCATTCCTGCGGATTCAGTGTCATGCTGTTCTTGTTGTATAGTTTTTCGTTTGCTGCTTCCATAAATTTATTACAAGAACCTGTACCTGTGGAGTTTCTCGCCATTGTCTATCTTCCTAATATAGTTGAAATACTGCATGATAAGGAATGAAGACCCATTCCTGTTTGCATAGGTTGAGGTTTCGGTTTAGAGAGTGGGGTTGAGTGTGTTTTGAGACGGTACTATAGGTCGACCTTGTACATGTTAGGTACTTGTGTTGAAGATGTATGGTTTGGGGAACGGGGTTGGGGGCATGGGCCGTAGGGTGTGTATAGGGGTTGGTTGGATTGCGTTTTAAGGTGACTAGATTTGGGAGAAAATGTTGGAGGAGCGTATAGGTTGTAGAGAGTTGAGTGAGGGGTCTGTGTTGGGGAAACAATGTTGGGACATTGGTTCTGGAGAGAGAGAGAGAGAGAGAGAGAGCGTTGGGTAGAGCTGGTTGTGTGGAGATGGGGGGGGGGGAAGGGGTGGGGGTTGTGATGTGGTAGGTGGGGGGCGGGGTTGATGTGGTGGGGGGCGAGGCACCAGCAGGAGCCAGCAAGAGTGGCCAGTCTGCGCCTCACCAGCGACGGCCATACACGCTTCACGCTGCGCTCCACCACCACCAAGATGCCACGGGACAACGCCGCCAACCAACTCTCTGAGTTTAAGAAGAGCCAGACGGTATGTTTTGGAAAGTCGGTTATATATATATAGATATTTGCTTCGTGCAACTGGTGATTTTGCCGGACAGGGGTATACTCTTGCTGCTATTTGGTGCCTTGCGTACATGATGTTTAACTGCTCAGTTACTTGGTGACTTGCACCTCCTGGGCCTGACGGCTGAGTGGACAGCGCTCAGGATTAGTAGTTCTAAGGTTCTGGGCTCGATCCCCGGTGGAGGCGGAAACAAATGGGCAGTTTCTTTCCACCCTGATGAGCCTGTCAGCTAGTAGTTTGTATTCATGCACGTTTTGGCTTTTATCTGAATTTACCACAGAGGCCACTAATACTAGTGGCCTCGACGAGGACAGGATGCCGGTGGCTTTTAGAGGTAACCCCCCATTTGCCCTGGTGATCTTTCCAATCTATTTTAAAACCCAGCGTAGTTTTGGCGTTTACGGCTTTGGCAGGTAGGCGGTTCCACGGTTTTGCAACCCTAAGGGTGAAAAAGCATCTCCTGTTTTCGGTCCTGCATTGTGGCTGTAATGTAGGACTGAACCGTCCTAAATTTTATCGAGGTCCCTTCCTTCCCCACCCCCCCCTCAAGGTCGAATTGCTAACCCCGCCCGGATGCAAACCCACAACAAGCTAACTCCTGATACCTACTCACTGCTAGGTGAACAGACGCATTAGGTGAAAGGAAATGTGCCCAACCATTTCAGTCCCACCCGGGATTTGAACCTGGAATTCTCTATTGTGCGTCGAGAACGAACCCAACTGTACTACAGGTTGTGGTAAGTAATGTTCGTGGGTGTGTGGTTTCCTTCTTGTGTGGCATATTCACCCGAGATTAATAGTATGCTTGTGATATTTTACAATTCTGATATAGTATAGTCGTGAGTGTGGTCCCTCAAAAATTCATGTAGTATGGTTGCAACTCGGCACCTGTGACCTTCAACTGCAGCATAGTTTGAGATGTTCTTGACAAACCTGTTCCTGCAGCCCTCTCACAGTCCTGCATTGTGCTCCTTGGCGCCTATATGACCCCTTGGTGCCACCTACCACCGACTAGGCTTACTCGGGTGATTTGTCTCTATGCATTTTAACTGTCATATTAGTCACTAGCTATCTTTTCTACCTGTGGAAACTGTTGCACTTCAGTGCTGTAATTTCTTTGGTCACCCATTTTAGGGGTTTCATTTTTTGTTACTTCAAATGCTCCCTTTTACTACTTATTCATTGCTAACATTGCTCTTTGTAATTAAGAATCTACCTATTATGGCAGTCTGCTTTACCTCTTCTCCCCAACCAATATTCCACTGTACCATATACAACAGTTTTGCAGCATCTGTAGGATGCTCTATCTTATTCATGGAAAGATAAATCAGATAGAAAGTGAAATAAAGCTGCCGCAAGAACCGTAAAACAGTCTGTGGAGTACAGTACTAGCAAGAAACAAACATGCCTAGGAAAGATGTGTGACAGTTATATATCCTGAAACTTTACTGAAGTTAAATACTGTATTACCTTTAATTTCTTGTTAAGTAACTGGCCCAACAAACTAAAACCTTTTAATTACTCAAGTCTTTTGCAAGGTACTTACACAGTTGGCTCTAGGGAATGTTTTCAGTGGCGATAAAGTGTATTTGTAGTGCAGGGTGAGAGTCCCAATACCGGTGGCTAATCTGTTTGACCCGACTTCACACTAGGAGGTGAATCGACTTGAGAATATTTTAGTGTTTTGTCTGCCTGGAAATTTTCACAGATTTACTGTCAGTTCGTTGTTGTTGTTAGGTCTTTAAGGTTAGTGGTATGTTCTAAATACAGGAGTATGTAAAGTAATGTGTGGTGCTCAAAATCTTGAGTACTAGGCACTACTTAAACAATAAATTTTTAGGTACTCGGGTTTCTTCAAGTTGTAATACGGTACAGTAATTGGCTCGTTATCATCCTTAGCCCATGTATATATTTTTAATGATAAAAAAGCTTTTATTCTTGTAACTCTCAAACAAAGTACCATGCAAGAACTTGTAGGTTATTGCACTACATGCATTATAAAAATAATTTGTGCTTTGTCATACGATAGCATTTAGTTTGTAAGGTTTTAGATACTTTTTATTAGTCTAATTTTTTTAGGCTCCAGAGCGTCTGACACAGGCTCGGATGTCCTTTGCTGACGAATGAACTCCCTGACTGTTGGGCCACGAGGCCCATTCTACTTCAGACTTGCAGTTAATGATGAGATGGCTCACTTTGATAGAGAACGCATTCCTGAAAGAGTCGTTCATGCAAAGGGTGCTGGTAAGTCATTTTTGGATTGTTGTACAGGTATTCAACACGAGGAGGGAAGTAGATGAAGAGATACTATGCAACATACAATACTGTGTTATTTTAAAACTGGAAGTGTTTCCATGTGTGTATTCAGAACTAAGCATATTATGTTAATGTTTGCAAGTTTTTCTGTTGCTAAACTTGGATTAAACCACTGTATTCATTTAGTCCTGATTCAGAGAACATTAATTGAATCTATGCTTTTGGATAAAGTAACTTGGGAAAAGAAAATTAAATGTTTTGCTGTATTGATGCCATCTATACCATTTTTTTTTCAGGTGCATTTGGATACTTTGAGGGACTCATGACATTCCAAGTATACCCAAAGCCAAGATATCAGCGAGATTGGGAAGCGTACACCGCTAGCTGTGAGATGTTCAACTGTTGGTGGTGAGAGTGGCTCGGCAGACACTGCCAGGTGAGTTCAGCAAACTAATCTTCTCAAGAAATGTATAAAATACAAGTTCTGGGTTTTGCATATTTTTACTCATTCATATCGTGCAAAAGTTATACCATTATAGTTGAGGACAGTTGGCAATTAAAAATTGTATCCTTTATTATCTTTACTGGTAATTGATGTACTGTATGTAGAGATTGTAATCTTAATCAAGAGCAGCGAAGAAATAGTGCTTTACGTGAGTCTTCATAATGTTGCTTTCTGTTATGTTTGTGACCTAAGAAAAAGAAGGGCAATAATTTTGTTGTATTAACCGACACACATCCTGCCCTCATATTTGTAAACCTTAATTTCAATTGGTAGTACAATGCTGTGAATTTCCCTATTCAAGAGCTTACACTTAAGTGTTTTCAGTTAGAATAAACAGAACAAGATGTCAAATCACCCTTTAAATTAAAGTTGCCAAAGGCTCACATCTGTAACCCAAGTGAGCATATAATTCATTGTGTTGGGGACAGGAAGCCAGAGTGTAGCTTCCTGTGTAAGGAGTAAAACAGGAAGCCAGAGTGTAGCTTCCTGTGTAAGACAGTATAGAGGAGTAAGACAGGAAGCCAGGATGTAGCTTCCGTGTAAGACAGTCTAAGGGAGTAAGACAGGAAGGCCATTTTATTGAGGGCGCCCGCCTTCCCAAAACCGAAATACTGACCCTGCCCACTTTCCTCCTTATTCTTCTGCTCTTCTTTTTACTTCATAATTAATTTCCAGTTTAAAAGTTGTTCTTAGTTTTCCTCTTGTAGTCTATTCATTTCGTGATTTTTTTTTACTTGATTTTCATTTTGATATCTTTCTCATTTAGCAAAACATTTCATAAATGTTTAGAAGAATTTCCTATTCACAGTACTGTATTCTGGAACTAATATAATTTCCATGCAGAGTTTTTTAATAAATGTCACTACAAAGAAACATCTGATGGCTAATGACAACTAGTTAAACTTGATGTTGACAAAATTCAGGACATGTTAAATATTTGTACTTGCCATGCATTTTTGTGAACGACCTTATGAACTGTGCATTACAGTATTTAGAAAAGAAAGTAAAGGCATAGAAAATGCATCTAAATTTACCTGAATTTACAAGAGGGCCACTAATACTAGTGGCTTAGATGAAGACAGGAAGCCGGTGGCTTGCCAGAGGTCCCCCCCCTCCATTTGTCCTGATCTTTTCCAGTTGTGTTTTAAAACCCAGCAGAGTTTTGGCATTTATGGCTTAGACCATGAATGCCAAAAGGGGAGCCGGTCAGCCGAGCGGACAGCACACTGGACTTGTGATCCTGTGGTCCTGGGTTCGATCCCAGGCGCTGGCGAGAAACAATGGGTAGAGTTTCTTTCACCCTATGTCCCTGTTACTTAGCAGTAAAGTAGGTACCTGGATGTTAGTCAGATGTCACGGGCTGCTTCCTGGGTGTGGAGGCCTGGTCGAGGACTGGGTCGCGGGGACACTAAAAAAGCCCCGAAATCATCTCAAAATAACCTTGGCAGGTAGGCAGTTCCACGGGTTTATAACCCTATGGGTGAAAAAGCATCTCCTGTTTTCTGTCCTACATTGTGGCTTGTTAAGCATGAACCCATTGCTCCTTGTTCATGTTACATCTGACCTTTTGAAGAAATTGTCCAGTATTTTCAGTATAGTACAGTATTTTAAAGGTTTCAACAAGCTCCACCCTGTCATGCCTGGTTTGCAGTGTTAGCCCTGTGGCCCTCAACCATTCCTGATACGAGAGATGACCAAGCTCTGGGATGATTTTTGTTCCTCCGTGAATTTATTTGAATCTTGAATTTATTTATGTCTTAGCTGTATATGAAATATTGTACAGCCTTTGGAGATTAGGGATGGTTGGTAGACCTTCAGTAATAATGAGAAGAGGCAAATTTGTATAATACAGTACAGTAATTCAAACGCAAACAATTGACAACTATTTGTTGTATCACAATTTTGGCAAGAGAAAACTAGGTAGTGCAGGGAAAAATATGTACTGGTAGCGGAATATAAACAAGTAACTGACAATTTTTTTAAATGTTTAATTTAAATTAAAGTTTTGAAAAAGTCGGTATACTGTATTTTGAAAAGCACTAGACGGTTGCTTCTTTAGGCAGGGTAAGTATGGCTGTTCCCATGGAGAGGAACGTGTAGCTTACAGTGTATAAGCATGGATCTATTTATTATACTGATAGTTTCTGTACATTTGTTACCTTTGCCAATATACAGTAGGCTGTAGTATTGAATAGTGTAATAGAAAAGGAAAGGTAATTAGTATAGTATTGTACAGTATATTGGAAAACGGTAGTGAGGAGGCGCAATATTCGTGGGGGCGAGGGTGCTGCATGACTTGCTGCTCTGTTCGTCTCGACCCCCACACTTTGACCTTGACTGTAAAGTCCAAGGACTAAGGGGTTGCACACCAACACTACAGTAACATGTTTGTACACTTCTATATATTCTTCATAGTATCTTTATTTTTATGAAGGGACATAAAAATGTTAATTACAAAAGGCCTTGTTGTTGTATTTTAAAATAAAGTTCAATTAAATGTAGGAAAAAGCAGTTATATATGAAATTAATGATAGGACAGTAGGTGAAAATGGCTTTGTTGATTTATTTGTATTAATGTTATTACCAGATTGTGGGTGCTAGTTATTCTGGTCGCGTGTTTAGCAGTAATTGTGTAACATTGTAAACTTCATTATCTCATCATTGGATACAGCACTTGGTCTGTCAGCATGATAAGTCAACCTCAAGTCACTCTTGGGTCTCTGAACATAATTTTTCAATTACTATTATACAGTACAGTATATTTGTTATTAAGTTCTTTTACTTATGAACAGTTCTTCAGAAGTAAGAAGCAAGTTCTAAGTAAGAAAGAAAGAAGTAAGAAGTGAACAGAAGTAAGTTCTTTTACTTATGTTCTACTTATGAACATGTTAGAAATTACAAATATTTTATTAAGTAATTTGGTAATTTTGTCCTGTTTATTTTCAATAATAAGAATAGTTGGCGATTGGTACTGGACTGGTTAAGGGGAACTTTTTGTTTTGTTTTACTTTAACCTTCTGGAAGCTGACTGACCAGTACTTAGCAGCGTAGTGGTTTGGTGCCTTAGATCACTGGATAAAAGAAGCTAAAATAGAATATAATTGAGCAGGTTAAGAGTTGTGTAAGTAATGTTCGTTGGGTTTCTTCTTGTGTGGCATATTCACCCGAGATTAATAGTATGCTTGTGATATTTTACAATTCTGATATATGTATAGTGTGAGTGTGGTCCCTCAAAAATTCATGTAGTATGGTTGCAACTCGGCACCTGTGACCTTCAACTGCAGCATAGTTTGAGATGTTCTTGACAAACCTGTTCCTGCAGCCTCTCACAAGTCCTGCATTTGTGCTCTTGCGCCTTATATGCAAGCCTCTTGGTGCCACCTACCACCACTCTCTTACTGTTGTATTTATCTATGGCATTTTAACTGTTCATATTAGTCACTAGCTATCTTTTCTACCTGTGGAAACTGTTGTACTTCAGTGCTGTAATTTCTTTTTGTCACCCATTTTAGGGGTTTCATTTTTTGTTACTCTCAAATCTGCTCCCTTTTTATCTACTTTATTCATTGCTAACATTGCTATTTGTAAATTAAGAATCTACCTATTATGCAGTCTGCTTTACTCATTCTCCCAACCAAATATTCCACTGTACCATATACAACAGTTTGCAGCATCTGTAGGATGCTCTATCTTATTCATGGAAAGATAAATCAGATAGAAAGTGAAATAAAGCTGTCGCAAGAACCGTAAAACAGTCTGTGGAGTACAGTACTAGCAAGAAACAAACATGCCTAGGAAAGATGTGTGACAAGTTATATATATCCTGAAACTTTACTGAAGTTAAATGCTGTATTACCTTTAATTTCTTGTTAAGTAACTGGCCCAACAAACTAAAACCTTTTAATTACTCAAGTCTTTTGCAAGGTACTTACACAGTTGGCTCTGGGAATGTTTTCAGTGGCGATAAATTGAATATTTTAGTGCAGGTGATGAGTCACAATAACGTGGCTAAAGTATGTTGACCAGACTTCACACTAGAAGGTGAATCGACTTGAGAATATTTTAGTGTTTTGTCTGCCTGGAAATTTTCACAGATTTACTGTCAGTTCGTTGTTGTTGTTAGGTCTGTAAGGTTAGTAGGTATGTTTCTAAATACAGGAGTATGTAAAGTAATGTGTGGTGCTCAAAATCTTGAGTACTAGGCACTACTTAAACAATAAATTTTTTAGGTACTCGGGTTTCTTCAAGTTGTTAATACGGTACAGTAAATTGTGCTCGTATATCATCCTTAGCCCATGTATATATTTTTAAATGATCAAAAGCTTTTTATTCTTGTAACTCTAAAACAAAGTACCATGCAAGAACTTGTAGGTTATTGCACTACATGCATTATAAAAATAATTGTGCTTTGTCATACGATAGCATTTAGTTTGTAAGGTTTTAGATACTTTTTATTAGTCTAAATTTCTTTTTAGGCTCCAGAGCGTCTGACAACAGGCCTCGGATGTCCTCTTGCTGACAGAATGAACTCCCTGACTGTTGGGCCACGAGGCCCCATTCTACTTCAAGACTTGCAGTTAATTGATGAGATGGCTCACTTTGATAGAGAACGCATTCCTGAAAGAGTCGTTCATGCAAAGGGTGCTGGTAAGTCATTTTTGGATTGTTGTACAGGTATTCAACACGAGGAGGAAGTAGATGAAGAGATACTATGCAACATACAATTACTGTGTTATTTTAAAACTGGAAGTGTTTCCATGTGTGTATTCAGAACTAAGCATATTATGTTAATGTTTGCAAGTTTTTCTGTTGCCTAAACTTGGATTAAACCACTGTATTCATTTAGTCCTGATTCAGAGAACATTAATGAATCTATGCTTTTGGATAAAGTAACTTGGGAAAAGAAAATTAAATGTTTTGCTGTATTGATGCCATCTATACCATTTTTTTTTCAGGTGCATTTGGATACTTTGAGGTGACTCATGACATTACCAAGTATACCAAAGCCAAGATATTCAGCGAGATTGGGAAGCGTACACCGCTAGCTGTGAGATGTTCAACTGTTGGTGGCGAGAGTGGCTCGGCAGACACTGCCAGGTGAGGTTCAGCAAACTAATCTTCTCAAGAAATGTATAAAATACAATGTTCTGGCTTTTGCATATTTTTACTCATTCATATCGTGCAAAAGTTATACCATTATAGTTGAGGACAGTTGGCAATTAAAAATTGTATCCTTTATTTCTTTACTGGTAATTGATGTACTGTATGTAGAGATTGTAATCTTAATAAAGAGCAGCGAAGAAATGTGCTTTACGTGAGTCTTCATAATGTTGCTTTCTGTTATGTTTGTGACCTAAGAAAAAGAAGGGCAATAATTTTGTTGTATTAACACACACATCCTGCCCTCATATTGTAAACCTTAATTTCAATTGGTAGTACAATGCTGTGAATTTCCCTATTCAAAGCTTACACTTAAGTGTTTCATTAGAATAAACAGAACAAATGTCAAAATCACCTTTAAATTAAAGTTGCCAAAGGCTCACATCTGTAACCCAAGTGAGCATATAATTCATTGTGTTGGGGACAGGAAGCCAGAGTGTAGCTTCCTGTGTAAGGAGTAAAACAGGAAGCCAGAGTGTAGCTTCCTGTGTAAGACAGTATAAGGAGTAAGACAGGAAGCCAGAGTGTAGCTTCCTGTGTAAGACAGTATAAGGAGTAAGACAGGAAGCCTTTTATTGAGGACCCGCCTTCCCAAAACCGAATTACTGACCCTGCCCAGGATGCAACCCCACAACAAGCTGGCTAACTTATTCACTGCTAGGTGAACAGCGGCATTAAGTGAAAAGAAATGTGCCCAACCATATCTGTTCTGCCGGCATTCGAACCTGGAATTCTTGAGTGTGCGTCGAACGAACACAACTGTACTACAAGGACCCTTATATGCTTTGGTTGTGTTCCCATGCCTACTGTATATCTTTTGATCTGCTGGTATTAAATGTATAGAGAAATAGGTTGATATGGTGGCACAGATGTACATGTGGATAGTGTGGTCATAACTTTCAGCAAGCAATACAGTATGTTGTTCCTTTGCTATTTGGATCTATTATTTAGTTGCAAAGTGGTGTCCACAAATTAGAAACTGTCTAGTTGTTCAACTTAAACATTAAGATCTGTAGATAGTACTGTTCTGTAATAGGAGCATAGAATGCCATAGGGAAAACTTGTTTCATTCTTTATATAGTTGTAATAATTGCTAATTACAAATGTTATCAGGGACCCCCGTGGTTTTGCAGTCAAGTTCTACACTGAAGAGGGAAATTGGGATTTAGTTGGGAACAACACGCCCATCTTCTTCATCCGGGATCCCGTTCTTTTCCCATCTTTCATTCACACACAGAAGAGGAACCCTGTTACTCATCTTAAGGTATGAACAAGTTAATGGAAAAAAGCTGTGTGTGTAAGGGCTTGTTGAGTCCTGTATTACTTCAAGATGTAATGATTTTTTCATATAAAATAACATGAAATTTGTCTAATTTTTTTACTGTTTTGTCTTGTATCTACTGTATATAATTTTTTTTTATAATTGTTTGGTATAAATTTTCAATCATATTCACATAATGCATTTAATCATATGTGCATTATATGCATTTGTGCATTACAGTACATGTATATGCATTAAGGGGCCTAAAGGCAAGTTCACCCCTGAACATATTTTTAGATTTACAGTATATTTCTTTGATATTTATCCTTTTATTCTTGCTATAAAAATGCAGTATTGCAAATACTGTACAATACTCAATAATTTGTTCTAATTATAAAACTAAACTTGTATACAGTACACTTTCCAATGACTCGTATTTAATTAATCTAATTAGTAAATATTTTATCTGTAAATGTTTCAGGATGCAGATATGTTTTGGGATTTCATGACATTGAGGCCAGAAAGCACACACCAAGCAACTTTCTTATTTTCTGACCGAGGAACCCCTGATGGTTATCGTCACATGAATGGCTATGGCTCGCACACATTCAAGTTGGTTAATGACAAGGGAGAGGCAGTTTACTGCAAGTTCCACTACAAGACAGACCAAGGGATTAGGTAAGGCTTAAAATTTCCTTGAGCTATCTGTAGCCAATAGTTTTATTTCCTACTATCAAGCAATTTAGTGTTAAGAGAATTGCTACAATATGTTGTTCATCTATTTATCAGAATTTATTTCCTAGTTAGGAAGTTGTAATTTTGAAGTGTGATGGCTTCCAAATTTTCTGCATTGTATGGAATTTGATTATTAGGCTAACTTATCTTACAACTGTTCTCCTATTTGTGCTCACTTGCTACAACAACACCGCTTTTAATACTTCTCAATATCACCATGCAATTGTGTGCTTTAATAGTTAAAACTGTATGAAACATTTTAACTTGTCCACTCATCATAACGACATTCAGTAATGGATGCCACACGAGGCGCTCTGCCAGACATGTAAACACATGCACCTAGCAACTTTGTTCAGAAAATTATTTAACAGTACCTTGATAAAGCATTGTAGGTTTCATCCAAAAATTTGGTTTAATAATACATTTACACATGAATTGAGTCTTCGCTTCACTTTCAGTAGAGGTTATTCTATAAATTTTGGTAACTGACTGCATAAGTAATAGTTAATGATATCAATTGGAAACTGTAAAGGTGGATTAATGAAGGATTACTATAAAGGGGTAAGATATAATTATGTGCAAGTAGCTTTAATAATAACTAAATACAGTAAATGTAGTCTAAAATTAAGCGTGGTCAGAGATGGCAAGTGTGTGAGAAAATCAGGATAGTGTGTGATACTGTAGTTCACTGGACGCTGTAGAGAACAAGGCTAGATGGTGGAAGTTTGTGGAGAGGAAGTAAATGTTTTGTTTGCACATAACTAGAAAAGAGCGCTGTATGCTTGCCTAGTTGTATGACGTAATGAGGGGGTCTACTGTGGAGATTTTCTAAAGTGTGGGATTTTAGTTTTCTGTGATGTGTAGTGTGTGTGAT
Source organism: Procambarus virginalis (assembly GCA_020271785.1). Taxonomy (NCBI): domain Eukaryota; kingdom Metazoa; phylum Arthropoda; class Malacostraca; order Decapoda; family Cambaridae; genus Procambarus; species Procambarus virginalis. Next base: position 28,043,804 of record WNGS01165751.1, on the reverse strand, counting down.
ATGCATTGATTGGTGTAATTTTGTAGCATCATATGCTCCTTTTTTCATTTTCTTTTCCTTTTGTCTAATGCTTCCCCTCACCCTGCGAGATTAATGTCAAGGTGTTGGTATTGCAAGGGATAACAGTATGGTGAAATTTGTCAAATCATGAAAAATAGCATGAGTAATTTTATACCGTTCTTGAGCAAGGGGCATGACCCTATAAAGTAGTAATAGATCATGAACTTGATTATTTTTATATTCAGAGTTCTAGGTAAATCTATCTCTTGCTTGAATGAGCTGTAAAATTCATTTAACAAATATTTTCAATATTTTAAGCTTAACTGGAGGGTAGAAATTGCAATTGATAAACTGTTCACAAGTACTGTACAGTACAGTACTGTAGAAGTAAAATTGAGACTGGAAAGTGAAGTGGAAAAAAAATCATAAATTTCATCAAAGAAAAAGTCCAATTTTTTGTTTTTCCAGAGTAGAGCTGTGATGGATGTCTGAATAATAAATATGATGACATTGCATTCAATAAAGATACAGTGTAAATGAATCAACATTATATTCTTGCCGAGATGTGCCAAGCACATCTGGGCAAGACCAAGGGTTAGCTCTGGCATTTCTTTCCAGCTTCAGACATCTGATACAATAATACAATACTCCCAATTTCGTACGGAAGTTGTATCAAATTTTAAAGCTGTGGATTGAATTTGCATTTACAGTACCGCCTTTTCCTATAGTTCGTTCTGTATGCAAAGCTACCAGTTTTCATTATTTTGGCATGATGTTAATTAGTCTACAGTTTTTCAAAGTGTTTAGTTTTGACAATAATATTGCCATAGTTGTATATTGTCTTAGTAATTTGTACAGGGTTTTGTGTAATTGTTCATCTAGTTCTTCAGTATTTCATAACAAACCTGTACTTCATTGCTGCAATTTGTGGTAAGTCACTATTTTTCACAATAAAGAAATTTAAATCGGAAATTGAGCATGATCAGGAATATTTTTGAAAATTTCAGGAATTTGACTGCAAAACGGGCTGATGAATTAGCTGGGACGGACCCGGATTATAGTATTCGTGACTTGTACAATGCTATCAGCAGCGGCAATTTCCCATCTTACACCATGTATATCCAGGTAAGGCTTACGGAATCTTTCTCCCTCTTCACCTTCCATTAGACCTGGCAATTGGGGATAATGGATCATGTTCTAGGGGGAAAAAAACATGGTATGGCTCTATATAGGCTTTAATAATTAAGTGCCAAGTAAAGTGAGGTTTATAATTTGGAAAGTGTTTAAAGTAAGTTTTGAAAAGACCATATTAGAATTGGGTACCTTTCAAATGCAGTTTTCATTCCCCAAGGAATGTTTCCTGTTGAAAAGTGAAAACCAATTGCAGACGGTCAAAATAACATGTCTGAAAATTGGCCCTCAAATTTAAAAACAAAAAGGAAATAGTGATGTTGCAGTCCATCCTGCACCATTACCAATTGCATCCAATAATTTATATACCTTGTTGGTCAGTGCTTCATTTAGTGATTATTCTCATATAAATGTTTTTCTACTCTAAGTAAAAGGGCACTTGTGCATGTATCCGATTCTTGAGACAACGACGTCAAATTCATAAACTGAAGGCAAGGTGAAGGCAAGGTCATTGCTACATATATACAGCATTAAAACATGCTGTATATACCTTGACTCTGTGTATATATATACATGTCGAAGCTGCATACTTCTTTTGCATGAGAATTTTATATCCCCATTTTGTAGATTTTTAAATTAATGTTTTCAGATTCACTGTTTCAAAATGCTACTGTATTGCTTGCTCCGATTGTCTTTGTATTACATGTTAATGATTGGAAGAACTTGCTACAGTGCTGTAATGCTTGATTGTAGGTTAAGGAAAGACTGAATATGTGTGTAGGTGTATTAAAACCAAATTTTTGGATGCAGCCAGTTATTCTTAATGAAGGTAAATTAAGTAATATTGCTTTATTAAGAATAATTTTATGGTTAATCGGATTCACTTTACTAAAAGATTTATTGTCCTTTACTGTCTATAGAATCTATAATTACCCCTTGTGTTAGGAATCTGTTTGATATTTAAGCAGTTGTATACAATTCTACTATTAAATTCTATTATTAAAACTGTGTACAGTATAACTGCTCAAATATCAGAGATGCCTAATAAAAGGAGTAATTATATATTCTATAGACAGTAAAGGGAAATAAATCTTAGTAAAGTAGATCTGATTAACTGTAAAATTATTCTTAAAGAAGGTAAATTAATGTCTCATTAATTTATATAAGCACAGCCCTTGGGGTGCTCCGAGTGGGGATAATGTTTGTGGCACTCCTGCCCACATTTCCCACAAACCAGGACAATTGAGCATTCATCTGAAACTTTGGCATCCCTTGGCAGATCCTTGGGAAGCGTCCAATGATGGACTACACGAGGCACTCTGTCAGACATAAATGCAAGCTCCTAGAATCCTGTTCAGTACAATGTTCACAGCCCCTTGAGAAAGGATGTAGGTTGCAACCAAAAAATGTTTTAATGCACTTCACCTATATTGGATCTTGCCTTCACCTTCATGTTAATGATTATTGAGTGATATACAGTCTAGAAGAGGGCACTGTAAGAAATATACAGTACTGTGTGTGTGTGTATTACTTAATGTTAATTTTGCATTCATTGTCATGGTTACTACATTTCCATCTTCCTTGAGATGAGTTGCAAACTTTGGGTTAGGATAAAAAGAGTATTGCCTCTAAAAGAATCTCTGGTAAAGATATTCCTTTATGGTACCAGTCGTATAATGATTAATTGATTGATTGATTATTATGCTTTGTGTGTAATTATTGGGTTAGGTTATGGTGATGTTATCACAATCATTTGATAAATGCTCAACTTGACTGAAAAGGTATAGAAATGTAAATAATGCTTCATGTGGATATTTGAGATGCATATAACTGATATAAGATTATTTTTACAGGTTATGACATTTGAACAAGCTGAAAACTGGAAATTTAACCCATTCGACTTGACGAAAATCTGGCCTCACGAAGAGTTCCCTCTTATTCCCGTTGGCCGTATTACCCTTGATCGCAACCCTAAGAACTATTTTGCCGAGGTATCATTTTGCTCTTTCTTTAATAGTGTAATTGGAGGAGGTAATAACAATTACCTCCTTATGATTATTGTCTAATAATTGTTTCTTGCATTACAATATTGCTGTATGGTTTGGCCTGTTTTCCAGATATACCGTTAATTTTTTTGAGATGTTTTACATACCAGTAGCTACAGATCTATAAATTTGTTTCATATTGTATTGTTTCAGAAAAGCAGTTCAGCATTACTGCACTGCAATAATATTTATGGTAATAGCTTTTTTACTTTGATCTTTGCTATATGCCTGTACTCTTTCCCTAAAGGAAGACATTATTTTTCTATTATACCATCAGGTAGAACAGATGGCAATGTCACCTGCCAACTTAGTTCCTGGAATTGAAGCATCTCCTGATAAGATGCTTCAGGGTCGACTCTTCGCCTACAATGACACTCATCGCCATCGACTTGGTCCCAATTACACTCAGATTCCTGTGAACTGTCCCTATCGTGCCCGTGTGAGAAACTATCAGCGTGATGGACCCATGACTGTTGATAGTAACCAAGTAAGTTGCACATTTGTCATTTCACAGTTGCGTAATTGCAGGTTACGTCAGTTGAGAATGGGATTAATGTTGACAAGTATAGGTGGATGGATGTACAGATGGACATAGACAGTTATGAACTGAAAGATGAATACTGTATATATGTTTTGTTATATTTCCAGCTGGACTTTTTCTTTTCTTTAAGAAATATAGAAACTGTTGTTCTCCAGTTCATAATTAATTCAGATTATATCGATATTCTTATTTCTTCAGAAAAATATTTTTTTTTTCATTATATCAATTTTGAAAGTCCAGATACCATGAAGATGCTTGTACCATTATAGTCTTTGTATGAAGTCGAGTAAATTAAAAACTGAAGTAAGAGGTAACATTAGATGGTTAAGGCTAATTAAATCTTTCTTTTGGACAGGTTAGTCTAAATTTTTTCGGAAAACTCTCGTCAAAGTTATATTTCTCATGGTGTACTCGGAAGGATCAATAAAGATAATACAGTATACTTTAGTACCTAAATTACAGCTATTATTGTTTCATAATGTGTAACTTGTTTGCAGGAATGTGCACCAAACTACTACCCGAACAGCTTTTCTGGTCCCGTTGATTGTAAGAAGACTGGGTTTGCAGAGTGTAAATACAATGTGACAGGTGATGTTTCACGGTATAATAGTGGCGATGAAGACAACTTCACTCAAGTTGGCGTCTTCTACCGCAAGGTGAGACAGAATTCTGTAGTGTTCTGAAATTGTCAGAGCTAATGTCTATTTACATAACTATATTTGCTTGTGCAGGTTCTCTGTAGTACAGTATGTAGTACATGTATGTTCATTTTGCCTAAGTTTTGTGAAACATTGACAAAAATGGATATAAATTTTAGTGAGGAAAATTGGAGTAAACATTTGCTTAGCTTATCCATGGGATAATCCCCTTTGTAAATTTCTTGTAGATGACAGTTTTCTCCAAATGATTGTCAGTTACATTGTTGGTGCCATTTTTGTTTAATGTTAAATTTTTGGGGAATAAAATATTTTGGATAGCATTTACCACATGTCATTGGCATAATTTTTTATATTATTGCAATAGGTTCTAAACGACGAGGGCCGTAAGAATCTTGTGGAGAACATTGCTAACCACTTGGTGAATGCACAAGATTTTCTGCAAGAAAGGGCTATCAACAACTTCTCACAAGTTTGTCCCGAGTATGGTAATGGTGTTCGTGAAGCTCTGATGAGGGTGAAGGCAAAGACATCTGCAATCTCTGCTTCCCCAGCATCTAATGCCAAACTGTAGATGTGGATAAGATGGTATTCCTACCACCAGAAATGCACAATTAAAATATCTTAATTCTTAGTGATTAACATTATTTAGTTATTTTTATACATTTATGTATACATATATAAACAATTTATATAAATATTTCAGGAAATAAGTACAGAGCAGCACTTGGTTTCTGAACTTTAGTTATCTGAAACGTCCAGTTTCTCGATTAGGGTTGGGGCTGCCTGGGCCGGCCGGGCTGGGCTGGGCTGGCCGGCCTGGGCTGGCTGGCAGGTTAATAATTAGTTAGGAACAATTAAGGACTTTTATAAAGCGGATCAGGACTTCACTTATTGGCGAGTACAAACAAAATACGGTCGCATTTGCACTATGAACCTGTCTATTTTTCCCTTAGTTTTTTCATAAATTTTTTGGAAAAATTTCATTTTACATTTCTAGTTTATTTTTTCCTCTATTTCTCCTTTACGAACTTACATGATAACCGACGGGTCTCGTCTCCAAGGGGTTCGGAAACCAAGTGGTGCTCTGTATTGGCATCTTAATTTTGTTATTGTAAGACCTTAAATGTTGCATTGTCAGTTGGTGGGACAATTTTCAGGGAATAAATTTTTAAATAAATGGAAGTTTTAGTGTGTTATACAAACAACTTAGATTGTTCTATCTCCAGCACTTTATATGGGGAAAGTCATATGTTGTCATTAATTAAGATTGGCTTTATACATTTTTCATGAATATATCAGTAATGCTTTGTTCCCTCTCATAGCTTGAATTCAATGGGACAATTTATTATTTTATATTTGATTTTTTCAACAGTACAATGAATAACCCAACATTCCGAATAAATAATAAGGACTAAAGTCCATGGCATGCAATGTCATAGGTTTTTGCAACCCAAGAATGTATCTGTTATATACTGCTTTGCTATTGTTAAGTAATATCATTGCTTAATTTCTTTAATAAAAAATAAGATAATTTTCAGTGAATAACAAATCTGTTGAGAAATGGAAAAATACCTGAGGTGTGGTAGTGCATGAGAATAGCCGAGAGCTGAACAGAGCATGTGATCAGTTAATGACTTTGCTTCAGACGTTGACATTCATGCTTTTGTCTTCAAATTTCTGTTAAAAAAATTGTTTTATTTGCTTGTCTCACCATTTACGTTGGAATAATTTTCAAATGAGGTATATAGTTGATTTCTAAAGGGAATAGATGCTATACAGATTAAATAGTTAACATAGGAATGGATGTTTGGGCTGTGAATATGTAACATAAGAGGTACTTGCTGTTGGGTTTTATACCCAATACATTTGTTAATGTGCATCATGGTGGCATTTCCTTACAAGTGAAGCTTCATTTATATTTACACAAAAAGTTGTGGTTTTTATATTAGAAACCTTCTTGTGTACACAAGGTGAAATAGTCTTCATAGCTTTCATTTTCTTTTTGCATCTGAATAGTAAAAAATTGCATTATTTACAGGTAAATATAAGCTTGGAGAAATGTTTCCACTCTAGTTTTAACATGGGAAAGTGTGATTTTAATGTAAGTAATGGACATGGTATTATTAGGAATTGATTTACTAAAAGAACATTACTAATGAACTTTTAACTGTAACATAGTGATAAATAATATTCACATGCTGAAGGTGAAATGTAGGTGCTATTGCATTTAGATAGTTAAATTCTATGATCAGATACTGTTGACATAGATTTGCTTGTTTTTAAGGAAAATGGTTAAAAAATAAACTATGTAATTTATTCTGCAGTGTAATTAACCCCCTTTAGCCTGTTAGCCATTTATTTAGCTATTAAAAATAAAAAAATTATACAATCAAATAAGTAATTATCAAAATTTATTTTTATAAAATATAAAATAACAAAGAAAACTAAACCCGGAGGGCTATATACCACATGGGGTCAGTATTTGAAAGTTCCTATATATCATTCAGGATGCCAATACGAGAGCAAAAAGATGCAAAAGTGATGCCGACTATCAAGTTTGCTATTTTATCGAGGAACAAGTGATTTGAAGGGGCATTAGGAAAGCAACATTTCTGACCCTGAAAAATAGATACGTTGTAAAGTACGAGGGTGAGGGATTGGTACTAAAGTGGTGAAGTTGTTCTGCAATTTTTTAATTTGGGGTGAAATTTACATATAAGGGTTAAGCCTTTATAAAATTTAACTAGAAATAGACCCAGGACCAAATATAGACTGAAAAAGGATTAGGTTTGAAGAAGAAGAGTACCTCAAAGCAGATCATGAGGACTGTGTACAAGTGCAGTAAGTGTGTGTGGACAGGTAGTTGCCCTGGATTCTTGAGTGTTAAGCAAAGGAACAAGTAGAAAAATTAGAGGCAAGAAAGATTGGAATTTGTGAAATTAATGTCAGGTGGTACAGGTAAATAGAAGAATGGCAAGGGAATGAATTCAGTCATGCAGACAGATTCAATTTAGGGAGCAGGTGGAGGCATAAATGATTTTGGTAAGCTGGGCTGCACTGGAACAAAAATGGTCAGAATCTATATCAAGGGCAAGCAGAACAAAAGGCTCAGAAACCAAGTGCTTCTTTTCCTTAGGGAAGGAAGGAGGGGGGATTCAGTTTGCTTTTGGCTGGAAAATAAGAATGTAGGGCCAAGATGGGCACTGGCAGCAATCTTTAGTGTCAGACACTATTTATAGATGAATGTTGGGGCCAGTGGGGATGTTGGCTGAGATTGAGGTAGGAGAAGGGCTAAGAGGCAGAGTAGAGATGAAGTGCAGAAGGGGTCCACTTTACCAATGGAAGTACTGAGAGGCAAGGGATAGGATTGTGTACTGAGGACAGTCAGGGAAGGGCACTGGGGAGACGGGACACACCAAGCAGCAGACTGCAAGGGTAGGAGAATGATGCATCTCAGTGGTGAGGACACAAACAATACCAGAGCAGGAAACTGTTAGGAAAGACAGCTCAGTGTTTCTGACTAGCAATGCAAACATATAAGATGTATGTAAAGAGACCCAGGCACCAAGTTGAAGACTTGTATCGGGAAAGGGGATACTGTCCTTGTGCTTGAGATACAGAATAGACAGACCCATTTTAAAGTCAATACAAGACCATGAGAACAAAGGTGATCACCACAACTAATGTAGTGAATTGAAGTAATTCAGTAAATTATTACAGTTGTGCAAGTAAACTTCATGATATCTTGCTATCAAGGTACTTAATATGGCCAGACTTGCTACAAAAGCCTCAGTGGAGAGTCCCACTTACAAAGTTTTGCAACCCACATAGAAAAAGCTTCTACCCCTCCTACAGTTATGAAACACCTTTTTCTTTAACACTCATTCTCCATTGCCATCTTCACAGATGGGTCTAAGTCTGTCAACAGTGTAGGCTACTCTACGGTCTTTCCTGACCACATCTACTTGTGCTGTCGGCCTCCCAAGCCTAGCACCTTCACGGCTGAAGTTTATGCAATCTTGTATACACTTCGTCAATAGGTTTCCTGATATCAACATTCCTTGTCATTATGGTTGTCTTCTGCAGTGCTCTCATGTCCCTGGAGTCATTTAACCCTAGGCATCTGTGGTAGATGAAATTCAACACTGGCTATTTCTTATCTCTAGCAACTTTAAGACAGTTTAGTTTTCCTGGGTTCCCAGCCATACTATATTGGTATAACCTTTAATGAATGTGTGGACACTGCTGCCAAGGAGGCTGTCTGCACTTGAACAATGTCCAAAAAAGGCATTCCTTATTCAGATTTCTACCATTAGTCAGTCATTCCTCAACCCGAGGCCGTTGGGTTGCAGGTAACAGACTGCGTACTCTTAAAAGTAACCAATCCCCTTGGCCTTCTTCCTAATACTGTAATAAAGAGTGGGAAAACAGCTTTGGCTAGGTTACATATTGGTCATACATGCTCAACTCATGGTCATTTAATGAAACTCAACACTGCTCCTTATTGTCTCATTTACAGTCATGCATAAATGCATGACTAAACATTCCTTGTGGGATGTTCCAATTTTCTGAATGGTTTTGAAGGGTATATGACTTGCTTTCCTAATGTCCCTCAACAAAATCCTTGGCAAGTCTGATACCACTAACATGGCTTGCCTTATGTTCCTTTGCTCTCGTATTTGCATCCAGAGTGATAATAGCGCATTTTGATTATTGAACGACACTGATGGTGCTTCAGTCTACCTGGTTTGGTGCTGTTTTTTTATAATTACTTGCCACAAAAAGGGGAAAAAGAATACAGTGCAGTATGTATTTAACTTCTGCAAGCCTTAGCCCCATGGCCAAACTTCTGGCAAGTATTGCGCTTGATCAGGAAGAAAACCTATTCCTGGGCAGTACATTTCACACCTCCAAAGACAACTGAGGTTGAGAGAGAGATTGTCAAATACAATTTAATTGATACAGAGGGGGGGTTAGCATGCTTACCATGAGGGGGACAGGTGAACATGTCCGCCTGTACAATAGTGTGCTCTGGTATTCTCAGTCTTAATATTGTGGCAGTCTTCAAAATCACACTCCAACTGAAAGATTAGAGGGAAGAATGATTGTACTCACACTTGCACTCTGCCAGACAATTTTGGTGATCTTTACTAGAATCTAAACAAATTCAAGCAAGATGGCTCACTTGTTGTTAAACAATACACCTATCAGATCATCAAGAATGATATGTGATATTTAAGTCAACATAGACACACGTGGGTGGCAATGCCAGACAGCTTTGATCCCACTTTTACCTCAGCCATGTGTGAACCTGCCAACAGATCCTGCTGGGATCAAAGCACTCAAAATCCACTACCGTGATTCATAAGACAAAAATATAGACATATAATTACATGAAAGTGGATAAATGACAAAAGGTTAAATTAAAACATACAAGTATACCAACTATGATTTATTTATACTTTATTAGAAATTACCTGCCAATCTATATAGTGTATATGGTCTTTGCTTGAAGTTCATATACAATTTAAATTCTCTGAACTTTTTTTATACACAAAATAAAACTTTTAAATTCTTTTATTGAAAACAGTGCTTAAATATTCCTTTAATGTTGCTTTTCATCAGTCATGACAATCATACTTCACATCACTTACACTCATGCGAGTTTATGATGATGCAAAATAAACTACTACAGAATAACTATTTCTGCAAATGTGCCATACACTCATGTATTTGCCAAGTATTAACAGTTGAGCATAATACAATGGGAATTACATTTAGTCATTGAAAAATGATGAGGAAACATTTTACATCAAACTCACACTGGTGAAAGAGATCTACTATAAACTAACTTCATGTCACAATTTGTGGACAAGATGGGGAAAAAAATAAAATAAAATACACATCAGATAACTTTGACCTACTTTAGTGACTAGTAGTTTCTGTGTAGAAAATTTAGGAAGAAAATGCCCTGGAAATGTGGAAGAGCTGAAACATGAACCTTGGCTGATGATGCAAATGTTTGAGGTACATCCTAGCCCTACGCAAGGCTGTCCAACAGCCAGTAATATACTTACCACAGTTTTCTCTTGGACTTGTATTAAGTGATCACTTCTGCACAAAACATGTCTCTCATAATAGCAAACGTGACGCCACCCATAAACTAGAAAATGATAGCTTACTTTTATAGTATGCTGCTATTGCTGTTATAAATTAGACAAAACCTTTAAAGAAAAAAACAACTTGTCAGAAGCCAAACCAAAATTAACATAAGAGTAATCCATTATAATGCATATACCTTCATAAAATTTTTTGCACAATATGTTCAAAATATACTTATAATATTTGTTCCAAGTTCCCAACTTTAACTATAATCAGAGTCCAGCTTAGATGTTTATCATAGTAGTATAATTAATTATGATGTGTATTTATATATAGCTGTGTGCGTGTGATATTATTATTATATATATATATATATATATATATATATATATATATATATATATATATATATATATATATATATATATATATATATATATATATATATATATATAATGTGTTGTCTCTTGGGGCCCCTTCTGGAAGATTTGTCTTTATTTATAGGTGTGAGGGAACTGGGTATCATATGTCAATCAACACAAGCAAAATATACACAACCAATTAAATAATAAATATACAGTACTATACGCACGTGTGTGTGTGTGTGTGTCTCTCTCTCTCTCTCTCTACATGTGTGTGTATAGTTATCAAACTGATCACCACCAGTGGGACAGGACACAAACGCAGTATGCCCAAACAATACTTAGCACGATGAACCTAACCTGACCCCTCCTTCCTTCCCCATCCATCCTAAACTTGTGGGAAAAAAATCCACCCAAAAATACAAAAACATTAATTTTAAATTCCACCACCAACGCAACTCAACTCCAGATTATCCCCAATACAAGAAACATTATAACATGTCTTACACTGATGGGCTAATATTGTCTTGAATATAAACCTGGGGCAATTGGGCACAGGGAGCAGCTCTTTACACTCTTTCTGCATTGGTACATAGATATTTATTTCTCTATTGAATAACACTGTGGAGATGCATGTTATGTTCACTTCACATGTAACCACCATACCTGGACCACTGCAGGTATACTGCACCAGCATACATTACCAGTATGCCAAAGCATTTCCTATTAAGAATTTGTTTCATTAAATTCTCCTACATTAAAATATTAAAGAGGATTCACTCAGAAATAACCTATCACAAATTGTATATTTTATGCATCCTCATATCTTCTTTTGCTTTTAACTTCTGTGTTTAAAACAAACTTCAGGTTTAAAACAATTCATGAATTCTACATTTTCACATAGCCATGGGAGGAGGGGGCCGTCTGAAGAGGATGAGAGTGGCGATGATCACTGAGAGAAGCACCATGAGGTAGATGTCCCAGTCTGGGCCAAGAACTTCCTCCACACTGTTCTCTTCCAAGTGCAGCCACTCAAACTGAACAATGAAAATAAGTCAATATATTTTCTAAATGTGTATATGAGATACTGTAATTATTAACAGTATAAACAGTATAAGCACCCTCCCACCCGGACCCCAACATGCATGACATTGTTGTTTCGTGCAGGTGTTTATCTCTCAAACTTCTTTTTCTCAAAGAATGACACAGTGGACTCTCGAAGTGTTTAATGATTGCATAAATGATCACATTAAAAAGTTATAGTAACTTTTACAACAGGGGTAAGCAAAAACCATATCTACACCAGTAGCACTCAATTATTTGTACAGTATACACATTTTTATTATCCTGTTTCCAACTTCCATGGGGTGGGCAGGCATCAGCCTAGACAATAAGTGAATATCATGAAAGAAGGTTACAGATATTACAAAATTACTTGTCCACTTAGTTTTATCATTCACATTATAATGCATCACGGATGAAACGAGCATCACAACTCCAGCAGTTACCCTCAGAAACACCCTTTCACTTCATGTGACTAGTTGTACCGTGCCTAACACATCTATGCTCTTCTTACAAACCACTTGCACCTGGCCTAAAATAAAGGAAATAAGAAGTCGGGTTGACCGTAATGAAATGCCTCTTCAACAGGCTTCAGTCATTGGGAGGATAAACCCTTCATACAAACTGCACATACCATCAAGAAGAAGAAGAAGTCTGGCTTTCTAGGGTCAAGGTAAGTCTTGAGATCAGAGATCAACACAAAATAAATAATATTAATACATAAAAAACTCACCAGAAAGTACAGTTGCAAGAAAACAAGCCACTGCTTGAAGAAAATCAGTATCCTCAGGTAACATGGCAAACAATTGTTGTCGCAATGTAAACACCTTAACCGTGATATACCTGACAACTACCAGTTAGCCGTACAGGTTACCCAGGGTCCCAGTCAGCCCAGCCCACTCTCTTACAAGTCACCCAAACTGATCACCTCTACCCCATGAGAAGAAGGGAACAGGAAAGGGATGTTGAGCTACCGAGGACCCCACCAGAAGGGGATGTGTAATTACATTCAATGCTTGATTTCTTAGAGGTGCTCCTCAGTTGGTCTATGAGCTAACTCATAGTTGCACCTTGGTAGAAGAGGCCTGCATTACTGAATAAGAAGAAAATGCTAGACAGAAAAATGTGGTGAGGGTTGCAGAAGAGAAATGCAGGACAATGGGACAACTACAGCATGCCACATGCCAAAACTCAACAAAAATGGGTGTTGAAACCAAGAGACCTCCAGGCAGAGCCAAGATGAACATCCAGATGAACATCTAGAACGAACCCCGACTCCAAAGATTAGTTAAGCATCCAGGAAACACAGAGGAAAGGAGCAAGGACAGGCCAATAGTGGACTGAAACCAAAATGCCCAGAGGGATGCCAGGAATGAATGGGCAGTAGGGGAACCTTTAAAGGCCAATTCACGATAAGAAAAAGGCTACCAAACTGGAAAGAGAGAACCCTGTCATACCAGAAAGACAACTGATCTGATCACAAAGGGTAACCAGGAGATAGCTCAGAAAATTTGAACATGTCTAATTCTACACACAAAATGTTATCACAACCACTTAAGGTTAACTATTGCCATTTAAGTAAATATGTCTCCCTCAGATTGTTTTAACTTACATCTTCAAAATATTTGAAGGAGAAGAGCAAAGCCAGTTTGGCTAGGGCCAGTGCTACTGGCACCTGGGCATCGGCACTAGCTTCTGCTGCCATGTCGTAGAAACGTTTGGCAAGATGCATATCCTGTGAAAATTCAAGCGTAGTTAGATGGCATCATGCAGAACCATTTCTAAAAATTATGCATGTCTAACATTAAAATATTTGTCCAGCACCTAAGTATAATATATTATAGGATATGAAACCTTATTCCCCTTCAAGTTGCTATCCATAGTATGTGTTATTTCTCATTATATAGAGAAGGGTAGTGCACGAAGTAACTGCACTGTAGCCTCCATAAATAAAATGATAAAAATATTTAAAATTTACAAGCCGAAATCATTTGAAGTTTAAGATTCTACCGAGTGTACAAAATTACCTGCCAGTGCTCTACGTTCTGGAAGACTGTGTTTGGGCAAAGTTAAGGAGAAGATAATTTGATGTAATTTAAGTGTGAGCAGCTCGTTTAATTGCTGGTAACCAAATAAACATGAAAAACTACAGATTTAAGTACATAGTGGTACTTTACACACATTATCAAATTGAAAGAAATCTTGATCTGTAAATTACAATTCCATGTGATAAAGCCTTCTCAGGTCTGAGAGGATGCAATACAAGCAGATTATAAAGGTTGGGGGGCTGTGGGTCTGCCGAGATTATTTGGGAGGCAAGGTATGCTAAATGGTGAAAGATTGTACCATCAGTAGTTTAGCAAGGTGAAAGATTGTACCATCAGTAGTTTAGCAAGGTGAAAGATTGTACCATCAGTAGTTTAGCAAGGTGAAAGATTGTACCATCAGTAGTTTAGCAAAAATCTGCATATCAACACAAGTACACTTATCAGAGGTACAACACCAACAATGTCTAGATTCTATACATAAAATGTATAGTATAGATCCCACAGGAAAAACCCCACAGCCCATCCCTTAGAACATCCAGCTAGCCACCAAGGGCAATACATCTTGTGCACCAGGGCAACATGCATGGAAGCTCAAGTCATCCAACACCTTAGTTCCCCTTGAATGTCTTTTGCCCTCTTGCCACAATACCTAACCTGCTCTTCTCAGTCCTTGTCACATGTTTTATTTCACTTATCTTAAGAATATCATAAAATAAACTTTGTATTATCCACTCCCAATACTAAACCACATGAAAAAAAAAGCTATTCCATCCAATATGATGTCTGGCATACTCGACATTTTAATATTATTTTTAAAAAATACTTGTAATAATATCTGGTAATGTTATACAAAAATTAAAAGCACATACCAAAATTAAGGTAAGCCAAATAATGAATATATATCTATATGTTAGAGCAAGTTTTCTGGAGCAAATTGTAAAAGGAAATGCATTTTTTTTACTTAAAATTAATTTTATAAACCTGTACTGTACTTCAAAATATGCAATAAAAAACATCTGTAATGACATCTGGTAAATCAATATTTCATAAGGAATATTTGATTATGCAGCATTGCCTAGTCCCACATTAATGACTATCATGATTTTACTGAACAGTATATTGTGTACACATACAGAAACACACTGTTAACGATACCAGTGTGTGTTTTTAGCAGCAGTAAACCATGCACCATAGTACTATATTACCTGCTTGAGTCCCAAGCCTTGTTCATGCATATATCCCAAGTTGAACATAGCTTGAGCATTATGTTGCTGTTCCGATGCCAGCCTGTAGTGTGCAGCAGCAGTTTCATAATCAACAGAGGTACCATAACCATAGTAATGGTAGTCTCCCAGCTTTACCCGAGCTACAGCATAACCCTAAGATGAAAGACATCAGATTAGTGACAGATACAACACATTTATTCTGTGCATCTACAACGTTTAACATTTGATCAAATGATTAATTCCTATGGTGTGTGCTTGTTTACACAAGTACAGCTCAGTACAGCAGTCACCCAATATTCACAGTGGTTGTATTTCTGCAAGATGCTGTGCAAACTGATCAGAATTTTATAAATATGAAAAAATATGAAAACGTAAAATTGGGTCGCACTTCAGAGGTCTCTGAAATTTATCCATTTGTCCCACTCTTCTTTCGGTAAAACACCAACGTGAATATTATTACCATATACTTGTGCCACTTCCAGGAACACACACAGTAGATAACGAAGGCCAAAATACTTGGTAGGTGCCATGATGCAGGAATTTACAACAATACGCTAGTAAAATACAAGAAATATGAGATGAATCTTAAGGTTTTACTAAAAGTTGATAGTATGTGATCAAGAGGTATTGCCGGGCTGGCATACCATATCTCAGGATACGAAGAGTGTGATGTGATCAGTGGTGGGAGATGCAGTGGTTAGTGTAGTGCCAGCAGTATAGGGAATATATGAGAACTGTGCACTGTAAAGAATAATGTACAGTATAATGAGTTTAGGTGGGTAATGTGCACAGGCTATGGTATTGAGAGATGAAGGAATTTAGAAGAGGATAGGAGGAATGGGAAGTTAGGAGAGACAGAATGGAGGAGAGAAGAGGAATGGGAGGAACAAATGGGGGAGGAAAATGAGGGAGAGAGGGAGGAAGGGGGAGGGGGGAGGCAAGATTATTATGTTTATTACTGAGTATTCTCCAATAACTCCCAAGTACCTTTAATGACCCCCACAGGAATAGTATGAAAAGCATTGAGAGGTGTTGGTGCCAGTATGCCATCCTGCTGACTTTAGCATCACCTTGTCAAAGGATACTTAGCTCTTACCTCAGGGAGGAAACCAATGTCATAGCTCAGAAAAAGCAAACATAATATTAATAAGATGGACGTGTGAAACAACACTTACCTGAGACGCAGCACGGCCCCAATACATCAGTGCTCTTGCAAAGCCTTCACCTTGTTTAAAGAGTTCAGTTTCGTGTCGATCGAGAATAAAAGCAGCATTACTCTGGGCAACCTCATAGCCTAGTTCTGCTAACAACATGTAGGTAACTAGAGCCTGTGCATGACGAGAGTCCCAATATGCAGCATGAGCCTCCATCAGCATTTCTCCCCAACGTCCTCGTTCTGCCACATTCTTGAACAACTGGAAAATAACATGATTTTGAAGACCAGCATATTTTTATGGATATTTTATTTCACATTACTGCATAACATTACGATATCTTGTGACCACTGATCCAAGGTTAACTTAGCCTCTCACATTTCGTACTAATTTGTAAGAACACATTGAATGTATTTTATTGTCTTCATATTTTTAATATTTTTACCATTGTTTTTTTCAAGTCCAATGATGCACTGGGCTGTCAATAATGTTATTTATATCACAGAACGTGTAGAACACTGGTATGCGCAGATAAATTCATGTAACTAATATATGCATCACAATATAACATTAAAACAATAAAGCCCTTTTTTATGAAACCAAACACGAAAACACCAATAGGGAAAGACACATTTTACTATTTGATAGCAGTCATCGAGGCTAACTAGCCTACTAGTCATCGAGTTATTGCCGCTTTAAATCTACACCACACTTAATGTTTTTGGTTTTTACTTAAAACTGCATAAAATACGAATGACTGAAAAATAGAATACTGCCCTCTGAATAACTAAACTTCTCTTGAGTATCACTTACTATTGTATAAAGACTTTCCATATTGCAAATACAACATTTTTTATTTTTCACCAACAATTTATTTAAAACAGTCTTTATCTCACCCTTCACTATTCTATATTCCTTGTCTGAAATACCCATTTGCTCAAAAATATTAAGTCATGGCCCACTTTTCATGACCAGAAACACTGTCTTAAAATGTCCTATTTTTGCAGCTCAGTGCTACACAATGTTAGCATTTGTCACCTCGCTCATTGTCACATACCTCAACACTCGTGTGGCAGGATCGGACCATGCCAGTGCCCGAGGCCTGCATCTGAGCAAGGTTGTAAAATGCCAAAACATGACCCGATTGCGATGCCAAGTTGAAGTACTTGATGGCCATCTTGTAGTCCCTTCGTACACCCAACCCACCTAAGGGAAAGAGCTGCATCAATGCTTGCCACCAGAAGGATGTTACAGTCACATACAGTAAACGTACACTCAACTCTATATTTATCCGTGTACCTAGTACATTGTATTAAAAGAATGTGTGTACTCTATACGACGACAGGAGGAGGCTAGGTATTAAATTCACGTTATTTTTCAATCATTCCCCCCACACTAATCTTCTATATGCAGTATTAAGAGTAATTCATAAAAAATTATGGTTATCAAGTGGTCTCTTGCAGAGGCCATGAAAAATTTAAATAATGAAAAATTATTTAAAAATTATAAAATTATTAAAAAATTAATTGAAACAATGAAAAATCATGAAAATACATGATTGCATTTTAAGGTATGTATCACTTTTTGTAACTACAGGAATATGTGACTTCAATTGGTGTCAAGATGTACAAGTGCTACATGCGGCTACTGGTCTAATGAGGGACAACTGGATGCTTACTCTTAAACTGTTCATCCCTGTTCACTCAGTAGTAGTTAGAAGTACAGTAGTTACAATTATTTCATTGTAAACCAATTGGTAGATAAGGTTCCAGGGAAAATTATCCAGTTGAAGCTGGTTTTTTACAACTTCTCCCCCATATCAACCTACCCCTGGCTTTGTGATCTGGAGAGGCCACTCCAGACCAACAACCAGAGCGAAACTCCATAGTCTTCTGAGACTGATGGATGCCTACTACTGTACTACTATCATTAGAGTGATGTCTTGCTGAAGAGGATCAACTGGGCCTACAGATTTTATTAGCACAAACTATAAAACTTTTAATACAAAAGTCACATGGAAAATGTAAGTAAAATGAGAACTCTAGTGTCTGTTGCACAGGATTAGCTGCACTCGGTCAGGGCAACATTCTGACATTAGTGCCTCAAGGCACCTTCCAAGCACTCCATGCAGTGTTACATCTGTGTAAGAAACACTGGTGGAGTGCCTTTAAGCCTCCAGCTTGACATGAATGCCAGCAGATTGATTCATAAAATCTCAAATCTCTTCCAAGCCATCCTTGGTGACTGACAACTGAGCACTTCTAACTAGGTAGCAATACTATACACACAACACCTTACATTCTTCCTGTGTGTTTTCTCCTCATATTCTTCCTGTGTGTTTTCTCCTCATATTTTTTCCTGTGTGTTTTCTGTCATTATGTGTATTTTGTAACATTAAATGACTTCACTCAATTCAGGACAGCAGTGGCTTTGCTTAATAAAGTCCAAACCATTTAATTCATAGTCCTTAGGAACATAAGCAAGGAAATACAAAACAGTATTTGTAGTTGTGCACAAAGAGTTTGGTTGTTCTTACACTTTGGAAAGGTGGTATGGATCCTTAAATTGCTTTTAACCCTTAAATTGCGCATCGCATCATATGATGCTTTGGAGTACTACACAAGATTTAAACGGCCCGCGGATACACGGGGTTCACCACACCTTCATCAGGGCTCTTGTAAACAGACGCCATTTAAAAAAAAATCGTGGGCCAAATTCCGGGGTGTTAGGGGCCTCAGTATTGAGTGAGCTACCAAGCCTGACGCACGCAGCATGAGCTCACAGCACTGCTGTTCAGCTTGTGACCACAGCATCGCCTAAAAATGCCATAATATACTTGTTCGTGCTATTATGTAGCGATGATATTATTACAGAAGACCCCTGACTGTGATAAAACTGACCAGGGTTCTGATAATAGCAGGATTGTGGTGATATTTAGCGCTATGCTCCATGGAGGGAGGAGTAATGCTGTGGGAGGGGAGGGTAGTGGCGTTGTCTTCTGACTGTGTGTGGCCACCTTTTATTGACTGCACTCACCATACCAGCTTAGTGGTTCGCTATGGTGAACACAAATGTAGATACTTATATATAACGTGTGTATAGAGGGTATAAACAGCAAGAGAAGTAGGTTGGGAGCCACCATTTTGGTGAGGGAGGTGCGTCGTCTGCACGACTTGTCATGTTGTTTACTGGTGACCACGATGGTCTTTGGGCACCATACCAGTTTACTTGTACAAGTATGATGAATAAAACAGGTAGATATTTATATATAATGTGTGTATATATCGTAATAACACCACAAACAGTATTGTTGGAGGAGAAATATTAGTGCGTCTGGCCTTGAGGGCGGCAGCCATCAGCTGACTGTGTGAGTAGGTACGTCTTTGTGCCTTTACTTACCATACAAGCTTAGATGTACAGTTATGGTGAACAAAACATGTAAATACTTATATATAACGTCTGTATATAAAAGCAAAAACAGTATGGTGGGAGGAGAATGGTGGCAAGTCAGGTGAAGTGGAGGGAGGGAGTGACAGCCAGTGGCAGGCTGCCACTGCCACTCAGCATACCAACTTAGTGGTTCGTTATGGTGAACACGAATGTAGATACTTATATATAACGTCTGTATATAGTGAATAAAAAGCAAAAACAGTATGGTGGGAGGAGAATGTGGGCGAGTGAGGTGTTGAGGGAGGGAGTGAGTTGCTGGCTGGTTTGTGGTGGTCACTCCTCGTTACTTTTTGACTCATAATAGCAACTTAGTGGTTCGTTATGGTGAACAAAACATGCAGATACTTATATATAACCTGTGTATATAGTGTAATAACCGACAAAGTATTTGTTCAGTTTGATGAACATAATTGAATCAACAATATGCACACCATATTTTTGAGTACAGTGATGATTCACTCATTTAATTATATAAATATATCACACTACACACTATTGAATAATATTACTGCAAAAAAAACTACGAAAAATCAATCAGAGACATTGAAACAATTAGGTAATTATCTCTTTGTGGCCACTCCTGCCTGACAGCTGGCGAGCAACAGACCGCCTGGGACGCACGCTGAGCCAGCGCCTGTTTTTTGCCAGACTTCCCCGCCCTATAGCGGCAATATATGCCACTTACGATTTTTTTATTATTTTTCCCATGATCAGTGAACACAAATTAACAGGTTAGGAAGAAAAAAAAGATTTTTTTTTTTTTTTTTGTATGCGCCTGTGGGTGTCAAATGGTATATAGCCATGCACCATTTAAGGGTTAACCATCAGGTTCTCGCTTAACAGCTGTAATGCCTACATTTTTTGTCACAGCATCTGTCACCTCGGGTTGTCTGCTTGTACATCTGTTCAGTGATGTGTTTGTGTGTGTTCACTTATTACATCAGCAACTTATGTGGATATATTACATCCAGCAACTCATATTGCTGGAATGCATTTCATTTTTCTTCTGAAAATCCTAGTACTCTTTTACATGGTTTGTTCTACACTGTCTCCAGGAATGCATCCCCACATAAACTCAGCACCCCATTCTACACTGACCATACTAATCTCCATATCCTAACACATTGGCTTATATAATAATGGTACGGTAAATAACTGACTTACTGAAGTACATGTTGCCAAGCTGGAGTTGTCCATCAACCCATCCTTGCTCAGCAGCCAGTGTAAAGTACTTGAGAGCCAGCTTGTAGTCCTGAGGTACTCCACGACCATGCAAATATAAAAGGCCTAGGCCACTCTGACCAACTGCATTGTTCTGATCTGCAGCACGTTTGAAGTATTTAAGAGCAGTCTCGTTGCTCTGCTTCACAACTGAACTGCCCTCCAAATACATCTGTGCTTAAGAAAAAACAAGAATGACATAAAAAAATTTATCCAATTAAGGCTAAAATTCCTGAGATGAAATGATTACATGTGTTTTAATTATATGCTTCATTTGGTCCCAAAGTGACTGCAGGATACAATGTAAAGACCATACTTCCCTCACATATGGATTCATTCATTCATAGTTTTGTTCAAAGTTTACTATCAACTGATTTTTGTACTTACTGACCATTTCATCTTTCAAGTTCTAAATTTGTATTATTTTACCTCTAGAACCTGGATGATGCATAATTGATATATGGTGCCCTTCACTCTTACCTTACATATCACATACATATATTAACATTTTCTACACAAGCATTGGCAATTAGATTTATTATTATTTCAATACTTATTGAATACTTTGCCTTGAATACTTATGTAACTTCCTAAGCTGTATCAATAACAACTTTCTTTCATTGCACAAATCTTGAACTCTATAGCGGCTGAAATATAATCCCAGGAGACCATTTATACCCATCATATTCTGGTGTTCCACTCCTACTGTACCATCCCCATCACACTTCAATGCAAGTTCTTCATACTGTAGCAATCTCATGCTCAAACTACAGAAAAGATTCTTCCCTTCTCACTTCTGTTATCACACAGAGAATATTCAATCACAATAGCCTTCTTTGCCACCCCAAAGTTAACTATGACGTACGAGCTCCTTGAATCGAGACATGGAATAAATAATACGTTGATCCATACTACTATTAACTTGAGAGTATTTGACAGTACTCCTGGTAGCACAGTCGGGTTCGTTCTCGATTCACAATCGAGAATTCCGAGTTCGAATCCCTATGCAGCACAGAAATGTTTTGGCGCATTTCCTTTCACCTCATGTTCCTATACATCTACCAGTAAATAGGTGGACAGGAGTTAGTCAACGTGTTGTGGTGTTGCATCCTGGGTGGGGTCAGTAATTCAACTCTTGGGGGGGTGGAGGGTGGAGGGGTGTTACCTGTTCCCCAACACAATCAATTATTATTATTATTAACTACTGTATTATTAAATTATTAATTTTGAGCCTTACTCCTACCTTACTCCCCTCATTTACCTCTCATTCCCAGTCTTGCAATATTTACTTGATACTGTACCACTCTTCCATCTCGCTTGCTCTTAGCTTTATCTCGCATAAACCCACCACACCACAAACCTTCATTACAGTTTTTCACCCCCTTCTAGCTACTTTTGTCTCATTTCTTAAACATTCTACACAGACATATGGGCCGGACTTTAGATTTTGCCTTTAGTGGGGACAAATTTAGGAAGATGGGGGGCCCCCCATCATTACAAATTCTCTTAATCTGTCAACCAAAGCAGACCATTAAAGCTTACTAGAATTCACATAATATTATATCTTTTACCTTGCCAAGAAATGCCATAGCATTTGCATTGCCTGCTTCTGCAGCTTGGACAAAATAATTGAGAGCGCGCTGATGATCTTGCTCAACTCCTCGTCCTCCTTGGTAATGTAGCTGCCCAAGCCCAACCTAATACATAAAATACAAATTGACGTAGGTATTAAATCTGGCTACAAGAAAACTTATAGAATTAAGATGGACAGCACTTAATTTGGTACATTAGATATAAATGAGTGTTTACTTGAAAATCAGTGTTAGAATTTTGTTTAACTATACTCAACAGCTCACTAACAGATCCAACCTCCCACTAAAGTGTTGAGCACATCCATGAAAATTCTTAAAATCCAATTAGCATAATGGTAAGAGAGAGAGTACTGTACTTGTACCTTCTTATTTCCTATGTTCTACAGGTAAATAGTAGAGAACATTTTTTATTTTATCTTCTCACTGATCGATATCCATCATATTTTCTACATTTGTATTGTATTTCTAAGATGTGTTCTTTTCAAATATTCAAAGAAAAATAATTTAAATTATTTTTATATAGTATAAAAATACAGAAAGTACATAATAAAATTTTTAAAGTGTTAATTATCTGACAAGATATGGTCAAACTAACTCAATACCGGGCTATAAATGTTCCCAATACAATGGATATTATTATAAATACAAGAAATTAATCAGAGACCTAAATTACATTGAGTCCCCGACTTAGGAATGCCTGATCTTACGAATGGCTTCAAAGTCCCTATTTTAGTCCCGTTCTGACATACAAACCAATTCCAAAGTCTCCACATTACGAACAGTGCTACTAATACACCATTTTAGTTGTTTATATAGGACAAAATCTTCAAGACTGGCTGATAAGAAGAGGAACTGTGGTGGTGATGCACCAATGCCACTATGAACAATACCTTTTCCTACCTCCTCCTATAATCACCCTATCTCTTCCCTCTTCAAAAACCATTAAATCAGACAAGCAGGGCAATTGTATCAATGTAAATAAAAAACTGTGTTTCTTACACTACTCATTCCTAAAGATCTGGGTTTTATAAACAAGTGTTTGGTGGTCTGGGAGTGCATAACCCATTTATAATATTGTTCCTAGGGAAAATCTGGTTTCAATTTAAGAACTATTGACATAGGCTTGTCTTTTTGGAATGTATTCTTAAGTTTGGGGACTGTCCGTATTCAACTTTTGTTACAACATACTTTATGTAAATTTAAAATACACAAGACTCATGATAAAAAATATCCACGCACAAAAAACCAGCATTGAATGTAATGAAACGCCATTTTCTGGGTGAGTCCCGGAGGCTCCCCGGAGCTATCCATATCAGCCATGGATAGCTCCAGGGAGCCGTAGAGGCTCCCCCCAGAAAAATGTTTTTTTCCTTTGATGTATTAAATATACTGTACTAACCTGAGCCTGTACGTCTCCTTTTTCAGCAAGGAACTGGTAATATTGTATAAGGTCATCATCAAGTAGTGCAGAAGATGACCCAGGACTGTCTACTTCATCCAGTAAACGAACTCGCTGCACTGCTCGGTTACCAGTTAGCGATACTTCATCTGCCACTGACGATACAAACAGAAAATATACTTGTGAAAAGCAATTCAGTCTACAGTCATTTGAAATTCTGTATTTAGTCAACTATCTGCTCTTTCTATCAAATTTCATATTCTAAAGCAGTGATTACCAGATAGTTGAGACTAACCATCAGGTCAGTCACATTTTGCATGTGATTAGGTGATTAGGCAAAGTGAGGTGTTTCTGGATATCCTGGTCTAAGATGTATATGTATGTATGTATGTATGTATGTATGTATGTATGTATGTATGTATGTATGTATATGTGTGTACTCACCTAGTTGTGCTTGTGGGGGTTGAGCTCTGGCTCTTTGGTCCCGCCTCTCAACCGTCAATCAACAATGCCGTGTGTGGGGGGGGGGGGAGGGAACTCTCAGTTCTTTTGAGTACTACAAAATGGGGCTGAACCACTGTTCTAAAGTAGTCATTTTTATTACATTTACAATGTAATAAATGTAATAAAAATCTTAAATCATTATTTAAGATTAAATAATGATTTAATCTTGAATCATTATTTTAGGAGCAGGACCAAAAGATGATTTCTGTGCTCTGTGCCATATAGAACTATGGCCTGGAGTAATCAAAACATAAGTAAAATATATGCAGAATGTGATAATTGATAGAAGACAGATTTACACAATTTTGTTTACTAAATTTATAATTAGGGAAATAAGGTAAGAATGAGAATGGAAATTTGTGGGGCATCTAAATCATCTATTATGCAAATGTTGCTATTACTGCACAGTACTGTATACTGACTGAGCTAAATAGTGAATCAGAATGATGAATTATGGTAAAGTGCTAAATATTGTTACTGGGCACCAAAGTGTACGAAGTAACATACATAACTGACTAACCATAACAAGTATCAGACATTCCTAGAATCATGTATATTTATGAATATATTTGATGGCATCTTTATGTCATAAAAGATTGATTATAAAATTGTTATAAAGATAAAGATTGTTATAAAAGCTAAAACAAATAAATAAAATTTATTTGTTTTACCTTATACTTTTGTACAGGTAAAAGCTAACAGAGTCCAAGACACTGTTGTACATTAAATCCAGGATACTAACAAAGCCAGGTTTGTGAGTTTTCAAATTGATCTAATCACATGCAACCCGTTTAATCCACTAGTCAGAATATAGTAATGATTTCCAGCTAACATAATGGTATTCACAAAGCCACAGAAATCCAATTAGTCTGAGGGCAGCCTTTGGAGAACAAATATTTTCCTTACTGAGCACATGGCCTTCAGTTTGAGATGGAGGTGGCCAAGAACCCAACTAGGCGGCTTTAACTATTACCGGCTTGGGAATGCTAAACCATTCGGCAATTTCTAGTCACCTTATAAAAAGAGGATGATATCTTAGTGATCTTGTAGAAGTAAACAGCTGTATGCTAAGAATGGAATTCACGCAGCTTATTATTCAAAGACAGACAAATGACGGGTACCATCCAAGCTATAACGTGTCAAATACTTGTGGATGTAAGTGAAGTGAGGTGTTTCTGGATATCCAGGTCTAGATATTAATTTCTAGAAGGCACAGTGTGTGCTACCAGTTACTTTGTAATATTCCATTATTTGCTAGAACATTAAGCCTTTGGGAGTAGACCTACCATTTATTATAGATTCCTAATACAGTCTGTGGTGAATGTGATTGCAATTTCTAGCATAGAATTAGTTTAAAGGATAAAAGGCCATTAATTTATTCTGACTCACTTTATAATGCAGGCTATGTATTATTTGTTTTAAATAAAAGAAAGTCCTTTATGTCTTATGTAATGGCTGAATGTACACCTCTTTGTATGTAATCACTGGGGCTGCTATCTACATAATACAATATAAACATGTAGATATCTCATAGTATAGGAAAAGCTTTAGTGCTTTAGAGAGACAGACTAGGTGCAATAATGGCCAGAATTAGGAAGAAAGTAACTATGAAAAAAATATAGGCACAGGACCATTAATATAACAAATTAAACAAACCATTAATATTGCATCGATTGACAGAAAAAATACTGCAAATAAACTTTCTGCCAGGAACAATAAAGTGTACCAGTATATGTAGTGTTTTTTCATGTGTGTAAGACAAGGAATTTTATATGGTGGGGAGAACGTGTTTAATGAGTTTCAACAATGCACATTTTAGCAAAGACAATGAAGTACTGTATTAAAGAAACATTACAATTTTGGTTCACGTTTGCCCAACAGTAATTTGTAAAATCTGCTGTATCTAGTCTCCTATGGATGCCAATTTAAATGCAATTAGTTGTATAAACTACAGGAGTAAAAAAGGTGATTCATATGTGCAATTGAAGGCTACCAAAAGTGAATATAGAAAAAACTCAAGTTAATGTGGCAGACAGTGAAAATGTGTAAATGCTGAAGGGCTGAAAGTGGTCACTCTGTTTACATACCCAAGATGTGCGACTGATAGGAGGAGGAATATGTGCATTTAAAGTTGAGAATTGGGCAAGTCAGGGGAAGGCAAGTGTCTGGTGCAAAGAAAACTTTGGTTAATTAATAGACAACAGGATGGAGATACTGGTAGGTGCAGTCAGAGGGTTGCACAAAGAAGTGGAAGTGCTTACCTTTGTGTATGGGTGTGAGACGATGGTGTGGAATGACTGAAAAATCAAGAATTAGAGTACTAAAAATGGATCGTCTGTGAAGAATGTGCGATATTAGGAGATTAAATACAGCAAGGAATGAAAAGGCAAAGAGTTAAAGAGTACTAATGTCAATAAACCAAGATGCTTTGGAAATGTTAAACAAATGAATTACAGGAGGCTGTTGAAGAGAATTTGAGGTAAAGAATAGGAGAGAAAGGCTAGGAAGATGAGTGGACTGGCCAGTGAGCATGAACAATCCACAGAACATGGTAAGGGATATGGTTTGGTGGAAAAAATGTGTGTATACTTGTTTCAGCTTATTAGGTAGCTGTTTCCTTACACCATGAAAGTGAGAAATGGGTGGGGGGAGGTTATCTTCTTGAGGTTATCTTGAGATGATTTCGGGGCTTTTTAGTGTCCACGCGGCCCGGTCCTCGACCAGGCCTCCACCCCCAGGAAGCAGCCCGTGACAGCTGACTAACACCTAGGTACTGCTAGGTAACAGGGGCATAGGGTGAAAGAAACTCTGCCCATTGTTTCTCGCCGGCGCCTGGGATCGAACCCAGGACCACAGGATCACAAGTCCAGTGTGCTGTCCGCTTGGCCGACCGGCTCCCTCACCCGACCGGGGGGAGGGGGGAATGAAAATGTATTTATATGTCTGTACAGTCTGTAGGGAAAAAATATCTTGCTTTGAGTTACATGAAAAGTACCTTTTTGAACAAATCATTCAGCTGCTTCTTAAAATATAGATCCATTGTATACATATAATGGGATTATGTACAGCCAAGTAGGATGACATCACCACCATTGGAAACTTTTCATACTGAGCCTGAGGGGTTAAGGTGCTGGGAATCACTGGAAAATAAATCCATCCTGTCCAGAATGACCAACAAAAGATCTTTTGTAAATCTCAAAAGCACTCTAGAGCCTTCCTCTGCAATACTTGACTGCCAGGGTAAGGCCCTAATAACTCCCTGCTTGACCTGCTTGAACACTTTAGCCAACTACTATGAGGTTACACACACACATCTGTTGGTCTTCATCACCAAATTTGCTCACATACATCATAACACTAAGAACTCGGTTCTGACTGCAAGAGAAAATGGGTAAGAAGGGAACCCAAAAAGGTCTATTTCATAACTCAAAGCCTGACTTTTGAGCTATCAAATTTGGATGTTTCCTAGTCTAAGATAGCTGTCTAAAATGGAAAATATTAAATAAACAAATCAGTAAGAAAAGCCAGGCAGGCAAAACATCTATGATGTAGTCCCAAGAATGGCTTACCGTGAAGACTGCCTGTCAAAAACTGCATACTGTACTGGTAGACTTGAGTGGGGTATCTTGGATTGGTAAAGCTTTGCAATGGTGCAATTTGTGTGGCAGAAGAACCACCTCTAAATCTTTGAATAGGATATGGTCAAAAAGATGCCCTACAGGTGGAACGGTAATCTCCGATTACCTTTCCATATGTAAGGGAAACATTTATCTCAGATTATGGACTCTTAACATACTCATCAGGCTGACTCAACTATATCAGCCTTCTAATAAGTTAGAATTTTGAGGAGAGAAGTATAAACCTATGATTTAAAAGCAATCCGAGGAAGAGCACTTAGAATATGATAAATAGCATCTCATGAAACAAAAGGACACCTGTTGTAATATTTGACTGTACCTGGTGCATAATACAGTACACATTTTAATCCCTTACTGGAGATAAATTTATTTGAAGTGTTATGGTCATACACAAAAACAGTGCTTCACATCACAAGCACTGAACACAAAAGTTACTAAAACATTGTTTCAAAAATTATTAGACACATGCAACAACCTCTAAACACAGCTTGTACTAGGCACCAATTACAGAAACCAGGTTCAACCCAACTGAAATTGGTCTATACCTGCTGACTGATGGCTGTGTGTGCATGTGTGTGTGTGTGTGTGTGTGATCCTGCTGGCACCTAGTGGTGGTCAACAAAGGTATCCAAGCAGGCCAACAATAACCAGGACCCTTAGCATTCACCAGTGCTGAAGGAGCGTTACATTGGTCACTTTCGGCTGGCTTGATTTATTCTACAATGATTCCTTAATACTGTACCTTAATAATCCTTATGGTTCCAATGCAGTATATCAATATGTACAGCATTATCCTCTTCTGAAAGCAAGTCTCACAACAGAATCGAAACTTTAGAGTTACAAAGTTTTAGCATCATTACCTGTATGTGAAACTTTTCTATAGTAGGTAAGGGCTGTCTCACAACTGGAGGCCACACTGTTGCCCGACCAGTATCTATACGCCAAGGCCATCTGTGCCAACTGACTGCCCCCGAGAGCACCAAAAGTGTAATGCACCAATGCTTTGGCTTGACTTGAATTTTTTCCAATGCCTGTAGCAAACATGAATCCCAAACCCTGTATGAAATAAATCACATAAATACCATATAATACTTTTTATAAATATATACAATTGATTTATATCTGCACATGTATTAAGGAATGTACTGTATATCTGCATATATCACATTAATCAGTATCTCACTGAAGTCATTCCTAATATTTCATATAATTACAAGTCAACCATCTCTATGATAAAACCGAAAATCTTGAGATTGCAGGCAATCGAAGGACAATATGATATTATAACTGTAGTCATATCAACCAAATAGAGATAAGGGTTTGCTTAAATATTTACAAGCTTTTGAAAGTTCAATGCCAATTATTGTTAAATTTATATCGAGTATTGTTTTCACACATGAATGATTAGCATTGGCTTCTAGGGGCTATTCCATATAAATATGATGCTCATTTTTATCATCACAATTATGTAATGTAGGAGTTTAACACATCAATACAATGGGCAAAGTGAATTAATCAATAAGTGATTCAACTAGATTATGAATTAAGAGACTTTAAAGAAGATGACACTTGAGGTTTTTCTTAAAAAGTGCCAATCTCAATGTTTAAAACTTATTTCTCAAATTACTTCACCTACATACATACTTAAACTAACAATAGCCAAAACAAATTAAAATATGTGAATCAAAACCTGTATACGAAAGCATATTATCAAATATAAGAGACCAATAGGGATGGCTGCTGGACTGATAACCCTGACTTGAGGTTTCAAGTCAATATGACGAGACATTTAAAAGGTACAGCATTGGGAGACAAAATCTTTATTGGGGGATATGTAATATGCTTTTGCTTAGGCCATGCATACTCTTTACCATTTGAGCATCTGCATTGCCTTTACTGGCCAAGTCTTCAAATATTTCTGCAGCTTCCGTGATATTGGGTTTGAGGTATCTACCAAGAAGTCGTGCCCATGCCACTTTTTGTCGGGATTCTGTGTGGCCCAACTCTGCTGCCGACTGTAAGAGGGTGTATGCTTGTCGTTCATCTTGTTTTGTCTGGTTTAAGATACTCATTGCTGCATCGTACAATTCATTGGCTGGAAAATAAGAAGCATAGGAACTTATAAAAAATAAGAATAATAGGATCTTATAATAACACAAGAGGGAATTTTTTTTTTACAAGATAAGACCCAGCCATCTAATTTAAGCCTCAGACTAAACTGGCAAGTCAAGCATTCATTGTGGGAAGAGAGAAATGCTAAGTGAATCCTGTAAAATCAATTTGGCTTCAACATTTGCACATGTACCTAACTATAAAACGGTCAAATTTCCTAAATATTATTACATGAAAATTTTACCATTATATGAAAATTGAATGTATGTAAAATAAAACAATAATGCTTTATTTTACGTTTGTTCAAAATTGCCTGTTAACTGGATACATATTTACTGGGCTTTCTGTAAAATTTTAAATTTATTTCAGGCTCACAATAATAATTCACAAGTCAACCTCTATTACTAAGCACAAAAATGTTTTCCCAACCTGTTATTGTTTTTTTTTGGAAAAACTGATAAAACGTAGTAAGACTCCAAATTAAGCTACCATTTTACTTCCAAAAGTGTGCAATGTCCATACTCTAATGTGACTGCATAACTATAATCAGTGCAGGCGATGAGTCACAATAACGTGGCTAAAGTATGTTGACCAGACCACACACTAGAAGGTGAAGGGACGACGACGTTTCGGTCCATCCTGGACCATTCTCAAGTTGACAAATTGACTTGAGAATGGTCCAGGACGGACCGAAACGTCGTCGTCCCTTCACCTTCTAGTGTGTGGTCTGGTCAACTAGAATCAGTATTATATCAATGATCCCTCTGTTTACTACGGGTAACTGAAGTCTCCTGGTCTAATATTTAAAAAGTTTAATAATATTTTAGTAACTCATGTTCAATGAAAACCTACCAGTAAACACAGTATAATGGGAGCTTCTTGATTTTGTCTCACCTCTAATATCATTTGGGGACAATTCCTGTTTGGATTCAGACCCATCTTTATCACTCTTGTTATTAATTTCTTGTGTATCCGAATCTTCTTTACTTTTAGTGTCTTGTTCTGTTTCATCTGTTGCACTCGGTGATTCTATTGTGTCAACATCGCTGTCTTCACTGACTGTGCCATCAGAAACTGTGAAATCCTGGAAAAATACTTTTGTTTACATATGATGTACATGTATAACTTTGTTTAATTCTTGTTGAAAATATTACATAACAAAATACTGTATATAAAATATACTGTACTGATAGTTGATTCAAGTTGCGGTAATACATACAGAAGAAATTTTGTTTAATACACAGTATTTTGAAGGCAAATATTGACAAACAGGCGACATAAAAAATTAAACAAATCTAGTACTATACATTTATTTAAAAAAATGATATTTAAAACAAGGCAAAAACATTCAAAGTATAGGTCATAAAATTACATATTTTGCTTTGCCAAGCAATGAGTCTGATTTCAATAAAAATCCTTAGAACAAGTGCTTTGAAATACAGTACCGTACCTGTAAATACAGCAACACCAATAAGATAAAAAAAAAAAAGAGAAATCCATACACATTAGTATATGTATTTCAACAAGGAGTAACTTAGGAAGCTCTTTGTGCATGCACACGAACCCCCATGATTAATCTGATACGTACCAGGTCGTCCACTACCTGTGCCAAGGTTGTACTAACTAATATAGTCAGCAATATTCCTTGGCATATTCGAAGTCGTGTCATCTTACCAGTCTCTGTAAGCAAAAGTTGTCTCAGCATTATTTATTTAGAAGGTCATTAAAATGTGACCGCCACATGACTAAAAGTTCAAGTGATGGCATTTCATACATAATTGGGAAGTGAACCAAATAAGAAGAAGTGCAATAGTTTACTAGTAATAACTGAGCAACTAACTAAATAATAAACCCTCATATAATCTAAGGACTGAGCACATTGGTAACAGATTCATATCTCAGGTTACCTAATTGGATACAGGTCTATAGGGCATAGAATTATTTGGATACAGGTCCATAGAGCATGCAGCTATTTGGATTCAGGTCCATGGACAAACTACACTTACTGTATTTGGAAAATGAGTAATGTAACATGAATTTTATGAGCAACAGGCATTTTTTTTTTACCTAAATACAGGTAAACGTAATGCAGGTAAAGTACAGTAATACTGTACTTCATTTGTCCTGTATCCCTGTATCCGATGTATCCACAACCTTTAGGTTAGGTTAAGGTTCATTATTGGCTCTTCCATTAATACCAAGACAAAAGTTACGATCCACCATCAGCCAGGGATTGAGGGAACGGGGGGGGGGGGAGAAGGTCCTCAACTTTAGTATACTTGATATACAGTATTAAAATACACAGAGGAACTTAAATATATTATTTAGCATTGCATATTAAATATAACAGCACTGAACTACAGTACTGTATTGCTGTTTTTATACACAATGTTGGGAAGCAGTCTATATCCAATGCACTTAGTAATTATCTCAGAAGTAATTGACCAACCAGAATAACGAATGGTATTAACCATTAACAATCCCAAGGAACCTACACTAGTTGATACAAGACCTTGAGATGCTTCGATATTTGGGTAATTTTACGAGCAGCAGTGATTTTTTTCTCACCCATCAAATCAGCACATGATGTTCATTCCCCGAATGGCACAGAATCGAATAATGTTGGTGCACAGCTAAACTCTGAGCTATGTAGACCGTGTCCACATGATGCACATTTTGTATAGTTAATACCGTATGTTGATATTGAAGTAGCAATATACATTGGATAGAGGCCACAGAGCACTATGCTATTTGGATACAAAATTGTATAAACAGACTAAAAGTACAGCAATACCTTTATCCTGTAAAAAAAATATTGCCTATGTCACACAGACACTATATTTTAAGTATCCACAATCCTTAAGTAAAGTTAAGCATTCAATGTTTTGATTATTTAAACAAATTAACCAACTGCTCATTCCTAGTCATCAACCAAGTATTTATGTTGGTTGCAAAGTGTTGAACATGGCATCGGCCAACTGTACATGGCCGAGTTTCGAGAGTGCGTGCACCATACAGCCCCGCGCCTGTGCCAGGTAAGTCCACTACGGGCTCACCATATCCCGTGCTACTTGCCCCTCTCCTGTGCCAGGTAAGTCCACTACGGGCTCACTATATCCCGTGCTACTTGCCCCTCTCCTGTGCCAGGTAAGTCCACTACGGGCTCACCATAGCCCGTGCTACTTGCCCCGCTCCTGTGCCAGTAAGTCCACTACGGGCTCACCATAGCTCGTGCTACTTGCAACTTTTGGTTCACAGTTGCTGAATCTAAAACAACAATTCCATGGAACAAACTTGTTTACTCCAATCCATAAATGTTCTGTGGGCCTGGCCCCAAAGTGGGGCTCACATGCTATTTGTCACAACAGCTTCCCTGGCATATTTAACAAATATCTTTATATTATTATTGATCCAGGAACAATTATGTGTAAATCTTTAATTAAAGCTTCATATCTCCCCAAATTGGACATGCGTGTGATTTATAATCCATGATGAGTGAGGTACCTGGAGGTTGGGACCCCACATGTGCTAGACAAATTGGTGGATATAACAAGTAACTCGTACCTAATTACCAAAGCATCAAAGGTCGATTCTGCTAATGCAACAATACAGTTCTGAACTGTACAAACAAATGATTTAGAAATAACCATGTATATTAGGGGGGGCCAGTAGTATGGTAATAACTACCAGATAGCAAGTGTTAAGCCCTCTTGTTGACAACTACTGGCTATCTTGACAGTGTATGCAACTGTTGCCTCTGCAAGGTGATTGGGGGTGTTCCAGGGGAGGGGGTATGAGGGGGTATAAGGGGTATGACCTGACCCGTTGACCTGACTAGTATAGAGGCAGAGGCGGCCCCCCCCAGCACCAGTACTGCTCCACCCTCCACACTACACTTATCACTCCACTACTCCTACACTCCTTGATACCAATGTCTTCTCACCAGCGGAGGTTACATTATTTCCAAGGTGAATTAGATTATTTTTTGTCCCTGATTGTACTGCTGGCCACGTAATGTTTTTCTTGGGGGGTTGAGCGGATGTCAAACCCCGAAGAGCCGCTACGTCACGGGTTAGCGCACTCCGCTAACTTTCTCCACACGCTCCCTTGAATAAATAAATAAATGTTTATTCGGGTAAAGTACATATATACAAGAGGTTATAGAAAAATTGATTTTTTATAGATAGAGCTAGTATATACAGTGCCTAAAGCCACTATTACGCAAAGCGTTTCGGGCAGTCACGCAGGGCAGGGTACTTGCGTCACGCACCCTCCCTCTGACGCATTGCGTCTTCATTTAGCTCTAAATATTATTTAAAATATAAAGTATTATATATCGGGTCCGTTCTCCTTTTCTTTTTTTACCTGCAAGAACTTGAGACATAGTTAGCAAAAGCAAGTTTTCCTACAAGAAAGTTAGCAGGCATCTGCTTAAAATTAAATGAATTTTAGACATATCCTTGATTACTTTAGCATATAACATTGGTTAAAAATATTTAATTTGCATACAGAATGGATATGTCGATTATTTAGACGTGTTTTACTGTAAAATATTTTTTTTTTAATAATATTAGGCACCATTATAGGATGGCTTGGGTTGTAATAACCAATGAAAAATAGGTTAAGGAAACGGGATGGAAGTGACCAATGAAAAGGCGGCAAGTCCAGCCTGGAGCGGCGGCGACCAATGGGCGAGCAGCTCTCATACCCCGCCGACTCGGCCGCGAGACGCCATATTACATGTTTGTATGGTAGAAGTGTAGCGCGGGAAACCACACTTAGGACGTCAGATTTCGTGCGTGTGAGCGTGGCTGAGTGTAGGAGTGCACCATGAGTGAAGAGATTGACCCCAGCAAGATGAAGGTGGCGGAGCTGAGGGCCGAGCTGCAGGAGCGAGGCCTCGACACCAAGGGAAATAAGCCGGTGTTGGTGGAACGCCTGAGAGAGGCCCTCGAGTCCAAGTCTTCAGGTTGGTGTGGGTTCTTAAAACCCCCCTCCCCAGGCTAGCCACGTGCTAGCCGCCCACGCCATGGCTTGTTGCATGCACGCTTTGTGTGGTCTTGTAGTTAGGGCATGAGGCTGGTGTAGTTGCCCTGGAAGGTGGTGTATGGAGGAGATGATGCCGCCGCCACAGGCACCGGATCTGACCTCTGGCTTGGGTGATGTCATCGGCGCGGGGCCCCTCCCTCGTGCCTTTCCTGTAGCAGATAAACCTCGGTAGTCTAGTAATTTTACTGCTTAATACACCTAGGACCGTAGTCCGGTCGGTACTGTATTCTAGTAGGCTTTGGGTGGGTTTTGAGGGTAGTCTTGTAGATGGAGGTTTCGGGTCATATCTGTATTAGACCCTTCTGGTGGTTCAAGGTTCTCTACTTTAGGTAATGGGCATGCTGGAAAATGAGAAGCATGGATGTGAAGTAATTTATGAATCTTGTGAATAATTAACACTAACTTTGCCTGAGAATTGTAGATCTGTTGGATGTAGGCCTATGAGGTGCCAGGAAATTTGAATGCTGGAAGTAGGGTTGAAAAGTTGTACAGTATTTTACATAATTAGTAAACTAGAACTTATTTCAACCTATTTTAACACTTCTTGAGTACGTAATGGAGAAACAAAACTATACTGTATGATGTGTACAGTACTGTGGTATGTTATTAGGTTGCCAGGGCACCAATTTTGTATAAAAGTGGATGTAGGACCCTGAGGTATTGTAAAGTATTGCAGAGGCATTCAACTAGATTTAAAAATAAACTAGCTCCTTTATTTAACGGAACATTTGTGGTAAGAAGATAGTCACTGCAGTGGGCTCTTGACCAGTTGTGGGCACCCTGGAAACACAAACCGAAACTCTATTTTCCGCTTGTTATAACTTGTAATAAAGTTGTTACATCATGGCTTAACGTGTTTATGACGTATTAGAACGTTGTTACAACTTGCTATATTGGTTGTTATAACTGGTTAGGAAGTGTTTAAAACTTGTTCGAACGTTGTACCAACGTCGTAGTTTCGGTGTATTTGGCGGGTAGTGCCCATGTGAACCCGCCCCCTTTCCCCCCTCCATGTATCAATAGCCTAATTGTAAAGCTAGCAATACCATTTTCTTCTGATGCTGATGTTAACTGGAAACCGATTCCATGGTTTGCCACCGAGTTACCAAACCAGCTCTTCCCATATACTTCCTGAATCTGAATCTTTAGCTTGCGTTAGGGGTTTTGACTTTGGCTGGTAATTTAAATGAAATGACTGAGGGTAAACGTCCTCATGGCCTGGTCAATGACCAGACCTAATTGGGCTTGCTAAACA
Organism: Procambarus virginalis; assembly: GCA_020271785.1. Classification (NCBI taxonomy): domain Eukaryota; kingdom Metazoa; phylum Arthropoda; class Malacostraca; order Decapoda; family Cambaridae; genus Procambarus; species Procambarus virginalis. The sequence goes on along the minus strand of WNGS01165751.1, from coordinate 28,007,254 downwards.
AACTGTTAAATGCAGCTAGTTGCAGCCCGACATATTTTGGCCCTGCTGATAGGTTTCCTTTGGAGGTGCTTATCAAGGTCTCAGTTGAACATTAAGAGGGTGGGTAGTCATGCCTTTTATGTAGGGTGTGTTGAAGTCTTCAGTCTTTGGTGTTGATAGAATTTGCATATATGATGCACCTCTCCTTTTCATCGGCTATTTTGCACTTCCTGTTGTACCTTCTAGTCTTGTTTGGAGTTAATTCCGAATACAGATTTGGAACCAGTCCTGCTTAATATTTTCAAAGTATGAATTGTTCACTCTTGACTACACTAGAGTAAATAGAGATTTAAAAACTTTGAGTGAGCCCCAAAAAATGTTTGGTATATCAAGTGGATTGGGCAGGGAATTTTTATTTTTCCATATACTCCAGGTCAACAATTTCTCCAGCTTTGAATGGGGCTGTTGTTGTGCAACAATATTCCACCCTGTATTTCACTAGTTGTAAAATTATCATTGGTCTGGCATCTTGTTGAAACGTTCTTGTTATCCAGTCTGTCATTTTTCTGCAGTTTTCAGCTACTTTATTGTATTTTTAAAATTTAAGGTCCTTTGGCATGGTTTACTCCCAAATTTTTTAATTGCTTTTTTTTGCTTTATGGTGTGATTTGACTTTTATGCATGGTTTGTTTTTTATATTTTTTGTTTTGTATAATACAGGAGCTGTAACTGATCATTAACATTTTATTTATTGTGGCCCATTGGCAGACCTGATTTGTGTAAATATGGAGGTTTGCTTTAGCCTTTATAGTGTCTCATAGAAATCCTAGTGTCATCTGCAAAGAATGCAATACTGCAGTTTGTATTCTTGTTAATGTCCAATAGGAGTATAAGAAAAAATACTGGAGCATGCACAACCCTGGAGGATGAGCTTTTCACGGTGGATGATCTAGATGAGGGTCATTTCCCTATTGCTTCACGCAGGTGGTTTCCAGTTCCGTCTATGATCTTGATGCAATTTGGTACACACAGATCTTGGTGAGATAAATTGAATGACTTGTCTCATCTGTAGGTAAAACTGTTCCAGAGATGTGCAACCTTCAATTATAAAAAAAAAAATCTAAGGTCAGCCATATTTCATAAGGATGTATCTGAGCTTCTGGCACATGGTTTTGCATATGCCATTTTAAAGGTATCGAGTGGCTCTCCAACTTTTATTCTATACATACTTTAAATTAGGGATTAAATAAAGTTGACCTTAAATTTGACCTTCCCAAGGTCAAAAGTTATTTGACTTTAACCCAGATTTTTTCAAACTCAAACCATTAATTAGTATAAATGTGTATTAGTATTATATACAACATAAATTGTCTGGGGTATTCTCAAAGTTTAGGAGTTACATTCATTTTAATGGAACTAACCTTGTAAACCTTGAGTATGTATCCAAACTTAACTCTGGAACCATTTGAACTACAGTGGTGGGACAAAGTTCTATTTCTCATTAATTTCTTTAGTTTTAACATTAACTGGCAGAAATACTAATCAGCCATTGCTTCATTGGAATGAATTTTATGGCTGCCTCCTCCCCTACAGCCGTGCCAGTCACCTTCCGGATGAGTAGGTGTTTATCATTTTTGTAGTCTTAATTAAATTAAATCACTCGATGCACACACAGGACAATAACTAATACACTACCTACCCATGAAGATGGGCACAATTCAATTCAATGTAAATTTAGTACACGTCTTGAACAGAACTTGTAAATTGATATGTACTAAAATGATCCTCTACCATCCTCTGTAGTACTCACTATTGCTGCTGAATTATATTTGTGGCTTTATTCATTCTTGACATTCAGTGATCATTCTTGATCCTGCCAGTAATGGGAACTGTGCAATCATTATCATATCACTTGTATCGATAACTATTTCATCTGGCAAAGTGGGATACACAAATTCCTTCACCTACATGTGTGCTGGTCCATGTGGGTGAAGGAAACAAGTTTATTTCATTTTCTTGCTTGACCAAGATACAGATAAGATACCAGTGGCATTATAGTGTGTTAAGAAGAAGCCTTTCCTATCTGCCAAAGGGATAGTGGCATTTAGAAGAATGGACACCATTTTCTGGATGTGCTTGAGGAATACATGGGTATTTTTAGCAGCTCCTTGCTGACAGACCTGATGGACTGGATCTTCTGGGTTCCTGTTGTAAAAGTATGTGTTGACCAAATCGCACACTAGTAGATGAAAAGACGACAATGTTTCGGTCCATCATGGACCATTATCAAGTTGTTTTGCTTCAGGACGAACCGAAATGTCATTCTTTCCATCCTCTAGTGTGTGGTTTGGCCAACATTCTTCAGCCACGTTATTGTGATTCATCATCTGCATAAAAGTATGTGATTATGTATATACTGTACAGATACTGTATATAGTACAGTACATGTATACAGCGTATGTTCATAATGCAGTATACATATATTAATCATAAATTTGTATGCTACCTGGTTTAGTTCTGGCATCTTTAAAGTGTTTCTCCAGCATCAATCTGTTTAATGCTCTTTTCTTATTGTGATGATAGAATTCAATTACTTGGCTGCAACTTCATGAGGCAGAATTTTCCCCATTTGGTGTTAAAAGTACTCCGAAATCTGCCACCAAACATTTTGCTTTCCTAACCATGTATTTTGAATGATTAAATTCCAGTAATTTTATTTCTGATTTTGGTAGGAGTGTCAATTTTTATTTCTTCTCATTTTAAAATGTTGAAGCATTTCGATCTCTGTATCAGTCTGTGGATTAAATTGAATGACCAGCAAAACAATCAAGCTTTTTCACAGCTCTTTCCACTCTTTCGTCTTAGTTTAGTCTTTGCATAATGTGGTCCGAGATGCTCTCCTTGCTTTTGTGGTGTCTTCTTTTTTGCCCAGTAGCTTATTCATTTTGGCAAGCTTATACTGATCAGCTTCATTATCTTCTGCCTCAAATGCTGCTACATTATCTTTTATAGTTTATAATTCAACCTCAGAATATTCATTGTATATTGTGGACTTTGGATCCAGAGATTTTGCTAACGGCAGGTTTTACATATTTTATGGTTCGTTGTGAATTTGTGACAATTCTATTGGATCTTTAGTTAAGGGATAAATGTCTTAAAGATGTACTAATTGTTTTTCAATGAGGTCGCAGCAATAGCGGCCAAAATTAAGAACATTCAAATTCCAGAACATTTTATTGACTTGAAAATAAACAAAATTGATCAAATAGTGGAGTATTATAGATTGTTTTATTGTATACATAAATACAAAGAACTTAATGAGAGAAATAGAAAAACATTTCTTACCACTGTAATTCAAATGGTTTCAGAGTTATGTTTCCTAATTCTACTACTAATATACTCATAATTTAACCTTTGACCTTTCCAAGGTCAAAGGTTAAATTTATGGTTAACTTTATTTTTGAAACCTAGATTTAAAATGTGTATACAGTATAATTAAAATTAGAGATACCTTTTTAAAATGACATTTGAATGAACTGTGTGTGCCAATGAAGCAGAGATACATCCTTTTGAAGTAAAGCATGTCCACAAAAAATTTACCCTTTCTGAAAAATTCTAGGTCACGTGTCGGGAATCATTTTAGCTACATATGAGACGAATGTCATTAAATTTCTAACAGATTTATAACTTTACCAAATTGCATCAAAATTTAAGTGCGTGCCAGAACATTTGCCCAAAATCTGTGTGAACTGAACTGGAATGGCTTGTTTTATTTTATTACACACTGGGTTCACTAAATTTACATTTCCAACATTTATGCAATTCAAACATTTTGTTATATGATTTTTAAATATTAACTCATACATCTGAATGTTTTGGCATGTTTTGTAATTTGGTTGTACTGTATTTTATATTGGCATATTTCAGTGAGGTCAGGATTGACTGGCAATTTAAAAACAAAAGGCCAACCTGCATCTTGCAGTGGATGTCAGAGCTTGTGTTGCAATTGTCATTAAGAAGAATCGGGACGTGGTTATTGCAGAAAATTGGGTTGGCATATTTTGTTCATCATATATGGTACAGTACATGATGTAACAGCCAAAATAGTCTTACTTCCTGATGTGTTGTTGCAGGAAGGTGAACTTAATATAAAAAATACCAAAAATTAACAGCTGGTTTAATACTGGTATGAAAAAAAATTGGTCCATAAACTAGGAAAACTATTTAAATTAGTAAATGTTATTTTGAAAGATTTGTGATTCACAAGTTGGGATCTAAATCAAATTGATGATAGGAGGCATTAGCTCATAAAAAATAATTTGGTAGATTTCAAATATTAAATAAAAAATTTAAAATATCATTTGTTCATTCATTATATCGTTCAGTGCCATATAAAGTATAGCATCACAAATGCACTGGCAAGCATCTACAGCAGCACTCTACCCTTTTGTATAATAAGATCTACAGTGGTAATCATGAATTTTCTTATATTTAAATGCCCATTTCTGCCCCTCTCCCATTTCTTTCTAAGGTAAGTTATTGAATAAAAGGTTTTAACACACAATCTGACCAGTTGGCAATTTCCCGACAGTAAATGTTCCAAGCATCTCAGGATCTCGCTCGGTAACGCATAAAATGTTCATACCTTTTAATGTTTTATCGTAGTTCTTGGGTTACTACTACAAATTTGGTGTCAAAATATTGGCAAATTAATTTTCTAAGATTACATGATTCCAATGAAATGTGATTTAGTAATAGAATTTGCGTGATGTAGAATACAAATTTGTGTGAACATACTACATTCCTTGTTTATTTTTTTATCTTGAATAGAAATCAAACATGGAAATATGCAGTCTGTTACTATAAAAACAAGAAAAACTATGCAATTGAGGCTGCCCTAATGGCCAGCTTCCCCTACAATACATCTCCCACCCTCACCATACTTTAGGAAAATTTCATACTAATACTGTACTAGGGAGAACAGAGGTCCCTACCTCCACAGGCGCGCTTTAAGTAACCCCCGCTCGTTGCGCACACATCTCTTGGTATTTTTGCAATGGTCAAAATAAAGAATGGGTATTAAATGGTTTTATTGGGCCAGATTAAGCTTTATTATGATGGACTTATTCTTGCCTAAATGTGATTTATGGTTATGAAGATTTTGCTACACTAATTTCATGGCAAAGAAGTAGCAAACATGTTTGTGCATTACAAAGGTTCTAGGCTCTCCCATAATTGCAGGGGAATAAAATGGCATAAGGGGTTGCTAGGGGCTTGATTGATTGAAAAATACAGCATTCCCCATTTTTATTGGATTTGCTTCCTCTTGATACTTGTTCTATACATATTGTTTTTATATTTCGAGCACCTCTGGTCAGATTTTGATGACTATCCTTTGTGTACTACTCGTATACAAATACATTTCTGAACTTCCAACTTGAAAGCTACTTCTGTCCCCCATTACCCATAATACAAGTACTGTACAGTATTACTATACTGTACTGGCTTCATCACTGGCAAAGGCAGTCAGGCTGACTCTCATCTGGAACTTCACTTTTTCACATCTTCACTTTTAACAGGTTGATACACAGGAGATAATGTCGACTGATCATATGAAGGCTCTGGCATTCAGTTGGCTACTGACTCCTTCTTTTCCTTATACAACCGTTACTTAGATTTAAATAACATTTAATTGATAATGGTTCAAGTAAGTTCATGAAATGAAAATAAAGGAGACAGGCAAAGGTGCACACAGTTGTAGACACAGTGAGTAGTAGACAATTTTGGAATCTTGCTAGCAGGCATAGAACTTTCACCTCTTGTAGCACATTGTGTAGCACATTGTGAGCCTTGCTCTACTAGTTTTCCCTGGAACGTGACCTGCAAATCAGTTTACAGTACAACCAGGTCTCGATAACTTACGGCTGAACAGGGTGAACAATTAAGGTTCAACGTCCAGTTAACCCTTCTGCCATTACAGCAGCATGTGCTCATTATACCAGTCTTGACTGTTACCTGTTCTTATTTCACTCGTGCTCATTGCACCATTATGCATATCCAGAGATACTGCCTGCAAGTATCTCAAATTGACTACAATAAAGTGGAATCCAATTTCTTAGTGATAACTTGAATTTTTGCAGAAGAGTTAATATACAGTAGCTTGTAACTTTTGAGACATTTGAACTTTGAAAAGTGGTAAATCATGTTTGTGCCAGCTCTTGGTCTGAACACCTATGGCCTACCAGGATGATATATCAGGATACTGTACTGTAATTTGTTAACATTTTTTGATGCCACTGAAACATTGTTGAAAGTGAGTCTTGGAGGAAACTGATGTCACTACAGCATATGGAAACTCTGTATAGGGGAGGAAAAAAGGCAGATACTGTAATACAAAATGTTAATGTTGCTAAATATTTCTATGCAAGTAATGTAAGGCTGGAATATGCTGACTCAAGCCATTTGCAGATGGCCGTAACTCATAGTTGCTTGGTAATGCTAATAGCTGGTTTCTGGTTGCCTTATGACAGGCAGACCCGCTTTCATTACTTCTATGGAAGTACAGGGGCCTGTATTAGGAATATTTTATTAACTATTTGAGAGAGGAACCAGGATTCCAAGGCCTTGCCAGTGATTCCACAAGGAAGGAGATCATTCCAAAGGAAGATACATTTGATGCCATCTTTCAACAAATGAAACTACATACCATTCATCTTTGCAGTACATGCCCCTTTTATACAATTGCATAAAATGCATGTGACAAAGTTAGTTGTTTCAACAAGAAACAACTAACTGGAGTTAGTTGTTTCAACCTACTCCAAACTCAACCTAACAGGTTGAGAGTTTGGAGTAGGTTTGTTTGCTACTGTCCACTTTTGAGTCATTCAAGAGATCTCAACTTGCTAATATGAGTTTAGAAGTCAGCTGCTTCTGTACCAGTCTGTAGGAGGGAAAGTGTTAGTTGTTTTAGACAAATTACTTGATTTTTTAACAAATTAGACATACAGAAACTTAAACTAATCTGAAGTGCTTAAGAGTTGCGGGGTGCTGCTTATTCCAAAAGCGGAATAGACCATCATAAAGCTCCTCCTCAGGATAAGCACTCAGTGGTTCAAGACATTGTGAATGTGCGAGTGGTGAGGGAGTTGGGCACTTCACTTAAGCCCATTGCAGGTCCCCAAGACCTGGCTCTGGTGTGGTGTTGGAAGATGATCTTTCACAGTTTGTCTAATCTGTTAGATTCAGTTGCTATAATTCTTAAGTTATTTTCAATTGATTACTGTATTTAGAAAAATGGCCGATTTTTACCTAAAATGTTAATAAAAAAATTGTAGGTCATTCTCTTACACGGCTTCAGTCACTTGAGTGTGGTTGGCCCCCATGTGTTCTAATGTCTAGCCCTTTCACTGCTCAGGAATCCTGAGGACATTTACACCCCTGTGCACAAGAAAAAAAAATTCAAATTTTTTTGTTTCGTCTTCTAAACATGTTAATTTGTCCCCTGAGCACGGGAAAATAATAAAACAATTCTACTGTACTTATCAATGACACAATTGAGCCGACAAGTTGGCCGATGACGTCACAGAACGTGAGTGCTCAAGGGTGCTGCGTCAGGCAGCCGTCGCTCACGGCCTCTGGGGCGGCCCGAGTTGCCGCGAATTTATTTTCGCTGAATTATTTACAGTATTCTTGGGACATTTTACACATTTTTTCGCTAGTATTGTTCCAATTATTACAACTAGACGTTGTATTATAATAAAACTGGTATAAACTCACTAGGTGCTCACATATTAGCGTCACAAGTATGCCTACCAAAATGGTATAGTTTACAGGAAATATTCAATGTATTTGGGTTTTTTCAATATAAACACTAAAATTAACGATGTGTAATTCTTTTGTAAATAAATGTACATATTTAGTAGTCCTGGAGACTGTGATACTGTGCAAAACAGTCGATATGGCACAGAGGGACGGCACAGGGTTTGCACCATGTTAACACCAATTTACGTTTCTGTGGCCTCAATTTGGTATTAAAACACAACACACCGACGCTGGCCTGCTGCACGAGATCCAGTTGGTGGTACAGTAATTTCTTTATTTGGTGTATCAGAAAGGCCTCCCTGTAAGCAAGCCTGGGTGCAGGAGCATGGTTCAATATTGGGTCTTGAATAGGTCGTTGTATGCCAGGGGTGTCATTGCCAAATTTACCTAGTAACTGTTTCACAACTTGAAAACTAAACGAACGGAAATATGGTTTTCTACCTGTTTTCGCAAGAAACATGTTGTAACTGTTCAGCATTGTTACGTCATTAAGGTGGAAAATCATTTTCATCGTCCACTACACAGTCTTCCGTACACACTCTACAGCACCCACCATCATGTCACATTTATCAACTAAACGCATGTTGATGTTGTAGTCCATCACACAATCTGGCTTATATATTATTTGCTTTGTTGTTCTGTTCACCTTGCCACTGTCCACCATTGTACCAGGGTGAATGGTGGTCAACATGTTCACTTCATGTCTGTCTTTCCACCGCACTGAAAGCATTGCAGCACTTTTTCTTACTTTGCAATCACCTACTTGCATAGTAGTGTCAAACACAAGGCATTTCATTTTGTTTTGGCTTTACTGTGCCACACACTCCAGTCTTATTATCAAGCAAGAATTTTGTTAGTAAGGGACTGGTATAATAGTTATGTGTACAATATGTGGCCTTGTTCAGATATGGTGCAAGCAGTGCCTTTATCACACTACCTGAGAAGCCATGTTCGTCATTAGCAGGAATATCTACATTTGTGGCAGAATATAGTATCATGTGTAACACCATTCCTGATTCACAGTCACAGAGCACAAAGAATTTCAATCCAAATCGGTGACGTTTTGAGGGAATATACTGCTTGAAGGCAGCACGTCCTTTGAAAAGTACAAGTGATTCATCAATAACCAGCTTCTGAGCTGGTACGTAGTAATCTCGGAACTTTCCAATCAGGTCATTTAGCACGTGCCTCACCCTCCAAAGCCTATCATCCTCTCTCTCGTCTGCATTATTTGCAAAATGAAGGCACCGTAGGATCAACAGAAGTCTGTCTTGGGACATATATTTCCCGAACAATGGTGTTGGAACAGCGTTGTCTTTGCTCCAATAATCTGATATTACGTGTTTCACACAATGTTTCATCAACATGCAAATTGCGATAAACACACACAGTTCACCAACAGTTGTCTCTTTCCAACGCTGTAGTCGTGAAAATTCTGATACCTCCTCAGCTTCAATGAGATCGGCCGCAAGCCTGTTTCGTGAACAATGTGTTCCATGAGCGGCTCATCGAAATATGCAGTAAAGAAGTCCATTTCACTCATTTCGTCACCAGTATCGGGGAAAGGATCTGTAATTCCCACATCTCTGTTGTCAAAGTCGGGAAATTGTGGAACGAAATCTTCCCCATCACTCCACACAAATGAACCTGCTGCCTTCCGAGAGCCATTAGCTGCACAACGGCGAGGAATCCGGGGACCTGCGGGCCGCTCCAAGCAACAGCCTGGTGGACCAAACTCTCTCAAGTCGAGCCTGGCCTCGGGCCGGGCTTGGGAAGTAGAACTACTCCCGGAACCCCATCAAGCAGGTATCGAGCAGGACCAGGAGCTGAAGCAGGCATATCAACAGTAGGGGCAGGATGGGTAGATGAGGGAAAAAATTTGGAACATGAGAGAATTTGTTCCTCATTGTCACCATATTGTTCCATGCTGTGGCGCTGGCTGGACGGGCAGCTGATGCGGCGAAACTTGTACTGGCACTAGCAACCGGGGTAAAACTATTCTCCGATTCAATATCACTAAAACCTGAGAAAGATTCACCCGTTTCAGACTCGTTGATCATATCATAAACGTGCAATGGAACAGATGAACGACGTGCTTGGGTTCGAGGTGGTGTTGAGTAGTAGCGGGCAACTCTTGTGGCATCCTCACCCTCGTGGCACCAACATGTTCAACCTCACTATCCGTGGTTTCCATTTCTTCAGGCTGTGTATAGTCCTCATCTATATCCGAGTCGTCAATACCAGATTTGTCAACGTCCTTGAACAATTCATTTGCAATTTCGTCTTCGGTCAAAGACTGCACGGCGCAGTGTGCTGAGCGAGGTCGCATGCTGGGTCGTAATGCGCTCGCCATGGTGTCTGGCCACTAAGGCCTGGGAAACAAAGGAGGCCTGCTCTAGATTTTTTTTTTCAAAATGGCGTCTGTTTACAATCGCCCCTGGCTATGGTATGAGTGACCCCTTTACACCGCAGGACATTTGAATCGCGCCTGGCACCCTTGGGCATATATACGCTATGCGTACGGTGGGACATGTTACTCTGAGCGTATATATATATATATATATATATATATATATATATATATATATGCCATGCGCAGTTTAAGGGCTAGAGAGGATTTACATGTCTAATTCTATTCATGAGCTGCACCCATTCTAGGGAGATGTTATTTGACACGTGAAGACCTCTGTTGATCATTTACCGTATTTGTAAAGAAAAAAATCCTGGCCCTTTAGTTTCTTGCCAGGGTGTTACTACAAAGATGTGGACCATGTCTGGAGCATCGCCATCCAGTGTGTGAAAGCACAGGAACTGTCCATACTAGGAACCAATGAATGTTTAGAAATGGGAAATTGGTGATAGCACACATTTTGCATGCAAATGGATATGTGCAATTTTTAAGATTTATGCTTCTATACATATTGTATTTATATATATATATGCTGTATTGTATGAATAGATATTGGTGTGCTAATATTTATAGTCTTGTACATAGGTATATTTCCAAACTTACACATAATGAATACCACTGTTGAACCACATCAGTATAACATGTGAGCATGAAAAAATTAAAAATAAAGTGAGAAGCAATGAAAATTTTTATTGCTGCACAGCCTCTCGCTTCGCTAAATTTCTACCCAAAAAATAACTGCTCAGGGTCACTATGGCTAAACACTGAAGGAAGAGACTGTACAAGGATTTTTTGTTTTCTGGATGCTAAATAACAATCAGAAGAAACAAATGTTCAGAATTTGGGGGGGTGGGCATGACAATGCATCGAAATAGCCTGCATGGCGTTAATGTGTACTCTGAAAAAATATAAAGAATAGAGATTAAAAACAATTTTTATTAAAAAAAAGCTTGGTTGAAAGATAAGGCGATTGCCACCTGCGCTGTATTTTGTTGGAAACATACAGTATTACTTCTGATGTAATTAACTTTGTATAATGCAACCTCAATTTGGCAAATTATAGGGACCAACTCCATTTCGTTTCTATATCTCTCTCTCCACACACACACACATGGAGAACCTGTTTGTAAAGAGATTTCACATCTACCTTATTTCTCAAGCCCCAGCCCTGAAACAATTTTCAATGGAAGGACGGGCCCACATAAGGGTAAACAAAAACTGCCAATGCAAAAATGTACCATATAATTTGGCTTTAATTATGCTCCGTCTTTTCCAAGGCTCCAACTTCTCATCCTAGTGTTGCGTCCATCTTGGACAATTTTAGAAACGTAACTGAAACCATATTAAAAGTTACTATTCATATTCTAATTGTTCACATACTCAATGGGTAAAATTTGAGCTTCAATAATAAAATTGAATAATATTAATTTTTAAAGGTAAGGCCATGAACCTAAATTGGTTAAAATTAACCAGGCCCATCAACTTCCCACAGGTCTCTGAACTTGGGCCCTGCACCAAACACTTGTTTGGCAAGGTGGATAAATCTTGCCTGCAAGATGTGCTGCAACTGGAAGTTAGCCAAAATGAAGTTGCATTATATAATTTCCAATTAGTCTTTATTAAATTGATATCACACAGTATAAAGTTTACATTTTTAATTAAAATGGCTGACAACTTTCAAATACAGTATGTGTTCATAAAAAACTAGGCCTTTGCAAGATACTGTAAAATAATTGTGGCCTGGTACCCTGAAGGCTGTGAGAAGTCCTTGTATAAGAAGTAATGAATTTTCTGTGTCCACTGTGGCTCAATATGCAAAGATAAAGCAATGAAAGAGAAGTGTGACTGTAGCATGTGTGCCTAATGTGAGTAATAAGATTACCGTTTCTAATTTCATGTAAGCAGATAAGTATTTTTTGGCATTATCAGCACTTTACGTAAACTAGTTAAACATTTTATGGACTTGTGATAGGGAACTTACATTAGGGGAAAGAATAAATTTGTTGAAATTGTAGCTTTCATATTTGATATAGCAAGTCTAGGAGAGAGGCTTCTGCATAAATCCCTTTTTAGGCAAAAACAAGGTAGGAATAGATAGACATGGGTGTACAGCGTGCCAGTGAAGATGTGTAAGGATTCCAGTTACTGTTGTTTGAAAGTAGCAAGTCAAGAAATAGAGATAGCTTATTAACAGATTGTGAGACAGATGTTCTGCTTAAATAGTAAATAATTAAAATGTTGCAGAGAAAGAGACTAAGGGCACTAGTTGATAATAGCATGATTGTTGAGAGCATTCGGAGATCACTTATGCATTTTAAATGCACAAGAGATAATAGACTGTTGAAGAGAAAGCAGTGTATGATTGAATTTGACAGTAGAAGCGGTAACTGGAAGATTGGATGACATGGCAGATGTGAAGCTTGAATGTGAACATCACACAATAATGGTAAAGGCAATGTCGAAGTAGTTGGTATATGTACGTATAACTAACAAGCCTATCTACTATTGTAATCATCAATAGGTAAACTTATGAAGCTGGGAGTTGCTATTGTAGAGGAGAGACAGGGGCTGCTCAATTGTGATGCTGTATAGTGTGTGCTATACAATAAATGGAGTGATAATTTACATATATTATATAGGTATTATTGTTTTCCATTACACATGTTACCCACTTTTGTTTTCATATGCGCTGATGCCTCCCTTCCCGAAGAAAGTGGGAAATCGGGTGATGATAATGAATACTTGAATAATAATTGCTCTAAAAGGCGAGAAAAGTAGTATTATCACAGATATAATTAATATTGTAGTACATTCTGTAGTATGTATATAGGTGTAGTGTTGTGTAATTATAATTTTCAAGGAGAAAGGAAGTACCTGTATAGTATATGTATTTAGTGCATCTTCTAACTAACAGTACAGTAATTTTATCATTAACAGTTTTGCATATGGTAAATTTTTAGTAGTTTTTGTACCCTTAAATTAGACAATTACAATGTGCAGGTCCTGCTCCTGAGTTGACATATAACTTTAGACCAGCGACACTGCAGTTGTTAATTAATTAGCATGAATTATTTTTAAGCACTTCTGTATAGTGCAAGTTACTTTGGAGTTGCACATTAACATCCAGGATGTTTTATTGTGTGCCCCAAGAGTAATTACATTAATGATACCTGAAACAATACAGTAAAACCTTATTTTAATAAGTTGATTGAACTTGTGATTTGATAGATTAGATAGATTAATCTTGTGATTTGATGTGATTTAGATTAGTCATATTTTTTTTGTATTTATTTTTTGCCATGGTTGTATGTTTTCTATTTTTTCCAGTGATTAGACACCAATCAATCGGTTCTTTATATTCTGGGATGCTGATAATGTTTCATATTGCAAGAAAGCTACTGCCAAGAGATGTTCTGGTATTTACTGGGAAAAGACGCTCTTGCATACTCTCTCTAGTTTATACGAGCCAGTTTGGTCTTCAGTGCATTTTATGGTGTGGTTTTTATTAGGAAGTGCCATTAAAGTGAGGTTTTACTGTAAAGGGTTTTGTCATTAGTGGTCTTTCAGTTAAACAGTGGCTACACAGACATTATGCCTGTCTGCCTTTGATTTAATTTAAATGATTGGATGCTATATGCAATAAAGAAGGCAGAAAGGCCTTGCACTAGGAAGTGCCAGAGTAAAATGTGTGAACACTTCAGTGGCTCCAATTGCTACTTGGAATTGCTTCCTGTATTAAAAATACAATTTTGTTTACATTTGTTTTGTGAACTATTTTTTTTTTGTCACGGGCACTATAATGAGACCTTTAATTAGCTAGAAGTTTATGTAATATATCCCAGCCCTCGTTCACGCCCTTGCCCCAGTCGATCTCCCTTCACGCCCTTGCCCCCAGTCGGTCTCCCTTCGCGCCCTTGCCCCCCCAGTCGAGCTCCCTTCGTGCCCTTCATTCAACCCAGAAACATTTTGGCATTTTTTTTCCATACCTGAACCCAGCT
>WNGS01165751.1:27934705-27978805 GCA_020271785.1 Procambarus virginalis | reverse complement strand
AAACCAAAACCCCACCTAGCCTAGCCTACCGATGCCAATAAAACGTAGATATGTGTGAGCCGCTAGTTTTCATAGACTTCGTAATTTGTACGCTGGGGGAACATAACGTACAAAAGGAGATGTTTCAGTGGAGATGATGGCTGACAGGTGGTTGCGAACAGGATTGGAGTCGCCTAAAAAAAAACTACTTCTAGCAAGTGTTTATGACGCAATACTTGTTATTAAATTTGTTTTTAAGTAGCTCTGTCATATTCGTACACACAACTGCATGTTTGATTAACGCAAGTATTACGCTGCCACAGAGGGGTAATTTATGTTATAAATATAGCTTGTATAGCAAATATATGTTTGAAAGTTGCCAAAGAAAAGTAACACTGCCTCTATTGAGTCTTGCATGGGCACTGTAAGGTGCTATAATCGTGAATATAATTTGGTAAAGAAATAGCTTATCACAAATGATATAGTTTGCTCGTCACTGCTCGCTCATAACCTAGAGACCTTGTCACTGCTCGCTCATAACCTAGAGACCTTGTCACTGCTCGCTCATAACCTACAGACTCGTCACTGCTCGCTCATAACCTACAGACCTTGTCACTTGCTCGCTCATAACCTACAGACCTCGTCACTGCTCGCTCATAACCTACAGACCTTGTCACTGGTCGATCATAGCCTACAGGACCTCGAGAAAATTCCTGGGGTATTTCGTAAATCAATTTCCCCCAGGGAACGAAACTCATATACCGGGCTCAGATCTTGATTGTCACGTGGAGGGAAATACCTCAGTTTTTGCCTTAATATCTGGGTAGAACAAGTGTTGCCGACACACACCGACACAGTCACCTAAGTAATGCGGTCTAAACACCTAAAGAACGAGCTGACCAGACCACACACTAGAAGGTGAAGAGACGGCGACGTTTCGGTCCGTCCTGGACCATTCTCAAGTCTATTGCCAACGAGTTATTTACAGTAATCATAACATATAACCAAACATTAAGGAAGAGTTTACCTTAATCTTTGCACCTAACCAATGAGATAGGCTTTACCCTAGAGTACCTGACGTTTAAGACAAGAATTCGTTTCACACACATTGAAAAGATTAATTCAATTGACTATACCTTAAAGATTCGAAATGTATGCATGGTTCTAGCTTACGTTGTTCATAATACTATTTGCCCTACTGCTGGCTTTGCTACGTGTATTTCTTTTAGATCTTCTAAGTTGAGGGACGGCTAAAAAATCCTCCAAGGTTCTCCCCGTGGAATGTAGAGGAGTTGAAGATGTAAACAACTGTGTGGTATCTGTAATATCAGGGCTTTGGTACGTAAGTGAAGTAGATCGTCTAGTTCTCATGGATAGTCTACGTGGCGTACTGGAGAACCTGAACCCAGGATCACTGGTGTGAGAACTATTTATTAAAGATTCATCATCACTCAGGGTGATTGTTTCTACTGCAGCTTGTGCATCTGTCTCAGCATTACTCATGTTGACATCTGGAGAAGAAAAATAAATAAACTGAAACACACAATTAAGGTGACAAATAATATATCCTAAAAATTTAACATGCCCTACCCCTAATATATATAACTATAAAATATGTAGGAAGAGACTAGCGTGCTTGAAAAAATATTCTATACAAACATTAATGGATTCCTCAGTATAATAATTCATTGTGTCAGGGCCAGGAAGCAGAGTGTATTCATACACATTTGGCTTTTATCAAGGCAAAGGCCAAATTACAACACCCCCTCCCCCCAGGATGCAACCCCACAACAAGCTGACTAACTCCTGAGTACCTACTCACTGCTAGGTGAAAGAAAATGTGCCCAACCATTTCTGTCCGCCCGGGATTCGAACCCAGAATTCTCGATTTTGCGGCAAGAACGAACCCGACTGTACTACCGGGACCCTTGTATGTACAGCAAGTGGATACAATTTGACTGCATGAGGTCGGGTGGGCAAGTGAGTCACATTCGACCAGCCAATGGTTAACTTGCTGGCTGGAACTCCCAAAAGACCCCACAAAGAAGACAAGAGTAGGAAAACCCACCCCCTAGGAAGGAACAATCCAAACCAACATCAGGGGCCCAGTCGCCACCACTATAACTGGAAGAGAAGGTAGCTAACGCACAGACAATCCTTCCAGCCAACAGCGAAATGCCTAATAGTCCCCAATAAAAAGCTGGAAAGAACCTAGAATGTTCCCCAAGCAAACCACACAGAGCCAGGAACACAACTGGCCAAAAATGCACACCATCTTCTGAGGAATGGAGCACCTGAACTGGATGACAGGGACACTATCCCAGCTGACAAGGCTACCAAAGCTCGACTAGACCCAGCGAGGTAGTTTCCAAGAGTGTACACTTCAAAAGAACAGGTGCCAGGACTCACAGCCCAGGGATCCAGGTCATGCAGACCAGAGGCCTGAAGCACAAGAGACCGGAGATATTCTCCCTCATACAAAAGATTAAATGGCCTCTAAAATGAGCCATCAGAAGGCTATACACTGTCCTATTTCCATGCAAAATACTTTAACCATCTTAAATAAGTTTCTTATTTCAAAACAATATTAAGAAGTATTCTCAAAATACTGCATGGAAACAAATGAAATATAAAAAAAGTGAAGTTAAACAAAAAAAATGCAAGAATTCCTTCCTTGCTGGTGCATAACTAATTCTTACCCAAGCTGTCACTAAACACCTCCTCCTGCAGATTTTCTGCACTGTCATAATTGATGGTGTCTTCTTCACTATCTAAATCCACTGTAATGTTGTGCGGTGCACACTGTGTATCCTTCGCTTGGTAATCATCACATATATTCTCAATGGGTGGTTGTTGTTGCCTGTTGTCAGTTGTAGATACTGGTTGCCAGCTGCCATCAGCAAGCAGGATAATTTTGTCGGAGTTGCTATTTTGTTCCAGGATTGATGTGAAGTACCTGTGGAAAAAAAAAAAAATAAAATAAAAATATTGAATAAATTATGTTAGTCTTGAGTAGTGCATAACAAAACTACAATATCAGCTGAAAATCAAGGTTGTAGATCTGCAACTGAGGCCAGCCGATCAAGGAATGTGTCCTCGGGGCCCCCTATGCCATGCATATATCATAAAACATTAAGTATTATACACAGTACAGTATTTACACAAACACTGTTAAACAAACTCATTTAGGGATTTTTAAAAGTAATATACAAATACCACACCCTCTTTGTTACTGTACACATACTGTAATGTATTGCACAGTACTAACACACAGAAAGTATAGTTGGAGAAAATGATTAATGGATAAATTAATTATTTACATGAATGGTAATGTCAAGAGGAGGTACAGGGAATAGGAGACAGCTGTGGAAATAAGAGCTGATGGTGAAAGTCAGTTGATGGGGTGTTCTTAGGTTGGTGGGTTTCAGATGTAGTTGGGTTGGTAAAGAAAGTAGTGAAAACCACAAACATCTAAAGATCATGAGCTCGAGGATAGATGTGAAGCTTACTCGGATTAACCACCATCTCGACCAACTGGTAGAGACAAAATTCAGTGCATAAAACAGAAGGTGAGCAATTAATCAGAGGTCTCTCCAACAGAAAGTACTGAATGGTCGAACTATCAATGCAATACTGAAATCAGACAAAGTATATGTTGGATGAAAATAAAGAGAATCTAGGCGTGCATGACAATAGTGCCCTGATGATACCTCAACATTTCATCCTCAGCGAGAAAGGAATTATGAGACAGGAAAGACTTTATCATTAGGACCTGAAATGAAAGAATCCAGCTATTGCTGCAGGACATGGAATTTCTCTACAAGCTGACTCTTAATCAATACCAACCAAAAAGACAGCTTTCAAAGTCAAGTCCTCAAGAACAGGGGACATCCAAAGCCATGGTAGAGATAACAAAAAATCAAAGGCAGCATTAAGAGAAACAGCAAAGGTTCCAACATCATCGACCTGTACCAAAAAATTGTGTCATACAGTAGTGGCAGACAGCAGCTAGTAGAGAAAAGACAACCAACACCTATGCCTCAGATGACACCTGGTGGAGGGCAAGAAACTGCTGAAGCCAATGCCTAAGCAACTTGATATTGATGATGTGGGCAAAACCCACAAATAAAAAACTTGACAAATCTGTCCTCTGCTTCCCATTTAGATGGAGGTACAAGTGTCCTAAAATCCGGAGATATGACTATCGGAGGAAAGACTCAAAGGTAACGTGGATTACTCGGCCAATCATACAAGAGAGCCGAATGTCTTGAAATAGAACCAGATAGAAGCAACAGGAGAAGAGGGCTGAGAACTAGAACTGAACCATCCACATGGAACCCAGCAAGAAAACATGGCCCATAAAAATCTCCAGCTTCTCCAATCCAAAGAGCAGCATCCTAATACGTGGAAATAGATAGAATCATCTTCCACTGGTTCCAGTTACAATGTAGCGCAACCAAAGCAAACATTTCACAGTAAGGAATGAAGTCACATATGCAGGTAGCTTGTGGTTCTATGTGGAGGTGAACAAAACCACCCAAGGATGACCTAAGGTCTTACATACGTACTGAACAAGAACATAAGACATACCCTGAATGTGAACTGCCTAAAGTACTAAGGCCCGAGAATAAAGACGAGATGCTATGGACAGTTTCAGTGCCACATAGGAAGAAAAGAACAAGAACAACTTCCATGACTGAAGTAGTGCACCACTGGGGCACTGTCTACATGCAGGCGGACAGTCGAGTCCTGTAGTAGAGTTAAGTGCTGAGCTGCATTCATATTACCACCCACTCCATGAAGTTGATGTGAGCATTCCCTAATGCTGGAGACTAGCACCCCTGTCTAAAATTATGACAGTTGGAGACATGGCCATATATCCCGATTTTAGGTTACTTCGTCTGTGTTGCAGTATTCGGAATAGACAAGTTTTATTTTATTTTATGAAATTTGTAGCTAAATTTTGTTTTCAGTTTACAGATAGGAGAAAGAATTTCTCTTACTAGATTTGCAATATAGTACAAAATGTGATTTTTTTTTAAATTGTTCTGGCTGAATTTTGATCCTTTGTAAGGATATGGCCAAAAAATTATGTCAAAAACAAGGAGTTAAGGCACATTTGGAAATTATAGCTGGAACAAAAACACAACTTCCTTACCCATCAACTTGTAGATGGTCATAAATTGCTGGTTGAAAGCAAACAGGACACAGCCACTTTTGCTTACACTCATTCATCTGTAGATATACAACAGCATCAAAGCACTGAAAATGGCTGCATGTTGAGGCACGACACGGTAACGTCATTCTAGTTTTTCCCAAGGGACACAACAATGAACAATGAAGAGTTGTAGAGGCTATCTCATCTCCAGAACCGTCCCCCTTCAGCTTGTCTTTAACTGTGGATGAAAGTGTCACATTCTTAGGTTGCATATTATAGGTTAGGAATTATATCTGAAGCACCATACCAACCAAAAGACATGTTAAAAAGTAGTTAAAATATTATATGGTCCAAAATGAAATACAAAAATGCATAAAATGGTGTAAGAGCCCTTAGAAGAACTGAATAAATTAAAATAGACTAGAGCTTAAATCTTTGCAATCTTAAATCCAAATCTTTGCAGTGTAATATTAAACTTAAGACATTAGCCAGAGAGGATCTAGTGACCCTCGTAACTAGTACAAGGTGAATTTTAACAAGGAAACAGCCATGGCCAACATCCCCTTTCCTTCCTTCCTCTGTATTAATCTAGAGAGAACCAGTTTTCTGGTTTTCTGTTGCTAGTGCCTTATGCGAGTACCAAGAGAGCTCAAGCATTTAAGCTTGAAGGGAAGCAGCCTATTTGTTAAGGCACCATAGGCCAGCTAGCTTAACTAAAGTGCTACTCAAGCTTTGAGTGCCACTAAGCACTGGCTGTCGATATGGATGGATTGACCTGAACTTACTTGGCCAAATCATCTATCAAGAAACATACATCAGTTTCACGGTATTAAGGACGCACAAGCTACACCTGCTCAAACCATGTGAAGTTGATATATTTTGAAGATAGGAAAAACTGGGTTTTGTTGATCTGTTGCAACTGGACTACTGATTACTTACATACATGTAACTAAAGGTGAAAATTGTAGAAACAAAAACATTCTTTGTAAAATTGTAAGAAGCTGGCTTACTTTTAGTGGCTGTAACCTCAGGTATTACAGTAGTCTTTGCTTTAAGTTGCTGTATCAAATCTTGAGCTGTAATCTTCTTCACACACTGAACAAACAACTTGAGCTTTTCTGGTGGTCTTTTTATCTGCAGGTTAAAATTAAAGAATATATTTTCAGCAATGTGTAGACATAAATTTATAAACAGTTACTGAAGGGACATATTGTAATAGAAATAAAACACTTAAAATATTCACCTGCATACCAGGGAGCATAATTCAAAGGATTTTAAGGGATCCCAATAATTTTTAAGTAAAACATTTAAATTGTTGGGAATGCTTAAAATCCCTTAAATATAAGGGGATTGGTTCCAAATCTGCATACAGAAATAATTCCTAAGAGCTCAGAAGGCATGGTAGAATGTATAAAATAGCCCCATTAAAAAATAGGGATGCAAAAGGTACTCTGAGATTATTTTATAAACATTAAGGGTCAGCATTTTCAACACTCTTCCTGTAAATATAAGTGGCATAACTTTCTTGACATTCAAGAGGGAATCTGATAAACCCCTCCAAAGGATACCTGAACAAACAACCTGTGATTCATATATCAGATAGACCACGTCCGACTTTAATTGATCAGAATGTTAACAGGTCCTTGATCCTTGGAACCAACTTGATCCCTGTAATGTGTTCACCGTGATATTTCATTTGATGGGTGGTGTGCTCACCGAGAATACATGTTTGTAGGTATACCAAACAATTCAAAATGCCTGCGGGTACACAGGACTTACATCTGCTGGTAAACAGACACCGTCTTGAAGAAAAATATCTACTGCATCCCTCCCAGCTCAGAGCCTCAGTACTGAGCGAGCGAGCGACCAAGGGTAGAGCAAGCAGTAGGAGCTCATAATAATGATATAATGATGAATAAAATAAGTACAGGTAATTGTGATTATTTTACAATGATGTCATATAATAAAGATCCTGACTGTGATAAAAATTATGTACACTGTTCAGATATCAGTGAACACAATGTTAGTTATGATGTTCATAGTGCGAAGCAGAAACCCATTGTTTTATGTATCTATGCATCATGAAACAACTTCTTGCTCCTTTAGAAAATAAACTTGTGGATAATGATTCATATTCAGGATTTAGTGACCAGGAATCTGATAATAGCAGTATTGTGACTAGACTTAGCGATGGGCATAGTATACTGAAGGCATTCTGCTCCTCAAGTGGTGTCATCTGCTGGCAGCATTTGGCTCTATGTTGTGCTTCGATTTCATTACCACACCCACAAAAACTGCTTAGTGGTTAGTTATGGTGCATAAAATGTGCCATCCTGCCCACCTGTTGGGTGGGCAGGATGGCACATTTAGCCTGTTGATTTAGATGTGGCTAGATTTAGCCACAACTAGCCTGTTGCCTTCCTGAGTATTACTGTATTAATAAAGGTTACCAAAACTTTGACATTTCAAAAGCTCAAGGTTTAACAGAGCCCCAGATTTAACAAGCATGGAATAGTCCCAAATAGTAGTTAAATCAAATTAATACTGTATCAGTAAAAAATAATAAAAATAAAAACAAGTGTCAGCACCACCACAATCAAATTATGCATACATTATTCTTGTAATTTTGTGGTTATTATGCACACAATTTATAGAGCTGATTATCATACTTACAGTTATTTTATTTTGCTCATTAATAGACAAATTACACTTGTCGGTGATCTCCACCGGCCCTGCTGGACCTCTTGGCACCATCTGCATGCCCTGGTTATGAAAGGCATCTTTTATTAACTTTTATTTGTACCTTAGTTACATAAAAACATATAATAAGCATCTTTCAGAGCTTATTGGCAGATGAAAAAACTACATATTTAGCTACATTGAAAAAGGATAGTTGGTCAGAATTTTGTAAATTTACAAACTCTTTACTGGTGAAATTCAACATATTGTACTGTATTGTATTAAACTTACTATATGGAATGCATCAAAACTTAAATAGTCTGACTACAGTATCTAAAAAACAGAACTGAATGTAATGAAACGCCATTTTCCGGGTGAGCCCCGGAGGCTCCCTGGAGCTATCGGGTTAATATGCGAATCATTAAACCGGGGCATTAGTCGATGGAGTTGTCCAGGGCACTGGCTTGGGAGTACCCAGACCATAAGTTCAAATCTTCCTCACAGCTCCTACAGATGTTCTCATTGATACATCACATTAATGTGAGTTTTTTGTGCATTTGAAGAGAAGTGTAGGAGGCAGAATTCCTAGACTACAGCCAAGGTGCATGGTGGGCATTGCGTGAAACCCTAGTCAGGCTTCAGTGCAAGCATCAGGAACCCTAGAGGGTTCAGATGAATCCCAAATTGCAATGCCTTTGACTATGTCACAGTGTAGTGGTCTGGGGCGTTTGCTTGGTAATACCCAGAGCATATGTTCGTATCCTCCTCAAGGCTCCTACTGATTTTCTCACTGATACAGCACGTTAATGTGAATTCTTTGTGCAATATATTGTATGTTATGTAAGCATGACCAAGGTAGGCATTTGGCATTTGTTTCTATGGCAGAAACAAATGCCATAGAAATAAAATTAATGAACACATGTATTGTACTTTATATATATTAATTCAACCTGTCCTCTCAACTAATAGGACGTTATGGTAACCAATGTACCAAATGCAATGTACAGTACAGTATTATGAAAAGCAGCCAGGTCATTCTCTTGAATTGTTACGTCAAAAAAAAGGTGTACTAAATTGATCAATAAATTTGTGGGTTCTAACCCAAGAACCCACAAATAGAATATGGGGCAGCCCATCAATTTCACAAGCAACTATGATTTATAATATTGTACATCATACTTTGACTTTGAGGATTTACGCATCAAAATATGATGTACAGTTGAAGAGGACAAATTGAAAGAGCAGCTCACAAAAACCCATGTTTTCTATACAATGGTCATTAGGTTAGGTGTGTAGCTTGGGTTCATGCATTTCTAGTTAGGATAGGACATTGAATTTTGTACATTATGGCAAATCAAGAGAATGGGCTGATAAATTAATAATAAACTAAAATTACATCATAATCTCTGACTTACTTTTGTTATGTATGAACTTGGTGGCATTTCGCTAGTTTCAGAAGGTTGTTCGGTATCATAGTGTTACTAAACTATTTTCAAAAGGAGCTCCAGTTGCTTATAGCAGGCATTTTGCCTGTGTAAATGATCTCTAATCTCCACAAGCTCCATGCGTCTTTGAGGGAACAATACAATACGACATTTGAAAAGCTCCTTGTCTCCAGCGGACAAGAGAAGTCATTCATTGCATAATGCAACAGTGTCCAGGGGTTGTTGGAGCACCAGCCTGGGGAAGTTACCAAGGTAGCTGCCCAGAAAAGAACTAACATACTGAAACACAGTTTCTTCATGCTAAAATATAACACATGTTGATTTATGAAAATATCCAACTTGGTACTTACTGGCAACTTGCAAACTATTTCATTGACGGCAATTTGTAGGACGGAAGGAAAGTAGTCCGTCTGTTCACTGGTACAATCAGGCTTGCATACCCTCAGCTGTATCTAAAAAGTATTACTGTATTAATTTTATATTTACAATTTAATTTTCAGTATACAGTATTACTGTTTGATATGATCCTTTCCTCTTGTGTATGCACAACAATTAGATTCATATGTTTCTCCCTCTTCCCCAGTATTGTGTGCGTGCATCCCACACATCTCTATGTAAAACAGCTATGTTATAAACATTATTATCATTATTATTATAAATACAGCTGGCCCTCAGTCTGCATGAGTCAGCAGTGCAGTTCCCAGAAAACCTTGTACAGTACAGTGAAGATAACTTTATATGCTAGATACTGAATTACTTACTTGGTATGGATTTGTTGACCTTTTATCTTTGAAATAATTGACTTTATCTGCCGTAATAGTAAATTTGTAATGTGCCACTGGCATTCCTGTAAATGAAGGAATACAGGTTAGTAATTTCTAAACAACACTGTGACAAAAGCAAAACATGAGCCTAAGCAGTCTGCGACCATGTGTTCAGGCTGTGAGGACAGGTAGGAACACGTAGGAGAGCTGACAACAGATGGCAAGAAGTAACACTACACAGAATCAAAGATACGTACTGTCGAAGAAGTAAAAAAGACACCAGGAGAAAATGGCTGTAGCAAGAATAGGGCCAGAACAGATGGTCACTCTGTTCCAAGAAAAAGGTTACTAAAAAAAAAAAAATAGAAATTTTGAGTTACCCATAAACTAGAACTTTCAACAGAACACAAGACAAACTTCTAGAAATTTGGAAAAAGGCAAATGTCTCCTAATATCCTAATACTCAAGAATGGGGACAGACATGAAGCACTAAAATATAGATCACTATCACTAGCACAGAAAATAATTGAAAAGGTAACCAGGAAAACACTGCAGAATATTTGAAAATTATAAATGTTGTAATGGGGCGCAACACAAGACTGTAAAGGAAAATCATGCTTGACAACTTGACTGAATCCTATGACAACTCGACTCATTCCTATGACAACTTGACTGAATCCTATGACAACTTGACTGAATCCTATGACAACTTGACTCATTCCTATGACAACCTGACTGAATCCTATGACAACTTGACTGAATCCTATGACAACTTGACTCAATCCTATGACAACTTGACTCAATCCTATGGCAGAATCACCAAAGGGCAAGAACATGATGGATGGGTTGGCTACATCCTTCTAGACAGTTGGAAAGCTTTTGATACAGATGCTCATAAAAGTTCACACACAAGAGGGAGAAATAAGCATGGATAACAATAAAGATATTGAACTGTGGAAGAGAGTACCTGAGACATGCAACATAGTTCATAGCTAGAGGATGTCAGGCCAGTTAGAGACAGGAAGTAGGGTTTCCCCGGGCTCTGTCTTAGGACTTTTGCTCTTTTCAATTTATGTAAATGTTCTACTAGTTATCTCACATAAATCAATGTTTGTAGATGATGCAAAATTAATGAGAAGAGTGCTGACAAAGTTCAAAAGTGAGCATATACGTGTATATTATTATATATATATATATATATATATATATATATATATATATATATATATATATATATATATATATATATACACAATGGGGCCTCGACTTACGATGCTAATCCGTTCCCAGAGACGGATCGTAAGTCGAAATATCATAAGTCGAAGCGATTTTTCCCATAAGAAATAAAGGGATTTGAATTAATCCGTTCCCCATCCTCCAAAATATTAACATTCAAATACATTTTACACTGAATACAATGTTTATTTTTTCTAACTAAAATACAGTACCAAAGTTTCTCTTACCTTTATGGAGGGCTCTTGATGTTGTCTGGAAGATGGTGATGAGGGGGGAGGAGGAGAGTTGTTCCTGTTTGGAAGGGGAGTCCCCTTCCATTATCACATCAGGCAGTGATGTTTTCTCTGGGGTACTCTCTCTCTCCTACGTTTTGCCTGAATACCACTAGGACCTGCTTGTGGTTCAGTGCTTGTTTGTCTCACTACAAATTTGTCAAGAGACATTTGTTTTTCCCTTCGTTTTAACATTTGTCTGTAATGATGCATCACAGTGTCATTGAATAGGTTAAGGCAACGACCTACTGCAGCTTGATTTGGGCGAGTCATTTCAGCAAAGGTTTGCAATTCTTCCCACGCTGCACACATTTTCTTAATTGTTGAGGAAGAGACATTCTGTACTCTTGTTTCTGCTCTATGGTCATCCTTACATGAGTTTTCATATGTTGAGCCTTACCACTGACTTTCCTGGGACTCATGGCATGATATATAATAATTACTTTAATGTTCAAAATGCAAAAAATCACCACAAAATCGGAATTTCTTATAGGTGCGATCATCACTAAGCGGGCAGCTGTAGTAAACTGAGGCAGGTCGGCCGCGTGACTGGGAACCACGTGCTCGGTTGACCCGAACGTGTACCGTCAAATATCGGAAGTCGACGACACCATCTGATGTCGAGTCGCATTTTTCGATGAAATTTACATCGTAACTCGAAATTATCGTAAGTAGGGGCAATCGTATGTCGAGGTGCCACTGTAATTACAACACAAGCATCAGAAGCTCATGTGAATAGGATAATGTCAGCAGCATACAGGAAGCTGGCAAACATGAAAACAGCGCTTACGACTCAAAACAAGGAGACTTTCAAATCCTTTTATACTGTCTATATGAGACCATTACAAGAGTATGTTGACCAGACCACACACTAGAAGTTGAAGGGACGACGACGTTTCGGTCCGTCCTGGACCATTCTCAAGTCGCTTGTGATGAGGAGGTAGAGAACGGGTAATAAATAGGCAAGAGAGAGGTGAGGAGGAAAGTAAGGTGTAGAGAATAGTAGTAATAATGAGAACTGCAGAAGGCCTATTGGCCCATACGAGGCAGCTCCCATTATAACCACCGAAGGAAAAGTAATAGGAATAAGAAGAGGATAGCAAGGGAGCGTAGGAGAAGAGAGAAAGAAAAGGAAAGAGAAAGAAAGATAAATGGAAGGGGTAAGCTTATGTTAAGTCACGTTTGTTAGAAAGATTAGAGCATTTGAGTATGTACTGTGAAAGGGAAGAGTCCACAGCAACAAAGCCAGGACTCATGTTCATGTTGGGTACTTGGTGTATAAGAGCCGATTCTACAAGACGGCGTCTGTGAAGAGTAGAGGCAGGAAAGATTATTTTGGAGGAAGACCAATCAATGGGATGATTAGAATCCAAAATAATCTTTCCTGCCTCTACTCTTCACAGACGCCGTCTTGTAGAATCGGCTCTTATACACCAAGTACCCAACATGAACATGAGTCCTGGCTTTGTTGCTGTGGACTCTTCCCTTTCACAGTACATACTCAAATGCTCTAATCTTTCTAACAAACGTGACTTAACATAAGCTTACCCCTTCCATTTATCTTTCTTTCTCTTTCCTTTTCTTTCTCTCTTCTCCTACGCTCCCTTGCTATCCTCTTCTTATTCCTATTACTTTTCCTTCGGTGGTTATAATGGGAGCTGCCTCGTATGGGCCAATAGGCCTTCTGCAGTTCTCATTATTACTACTATTCTCTACACCTTACTTTCCTCCTCACCTCTCTCTTGCCTATTTATTACCCGTTCTCTACCTCCTCATCACAAGCGACTTGAGAATGGTCCAGGACGGACCGAAACGTCGTCGTCCCTTCAACTTCTAGTGTGTGGTCTGGTCAACATACTTCAGCCACGTTATTGTGACTCATCGCCTGCACACCATTACAAGAGTATGCAGAACCAGCATGGAACCCACACTTCATGAAAAAACTAAAGGATACTTGAGAAAGTACAGAGGTTTGCAAATAGTTATACCAGAAAGGAGAGGGTTCAACCTCAGAACCTTAGAGAAGGAAGGAAGGAAGGAACTATCAGGGGGAAAGCGCCAAGTCATTACGACTATATAGCACTTGGAAGGGGTCAGGATAAGGATTTGGGATGGGACGGGAGGCAGGAATGGTGTCCAATCACTTGGACGGTCGGGGATTGAACGCCGACCTGCATGAAGTGAGACCGTCGCTCTACCGTCCAGCCCAAGTGGTTGGACACCATTCCTGCCTCCCGTCCCATCCCAAATCCTTATCCTGACCCCTTCCAAGTGCTATATAGTCGTAATGGCTTGGCGCTTTTTTTTCTCTTAGAGAAGAGAAAAAACATAGGGAATATAATCACAACATACAAGATACTCCAATAGAAATAGATAATGGCGACAA
This sequence comes from Procambarus virginalis, assembly GCA_020271785.1. NCBI lineage: Eukaryota > Metazoa > Arthropoda > Malacostraca > Decapoda > Cambaridae > Procambarus > Procambarus virginalis. The sequence goes on along the minus strand of WNGS01165751.1, from coordinate 27,964,886 downwards.
GAGCAGTCTATTTAAATTGAATGGAAGGATATGAGGACATCGGTGGAAGCTGGATGTAGTAGTGAATGAAGCTGGATGTCTATTCAGTTGTAGATATGTAAAGAAATTCTTATACAGTACAGTACTATGTACATGTGGTCAATATGTAGAATACAATGAAGGAAGACGTTGTTGAAGCCACTTTCATTCACAAAAATATCATAATCTTGATCAAGAAATGTAATTAGCATGTCAGGTATAAATGGCTGAAAGGCGGTGCCTAAAAGCTGGAGCTTACACCCCCATAGTCATTAATTCGAGAGCATTTGTCACTAGATAATACAAAGTAATTTATTTAGGAGTTAAATACTATAGTACAGCATATTGCACCAGGATCCAATCGCGAGGCCAATGACCAAAATCCATCACTATTTACTAATCTGAAAATATTGTTATTAAATATAGGAAAATTCAACTTTTTACCTTGGTTACTTATATCAACTTCCAATAATGTTGATATGACATCAAAGAATGGGAGTTTCTTCAAAGTAACTCTTGTTGCTTCTTCAGTGTACATCCGGAAATTATTACTCGCCACTCTTTCATTATTGTATGCATTCTTATAATATTCACTTATGTCCTGACTGTAATTTCTTTGCCATGGGTTATTAGGAAGGTTATAATGATTTCTGGTTCCATTCCATGGCTGGTCTCTTGATGCAGCACAATGTCGACCATAGGAGATGTGTTCCAAAGTAGGGGCAATATGTTGATGTGTTCCAAAGTATATCTGCCCATCAGGCTGACTAGAGATGCTTGGTGGATATCTTCCAAGCAAGGAGGGACCGTGAGACTGATGGTGTGAATGTGGACGATTCGTGTAGTGGTCCCTTGCAGAATATGGATGTGCCGAGTACTCCCCATGCAGAGGGGCCGACCAATAACGTCGCATGGCCTGTAGAAGAGACAGTGTTACTTGTGATACAACTGAAGCTCGAGGTGAACATTGAGGTTTGTGAACATATGCCCATGAAGCAGATACTGTACTGTATTGTACTAACAAACTAGAATAATATTGAGCAAATACGCTCCCATATGTCTGAAAACTAGCAAACCAGACACCCACATTCTGTGAACCATTTCTCAAGAAGTTGTCATTTAAAATCTGATATCAATAAGCATGGTGTGTTTGGCATATGTCAGTGCTATTTTTTATTTATTTAGATATATTTTGTACAGTGGCACCGTCGTTTATGAATTTAATCTGTTCCAAGAGACTGTTTGTATGCCCAAAATTTGTAAACCAAAACAAATTTTCCCATAAGAAATAACGTAAATTGAATTAATCCATTCCACACACACCCAAAAATGTTAACTTAAAAATACACTTTATACAGAATACTACTCATATTTTGTACTACAGTATATCTTACCTATATTGAGGACAAGTGTTTGGAAAGGGAGTCCCTTTCCAAACACTTATTAAACAGCAAAGATAACATTTCTGGGGTACTCTCTCTCTCTCTTACGGTTTGCAGGCATACCATTAGGACCTGGCTGTGGCTCACTGCTTGCTTGTCTAATTAAAATTCTGTCTATAGACACTTGTTTTCCCTACATTTTAACATTTATCTGTAGTGAGACATCACATTGTCTCACTATGAATGATCCGTTTTTCCTCTATTGTCATCTTCACAACTATTTTCTTAGGTTGAACTTTACCACTGACTTCTTGGGACCCATGGCATGATATATAATAAAAACTTTTATGTTCAGAACCAAAAAAGCCGAAAAACAATGAAATTCTTCACAAAGAATTCAAGCGCAATCATCACTAGACAGGATACACTAGTAAACTGAGGTGCACCTCTCCCGCTCACAGCAGATCCACGCGCTCGTTGACCAATACATGTATCAACAAACTCGAATACAGAGTTGAATTTTATGAAGAAATTGAGCTCATAAACCTAAAATTTGTAAAAAAGGGCATTCGTCAACTGAAGTTCCACTGTATAACAACAATTTGAGCAATTTTTAAAAGTTAACACAAGTACACTCAATCTTAGCCCTTGTACTACACACAACATCACTTGATTTTTAACTGGTAGTGCACACATCATATAATGTTATAGAACTTTTAAGTACTGTATTTTGCAACATTTGACATTTTCACTGGTATACAGTGTTACCAATTGGTATTTGAGGCCTCCAGTAAACATCTAACATCTTGAAAAAGAGAAAATTTGGGGGATATTTTTCCTATGCTCAAGGCATGGTTTTAACAACATAAGATGATGAAAATCTTGGTTTTGAATACAGTACCAATTTTCTGTGCATATATAAATAATACCTCGTGTAACTCTTGCACAATACAAGAGTTAAAGTACTTTTTCTATTTATACAGTATATACAGTACAAAGTTCTTACATTCTTGTAAAGTCATTAGCACGCACAGCATTTCGAGTAGTCTGTAATCTTAATTTTGCCTGGAATTCGACCCGCTAAATCGTTTAGCAACCCGGTACCCATTCACTGCTAGGTGAAGAGGCATACAGTTAAGGAGGATCCTAAGGAGGAGCCTAGTTAATCCTCCTTGGCCAAGATACTAATCCAGGTCAAATCGCTCACGAAGCGGGGGGAGAGTGTGTTGTTCATTGTGCCACGGAGACTTAAAAACTAGAGATATATTGTAATAGACATGTGAAAGGTAAGGATTGCAAATTTTTTTACATATGAATAAGCTTTAAGATAGATAAATAAGATAGTAGGTAAATTTAAATATTACAGATTGAAAAACTACTAGAATAACAGAAGGTTGGGTACTGGAATAAGAAAATAAATTTCTTTTATCAATAGTACAGTATAAAAAATCTCAGGATGCAACAATAATATATAGAATGATGTCACACACCTTGCACATAAATTCAGCCGATCATCCTGTTTAGATAGTACTTATACTAATGATGATGTGGACCGTTGTAAACATATTGACGTAATGGACAATTAGAAAGTAGAATTTGGAAAAATGGAAAGGATTTGATATTTATGTTGCTAATAAGATTTAACCTAACCTACCATCCTAGACTTAATACAGTACATGCTATCTGAGGCCTAATATACCACATATATATATGCTATACTAAGCTAGGAATATTTAAGTTTGATTTTTAGCTTCACTTTTCTGGACTATACAGTGAATAGTGCCAAATTCTTCTCATTGTCCATTACGGCAGTATTGTATATGTATGACAGTCCAAAGTTAAAAAAGTATTATCTAAACAAGAGGATGGGTTGCAGAAATTACATAAATTTATTCTTGATATTGTATGATGTTACAGTAGATTAGGGTTTGGGTGGACTAAACTAGACTAGGTTGGAATAGACTAACTAGGTTAGATTAGGTTTGTTTAAATAGTAACAATATAGTATGACTAGCCTTTTTAACCACACTAGAAACAGTGTTTTAAAAAGTTACTGGAATATCAACACCAAAATAATTTTCTGACTCCTTTTGGGTCTTCCCTTCCATGAGGCATCTTATGTCAGCTTCCTGTTCACAGTGTCAGGAATCCTTGTAAGGAATCATTTAGAACCTTGTATACAACTTATGTAAGACCAACCCGGGAGCATGAGGCTCCAGCGTGGAGTCCATACCTTGTCAAACCTAAGACGAAGCTGGAGAGGGTTCACATATAAGCCACTAGACTAGTCTCAGAACTAAGAGGTATGAGTTACTAGTAAAGGCTATTTGAGAGGAGAAAAAGAACTCCTGGAACCCTTTACAGGTATGTGTGAATTGTACCTCACATTGCTGGAAGACAGAAGAGTTTGCGGAGTCGTGATCACCACATACATAATTCTCAGGAGAATTGACTGGGTAAATAAGGACAGATTATTTAGCACAGGTGGTACTCGTGCAATGAGGGAACGGTGGAAACTGAGTTCCCAGATGAGCCATAGAGACATTAGAAAGAACTTTTTCAGTCAGAGTAGTTAATAAATGGAATGCATTAGGAAGTGATGTGGCAGAGGCTGACTCCATACACAGTTTTAAATATAGATATGATAAGAGCTCAATATGCTCAGGAACCTGTACACCAGTAGATTAACAGCTGAGAGCCAGGGCCAAAGAGCCGAAGCTCAACCTCAGGAAGCACAACTAGATGAGTACAGTACCCAGCTTCAATGTGCTCTTAAGTTGACCTCTAGTTGCAATGTTGTTGTTGTTAGATTCGCTACCTGGAACAAAAAATTTCAAGTAACACGGGCTATGGTGAGCCCGTAGTGCCTTCTAGTTGCTAATTGAGGGACCATTCTTTTTAGTTTGTCTAGGTTATTCAGTTTAACTAAGGGACCATTTTGGATATTACTGGTGCAGCGAAGAATAATGCGAGACACCCGCCTGCTTGGCTTACGTTGCTTCGATGGAAGACTTGGAAACTACTCGACCTTTTGGGCACACTAATAAAGTATAACAATAAAACATGCCGTTACCTGAGATTTCTAATTAACTTTTTGAAAAAAAAACAAATTCTACCAGCTCTGAACACCAGACACCAGTCGCGCCACCATCGAGCTGTGCTGGTGCGCTGATTGGCTGAGCGGCCGTCTCAGTCAGGGATTCTACTTGTAAATGTTTATACCTACATACAATAAAAAATATTGAAAATTTTACTCCATTAATGAGGTATACCTAAATATTTATGTTCAGGACATAAATTTCTTACAATATTGGCATTCATCGCAAAAGAAAAATCAAATAAAACTTAAATATTTCAAAATTATAGTGTGTAAAATTAAGATTTTTTTAACCCTATATATATATAATAATGTTATATTATTATACAGTATAATACAACACATTGTATTAACCAATGTAAATGTTGTAACCTCTAAATATCTAATAAAGCACAACAAAAGGCAAAAGGAAGGGGGGTGGTAGGCAGGAGAAAAGCACACAGAAATAGTTACAAAATTATCAATGTTGTATACACATGTACACACCCTCATGTATGTATGAGGGTGTGTACATGTGTATACAACATTGATAATTTTGTAACTAGCGTCAAACATTGTTATTTTCTTAGCTAAACGAACTAGAGGGTTCAGTTCCTGAACCGATTATGTGCCTCTGTATCCTTTACACCACCGCCCACGGGTTGGGTATGGGGTGCATAATAAAGAAAGAAATTAAATTGAAACTGTATTGGAGGGGACCTAAACATTCCCTCTAATGCGTTATGTGTGGTTTCCTCCGAGGCTAAGGGTCCCCCTTCTTCCAGCCAGAGCTGGTACTCCCTTCCAATTTAAAAAAAAAAATAATATTAATAATAATAACAATATAAGATAATAATGGTAATACAATAATAATAATAATAATAATAATAATAATAATAATAATAATAATAATAATAATAATAATAATAATAATAGTAATAATAATAATATAACACATGCAACAAAATTCGAAACAAATACACAAACATCTGCCATTACTATATAAAATCAGATATTGTCTTCACTGTTCTCTTGTACTTGTCTTAGTGCCTGAAAGAAAGCTTTTGGAGGGCTTAAAAAAATTGCAGAACGAAACCTTGAGGATTATCCTTGGGTGTTCTCGCACCACAGAGAGCGGTCGGGGATTGAACGCCGACCTGCAGGAAGCCACAGACCGTCGCTCTACCGTCCGGCAAGAAGCCCGAGCATCATTCATTGATGGTCAACATTGTTCAAAATGGATACTAAAACTTTTAACTGAAATCAGAATTTTCTGAGCTTAAAGGAAACACGCCATAGATTGGGACTTTTAATAGTAAAAATTCATAATATAAATAACATATACAAATATGGTAATATTATATAGACTAAGTAACTTGCAAAAAACTTAAAATAGAGTTACAAGTAAACTTAAGTAAAATAATTTCATAACAGATATGATAACTAATATATATATATATATATATATATATATATATATATATATATATATATATATATATATATATATATATATATATATATATATATATAACTAAGTAAATTACATAAAGAACACAGTAGAAAGTAACATAAAGTAACAAAAATAACAAAGTAACATTAAGTAAGTAAAATAAATTAACATAAAGTAACTATTTAAATAGTTACAAGTAGGAGAGTCTATTTGTTACTAAGTACAAATTACAGATAGGCTTAGTTGACTTGCATGTGCCTATAAGTACAGCTGCAACTCAATTGTGCAGAGAGAATTTAAACCTTATAAGCCTTACATTGTTTTGTAATTAAGTGTAGATGAGTTAGGGTATTTTTAACTAAGCTATGCAATTACGTATACTGTCAGAGGTGGAACATATCATTTTGGAGGGTTCCGGTGAGCACCCCCCCAATCGCCAGGCCAGCTGGCGCGGAAACCCCCCCAAAAAAGAATATATCAGATTTTTAATTTCTATTTGTACTCACTGAATTTGTGCGCCCCTTGAGGGACTTGAAGTAGAGGGGGGTAGAAATAGCCTAAGCTACTCTATCCCTTTGAGCTGTATTTCTTGCTTATCTCAATAAACATACTTGAACTTGAACAATTGATTCTTTGTTAGAGAGATAAAAAAAGATAGACCTCTAAGATTTTCTTCTCCTCACCAGTCTTCTGCCTATTTATTGCCTTCTCCTTCAATCAACTCACCTCTTGGGTGGCTTAATCTTTATCAATCACCTTCAATCATCACAATCGACTTCAGAATGGTTCAGGACGGACCGAAACGTCGTCGTCCTTCACTTTCTAGTGTGGTCTAGTCAACACACTTCAGCCACGTTATTGTGACTCGTCGTTTCCTATCTAGTGTTTTAAACTCGCACTGTGTGTTGTGCTACACACTCCCCCAATATATGTCCATACACCATTCAACTTCACCATTGTTTATCACTGCTATCATCATATTTCATAGTTGTTATATTGAACGCATATCTTATTACATTATACTTAGAAATAATCCTCAAATTATGCCACAATGTACCTGTTGGTAATCCTCAAATTATGCCACAATGTACCTGTTGGTAATCCTCAAATTATGCCACAATGTACCTGTTGATAATCCTCAAATTATGCCACAATGTACCTGTTGATAATCCTCAAATTATGCCACAATGTACCTGTTGGTAATCCTCAAATTATGCCACAATGTACCTGTTGATAATCCTCAAATTATGCCACAATGTACCTGTTGGTAATCCTCAAATTATGCCACAATGTACCTGTTGGTAATCCTCAAATTATGCCACAATGTACCTGTTGATAATCCTCAAATTATGCCACAATGTACCTGTTGATAATCCTCAAATTATGCCACAATGTACCTGTTGGTAATCCTCAAATTATGCCACAATGTACCTGTTGATAATCCTCAAATTATGCCACAATGTACCTGTTGGTAATCCTCAAATTATGCCACAATGTACCTGTTGATAATCCTCAAATTATGCCACAATGTACCTGTTGATAATCCTCAAATTATGCCACAATGTACATGTTGATAACCCTTAAATTTTATTATATTGTAGCTACTAATCTTCGTAAAATTTTGTTATTATGTACCTGTTAACATTTCTCAATTTTGCTAGAAATTACCTACTTTAAAATTATGTTAGATTAAGGACTTGCCCGAAACGCAATGCGTGTTAGTAGCTTTACAAGAATATAAAAACATCAATAGTGTGTACTCTCATAAACCCAATGTGCCTTCTTGTATATAAATAAATAAATAAATAAATAAATAAATAAATAAATAAATAAATAAATAAATAAATAAATCAGGTCTGGCAGGGCTGATCTTATCAAGACAAAACAAGGAGCAACGGTTTCAAGTTCAACAAACCACCATGTAGGACACAATACAGGAGATGCCTTTTCACCCACAGGGTTGAAACAGTGGCTCCTTGTTTGTTTCGATGAGATCAGCCTGTCATGCTTGGTTTGCAGTGTTGTCAGCCGTGTGGCCCTCAACCGTTCCTGATAGGAGAGTTGACTTAGTTCTGGGGTGATTCTTGTTGCCCGGTGTTGAACTGTCTATAAACTATCTATGTCCTTCTCTAAGATGAGGTCTCCATGCTTGGATACAATGAAGTAGTAAACCCATGGAACCGCCTACTCGCCGTAACTGCAAATGCTAAAACGTTGAATTTCAAAATCCAGTTCGAAAAAATCATCAGGACAAATGGACCCTTTACAGGCCGCCGGCTTCCTGTCCCCGTCGAGGCCACTAGAGAGAGATAGTAGCCCTCATGTAACAAAGAAACAAAGAAATACCTAATTAACACCATGTAACATAATTCTCATACATTTCATTATAAATTTGTGTTAGCTGTTTTTGTGAATATTAAATTAAATGCTGTATCTGTACTGTATCATAGTTACCTCTAAGGCTTACAAAATCTAAATTAAAGTAGTCTATGGCTTTCATAATTAAGTATTACTTTATGAAACTGTATATCATTTACTACATTTTCACTAACCATTCACATATATAAACTTACTTCTTGTATTCAGAAATTTTAAACCCATTTCACTCATTATTTAAAGTTATGGGGGGAAACGATGGGCGTAATTAGTGACTATAAAATATTCAATATAAAAATATATAGTGGTTTTGATCTGTAATTTGATTCTTTCACACACATCTTATCAATATTTATTATTAAAGGCCTAGATACGAACATCTCTGTCGTGTCTAGTTTGTCCTGAAGCCCTCAAACATTTCCTGGTATGAGAGCTGACTTAGTTCTGGGAAAACCCGTCCTCATAAATGAGCGTCGCATTTTGACGCATGCTTTAATTAAGGCCAATAATCGTCGTACTAGAAAATGGTCGCGAAATTGACATACTGTCCCGTTTTCTGTTTTGGGTCCTCCTGGTAGGTTGTGGACTCAGACTGGAATACAGATATTGGAATATTTTAAAAAGTTAGACAAAAGACTATGATAGGTTGGGAGAATCAAACAGGAATATCACAGTTGGTAATCATTTGAATTACAAAAAATGGTAACATTTTGAATTACTTCGCGGTACAAACAGTACATTTTCATTCAAAGTTGTAATAAATAAAAATATCGTAAGGTGACAGCACTGATTGTTGTATGAGTTGTTTGTTGTTCGGTGTTTAGTAGTTTTTTGTTGGGTAATTTACAGTTTTGTTAAGCCATTTGTAGTTTTTGTTGGACAATTTGTAGTTTTGTTGAGCAATTTGTAGTTTTTGTTGGGCAATTCGTAGTTTTTGTTGGACTATTTGTAGTTTTTGTTGGACTATTTGCAGTTTTGTTGGACTATTTGTAGTTTTGTTGGTCAATTTGTAGTTTTGTTGGTCAATTTGTAGTTTTGTTGGACAATTTGTAGTTTTGTTGGACTATTTGTAGTTTTGTTGGTCAATTTGTAGTGTTTGTTGTCAATTTGTAGTGTTTGTTGGTCAATTTGTAGTTTTGCTGGGCAATTTGAAATTTTTGTTTGTAGGTTTATTCAGCAATCTGAAATTTTTATTGGGCAATCGTTAGTTTTGTGAGGCGAGGGCGTAGACTCCTGTGATAACAATTACATTTTGTTAAAGCAATTTAGAGAATGTGCAAATAATTTTGTCACTGGACCTATGTAAGAGAAAACAGCATGGGGATAATGCAGGTGACAGTGTCAGCATGAAGCGTGTGTTTCTAAGCCCCCGAGGAGTATACTTTGTGTACCGTGACCTTGTATTTATCTTACTCGTTATGATTTTCAACCAGATAACTGACTCGATAAAAGTGTTATCGTGTTTCTTATGTATAAAAAAATATATCGCTTTAATCACAAGGACCTCTTCTGCTGTCACTAAGCGATGCTACAAGCCTCAGCTCCTGCTGTCACTAAGCGATGCTACAAGCCTCTGCTCCTGCTGTCACTAAGCGATGTTACAAGCCTCTGCTCCTGCTGTCACTAAGCGATGCTACAAGCCTCAGCTCCTGCTGTCACTATGTGATGCTACAAGCCTCAGCTCCTGCTGTCACTAAGTGATGCTACAAGCTTCAGCTCCTGCTGTCACTAAGGGATGCTACAAGCCTCAGGTCCTGCTGTCACTAAGCGATGCTACAAGCCTCTGCTCCTGCTGTCACTATGTGATGCTACAAGCCTCAGCTCCTGCTGTCACTAAGTGATGCTACAAGCCTCAGCTCCTGCTGTCACTAAGGGATGCTACAAGCCTCAGCTCCTGCTGTCACTAAGGGATGCTACAAGCCTCAGCTCCTGCTGTCACTAAGCGATGCTACAAGCCTCAGGTCCTGCTGTCACTAAGCGATGCTACAAGCCTCTGCTCCTGCTGTCACTATGTGATGCTACAAGCCTCAGCTCCTGCTGTCACTAAGTGATGCTACAAGCCTCAGCTCCTGCTGTCACTAAGGGATGCTACAAGCCTCAGGTCCTGCTGTCACTAAGCGATGCTACAAGCCTCAGCTCCTGCTGTCACTATGTGATGCTACAAGCCTCAGCTCCTGCTGTCACTAAGTGATGCTACAAGCTTCAGCTCCTGCTGTCACTAAGGGATGCTACAAGCCTCAGCTCCTGCTGTCACTAAGCGATGCTACAAGCCTCAGCTCCTGCTGTCACTATGTGATGCTACAAGCCTCAGCTCCTGCTGTCACTAAGTGATGCTACAAGCTTCAGCTCCTGCTGTCACTATGTGATGCTACAAGCCTCAGCTCCTGCTGTCACTAAGTGATGCTACAAGCTTCAGCTCCTGCTGTCACTAAGGGATGCTACAAGCCTCAGCTCCTGCTGTCACTAAGTGATGCTACAAGCTTCAGCTCCTGCTGTCACTAAGTGATGCTACAAGCCTCAGCTCCTGCTGTCACTAAGCGATGCTACAAGCCTCAGCTCCTGCTGTCACTAAGCGATGCTACAAGCCTGGATCAGCACTACCGTCGCAACTTCAAGCTACGATCGAGCCTTGGCTACTACATTGGCTACGTGATGTTGCAATGATGTATCAATGTAGAAAAAACTGCGCATGTCTTTCCCCAGTGACTGGTGAGAACTGGCTGTGCCGCCAGACTCTACATCAGGTTCAAAGAACTCCCTGACCTCGGTGATGCCGAATATTAGGTTTTTCCCTATATCTTAAACTCAGCCTTCTTCTATACTCGTTGTATATTCAGAACATCAGTAGATTTAGTTTTAAAACACGAAGACAGTGCAAATAAGTTTGTACCGTTGCTTGGTTTGGTTCATTAAATGTGCGCTCAAGCAGCAGCAAGGTGGCAATGTTATCGAGGTGGGGGCTGCTTGTTCATGGGGGCAACATCTCTTCCTGTGCTCAAGCAAGTAGTACTACGCAGAACGTTTGAGCTGCTAAATGCAATATAATATTTCATACTACTTAAAGCAGTCTACCCCAATAGGCTATATAAACTGCAGCACATAGGAATGTAATAACTGTAGCGTAATTTGGATCGAAATTTGGACAGGAGCGATGGATATAATTGAGGGGAAAAATGTGGCTGATTGAGGCAAGGTGCACCACTTATGGTTTTATGTTGTGACTGATGCTGGTGGGGTTTCAAAAATTAACGTTACTTTATTACTATCGCTCATCCGGACGCTCCTGTTGTTGCTATACGCAGTTCCTTCTGTTGCTCCTGTTACTGTACTCACCTAGATGTGCTTGCAGGGTCGAACTAGGCTGCTAGCCCCGCCTTCCGACCGTTCTTAGATTAATGTAATGACTCATTTCTCACGCTTTTACACGCATGTTTGTTGATGTTACCGTGTACATGTTGTTGACGGGCTGTGTACACTACACATGTTGATTCTCCGGTAGTATAAAAATGGTTGGGCACATTCACTTTCGCCTAATGCTCTGTTCAACTGGCAGTAATAGGTATCCGGAGTTAGGCAAGTGTCGTAGGGAACATCCTGGAAAGTTCAGTAGTTCGACCTTGGGAGGTACTTCAATACAAGCCTAAACATTTATATATACACAAGCTGCTTGTCCCCGACGAAACGAATTACATTGNTTCTAACGTGGTTACCTAAGAGTAAAGCAGTTATATATAATTATTCTAAAACAACTATGTTCCCCCGTGTTCCTTATACATACTGTGTGAGGCATTATATAAGAAGTATATTGCAGGATATACTCACATATAATGCCTTTACTTAACTCACTGTCAGATGGTGTTACTTACATATAGTGAATCCACAATATTGTAATTTTAATAACATTAAATCAGTTGTTTATGCTTATTTCTTCTCTAACAATTACCAGCGTATTTTTAGGTAACTATTTCTGTAGAAGAAAAAATCGATTTCTTTGTTCCCAAAGATTTCTAACTAAACTAACTTGCACCAGTTGTGGAATACTCCAAGATAGGAGTAATACTCCACTGTTTAATCTACTCCTTTGCAGGGTAATACTCCATTGTTTAATCTACTCCTTTGCAGGGTAATACTCCACTGTTTAATCTACTCCTTTGCAGGGTAATACTCCACTGTTTAATCTACTCCTCTGCAGGGTAATACTCCACTGTTTAATCTACTCCTTTGCAGGGTAATACTCCACTGTTTAATCTACTCCTTTGCAGGGCAATACTCCACTGTTTAATCTACTCCTTTGCAGGGCAATACTCCACTGTTTAATCTACTCCTTTGCAGGGTAATACTCCACTGTTTGATTCCATTCAGGACCAGAAAACGTTCTTTGCTATCTTCGATTGACGTCAAGTTGACTTGTGCAGTTTATCATGGTTTGTTGAGGTCTCGTCTGGCATCTGCCAATCCTGTGGTCCCCAGTGCCATCTCTCGTCACATGATTCTTGGCACTCTTCATTGCTATTTTGTGTTAAATGATTATGCTCCCTTTAGGGTCCTATGGCTCTATGCACAATAAAGTGCCATCTCGGGTCATATATGGCTCTGTGCTCCCTCCAGTGCCTTCTCGCGTCAGAGAGCTAGCTCTATGCTGCCTCTAGTGTCACCTCACGTCTCAGGCTAAAACCCAATTAGAATTTTTACTCTGGATTCAGCCATATTTTATCGTGTTTTCCGTTTGGGTCCTTCCCAGAGATCGTTCGAGTTAATTGCTTGAATAGAACTAATGAATTTTCTTTTTGGAACACGAGGCACGGTGCTCTTATTCTCCCTCCGCGCACGCACACGCGCACACACTTTCCGGACCAAAGAGCCAAGGCTCAACCCCCCCCCCCGCAAGCACAACAAGGTGAGTATACACACACACACACACACACACACACACACACACACAAAAGGTACCCGCCTTTCTGGTCAATTAATCAGGTGTACAGTGTGAGGTAATATAGTATCAAATTCTTGTTCAGGATATTATATTTCATTAAAATACGCTCTGATGGGCTCTATTGCTTCCGTCTTCACAATGGCAGAATCTACTACGTCAAAGAGGACATTATGAAATTTGCAGCCACTTTACCTCGTGAAAATATTATATCGCTGGGAGTTTGTTTTGGCAAAATAACAAAGGGAGGAAAGTTCCTGGTACACATTACAGCCTTGGAGTTTCTTCATCCATATTGTCAGGTATATTGGGGAGAGAATTTTGTAACTTTATACTGTATGGCTTTAATGATGGTACAGTGGTAAGCTCAATCAGATCATAGCCGAAAGGGCATAGTGGAAGTGTTTGTGCAGTGTTTAACGAGGAAACTGCAGAAGACCCACTGGCCAATACGTGATAGCTCCTTCAGTATTTATATTTACCCAAATTCATTCATATATATGTCTAACTTAGGCTTGAAATACTAGTGATCCCACATCTATTACGTTACCCAGTAACCTGTAACACAAACCGAAAACCCTGTTTCTAAACCAGACTTGACCTAGGTCTTTTGTACAGTATATCTAAACTTATCTAATTTATATTCATTGTTTTGTGTTGATATATTTAATATATACTGTACCTTATTAGTATCCCTGTTGATATGCCCATTTATTCATCTGATCAAAAGCCATAGGCTGGCTAAAGGCTGGGCTTGGCGAGTAGAACTCCCAGAACCCACTCCAAGTATACTTCTGGCATCTTCACCTAATAAATAGGTACCTAGGAGTTAGAAAACTGCTGTGGACTGCATCTTCCAGGAGTTCAGTAGTTGTCCTAGAGGGGGAGGGGCTTTAATAAGTTCAACAGGCTTCCTGTCTCTAAGTATGGGGAGTATAAAATGGTGAATTTCATTACAATCAATGCTTGATTTTTCCATGATAAGATGTGTCTTCTTCCTCTTTATTTGTTCTAGCCAGGCTGCCTACCTGCTTTAGCTAGACTACTTATGTTGGCAGGCATAATTTTTACTTAATATTTTCTGCTAAGGTCATATGAATAATAAATTAAAAGTATTGTATGTATGATTGTTAAGCATTAACAATGCAAAACTGCTTTGTATTTTTCTTACACAGTTTAAAAGTTCAGTTCCCTGGGTCAAGCTTTCAAACATAGCTGCCATTAGCAAAAAAAAAAGTACTTTTAGAGTTTTTATAATAATGTAGTTCAGATATTTGAGGTCGTGTTGCTTTTGCAACAAGGTAATTAATAGTAATTCATTATTCATCACAGCATACTGTATATATATATATTTCTAACTTTATTTTTCTTTCACTTATGCAAAAGATATTCAACAAAGCATGTTTTACAAATACTGTAGCTGATGTTCTGTTAAAAATGTACTTGTACACTTTTGACTGTACAGCCCTTTGTATCCTTAATCCTAATACTTTACTCTGCTGTACATTGCAGTAAGCAGCAGTTTAGAAAAACTTAATGGCTTTCACTTTAATTTGTTTAATTTGACCAAATTATATAAAATTTTAGTATTAAAAATATTGTTATATGGTAATAATAATAATAGATTTTGGTTTTGTTACAGAACAAAATTTGGCTCAAAGAATCTGCTGAACAAAATTTCATGTACGGTAATCATGTTTATAAATCTGGCCTGTCAAGAATTTCAGAAAATACTCCAAAATATGCTGGTGTTGTTGTTTATTCATCAAAGGACATTCCATTGGTAAGTTTAATTAAGAACTTTTGTTAATGAAAATTTACAGTGCAGTATATAGGTAGAAATTTTACACAGTAAGCATTATGTACAACAAAGTCTGGTAGTAGCAAATAAGAGGGAGCAATGGAGTGATGAGTAAACAAGAGGATTTATGGCAGTGAGGTGAGCAATTTATGTGAGAATGCTGGATGCAAAACACTAAAATTTGTAAATGAGAATATTGACTTTAACCTGAAATATTTACAATTATTTGTTTAACATTAGGTGGAGTATTTGGTCTGTAGGAATGCTGTTATACTGTACTTTGGTGACTTTTTAGTTTTTCTTCTGAAAAGGGTATTTGACTATAGTGGGTATTTTGTGTACAACTACTATATATATTGATAATATTGCAGGTGGTGGTTATGTAATTTGCAGACTGTCCTATCAGGACAATAAGCCATTGCTTTGGTACTGTTTAGTGTTACTGTTGATGACCATTGTTGCCTGCTTTCTTTATTTCATAATGAGGTATACAATATACAATATTTCTGGTTTAGGAAGGGTGCAATGATGTACTGACACTCATCTTCAAGCAACTACTGGTTAGAACTTACAAATGCCCGGAGAAAGAATCCAACTATTAATCCTCATGTTGTTTTATTATTATGGTGTAAATAAATGTTAATGATTAAACTTTTATTACTGTACATGGGTTTCCTGTAGATTTTGAACTTCACTGTCACTAGCTTTCTCCAGCATCATCCCCAGTACTGTGAGGTGGCTTCACTATTTTGACAATATCTTAATCATCACACCATGCCTGGATAATTTAGCAGCAAACTTACTAAGGTTCAATCTATTATACAATTTACTTTGGAAATATAGACTCCTTTCCTCGCCTATCTCATCATTTACTAAGTTCTGCGTGTCACATCTTCCGATGGCACTTGCATTCCTTGCATTATTCTATTAACACCTAATACATTTTGCAACTTTAAATAAATTTTCCATTGTAGGGCTTTGGCGTAGCAGCTAAGGCAACAGCTGAGTGCCGACATGCTGACCCCATGGATATTGTGTGCTTTCATCAAGCGGATATTGGAGAATATATCAGAAATGAGGATACACTTGTTTAAGATTTATTTTGTATATTTATTTCTACATTAAAAATATCAAATAATACAAGTTGTTCCACAGCTACAGTATTTTCTTAATAAACGGCAAATGTTTGGTGGGTTTTGATACACTACTCATTGAAGTGACTGTACAGTATTTATTACATGGTATCAAGATTTCTATTCTGAAGCACTTTATATTTTGTCAGTATTGTACCGACATGTTGTCTTTCTTATGAAATTTATCATTTATTTTGCTTTTTATTTTAATTAATGTTGCTTTCTTATGTGTACATGATATATGCGAGTTAGTTTTCACTAGTTAGGAGTGGACCATTCCTACTATACTATTTCTAACATCCATAAGTAATATATGATTATGCTGAAATAGAAAATCCATGTGCAAGTACTGTAATATGCAAGTCACATTGACTCAAAAAGGTATTATGTGTATCTTTTAATATGAATGTTACTCATGATTTTGGCCAGCACAGTGTTACTCATTTGTGCTGGCCAAAATCCAAAATAAAATAAAATAAGAATACTAGTGGTAAATAAATGTTTCTGTTCATGTTTCTTTTTGAAGGCCAGAAGATTAAGTGTCGGGAAATATATTAGCTTGTTGCAAATAACTGATTAAATGAAACAGCTTGACTATGTTCTTTTAAAAGTTAGAAAATACAATATTGTAGTTTTTAATTGTACTCGTTAAATAATGATTTTACATTAAATATTATATTGATATTTATTAAGAGAGATTATAATGCAAGTGTGATTTTAGAAGTACTGTATAATTCATGGTTTTCTTAAGGAATATTGAAAGAAAACACTTGAGCTTTATTGTTAAAATAGAATGGCCAAGAATTACTGTAGGTCAGTAAATATTTTGTTACATGTACTGTATTGTCAACTGTACCTTGATTTATATTTCTAATAAAATATTAGGTTTAACTGCCAAACGTGTATATCTATCCTGTATAAGTTTTGATTTTGCATAGTATGCAGTATAATGTCCCTCTGCATGTGATGACTTATAGTTTTGTTGATATTTACCATTATGAGTGTCTTTACCATTATGTATCGGCACATCTCCTGTTCCAGCTGAGTACGATGGGCTCACCATAGCCCATGCTGCTTGAAGCCTTTTTTTTCAGAATAGCTGATTCAAAGCAACAAAAAACTAGTGTACAGTACATACTGTATATCATTAGTTGTGAATGATGAACTATATTCCAGGGTTGATAACTAGTCACATTGTAACATTTGTCTGGCTGTTCTTACCAAAGGCACCAACACATGTTTTGTGAGGCAAGATATGTTGGGGAATTGGCTACACAGTTTTGCCGATGAATTCATTAAATAATGTACACAAGTGGGTATACAATAATTTGGTTTACATAATTTGTAGTGTCATTAAGTGAATCATGAGTTTTAAATAATAATATTGTTAACATTTCTGAACACATTTTGGCATGTCTTTAAATACAATATTTGCACTAAAATAAAAAGTTCAAAACTGAAGAAAAAAAATGCAACTTGCAGTTGCAATTCTAACAACTGCAATAATTTCAAGCAGATTCAGTTGCAAATTGTTAGCAACTGCAGTTGCACAACATTCCATGCAACTTGCAGTTGCAAGTATTTTATTATTAATAATTTAAATTAATAAAAAGTTATACTGCCTATGGTGTTTGTTTTCACCCAACGCACAAAACATTGGTTTATGTGACTTGCTTCCCAATTACGAACGTAATTGTGGAAGTACGTAAAACATAATTATATGGCCTGCGTACAACTCCCTGGAGCCGGTGGGGGGGGGGGGGGGGGTTCCACGCCCCCCCATCTCCTAAGCGAGCAAAATTTAACAGAAGTTAGGACCCTGAGAGGAAGAATGGGGTCTTTGCATCAAATGCCAGAGATGTTAAGACAAAAAACATCACCTTCAAATAACTGACATATTCCTACACGTACACATGACTCCAGACAAATGAGGGACCTTTGACAAGCCACCGGCTTCCTGTCCTCGTCGAGGCCATTACAGAGATAATGAGACGAAGATAAATAAAAATAATGTCAAATTTACTTCCAATTAATTGGATTAAACTGTTAAACCATTCCTCTTGAGAAGTGGCACTGTTACAGGAGTGTGGCAGGTGGTGACAGGAGTGGCAGTAGGTGACAGGAGTGGAGGGTGCTGACAGGAGTGGCAGGTGGTGACAGGAGTGAAGGGTGGTGACAGGAGTGGAGGGTGGTGACAGGAGTGGCAGGTGGTGACAGGAGTGAAGGGTGGTGACAGGAGTGGAGGGTGGTGACAGGAGTGAAGGGTGCTGACAGGAGTGAAGGGTGGTGACAGGAGTGAAGGGTGCTGACAGGAGTGGAGGGTGGTGACAGGAGTGAAGGGTGGTGACAGGAGTGGCAGTAGGTGACAGGAGTGGCAGTAGGTGACAGGAGTGGCAGTAGGTGACAGGAGTGAAGGGTGGTGACAGGAGTGAAGGGTGGTGACAGGAGTGAAGGGTGGTGACAGGATTGGTGGGGTGGTGACAGGAGTGGAGGGTGGTGACAGGAGTGGAGGGTGGTGACAGGAGTGGAGAGTGGTGACAGGAGTAAAGGGTGGTGACAGGAGTGAAGGGTGCTGACAGGAGTGGAGGGTGCTGACAGGAGTGAAGGGTGCTGACAGGAGTGACAGGAGTGAAGGGTGGTGACAGGAGTAAAGGGTGGTGACAGGAGTGAAGGGTGCTGACAGGAGTGGAGGGTGCTGACAGGAGTGGAGGGTGGTGACAGGAGTGAAGGGTGGTGACAGGAGTGAAGGGTGGTGACAGGAGTAAAGGGTGGTGACAGGAGTGACAGGAGTGAAGGGTGGTGACAGGAGTAAAGGGTGGTGACAGGAGTGAAGGGTGCTGACAGGAGTGGAGGGTGCTGACAGGAGTGGAGGGTGCTGACAGGAGTGGAGGGTGCTGACAGGAGTGGCAGGTGGTGACAGGAGTGAAGGGTGGTGACAGGAGTGAAGGGTGGTGACAGGATTGGTGGGGTGGTGACAGGAGTGAAGGGTGGTGACAGGAGTGAAGGGTGGTGACAGGATTGGTGGGGTGGTGACAGGAGTGGAGGGTGGTGACAGGAGTGAAGGGTGGTGACAGGAGTGAAGGGTGGTGACAGGAGTGAAGGGTGGTGACAGGAGTGAAGGGTGGTGACAGGAGTGAAGGGTGGTGACAGGATTGGTGGGGTGGTGACAGGAGTGGAGGGTGGTGACAGGAGTGGAGGGTGGTGACAGGAGTGAAGGGTGGTGACAGGATTGGTGGGTGGTGGCAGGAGTGGAGGGTGGTGACAGGAGTGAAGGGTGGTGACAGGAGTGAAGGGTGGTGACAGGAGTGAAGGGTGGTGACAGGAGTGAAGGGTGGTGACAGGAGTGAAGGGTGGTGACAGGAGTGAAGGGTGGTGACAGGATTGGTGGGGTGGTGACAGGAGTGGAGGGTGGTGACAGGAGTGGAGGGTGGTGACAGGAGTGGAGAGTGGTGACAGGAGTGGAGGGTGGTGACAGGAGTGGAGGGTGCTGACAGGAGTGGAGGGTGGTGACAGGAGTGGAGGGTGGTGACAGGAGTGGAGAGTGGTGACAGGAGTGGAGGGTGGTGACAGGAGTGGAGGGTGGTGACAGGAGTGAAGGGTGGTGACAGGATTGGTGGGGTGGTGACAGGAGTGGAGGGTGGTGACAGGAGTGGAGGGTGGTGACAGGAGTGGAGGGTGGTGACAGGAGTGGAGAGTGGTGACAGGAGTGGAGGGTGGTGACAGGAGTGGAGGGTGGTGACAGGAGTGGAGGGTGGTGACAGGAGTGGAGAGTGGTGACAGGAGTGGAGGGTGGTGACAGGAGTGGAGAGTGGTGACAGGAGTGGAGGGTGGTGACAGGAGTGGAGGGTGGTGACAGGAGTGGAGGGTGCTGACAGGAGTGGAGGGTGCTGACAGGAGTGGAGGGTGGTGACAGGAGTGGAGAGTGGTGACAGGAGTGGCGGCGGGTGACAGGAGTGGAGGGAGGTGACAGGAGTGGAGGGGTGGTGACAGGAGTGGCGGCGGGTGACAGGAGCGGCGCCAGATCAGCTGACCAACATGGCCGTGGCCAAGTACATAGCTCTGGCCGCCTTCTTCGTCCTGGTGGTGAGTTTCCGTGTCGGTGCCTGCTACCGCCCGCCCCTGTGTCCTGCTGTGTCCTGCTGTATCCTGATGTATCCTGGTGGCTGGTCACCCTATTATATCACCCTGGCACTGGCCTAGTGGCACCCGAGACCTTGATGGCACGCCATGGCCCCCAAGAGGGTAGTCTGAGACTGCAGCATCACTCGAGATGAATCATCTCAAGGGCATAGCATCTCACCATTGTTATTGGAAATATTTACCTCTATTGGCTACAGCCAGAGGCATCTTCATCATTTGGCTGTAATAAAGATACAGTACTGTATATCTAGTTATCTCAACAGGATAGCCCTGATGCCTTTCTCCTTCCTGGAAGCTCCCAAGCAGGAGTTAGCCACAACAGAAAGTTTCTCCAAGAGGCTGTATCACGACACAAACCTTTCACTTTTTCAAGCTCTGTCTTTTCCCTCCCTCTGCTCCTTCTTTTTCCATACAGTTCTGTGTACATTGTTCCACTCTTTCCTGCCAAGATACTGATCATCTACCTCTACCATATGATCCCTTAACTTTTTTTTTTTTGAGATATATACAGTACTGTACAAGAGTTGTTACATTCTTGTACAGCCACTAGTACGCGTAGCGTTTCGGGCAGGTCCCTGGAATATGATCCCTTGCTGCGAAGAATCGTTTTTACAACCAAGTACTCATTTTACTGTTGAGTTAAACAGAGGCTACAGTTAAGGATTTGCGCCCAGTAAATCCTCCTCGGCCAGGGTACGAACCCATGACAAAGTGCTTGCGGAACGCAATGCGAGTGTCTTACCACTACACCACGGAGACTGCTTACTTAATATCTTGATATAATGGGAGACACCTTTGACAAGTGCCAGCTTACTGTTTCTATTGAGGCCACTAGAGATGGTGGTCCTCGCGTAAATTCACGTAACTACTGTATCTGGTTATTAATGTTTCTACAAAATACAGAAGATGTATGTAATACAGTATAAATTTGCAGTACTGTATAAGCCATTATTTACATAGGCCTAGTTATTATCTTTGTACATGCTTGAAAGGCATTTGTAATCATGCTTTGTAGATTCAGTTAACTTATTCTGAATCTTTTATTTACATTTGTATTATTGCAAATATATGTACGGTATTGTACAGTATTTTATTGTTATATACTGTATATGGCTATAGTCGAGCAGATATCCATAGTACAGCAAACTGTTTATACAGTATTACATCATTGGAATATACTATTAAATTACTGAGCAGTACATTGTGTTATTTTTGCAGGGAACTGGTATAGCTGTGAGCTATACTGGTGCAAGTCTCCTTACATCATATGTAGCTTATCTCTCACCATGGATACCAACTTGGCTTTGGGTAGCAGTCGGTGCGATTATGGTGCTAGGAGTTGGAATCACAGCCACCAGCACTGTTGGAGCTATTGCGACACTAGCTCCTAATCCCAAGGCATTCAAAATTGTGAGTGAACATGATTTGGTACAGAAATTTTATAGCACTCTAAAAGGCAACTTTGTAAAATATGCTGTAGATCACAAACTGTAATATTTTAGCAGACATGTTTGCAATTAGAGTACTGTAGTGTGAGTTTAATGTAAATATCTGTGTAGACACCAGTGTTTTGTGATGTTTAATATATAGTCATCTACAAACACCTGGTGAATAATCTGCAAGTTAGTTTTGAACAAACAAGTCTTGCCTTCTCAGGCACTCAATAAATAAGAATTTGTGAGAAATATTTATTTTTGAAATCTAAGAATCTGAGACTGACATTGTACAGTAAAGCATTGAAAATATACACTTTAAAAGTTCATAAATTCACAAAATTTCCAACAGTTTCAAAAACTTTAAATACTACTTTTTAACTGAAATATACTAAAATTTCCAAAATACAAAACAGCAATGTCAATTTATCTGCATTTGGTGATGTACAGTACTGTAATTATCATCTTCCTCTTCCTTCATACAGCATTTTGTGTTTTTATTTATTATACTATACAGGTACAGTACTGTTATTGGTGTGTTAGAGGTTGGTGGATTTTTAATGCATATTTTGACATATGTTTACAGTATTTAATTGTCAAAGAGTATATGTTTTAAGTAGGTTAGGTAAACACCACTTAACATGTTATTAAATAGAGTTGGCACATGCCATTTAATATGGAATTAATATGGCAAATATATATTACAGTATTGTCACCATTGTGGGTCTGCATGATTTCGTTAATAAGAGCAAAACCACTTCAAACTCATAATGTAAAACAATGGAATTTAGTTTTAGCATTGCTCAATGGTTTTCTCATGACTTCAGCCCCTTTCCTTAGGGTTGCAAGTACAGTATCTACTAAAACTTAAAAGTGCAATTAGAACAGTTTTAAGGGATATACCATCATACCTTTTATTTCTCTTACTGAGTAACTTTTACAGAGCAGATTCTTACGTTTAGCCCATTATACTATATGATGATCTACCAAGAGAACCTGATTGCAATACCATATAGAATTTTCACCCTCTTACAGCCCATCCCCTATTTCTGAAAGGTAGTGCCATAACTTCCCTAATGGTGTGGATGAAAACCATGTTAAGCTCAAAATGATACCAACCATAAAACTTGGTTTTATTTATGCTTAATGACTTTCACACAGCCTCAACTTCTCTTAGCATTGTGAGAGTTTACTAAAATAATTTAAAGCACGGTAAGAGAATATTATTGAGTCTTATATAATATAATATGTTTTATATAATATGTATAATATAATTATATTATATATAATATGTCTCGCATATTATTTCTTCATGGATGTCCACAAGCTTTGTTAAGAAGCTTGATTCATATACAGTAATGCTAAATGGTTGGCAATGGATGCCCTCCAAGAGAACTTTACTACAGAGTCTATTCCTTCATCCTTGGTCTCTCCCAGGGTTCAGTGGAGATGCCACATATGTTACCTTCTATAGATATAGGACCATATTGCCTTTAAGTATTATTTGAATTGAAGTCTCACAAAATTTCATAAAAAAATTGTGAGCTAGAGTCTTTTGGTAATTGGTAAGGCAATGGATCTGTTTTGTGAAAGGTTTGTATGGCCGGTTCCTACGTGGAGAGTACTGTACCTAAGTTAGTTATTTATATATACAGTACAGTATTCAAATTATTGGTTTTGAATGAGTTAAATTTTTCCCTGTAAGATAGCAAGACCAAGTGTAATATGGACCAACACAGTTTTGGGGGAACAATTATCCAATTAATTTCGGGAGTGGAGTGTAACCCATTAAAAGTATATTACAGTGGTACAGTTTATAGAGAAAAATTGGTGAAGTTAGGTCATGTTAACTTACCACACCCAGATACAATATCTAAAAATATAAAGTATAAAAGTTCTAGCATTCACTGCTATTCTGTAATGTTGGCTGTGATTTATTAGCAAGTTTATCATTCCTATTTGTCAGTTTCTTTAACCATAATGTCATTTGTTTGTTGTAGCCTGATGTGCTGTATAACAGTACACTTGAATGCAAAATGTTTATTGTTATCAAAGATTAGAGGTGTACTCTTGAATGCTTATGTTAAATAAGTAACTCAGGAAATGATTAAACATAAGTTATTTGAATTGCCCAATAGTGCCTGTCTCTGCTCCTGTTGATGGTGGTGACAGAAATTGCAAGCACAGGCATAGTTTACCAGAAGCAGTATGTGCTGGCCAAGGCACTGGGTGACTACATGGGTGAAGCCATGGAGAAAACACAAGTGGACTATGGCGTCAATATTTCTGATACCCAGCTGTGGGATGAAATCCAGATGGAGGTAAGATATATCATTTGCAGAGTATTTCTATATTTGTCTTCATCAGGGCAAGTTAAGAAATAGTATCATACAGTATTTATAGTATTTTATATTGTATAAAAATTCATAATACTGTACTCTCGCCCAAGTGATTGGGCTGGATGGTAGGGCGACGGTCTCACTTCATGCAGGTCGGAGTTCAATCCCTGACTGTCCAAGTGGTTGGGCGCCATTCCTTCACCCCTCTCCCATCCCAAATCCTTATCTTGATCCCTTCCAAATGCTATTTACAGTAGTTGTAATTGCTTGGCACTTCCTCCTGATAGTTCCCTTTTCTTTTATATTGTATTTAAACTGGCACAAAAATGTTTTCTATTTGTTATAAGCCTTCCAAAAATCCAGATCCCTCCCAAATTTGGATCTGGTCAAGAATGATATAGAATCCAAATTATAGAGGTACAGTATCATTGTACTGTACAGTACTGTATTCTCTCCTAGGATTTGAGGGATGGTTATGTATAAAATCTACATAAAATATTTAATTAATTACAATTCTCTTTGCTCTTAATTTGTAAGACACAAGCAACAAATGTGTGACAAAATTTAAGAGCAATTGGTGATTTATTTATTTTTTTTTTAAAGGGGTTAAACATAATGATTTGTCAAAGGGCATATTGTTTTTGCTCTGATTATGATTTTGAAAACAGTAATGCAATATTATGATTGTGTACTGTACTCTAAAACAATTTTATCAGTGTCTGACACTTTAATGTTGGCATTAAAACAGTTTATGGAAAATTTTGTGGATTAGATAGTTCAAAAAGGCCTGTGTAGTTTAATAAAATTATAATAAACTTTCAGATGAACTGCTGTGGGACCATTAGCTACAAAGATTGGTTTACCACAGCTTTTGGCAAGGGCACAGATGTTCCTGACTCCTGTTGTCTGGAGGTTGTACCTGACTGTGGGAAGGACATTGCACATACAGCTCATCCTGAGGATATAGTAATAACCGAGGCGAGTCGTATAGGATGGCGGCAGTAGCATTTGGTAGTGTATATTATTTGCTACATTACCAACTGAGTTTCAGTATGTGTTAAAAGCTGTATAAGCCATTTTTTTTCTGTGGTATATTTGCTAAGTGAAATATGATTTTTTTATAGTAATCTTTCCACCAGGGATGCTTCCCCACAGTGCTACACAACATTGGTATTGACTACCATACGCTGAGCCGGGAAGTGTGGTTACCTGTGTGTGCCATGCATGTTGCTCTTGTAAGTACAGTACTGCTACATTGATGTATTTATGTGAAGGTTGGTAGACTCTAGAGCACTGATTATAAAACTTGTCATAGTGGGATATAATAGTTTGAGGCTTTTAATGTAAGTGTGAGGGACATAATATTTTCAAGAGCTAACCCCCACCTCAATAGCTCCTCGTGTTGAAGTAATTTCCTGAAGCCGAGCTTCAGGGAATTGCATCAGGCCTTTTGGGACCCTCCATGCATACCAGGAGCCAGGATCAGAATTTGGTTCTCATCACATGGTGAGGATAGCTCAGGGATCAAAAATCTCCTCAAAAAAATGATCAAATGCAAAAAGAAACAATAAAACAAATGACTGCTTGAAAGAATTAGTATCATTGGGGCAAAGAAAGCAATCATTGGCTCAAGGAAACTACCTTGGTGTGATGAACCCAGCTGTCACCAAATGGTAGCCCGGGTCATGGGGGATGTCAGCTTGTCACACACAAATAACACACATACATTTATTTATTTACATATATATACAAGAGTTCTTACATTCTTGTACTTGCACTAGCACGCATAGCATTTCAGGCAAGTCTTTAATCCTATGTTCCCCAGAATATGACCCCGCCAAATCGTTTAACAACCAGGTACCCATTCACTGCTGGGTGAACAGAGGCTATAGTTAAAGATTGGCGCCCAGTCAATCCTCCCGGCCAGTATACGAACCCAGGACAATGTGCTCGCGAAATGCCAGGCGAGCGTCTTACAAACTACACCACGGGGACACGTGATTGTTCTTGGCTGTAGAATCCTTTCCCTTCCCTCACTGAATGTTCATAGCCAGAGTTCAATGTATGTTTAGCAAAGACTGTCTCATGTGCCTTGCATTGCCAGCCTATGTGTGACAATCTGGATAGCTGGTATTCTTTATCACTGTCGGACTCCTTTCTCAATTACCTGTACCTCAAGTTTTCAGTTTGTTATACAAACTTGGTTCCGAGCTGTCCTCTTCGTGCCCTTGTGGGCTGCTGTCGGCCTCTGCCCTTGTGACGGCAGTTGTGGGCTTGCGCTCTTGTAGGTACAAATTATAATTACTACATCAGCATACAGTGGTGATAAAAATAAATTATACTGAAGAAGTTGCATTTGTAGATTTTAAAATACTAGGCTGTTAACCCTCACTAGATACTGTGATGGATAATAGGACAAAATGGGATACAGTACTATGAAGATGAAATTAGGTACAGCATAATCTCAAATCAGTAAACTGTATGAGACCAAACCCAGTTCATTGCAGTAAGGGATTTGTTGCAACTGGAGATGCCTCCAGGATGCATTTTCCATGCCCAATAGGCTAATTTCACTTGGCAAAATTTTCATTTTGACCTAAATTTTAATAGACAACTACCAAATGCTTGTTAATTTATTAGGGAGTGAGTTCTGTATATTGGTTCCCTTTTATTTGTATAGCATGTTTGCATAAATTTAGTCTGGTAATATGAGATTTATTTCTGGTGTGATGTTCATGGGGTTCTATTACGTCCATCTAGGAAGTTTTTAAACAGGATTAGAATTTAAGAATAGGACTTTGTAAGTGTAAATAGCACAAGAGAATGTGTGGAATGAGTGTACTTTAGCATGTTAATGGATTTAAATAGAGAGGCTGTGTTATTTGAAGACAGAATTTGTTGTGTGCGCGCCTATCAGTTCTCGGGCTTAATGACCAGCACTTACTGGGGTATCTCCCCAACAGTTCTTGAAATGAGTGTTTGCTTATCAATACAGTACTTAAAATGTTAATATTCTTTTAGCTGTTTGCAAACCTACTTATTTTACATTTTATATTTTTGCAAAGCCACTAACACATAAATTTGTGCATTGTGCATAAATTGATATATTTTGTGGTAAAAATAAAATGTTTACTTAATGTTAAAAGAAGCAAAAATTATGTATGGAACCATCAACTTGTCTGTGTTAGTGAACTGTGTTGGTATAGCAGTTGAGGCCTTGCAAATTCTGCCCACTTGGGAGATGTGACTTTTCAATCATTCTGGGGTCCTTGTGAATCAGAGTAATAATGAAGCAATTTTGAGTTATTTTAGATCGGTTAATGCACTAAGGGGGTCATTATCCAACATATAGTAGCTAAAATTAGCAAGCAATGCTAAGTGAGAACCAGATCACGTGTTAAAAAAAATTGTACATTAGGTATGCTCACAAAAATGTTTTACAAATTGACAGGTTAGGTCATAATATCCAGTTCTTTTTAATTGAGAAATAATAACTTGACTTAGAAAATCATTTTACTACTTAAAGTAAAAATCTGATTACAGGTTTTAGACATTTAATACTGTAGATAGGATAAATGAAGGTAATGTCCTTTTACAGTGTCTCAGATACAGGTAATTCACCAGAAAAAATTAATGTTGTACTGTACCAACATTCTTAGTTCACTGATTAAGTTATCCAAGTGCTATATTAAATCCCTTATATTTGGAGCAGTGTTTGGAGGATTTGAATTAATTAGCCTATATATTTTTCCTGTCGTACAGATGGTTCTCCTGGTTGCCACAAGCATGTTCCTGCAGGAGGGCTACACAGCCAGCAACCTTAATATCTACTCTGTGTCTGCTGTCATCCCAGCTACCGCTCACAAATACCACGCTCTTGACAACAATTGTTAGAAAATCAAATGTGCCTTTTCTTTTGCAAGGATTCATATAGGCCTATGCAATCCTACATAGTGACTTGATCATAATTCATTCTTATTGTAAAGGAAGGTATCTATTTTTGCAGATTAGAACATAATAATGGATACTACAGCAGGCTTGCTTACCACTTCATATCTATGTGAGGTAGGTCCTATTTATATCCAATGAAACTCATTCATATATTGTATATTAGTGTTGTATTCACATACTTTTTAAGATATTTTGGATGTACAACTATTGTTCACTGTTCAAATTTTAATTTTTAATTTGTATAGGATGTACCATTTCAAGCTTTAAATAAATACTTATATATTTTGGAATGCTATATTTATATATATTGTCATTTTGTTTTCTGATGAATGTTTTTCAGTGGAATGTTAAAATAAAATTTACACATGAATGCACGTGTGTGTGTGTGTTTATATATTCACGATGCTAAATACACACGTGATAATAGTCTAACTTGAATTCAGACAAACATGGGGTTGTAGTGTAGTGGGTAGGATATTGTTGCTTAAAGTTAGGGGAAATATATACTGTATATGCTTCTCTTATATATTTTCATATTGGAGTGTGTGACAGTTTAATTTTTGTAATGTTAACTTGTTGTCATGTGAAAATTACATAAAAAAAAATTACTTGCTTGTACAGTACTGTAAATAATTAAAGGTTCAATACATTGATATCTTGTTATTTATTATTGGCTCAACAAGTTATTCTTTGGATGAACTTTAACTATTGGGTCAAGCTTGTCCTTTGAATTAACTCTCAAGTGTGGTCATCCAACTCAATAGCGTATAAATAATATTAAGTGTTTCAGATATCGGACAGGATTGACATTGTTCAAAGAATATGAAAGTTGAATTCATATACAGTAGGCATGAATTGGAAATTGCACCAATGCTCACCAATTGGGAGCTAGGACCAGACTGCCACTTTCTACAAGGCGAAGTGATTCTGAGGATCGGATCTAAAATGACTTTTTCAAGGAATTAATGAGCTATGAGGCAAACAATACAAGTAATGACTGCCGCAGGTGAACAACCCTAATCATGACGACACCAGATGGCAGCCTAGGTCATCCTGGGTGTCAACCGCTTGATCAGTTCATTCACTCACCTGAGGTTTGTGTGGTGCCGATCCATTTTAAGGTATTGGCTATTATTGGAACAGGTGTTTAGTAAGGACAATTGCTCTCTCATTCCATTTATGCTTCATAATTGTTTAATATCACCTGCAATGCTTGCTAAGTAAAAAACTTAACAAGGCAAAAGCCACTGTGCCAGCAGGGAGAACTCATTAAACATCCATAAGAAATGGAAGGATATAATAAGAATTATAAGGTTGGACAAGGGCATCAAGAGGATGGCCACTTTTACAGGGGCGCTGGTGGCTGAGTGGACAGCACGCTGGATACGTAGTCCTGTGGTCTGGGGTTTGATTCCCGGCACCAGCGGAAACAAAAATGGGCAGAGTTTCTTTCACCTTGATGCCTTTATTACCTAGCAGTATAAATAGGTACCTAGGAGTTAGACAGCTGTTGCGGGCTGCTTCCTGGGTGTGTGGGAAAAAAAATTTAGTAGTAGGTAGTAACAGTTGAGAGGCGGGGCGAAAGAGCAGAGTTCAACTCCCACAAGCACAACTAGGTGAATACTTTCCCTTCTTCAACAGGAAAGAGATTGATCTAAATGATGGTAAACTGCTATCATCATTGGCAGTGCAAGGACCCCCTCTACTCTCACCCCAGCCTGGATGCACATATCCATCCACACAGGACAATAACAGGACAGACAGGATAGGCAGACCAGTAAAATGGTACAAAAAGGCAAACCAACAAATTCACTTGAGAGAGGGAAATAAGGAGAGGGGGAACATGTTCCTGAAAACTGCATACACCAACATAGATGGAGTGAGATCAAAGGTACTGAAGTCAAGTGATGTAATACAGCTGCAGACACCAGACATTGTTGCACTCACGTAGACAAAACTTGAAGATGATATTTTAAATAAGGTCATATTCCCAAGGGGCTACTCAGTTTGGAGACGGGACAAAAAAATTAGTTAAGGCAATGGCCTGTGCTGTGCTGGTGAAAGAACACCTAAAGGTAATGAAATAATGATTGCCAACCACGAGACGTTGACATAATAGCACTAGATATCTGCATCAGGATGATAAACT